>CM077159.1:176982053-177609548 GCA_039583875.1 Platanthera guangdongensis
AGCAAAACGATGTCCACCGAGGAACCCCACCTTGTCAGCTAGGTGAGAGCCTGTCAGTGAGAAAAAGCCGGGACTTGGCTCTAGAGGCAAAAAATGTCCATAGAGGACCCCCACCCTGTTCAAGCTAGGTGAGAGTCTGATAGTGGGAGAAAGCTCAGAACTTGGCTCCAGAGCAAAAAGATGTCCACCGAGGACCCCTACCATGTCAGCTAGGTGAGAGCCTGACAGTGGGAGAAAGCTCTCGGGACTTGGCTCCAGAGCAAAAAGATGTCCACTGAGGACCCCTACCCTGTTAGCTAGGTGAGAGCCTAACAGTGGGAGAAACCTCGGGACTTGGCTCCAGACCAAAAAATATCCACCGAGGACCCCTACCCTGTCAGCTAGGTGAGAGCTTGACAGTGGGAGAAAGCTCGGGACTTGGTTCTAGAGCAAAACAATGTCCACTGAGGACCCCTACCTTGTTAGGTAGGTGAGAGCCTAATAGTGGGAGAAAGCTCGGAACTTGGCTCCAGAGCAAAAAGATGTCCATCGAGGACCCCTACCATGTCACATCGGTGAGAGCCTGACAGTGGGAGAAAGCTCAGGATTTGGATCCAAAGCAAAAAGATATCCACCGAGGACCCCTATCCTGTCAGCTAGGTGAGAGCCTGACAGTGGGAGAAAGCTCGAGACTTGGCTGGATCTGTCATTCGTTCACACACTACTGCAAAAGGCGTGAGCAGACCATGCGTGATGAATATCCCGAGTTATTTGTGTAAGTTGTTATAACATTATTTGTATGAATAAAAAGTTGTTGTAACTTTTAAGTATTTGTATTCTTTATAGCTGTATGCAAATTTCGGGATGAAATTTCTGGAAGAATTGGAGGGTTGTAACACCCCAAATTTTGACAGCAGAAAGTTTGTCACCATCGCCATGCGATACTGGGTTTCGCCTGATGGCGATATTGATGCAGAGTTCGTCGAGCTGCACTCGACGCACTCCACGCATTCGATGAATCGTCGAAATAATATCGCTGAGTGGCGACAGTGGGTATCGCCATATGACGATAGCGATAAGCGTTGAGACGTCACTCGACGCACTCAACGCACTCAACGCATTTGACGAATCGTCGAAATGATATCACCGAGTGGCGATAGTGGGTATCGTCATATGGCGATAGCGGTAAGCGTTGAGATGTCATTCGACACACTCGACGCTCTCGACGCACTCAACGCCTGAAAGTATTGAGTGGTTCTGATATCACAGATGATAGTGGATATCGTCGGGCGATAGTGTCGCGTGGCATGAGACATGTGTCCGACTGGCTGTTAAGCGGCCAATATGCGGTGGTTGACCGAGGTCAAAGAGGTCATAGCGGTGAAGTCGATATCGCCGAGTGGCGAGAGATGATATCGCTAGGCGATAGCATCAAAGTTGACCAATCAACTCAAATCCTGGCCTTTGCTTTATTTTGACTGAGAGATCATGCGGCTGGGATTAGTCCCGAGTCCACTTAACCAGAGAAGAATAGGAATGAGGTTCCATTCTCTTTCTCCTTCTCTCTCTTCATCTCTTGAGTTTCCTTGAGTGAAAGAAAGAAGAAGCTAAGGAAGTGCTGGGCTGAGCTCTATGAGCATGTTGAAGGAGATCTTGTGGTCGGAGGCCAGATCCGAGGATAAATCCGAGAAGAGGAGAGTGACGTGATCCTTTCCATCCGCGTAGAAAAGCTTCTCTATGGCTCCGAAGAGAACTACAATGGTAATGAATTTCTCCTGGACAAGTGAAGTCCTCAATATGCATATTTGCATGGATCCCCTCACCAAAAGGTGGAAAAAGGGTGAATTTCGATGGGTAGATCGGTTTGATCCCCATATATTCCTACATTTAGATCCGGAAATGGAGAGCACAGAATAGACATGCTGTGAGAAGCTCATCTGGACAAGTTGGTCTGGATTGATGATGTTTAATTTGTGTGCCGGAGAAGACTATGTGGATATGCGTGTGAAGTACGTGTGAAATCCGGGGTCTAGGGGTGTGCAGGATGTTGCATCAAAGTACTGGAAGCATTTCCAGGAAAACACTCAGAAAAGATCACAATTTGGAGAAATGTTGATATCGTCGGGCGATAGTGAGTATCGTCAGGCGATAGCTCCTAGTGAGCTGGAATGTTGTGTGACCTGTCTTAAGGAGACCCGGGGGTCACTGTATGCAAAGTTGTGAGCTTAAAGTGCCCAACAATGGTGTGTACCAGCCTGAAATGGTAAAGATTCGTGTGGCTTATGATGAGTGCCGTGAAGGCCAATTACTGTGTCATCAACTTAAGTACCTCTGAACGACTGGGTCGTCAAGTTAAGTACCTCTGAATGGGCAGCCGGTCGTCAAGTTAAGTACCTCTGAACGACGTAGTCGTCAAGTTAAGTATCTCTGAACGAAAAAGTAACCGTTAAGTCATGGACCTCTGAACGGTGGTGTTTCGCGGGGGAGCCCGGTACACCGAAAATGTGCCCTGTGTGCACGGGGCGTGTGGTCGCTGGGCCAACGTCTGTGATGAATGGTGCTTAAATGCACTATATATATGTTATGCCTTATATGCAGAGATGGAGAAATGCTGCCCCGAGCAAGGGGTGAGAACGTTATAAACGGGTCAGCAAAATGCTGACCGTTGGTTTGTTTACCACGTTTTGGTGGGCCCTTTTGTGCAGGTGCTGGAGAGCCAAATGGAAAGTAGCGGGCTGAAGCCCATGTGCTGCAATTGGCTGGCCCTCGAAGGCCTAAAAGCGAAGATTTACTGTTTTCATGTGTGGTC
Source organism: Platanthera guangdongensis (assembly GCA_039583875.1). Classification (NCBI taxonomy): domain Eukaryota; kingdom Viridiplantae; phylum Streptophyta; class Magnoliopsida; order Asparagales; family Orchidaceae; genus Platanthera; species Platanthera guangdongensis. The sequence goes on from CM077159.1 coordinate 176,984,842, forward strand.
GGCCAGTGTGCCGATGTATGAAACCACTTGTTGTATATGAAACAGTTGTAATAAGGCTACGACCGAAACATGTGTTGTAATATATGTTATGTCATTCCTTTTGTGTCGTGAACATTCTCATAATGAGTGGGTTCTTACAGTAAAATGCTTCCGCTAGAATGTTCTGTGGTAGGACACATTTCTACTTGAACTTGGGTTTGGAAACAACTTGTAATCTCCTTACCTGTCCATAGTATATGCCGTCGGGCTCTGGCCGGACCTTCTGTCATATGTTATACGACGGATGGGGGCGTTACAAGTATTGTGTGAACACTATCCCGTAAACCTTCTTGAAACCTATGACACCTTTCTTTTTCATTGTGTACAAAAGCCTCTTCATAAAATGCTAGATTAGCAAACTCGGTTTCATACTCGAGTACGGAGCGGGGATCCTTTACCAAACACAAGAACTTATCTTGCAATAGCTTCTTCTCCGACTCGGGCACAAACCATCCCTTAAATTCCTGCACAAAAGTGCTCCAAGTAATTTTACCTCGCCCTCTGCCCGATAACCGTCCACGAACATTTAACCACCACCGATTAGCCTCCCCTTCAAGGAGGAAAGTGACCAATCTCACTTTTCGTTCATCTGGACAAAGCATTATCTCAAATATAGTCTCTATTCGTGAAATCTAGTCTTCCGTCTCCATAGGTGATAAACCACCCCTGAACCCAGGCGGCTTCAACTATAGAAATTGCTTTAAGTCTACATCAAAATGTCTTTGTTGCAATGACCCAATAGACTTTGCATATGGTACGACTGGAGGGACATCTCGCACCATTTTTATAGCTTCTGCCAGGATACGAGCAAAGTCTGTCAACTGGGGTTGCGCTGGTGGCTCATCTTGCGGGCGCACAGTCTGTTCCACTGGCAGATGTTCCTGCTGCGGACGTTCTTGATGTGCTGCGTCATTATCCTCGGACAATTTCCCGCACTAACTGTAAAGTATCCTAACCAAAATAAACCACAATACGATCAGTTTACATGTTCGCGTGATAGTTCTAAGAAAATTGGACTTTGGGCGTACGTACTTATTGCGGCCAGGCTTTGGGAAAACCTGGCTCGCTTTGGAAAAACCTGGCTCTGATACCACTAAATTATAACGGCTCATAGTCCGCACAATTCAATATAATCTCTTCCCATGATCATCTAAGAACATTAATAACATTTCTAATCATAATGAGAACGACACAACACGCACAAGTCCGACACATAACAGTTATTTACATTGTAAAACATCGGTGATAACGTGCTAGCATTTTAGTACACAATACATTTCCTTTCAGTTTATCTATATAAATATCCACATCTAAAGAAAGACTACAAAACAAAATAGCAACGCAAAGCAGTTATAATCATATAAGTCCAACACCAACATATGCTCCAATCATTGCACTAGCGTTGACAGGCCTGCTGTTTTACTTTTCCTAAAAAATTTAGAATTATAAATCATTAGTCTTTCACAAAAACTAAGCGAGAATTTAACTTTTTAACTTGTCGTATAAAACAATAGTGAGGTTATTCATATCAATAATATCATATTAATAAAAACAATAATAACAGTATGGGAAAAACATTATATGAAGCTGTGTACGAGTACAAAAGCACTGTAAATTTCATTCATTACTGCATATTAATGTAACAGAACTATAAAACAGTAAAAATAGTGTGTCAATCATTAAATCAATTCTTCAGTTTATTTACAGTAATGTTAAGGGTATCTGTACCATATCAGTATTTATATCAGTATTTCAGTTTTTGGGCCCAACCCGTTAGGGGTTTCTGTATCCAAATCAGTACATTCATCACGCGTCTATGTCATTAGGTCGACTGATTTGGAATCTGTTAACATCATGTATGTACATTTAATTTTCGGCATACCCTTAACAATATCATGTGTTAACACATTTATATTTACATGAACATAAGAATATTTATTTACTGATTTATCCCCTCAGAAGTTCATTCACTTGTTTGCCTTTGACAAGACCATACATAATAGCGAGCATTATTGTCAGTGATATAAGACTTCGTAACATCTCATGTCATATTAATTCTAGTTGCCAATAAATCAAAGTGCATAAAAATGTATCATAAAGAAAAGAAAGATAAATATCACTGGCATTTTGTTCTTTCTCGAGTCACTCTTAGCGTCATCGCTATGTCTACCTTGGGATGTCATCCTTCGCGATATCTATATAGGAATCGTATCATTGTAATTATCGGGGTTGCATCACATTGTAGCTACGACGTTGACACTTGGTTGACTATACCCATTGGCACGAAATCACATAACCCTTCATCCTATGAATTCTTAAATTCTCAATGAAACCTAGAGCTCAATGATAACTGTAACTGGGACAACATGTGTAACCAAATCAAAGTTCTCATTAATTTCATAATCACACCCTTCCAACACAATAAGTAACAGACGTTTTCAAAAGAAAATTGAAACACAAAACTGCAGTTATAAGATGTATGTAAGTGTCGGTTGTACAACCCTGTATCCGGCGAGTGGGCTCAGTAGAATATAGACCGGCTGTTTCCGGCGCGTGGGCTTGGTACTCACCTTAGGGAGTTCGACAAGCAGTGGGAAAGTGGGGTCAGTCGGGCCCGCACTCGCCAAGGGCCAGGAAGAGGCGGCAAGTGCCAGCTCTATCGAGCACTCGTCGTCCAGGGCGAGCAGAGTTTTTTAAAGAGCACCGCCAGCCTAGACACTCAACGTTGTTTTGCCTTGGCGTTGAGTGAAGGCCAGACACTCAACATCATTCTGCATTAGCATTGAGTGAAGGCTAGACACTCAACGCCTTTTACCTCGATGCTGAGTGAAGCCCGCCCAGTCGGCGCCCTTTGTTCCCAGGCAGCAAGGAAAAGTGGATCCATGGTGGAGTAAGCGAGGGGCGAGTGGGGCGGGCCGGCTTGCACTCGCCCCAGGGAGCTCGGCACGTAGCAAGCAAGTAGGGCTAGCCGGGCCCGTACTCGCCGAAGTCCAGGGAGAGGCGGCTTGTGCTAGCTCCATCGAGCACTCGCCGCCCCAGGCGAATAGAGGTCTCAGGGACTGCTAGCCCAGTCATTTATGATGCTAGTTATCATTTTGCCTCCGCTGGCCTGCCAATAGCCTTTCAGAATAGCGGAGTTACGTTGTTGGCAGGCCAACCTGGGCTGTACATAGCTGTTTGGAACAGCGAAGGTTGGCTATTTGCAGGCCGTTTTCAGAAATCTATAAATAAGACACAAGGGGTACCTCAGAAGGCATGCTCACTTGTTCCCCAGTCTCCTAGCGCTTTATGAGGTTGCCTTAGCTTGGCACTTGGCTAAGGAGGGGAATCACTCTAAGATCTTCCGGGTGTGTGGTGGGACCTCCATGCCGAGCCCTTGGGTCAGTTCCCTTTTCTTTTCCTTTGTTATTTGACTTGCAAGGGGAGAAGTATGTGTGCGATCACCCCTCCCCCCAAGGGTGAACTCCACAGAGACCGAATTTTGGGTTTCAACATCAACCATCAACACTGAAAGGAATCAAATAGACATCGACAGTCACTACTTAAATCAAGTCAAGCGCAACAAGAAGAAAACCCCCAAAACCCCAAAGAAAAATTAAAACCTTCGGCTCCAAGAATACAAAACTATCAGTCAAATGAACTTGACCTAAAAGAAAAATAGTAATCAGACAAGTAACCTCAACTCCTGCAACTATCGGAAATGTAAAACAAGATCCAATATGTTGCCCATAAGACCCATTAATCCCATAAAATACCAAGAATAATAAGCAGAGAAGAAAATGGCTTATAGTGAAACAATAAGAAAGAAACCAAATCGCCAATTCAGCACAAACAACACGCCTCGACAAAGCCTAGTCCAGGTAAAAGCTGATCCCAACAGCAGCTCCAACAATTAACTTGTTATTATGTGAATCAAGTGATGTAGAGGTTTGAATCAAGAGATGGAGAGGAGGGGAGTAGAGAGGGAAATCGGCTCTGTGAGCCCTAGTCATGATAAGACCGAGGATAAGAAAGAAAGTCGGCCGCCAACGATAACAACCCCCCCCCCCCCCCCCCCCCCCCCATGTCACTGCATTCCACCGCCTCAAAACAAACATATCATAAGATATAACACCATAGAAATTAAAACGCTTAATAATAGAACTCATGCCCTCTCCAGGTGGTATGAAACCCGCATAAAAAAAATCTAAATTGTCACTACTGCTGAACACAGCCACCGCTTCATACATTTGTCCTCTAGGCACACTTAGTCAAAACCTTGATTAACACGCATAAACGTACCAAGTCATATAATCACTGACCAACTAAATCAAACACTCGGTCCTGCATTCCAATACAAACCCCCTTGTATAATATATGTATATGATAGCAACATCTAATAACACACATCAATATAAAAAAATGAAAGCAAACCATCAAAGGGAAACAAACGCCTCTAAACGACAAAAGATTGCGACACCTAGGCCACGCCAAATTGACGGTGATTTCATTTATTTTCATCATAGGGGATATATGTACTATTTATAATGATTTCATAACGTGCAAAATATACATAAGAAATGTCGAGTGTCACATTGGGCACTCGTGTGCTTGATTACTATCTTAAACTATGAAAGATCTCCATCGCACAATGCTCCAACCTACGGAGTTCTCATTCGGGTTCACTATCAAGGCCCGATGCACAATTGTTGCCGGAGGTTTAGAGCCTTGGGTATCATCACGGTCATATATATATATGAGATTACTGTGTGTGCCATCATTCATGGGTGTGTGTGAATGTGTATGTATGTGTACACAAATCTTATACTAATATATAAAGAAACTTTTGAGTTCTACAGTAACTGTTGTCAATTACGTTTATATATATATATATAATATTATTATTTTTTATTTATATTTATATTATATATTAATAATACGAGCATCTTCGAATGGGCTACGCCCGTGCTCGATGCTCTCGTGCGGCCTTCACCCGCCTCTGCACGGGCTTGCCTGAGTGCTCTGGGGGCCGCGAGTGGCGGGTGCGACGCCGAGCTGGTGCATTGTGTCGAAGCGGATGACTACGCGGCCGAAGGCCGCCCGGGGCATCAAGCGCGGGTGAAGCCCGTATGTTGTGGCCGAAGACCGTCCGAGAGCATCGAGCACGGGCGTAGCCCGTGTGAAAATACTCGTACATAATATGACGACCCTTGAGCACACTGTTATATTTTTTTTACAAATAGTTTATTTCATATATAATTAATAATAATTCTAGCTAAACTACGTGTCCCATGGTGTGCGAACGAGCTTGGAGTTTGGGAAGCACATTAATCACATGCTCACATTTTCATCCTGTTCAATTACCGGGAAGAGATATAACTTAATTTAGATGTACAATAAGCAATTGTAGTTGCTTTTATGTGGCTCGAAGCATCGGATGGGGATCAAAGTGGAATCCTCTACCCGTTGCCCCTATGTGAGTATAAATAGGCAAACCCTTAGGAGTTACTACGGGTATGGGTTAACCGTGTACCCTAACTGACCCGTTAAGCCTCCAAACCCGTTATTACTCCAAATATACACTAACAGTTGCAACATCTTCGTCTTAGTAGGTAGGCAATTGAATGTAACTATCCTGCTGGCTGTCATAAGCCAGCAATATATGCCCCCATTTGACAAATGGCATCGTGACAATTGTCTCAACACAAGCATGTTGAACATTTCTGGGATTTATCCGTCCACACAGAAAACCGGCATTTCTTGAAGTTTTTTTCCTAACTTCAAGAAAACCGGCATTTCAGACCAAGTTTATATCATGGAGCGACATTTGTTAAAGCATTGTGCCGCATATGCACGTCAACGAAAGATTTAGGCTCCGTTTGAGGGGACTTATTTTTACCGGTCAAGCGGTCATGACCGCATGAATCCGGACTTAAATAAGACCTGATTCATGCGGTCATGACCGCTTGACCGATGAAAATAAGTTCTTCCAAACGCAGCCTTAGGCTTTGCTTGGGTTGACTTATTTTCACCGGTCAAGTTGTTACGAACGCATGAATCGGATCTTAATTATGGTCTGCTTTATGCGGTTGTAATCACTTGACCGGTGAAAATAAGTCCCCCCAAACACAGCCTTAATATAAAATATGAAATATAAATTATAGATGTTCAAAGTTATAACAAATTTGAACACTATATTATTTTTGGCATTGAACAGCACTTAAAAACTATTGTCTAAAACTACAAAGTATTGTCAAAACATAACGAACTGTTGTCATATGGGGCGTTGTCTAAACCCGTGTTATCAAAGATCTAAGCCAAGAGTTTTCATACATTTAGGCAACACTGTACAAAAATTGTTTCCCAAAGATCTAGATCACCTATGACGAGTTTCATAGATCCAGTCGGAGGAAATGCGGAGGAAGTGGCCCACACATGAGGAAGACAAATGGGAGTCGGGAAAGTGTCAAGGGAAAAGTATTTAGGGTTTGTTGAAGAGTTTTATAAATTTAATTTTTAAGTAATGGTTTAGGTGTGTGAATAGTAGTTTTGGTTTATTTGAAAGAAATAGGCATAATTTTAGTTTGTTGCAAATTATTTTTTTAAGAAATCAACAACATATCATAATTGTTGTCTAAAGTGAATTGTCAATCGTAATATTTCAAAAATATTTCCTATAAGAGATTTAAGAACATTTATTGAATGTTGCACAAAAAATATTGTCAAAATTGGCTAACTTATTGCAGCATTCATAAAATTCTCTATTCAAGTTTTAGACAATATTTTATAAATGTTGCAAAGTCAAGTGTTGCTAAAAACTAAAAAAATGTTGTAGTAGAACCTGGCCCATCACTACTTGTTAGTGGCCCTAATATGATGTTGGACGAATGTCTCTCATGCAACGAAACATTTTGGGCGTACACGAGCATCAGTGAACCTAATGTGTATCTGAATGCTCGATTATGCTCTGGAATGCTCGAATGTGCTCGGGCTAAAGCGACATGTGCTGCAATTTTATGGAGAAAGAGTAATGCAATACTTAGGATGCGTTTGGGGGGACTTATTTTCACCGGTCACACGGTTACGGTCACATGAATCGTAATTAAGACCCGATTCATGTGGTCGTAACCGCTTGACCGGTGAAAATATAAGTCCCCCAAAAGAAGCCTTAATCAATTTTAAAGTCTAAAAGATGAGAAATAAAAATGTTTATTTCCCATATATTAAGAAACTTTCTTATGTAATACCTTGCTTGTTGATCATGTAATACATTGACTTGTCACCATTCGAGAGATCATGACAAACTCATGTAAACTTCAAGGAAATAGTGGATTTTGGCTCGGCACAAATCCAGCCACGTGAGTTTTCACCCTTTCTGGGTTTTTCACGTTAAAAAAACATTTTGTCATTCATTGTTATTTTTCTTTGACTGTTTGCGCGTCCAGTCCGACTCTGAGCTAAGCCGGTAAACCTGGCAACCCGCAACAACCCCAATTGCGGGTTTTTCAGGTAATCAAATCTCCCTTGCACAAATCAGAGAACCGTTGATTGTTTTCACGCTCGACCGCTCTGCATGCTAGGATGGTTCAAGACAGTCGATCTACAAGGAGCTTCGAGCGGACCCCAACAAGTGCAAATAGAGTTACTTAGATAAGATCAGACGTTCACTAATGATTGTTCATTACCACAACGTTCATGACTGTTATGGTTCAAAACTAATCCTCTAACGGATCATATTTTGATAGTATAATATTCCCGAACTTTTTTAAGATGATAGATGGGTGGCCAACTAATCTGATAGTACTTTTCATAATTATGATGTTTGATAAATGCCTTTGATTTAGGGGATTGTTAAGTGCAATGCAATTTTTGCTAGATGCACTTTTTTGTTAAGAGCACCGCACTATGATAGGTGCACACAAAATTGTTATGGGCACCGCATTTTTGTTAATAGCAAACTAACAAGATTAACTTGATATATTAATGAACACAATGAATGCAGATTAACTTGTATAAGCTGCAAGCTGGTTATGTACCCAATGAATGCAGATAAGTAACTTAAATCTGAAACCAGCATAACATGCATATATGCATTCCATTGAGCAAAAATTACTAGTGCCGCAAGAATCCACTACACTAATATTTCTTAATGGAAGAATAATTGGACAAAAATGGAGGAGCATAGATTCTCACATGATGATGAATTCAAGAATGCTGACATGGAGTAGAACTTTACCTGTTTTACCCGCTTGCCAAAAACAAAGAGCATAACATTAATTACATTACTCTTCCCGCTGCCATTAGGTAATTTCATAAAACATATAATTGAAATGAGGTGGCGGGAGAGTCGCGGATGAGGTGGCGGGAGAGTTGCAGATGAGGCAGCGGGAGAGGCGGGGTTGTCCTTGCGGGTGGGAGAGATCACGAATGGCGGATTGACGCCGACGAAAGAGGTGGCGGGAGAGTCCACAAAGGTCTTCACGGGCTGGAGAAGCGGCGGGAGAGTCCACAAAGGACGGATCGTCGACGGCGGAGAGGCGGCGGGAGAGTCACAGATGAGGAAGCCCTAGAATCAAAATCGCGGACTGGAGGGGGCTGCTGTGTGTAAGACCCCTTCCCCCAACTTTTACCTGGGTCGGGCTGGAGGGAATCTTACTGCTTAAGATGTCCACCCAGTGCTCTTTAGAGGCAACCTCCCACCTTATCTAAGCACTAGGTGTCCGCTTTGTTTGGCTAGAATCACAACATTCACAACACATCAGAGATTTGTATAAGCATTAACAGGAAACCAATATATAATATATATATCATCATTTATATTTACACGAGTATAAGGCCGTAGCCTATGTATATATAAGCCCGGAGGCTGTACAAGTACTGCATATAACTCCTCACTCCCTATCCCTAATCAGCTCTATTGAAGCCAAATTGGCCTCTGTGGAGTTCGGGGTCCCAAAAGAGGGGTGACCTCACACCTACTACACTCGGGGGAACGTCACGGACCAAAGACTTGGGAAACTAAGAATAGACCCTCGGGAACGGGAGCTGAGATGATCAGCTCGCTGTAGGGTGACCCCCTAAGGGGTGGTCTCGCCACCTCCACTCGCGCAACATGCTCGCCTGGAAGGCCGGCACTCGCCGAGCTGGAGAATAATTCCCGGCCGGTGAGGTCTCGCTCGAACCCATCTCCCATCCTCTCCTTCACGGGCCTTCTTCCTGGTGCACTTCCTTCCCCCCTGCTGGGGTCATCTCGCCTAGACCCCTGGGAGTCGAATCGTCGAGAGGGGGGGGAGCTAGCTCCTGGGGGGTTGGGGTGGAGCTACCACCATGAGGAGCAATACTTCGCAACATCTCTATGATGCCCTGGATGGAGGCCATGAACTCTTGCCTCCCCATAAAGGGTCCTGGGCTGGGGAGCTCGGCGAGATCATCACTACCTCCCTGACCTCCAGTCATGACACTCTCCCGAGATCTTCTGTGTTGGTCACTCTCCACGCTCACCGCACCAAAAATGTTGAAGCCAAAATTGGTCTTTGTGGAGTTCAGGGTCCCAAAAGAGGGGTGACCTCACACCTACTACACTCGGGGGAACGTCACAGACCAAAGACTTGGGAAACTAGGAATAGACCCTCGGCTCTAGCGTGGAGGTCCCACCATACGCCCGGAAGGTCACAAGAGCACTTCCCATCCCTCACCAATAGCTGAGCTGGGTACCTTGGAAAGCTCTCTCACTCAACCAAACTGAAGCCTAAGGAGGAGGAAGCCCAAAAAAACCTCTCTCCCCAAAGGTACCCAAGGGGGTCTATTTATAGTTTTCCAAGTCTAGGGACCAAAAAATCACAAATACCAGAGGACAAAAAGGCCTTGGTGATGGAGCCGACTTCCCACGACATGTGGCCAAGGAGCGTCCTCCCTCTGATGATGGTGGTGACCCGGTAGATTTGAATGGAGACGTCGACCCGCAACACTTTGATGATTGCGACAACATGCTTACGGATGACCCTTGGAAGCGTCGCCACAATAGCTGTCCGGAGCGCAAGCCCAATTATTGGCGTCGCCATAATAGCCGTCCGGAGCGCAAGCCCAATTATTATTTATTAATAATATATATTAATAAATAATAATTGAGTAATAATATATTTTATTTGTTGTTTTATTTCAAAATTATCATTTTCATTTCATGTTTAATTTCATGTATTATTTGTAACATGGTTATGTTATAAAACCATGGTGCAAGGTTGTGTTTTATTTCATTTTCATGTTGGGCTGCATGTAGCCTTTTTTCCTTGTTTGTAAAGCCTATATAAAGGCATGTACTCCTTTGTTTTTCAGTAGTGAATGAATGAAAAAAAAAAACCAATTTCAAGATTGAAATCTCCCTCCTTCTCCAAGGCAAGTTTCGGCCCCCTCTATTCCTCTTCTTCTTTGACCGCCGGCCACCCTTCTCCTCCCCTTCTCCCTTCATCCCTTCCCTACATCCTTTCTACACGAGCCCTACCGTCGTCTTCCTCCTTCACACAACCGGCCACCTCTCTCCCCCAACCAACCCAAGCCACCTCCTAGAAAATCTAGCTGAACCACCTCCATCACCAACCTCCAAAGCCGCCACCAAACTCCTCCCTCACAAGACCTGGCCGCCACCCAAAACTCCCTCACCCGAACATCCCTCATCCTCTTCAAACCCGAGCCCCCTCCACCACCACCAAAACTGAGCCCCACCGTCTCCTCTTTCCCTCCACACCAAATCTCTTTCCAAACCCAAAATATTCTCTCAATATTCCCTCTTATTTCCCATATTCAAAATATACCCCCTTCTCTAAATTCTCTACCTGCCATATTTGAATTATATCATTCCTTAACTATTTCTGATATCCTGCCACCTTTTTCTCTCCTGCTTTATTGGGAAATATTATTTTCCATATTCAGAAGATTTCGTCGGGACTTTCCAAATATAGCGTGATACGAAGAAGGCGACGAATTTCTCTCCCTCTGGCGTATCTCTGGTGGAGCCGTTGAAGAGCGATTCTAGTAGAGTGAACCGGATTCATCAAATCCGATTGGGTAACGAACATTTCCACCTTTATGTGTTTCTCTTCTTTAAATAGATCTTGTGGCATTGGCAAATTGTGTGGCTTGTGTAACGCTTGAATTTTCGTGGCTAATTTCTTTTAGTTATTGTCGTGTTTATTTCTTTCGTTCAAGTTCGTGAGCCGTGGCGGCCCTCGTTTATATTTTATTGGGAGAGAACCACCCTTGCCCGAATCTTTTGTTTTTTGGTGGCTTCTCTTTTGGTACAACACGCTCGATCGAACCGTGTGGGTTCTTTTCGCTTGAGAGGACCTTGGCCTATCGCCTTGGTATTTTCTTAAGGGGCCTTGCGAACCCCCCCCCCCCCCCCCCCCGTAACCTTTAATTAATAACAATATTAATTGAATCATTGCCGCGTTAAATGCTTGAGCGTGACGTGCGGGATATTGGAGCGCGTCGTGTTAGTTACGTCGATCACCATAACGCCCAAAAGGACTAGCCTACATCAATTTGGTATCAGAGGGAGGTTCTCGTCAATTTCCTAATTGGCACTCCTCCCCCTCTTCAAATTAAAAACAAATAAATTTCAAATTTTGAATTTCAAATTTCAAATTTCAAATTTCAAATTTCGAATTTCAAATTTCAGAATTTCAAAATTTCAAATTTCAAATTCCAAATTTCAAAATTCAAATTTCAAATTTGAAATTTCAAATTTCAAAATTTCAAATTTCAAATTTCAAGTTTCAAATTTTAAAATTTCAAATTTCAAAATTACAAAATTTCAAATTTCAAATTTTCAAATTTCAAATTTCAAATTTCAAATTTCAAATTTCAAAATTTCAAATTTCAAGTTTCAAAATTTAAAATTTCAAATTTCAAAAGTTCAAAATTTCAAATTTCAAAATTCAAAATTCAAACTTTCAAATTTCAAATCTCAACTTTCCAATTAAAAAAAAATTAAAATCTATGCACTTGTAATTATGACCTATGACGTTCACGTTTCCCGGTTGGACTTTTGGTATGAAAAAGCCATGACTAAGTTACCCCCTGGTCAACCCCACTATCATCTGAACTGTCGCCCTGAGCGAGAAGTTAATGTTTTTAGGTTGTCTAGGAATGTTGCACCCACCTACGATGGGTTGGGAGGTCCTTAGATCTTCCTGAATTGGGTTGTTGGGATGGAACGTTATTTCAAGTGTCTTTGTCTATGGGACCTCGATAAGGTCCCAGTGGCGAGCAAGCAGTTAGTGGGTCGAGCCCAAACTTTTTGGTTCAAAGAAGAAAGACGTATTGGGTCTTCTATAGGTTGGACGATCATGAAGAGCCTCCTCACAGATCAGTATGCTCCTGCATGGATGTTTGATGAAGTGGCTATATTACGTCAGGGCACTAGACCCGTTTCTGATGATAGGAGTGACATAGTCCCTCAGGATATACACTATCCCCAGGTTGGTAGAGCTACCCATAATATACCTGCACCCACCTATGAAGGAAAGGAAAAGGTGAGGTCCCCTATCCCTAGTTCTGTACAAGTGACTGCCAGGACTGCCATGAGCCCGCAGGGTGAGAGTAGTCCTATCTGTAGGAGAAGACAGATGATTACGACATGTGAGTTTAGTGGCATATCTGATCTTGGCTCTATTGTGTGTCCTATTCCGAATACGCCCGTAGTCCTTTTTGAGTCTCCCCCTGAGCTGCCTGATCTAGTCGTTGACTCTCCTGATGAGTCTGCGGTAGTGTCTAGGACTGTGCCCATCACTGAGGACGAGGCTGAATATGCTGACGATTTGAGTGACGATGAGGAGATTGGTTACCCTAGTGACCTGGACGAGGATTTCTCCTCTGAGGAATCGTCTCCTCTTACTTTCGGCGATGTTTCTGAGGCGTCCCCCTTGATAGTTGTGGAGTCTTCGGATGGCCCTGAGTTAGAAGACATTTTGGCTGAGTCATCCAATGTTGAAAGCTTACCTGTTACTAATTTAGGTGATGACTTGCTAGGACCCGACATTATTATGGTTGACCCAGAATTAATAGATGTTTCAACGGTATTGGAAGAGTCACCTTGGGATGGTTGTTCAATTTGGGATAATCTTATTGTGATACATCCGGGAGTTCGTTCCTTTACGGTATCAATGCCGCTTAAAAGTCAAGTTAATTTTGATACTCCCCGGGATTCGATTTGCCCATCCCTTTATTTTGATTGTGACGACGTACCCACCTCATGGGAAGAGCTGGTCAACGAAGGTTGTGAAGTTTTGGTAGATTTACCCTGCGCGAAAGACTTTTCTTTGGAGGACGGTTGCCCTGAGGGTCCGATAGATATTTCATTGATAGCTCCTTTACATTGGGCCCAAAACTGTTTAGAAATTTTGTCGGATACGATTTTGTCAACCTATGATATGACCATTAATTCTAAATTAAATGAAGTATCGAATGAGTTGGAAGACTTGTCGGCTGAATTTTCAGTGAGGACGAATCCACTGTTTAATTTTTCCTTTGATTTTAACGGCCTACAACCGGAGGCTTGTTCTTGGACGAGTAATCCGTGTTTTGACGTTGAGTGTGACTTAACTTCCCCTACGGAATCACCCATGTCGACTCTCCCTCCGGTTCATTTAACTCGAGTAGATGATTTGTTAGGACACGAGCTAGTCATTCCTAACCTGTTATATTTGGAGAAGTTTATTAGTACCGCCTCCCCATTAGGCTTACTATGATGGATGTGGGTAAACGTAGTTGGTGACGAACGTTTTCTGCTGGCTAGTCATTACGATATTTTAAAATCAAAATTTAATTCCAAATTTAAAACGAAAACGTTCGGCTCGACCGAAATAATTTTTGAATTTAAAGCATTCGTGCCACCTGACATAGTTTCATTATTTTCTACTATTAATTCTAGTCATGTTGCACATGGGTTCACCCCACATGGTTTTAATTTAATTAGGCGCATTCTTATCCTTTTAATCCATCAAAATGCGTCCTTTAATTTACTTGTGAGTTTGTATCCGAAAGTCTCTCATTGTTATGTGATTGATTTGGTTTTGGATTGTCTCACCCCTGAACGGATGCTCCCGGGCACCTTAGAAATAATAACGAATTGTCTAGTCTATTCTTTACGAATTTTACGAAAGTTTGGTAACATGACATTTCTTTTAAAAGTTTCCACTGATTGGGGCATAGCTCCTATTTTCATCGTTACATACTTTATGCTTTATGCTTTTATGCCACTTGAAATGTCTATCTCTCCGTATATATTTTCCACTATGCTTTCTATTGGGTTGGGTGGTGACAGTTTCCTAGGATCGTTCTCCTTCTCGGTCTCCATCGGAGGTATGTTGGTGGATGTTGTTGAAATTCTTTTTCCTTCTTTGGATAACGCGTATTTGAGGTCCCTCCAAGACCACCTTTTGCCATGCAGGTTCTTCTTCCCCGCTGATGACCTTTCAGGTGAGTACACACAGGTATACTCATCAGTGATGAGTATTTTTAAGAGGGGGAGGATTGATGGAGCCGACTTCCCACGACATGTGGCCAAGGAGCGTCCTCCCTCTGATGATGATGGTGACCCGGTAGATTTGAATGGAGACGTCGGCCCGCAACACTTTGATGATTGCGACAACATGCTTACAGATGACCCTTGGAAGCGTCGCCACAATAGCCGTCCGGAGCGCAAGCCCAATTATTGGCGTCGCCATAATAGCCGTCCGGAGCGCAAGCCCAACTATTATTTATTAATAATATATATTAATAAATAATAATTGAGTAATAATATATTTTATTTGTTGTTTTATTTCAAAATTATCATTTTCATTTCATGTTTAATTTCATGTATTAATTGTAACATGATTATGTTATAAAATCATGATGCATGGTTGTGTTTTATTTCATTTTCATGTTGGGCTGCATGTAGCCTTTTTTCCTTGTTTGTAAAGCCTATATAAAGGCATGTACTCCTTTGTTTTTCAGTAGTGAATGAATGAAAAGAAAACCAATTTCAAGATTGAAATGCCCCTCCTTCTCCAAGGCAAGTTTCGCCCCCCCTCTATTCCTCTTCTTCTTTGGCCGCCGGCCACCCTTCTCCTCCCCTTCTCCCTTCATCCCTTCCCTACATCCTTTCTACCCGAGCCCTACCATCGTCTTCCTCCTTCACACAACCGGCCACCTCTCTCCCCCAACCAACCCAAGCCACCTCCTAGAAAATCTAGCTGAACCACCTCCATCACCAACCTCCAAAGCCGCCACCAAACTCCTCCCTCACAAGACCCGGTCGCCACCCAAAACTCCCTCACCCGAACATCCCTCATCCTCTTCAAACCTGAGCCCCCTCCACCACCACCAAAACCGAGCCCCACCGTCTCCTCTTTCCCTCCACACCAAATCTCTTTCCAAACCCAAAATATTCTCTACAATATTCCCTCTTATTTCCCATATTCAAAATATACCTTCTTCTCTAAATTCTCTACCTGCCATATTTGAATTATATCATTCCTTAACTATTTCTAATATCCTGTCACCTTTTTCTCTCATGCCTTATTGGGAAATATTATTTTCCATATTCAGAAGATTTCGCCGGGACTTTCCAAATATAGCGTGATACGAAAAAGGCGACGAATTTCTCTCCCTCTGGCGTATCTCTGGCGGAGCCGTTGAAGAGCGATTCTAGTAGAGTGAACCAGATTCATCAAATCCGGTTGGGTAACGAACATTTCCACCTTTATGTGTTTCTCTTCTTTAGATAGATCTTGTGGCATTGGCAAATTGTGTGGCTTGTGTAACGCTTGAATTTTCGTGGATAATTTCTTTTAGTTATTGTTGTGTTTATTTCTTTCGTTCAAGTTCGTGAGGCGTGGCGGCCCTCGTTTGTATTTTATTGGGAGAGAACCACCCTTGCCCGAATCTTTTATTTTTCGGTGGCTTCTCTTTTGGTACAACATGCTCAATCGAACCGTGTGGGTTCTTTTCGCTTGAGAGGACCTTGGTCTATCGCCTTGGTATTATCTTAAGGGGCCTTGCGAACCCCCCCCCCCCCGTAACCTTTAATTAATAACAATATTAATTGAATCATTGCCGCGTTAAATGCTTGAGCGTGACGTGCGGGATATTGGAGCGCATCGTGTTAGTTACGTCGATCACCATAACGCCCAAAAGGACTAGCCTACATCACTTGGGCCAATAGAAAACATCCACATCTGGGGGTAAAGAGATAATTCCACCCCGAGGGTATAACGGTAAAAGCATGGCCAAAAGAGGTCCAAGGGCGGGAGGAGCCATACCCCCCATCTCCTCGGGCACCCGAGACGAGCAAGTGACCCCCGAAGAACTGGGGAGCAGGGAGGCAAGGGCGAGATCCCGGCCTCCGGCCGCTCTCGCCCCGTCAGGCCGCAGAGCAGGGGGCAGGGGCGAGACCCCGGCCCCCGACCGGTCTCACCCCGCCATGCCGCGAAGTAGGAGGGGGCAGGGGCGAGACCCCGGCCGCCTGGCCGGTCTCGCCCTGCCAGGCCGCAGAGCAGGGGGGGCAGGGGCGAGACCCCGGCCTCCCGGCCGGTCTCGCCCCGCCAGGCCGCGGAGCAGGGGGGCAGGGGAGAGACCCCGGCCTCCTGGTCGGTCTCGTCCCGCCAGGCCGCGGAGCAGGGGGCAGGGGCGAGACCCCGACCTCCCGGCCGGTCTCGCCCCGCCAGGCCGCGGAGTAGGGGCGGGGCAGGGGCGAGCCCCCGGCTTCCCGGTCGGTCTCGCCCCTCCAGGCCTCAGAGCAGGGGGGGCAGGGGCGAGACTCCGGCCTCCCGGCCGGTCTCGCCCCGCCAGGCCGCGGAGCAGGGGGGCTGGGGCGAGACCCCGGCCTCCCGACCGGTCTCGCCCCGCCAGGCCGCGGAGTCGGGGGCAGGGGCGAGACCCCGGCCTCCCGGCCAGTCTCGCCCCACCAGGCCGCGGAGTAGGGGGCAGGGGCAAGACCCCTACCTCCCGGCCAGTCTCGCCCCGCCAGGCCGCGGATCAGGGGGGCAGGGGCGAGACCCCGGCCTCCCGGCCGGTCTTGCCCCGCCAGGCCGCAGAGCAGGAGGGGGCAGGGGCGAAACCCCGGCCTCCCGGCCGGTCTCGCCCCGCCAGGCCGCGGAGCAGTAGGGGGCAGGGTTGAGACCCCGGCCTCCCGGCTGGTCTCGCCCCGCCAGGCCGCGGAGTAGGAGGGGAAGGGGCGAGACCCCGGCCTCCTGGCCGGTCTCGCTGCTCCCACCTTGTACTTATCAGGCGAGGCGGGTGCCAGCCAACTTGTCGCACCCGCCCCACCAAAAAAGGGCCACTGGGGGATGCAGATTTTCCCCCCTATTAGTATATTCAAAGGGCTATGCCAAAATTGGTCACCAAAGGTGCTAAACTCATCCAAAATCTTAAACCCCAAAACCTGCGAATACGGGGTTGTACAAGCTCGTCGGTACTCACGTCTCGAAACTCTGAAGATGTTGAGGGTGCTTCGTCTCGAGTAGTTCTATCTGCTGGCGCAATATCTTGCGGCAACGGGTCACTACAGTGCTCTATTTCCTGTGAATGCATGGTTATTTAAATAATCGTTAGTCACAGAGCTAAGTAGAAATAAATCTCCTCCCCGGATTCATATCCAGGGGAAGAGCACACACCCACCCAACAAAAGTAGATAGCCAAAGCAATGGAGAGTTCGTACAACATTTCATATATATAGGCTAGAAGCAATTATAAAGAAACACATCATAGTATAACCGGAAAAGCAGCATCAATGCATATCAATTATTAATTATAGCTCCACTAGCATAACAACGCATTAGGTATTCTCAACATGTATCCTATCGCAGGCATTCACAGTCGCACACACACCGCAGACATTCACAGCCGCACAGACAACCCTATGTCGACATAGTATAGACTGCTTATTTTCAAGTATGGTAGCGACACCCCGCGGGCCTCACTGATGTGGCCGTCGGTGACAGTGACCAGTCCTGCCACTTCTGGGGGTGGTCTTACCGCACAGCCCATGCCTTAACATACCCTGTGTACTCTTGGATGTGAGCGACATCCGTTGATTCAATATTTTGGCCGACCAGCGAAGGAAAACCCAACGGGGACAACATAACGACCGGTCACCCATGGTACCCATCTCGCAGTTGCCTTGAGTCGTCGACCTTCCTGCACCGGTACAAACGGTATGAGAAAGGGACTGACCCGCCACAATTTACTGCAAGAAATTCATAAGCAATCAATCAAATAATCATGCTAACACACACCGGGTCTGCGGCAGCCTGCCATACTATACGTTAACCTTTAGGCAGCGATGCTCAGCTCAACTTTCAACAAGGAGCGTGTGAGCGCTTTATTTGAGGCATTCACAATTTCTTCTCCGTTCTCATGAGACATTCACAATTTCTTCTCCATTCTCTGGAGGCATTCACAAATTCTTCTCCGTTCTCAGGATGTGTATTCAGTCTCTTTTCAATTTTCAAGATTTTCTTGGGTTACACCCATTACTAAGATCTGTTAACAATTCAGTTACACCCATTTTAATCACAGCTTAATCGGATCAGAAGAAGCTTATCATGAGTTATATTTTTATTATTCATCCGAGAATAAATATCAATTCGATTTCTTGCGTCAGATCGAATCCGAGAATCTCGTCAGAGGGCACATTCTTCCTCGAATTTTCAACATCGAAAACCGTTCCCAACACATGAGGAAATTTTTTTACCCGAAATGAGATTGGGAATATATTACTCGAAGCTCATACTTTCATCTTTCGAGTCCACCCAAAATGCTCGAGAGTTATTTTAAGAACGAGGCACTCTGTGGTTTTGGCAAAAAAAATCTCGAAATACTCGGAGCCGAAAATTGTGCCTCGATAACTCTCGTCGTTTAATAAATTGAACTTAATACTCAATATAAACTGGTCGCGCGCTTAGATTTTCATTTTCAAAGAATTCGAGTGCGTAAATTTCCAAGTGTGACCCAAGACTTCAAAAAAATTGGAAAATCTTCAATTTTTATCCTAAGGTTCCCAAATTTTAATACAATCTTTAAGAGAGCCTAAAAAGAGCATAGTAATTTTTCTAAAATTTTTGGACCAATTTTGGACCTCCAAATTAGCCAAAAAATTATTATTTAGGCTTTTAAAAATATCAAATTATCTCCAAAAAATTTCAAAATTTTTGTGTAGACTGCCTTTTCAAGGGTAACAATTTTTATGTTCAAAACTTTTTCATAAGGGCTCTAGTTTGATCTCAGAAAAATCAAAAACCATTATTAATTATAATATTATAATATTATAATATTTATTATAATATTATAATAATTATAATTTATAAATTATATCTTATCTTCTTCCCCCAACTGTACCAAAACCCGCCGCCCTTACGGGCCTTCCCCGACGCCAGCCGGCCGTCGGCCGACCGTGACTCCGCCCCCAGCCGACTGCCCGGGGGTGGGCACTCCCTCCGGCGGTGGTCCGGCCTGCCGCCGCCGGCCACCGCTGGAGCCATTTTTGCTTTTTTTAACGGTGGGGAGGGGGGTGATGGCGGCGGCGCTCCGGCTGCCGGAGCTTGCATGCAATATGTCAGAAAGATAAGGAGGGAGGAGAGGAGAAGGTTTCTACATGTGGAGGAGGGTTTTGGGAGGGGCCGGCTTGGTTGGCCATCCAAAGTGGTGGTGGAGCTCGAGCTTGCCTTTTCCGACGACCTACTAAGCTTTGACAGAGCTTGGGGAGGGGTGGAGGGGCCGGCTTTTTGGGCTTGTGGGGAGATTACCAGGGGAGGGGGCCTTTATATAGGCTGTAGGGGGGATCTCCTCCCCTTACCCTATGTGGGATTAATCCCTCCTTGGGGAGGGATTAATCTCCACCCTCATGTGGGAAATGAGGTTGGGCGCTTGGGCTTTCATAAGTGGGAGAAGGAAAAAGAGAGGGGAGTGGGGGAAAAATGTTGGTGGGCCCCTACTTGGGCCCACACCCTTCCAACTTGTTAATTTGTGGCCCTCTATGGGTAAGAGGGCAATGTACTATTTACCCATGGAGAGGGGGTGACCTCCTCCTTGGGAAAAATTTTCAAAAAATGGGGAAAAAAGGAAGGGTTTGACTAAAGTCAACCCTAGTGAGTCAACTCATGGAGGACTTTAATTACGGTCTGATACATGCGGTCGTAGCCGCTTGATCAGTGAAAATAAGTCCCCCCCAAACGGAACCCTAGCTAGCTACAAACTCACGAGTTCTCCCTATCATTCTCGTGTGAGTTTAAACGGGCCGGGCCGTTGACGAGTTATGGCAAGCCATGTCCCCCGGAGATCGAGCTGTTGAAGAGCCACTGTAGCACGGCTACCGGCGAGTTGAATAAATCCTTTTTATACATTGGTCCCTAAGATGGCAGTGAATCTGTTGATGTCAAGTTGCATGGTTGGTATGGACGAAGTGCTAATTGTCCTCCCTCAAACAAATATGAGTTGTACAATAACCTTCAAGTCTATCCACACCACACAAGCCAAAAATAATTGCAAGTTAACACGAGGGCTTGATTTTATGCATTAAAGATACACACGAATAATCCGAGCATTAATTATATCATGATCCATGACATTAAAATCAAATTCACTTGTACTGCAAACCTAAACACGTTAACGAATTAAATACACGAAATTATAAGTGCTATATTAAAACAAATTCTTAATTAGGATCATACATTTGTTTTGCCGCATTTCGATTAGAAGGTCTAAGGGGAGATCGTACATGAACTATCTGTAAATTATTTATGAATTCCATTTTTTTATGACCATTAGCCTTAGGGTCCGTTTATGTCGGTGGTGACGTGTCGTGAAAAATGCGGTTTTATATAGATAATTTTTAGATCTTTTAAAAATAATCTAACGGTAAAAAAGAGCAGTTACAAAAAACGATAAGCACAAAACAATAAAAAACATCGCAAATAAAGAACACCAAATATAAAGTGGTTCCCCGAAATTAAGTACGTCCACTGCGCAAACAAAATATTTCTTTTTTTTACTCAAACATGCAATGCGACTATAAGAGAGGAAAAATGAACAGAGAAAGTGATGACAATTTCGAATCCTCCAAGATTTGGTCGTACGCGTTACGACGAGGAAGAGATCTAACGGCAAGAAAAGAAGCCGGCGGCCGGGAGATGAGTATACTGCAACGATGAGGATGCCCGTCGAGAAGGCTGCAGCAAGAAGAAAGTCCGTCGACGAAGAGGACAACCGCCGACCACCAAAACGCCTACAAGAACAATGAAGAAGAAACGAGATGGCACAACCCCGGGATCGGCCAAGCCTCCGACCGACCGCACCTCGTATTCCTAGATGTCTGAATTCTCTTGCATAGGGGATGACCGACAATCCCTCTTTTAAAGGCATGAAGAACCCAAATCTGGTAGAGAGGTGGGGGCTGACGGAATCCAATCAAACTGGAAAAATATGATTTTTTTGTCACCAATGTTAATGCTGGAATTTAGGGAATTCTAAAGGGGGGGGGGGGCACCCATGGAAGGAGATCAAATCTCTTCCAAAAGATGATCCTCCTCCATCATTAATATATTTTAGGGGGTTCCAAAAATGGAGCCTCAAATTGAGCGGTCTCCAAAAGAAGTTGCGTCGGCCTAGAGCAAATTGCAGAGTCAAATATGACGACACATACAACAATCTTCACATTGACGACTCTTCCAAGACATGATCTACCTGACTGAGATAACTCCAAGATATCCTAACGGTCACCAATATCTAAAACTAAAGCAACTGACTGAGTGAACTTCGGCCGAGAACGGATCATAAGAAAACTCCTCCAATTCTGAATAGCACACAAACTAGACTGACTCAAAAAACACTCCACCTTGAAGCAAAATTTCAACTGCTCCACCTCCAGCGGTGGTCTCCCATAGCAAACATAAACCTGTCAATACTTCTGGCCTATGATGTGCGTGTATGAGAGAAATTGACAAATGCAGACACAAAAACTATGAATGCAAAACGAACTCACCTCAGCAATAAAAAACGAACTCATACGAGAACTAATCAAAAAAGGTTGATTAGACACTCTCTAAGCTCATGTAGAATGAAGAGTAACAATGAAAGAGCTTAGGTAACAGAGGGTGACCAACTGTATTAAAAAATGAAGTTATTGACCAGAAAAATAACTCAAAAAATGAGAGTTATATGGACACAAGTATATAGATAGCACTGCTAAAAAAATAAAGGAAAATAAACATGAGCAAATGAGGAAATGATAACCAAAAAATAAAAAAAAACATAAATGCAAGAAGCTGAAAAAGAAAACACACAAAACAAAAAAAAGAAGGTGAGGAAAAACACTAGAGTATATTCTCACATGTATCCTCAAGGCATAGAGATGCGACAGATTTTTCCTTTTCGTCACCAGAGTCTTCTCTTTTTCCTTACTTTGAATCTTTCAACAATCCTTGATTTCTTTGCCATTCTTTTTCAAGTTGTTGCAGTGGCTATCTAAACGGTCCTTAGTCTTTGACTTGTCTCCTTTGTTTGAACTAGACTGAACCCAAGAAAAAAAGTTGAACAATCAACAATACCTGATGTAATACCCCCCAAATCTAATCAAAACAGTTTTGGGGTGCATTTAGAGGGCGTGGTCTGCGATTAGCGTGAGTGGTGTGTGGATAGTAGATTTGGGCTAGGGTTTATATAAAACCTAAACCATCCTCATTCCTCTCCAAACCGAGCACCCGCCCCTTTCATTCATCCCGATCTCCCTCTCTCTGTACCCGACCGACTGGAAGGGGGATAGCCCGAGCAGCCTCCCCCTTCCCGACCACAATCCCACTTCGTTTTGGGAGCAACTGTCGCTGGGAGGGCTGAGCCTGACCTACCTCTCCCTCTCATTTTCTGGGAGCCGACCGACTAGGAGGAACCCGAACCGACCTCCATCTCTCTCTCTCTCAGTCCCGGCCACCGCCGACTAAAGGAAAATCGAGTCTTATCCTCTTGCCGACCCTCTTCTCTTCTTGGCCGACCAAGTGGGGTTGTGGTTGGTCTTGTTGGAATTGGCCGACCGAAGGTGTTGGTGGAGAGCAACTATGGTTTTCTCCTTCGTCGTTCGTGACTGATCCATGCCTCTGAAGCGCGCGTTTAGGGTAATGACGTTTCTTATTAGACAAGTAAATTCCCTTTTATTTTAGCATGTTTGCATGGAAGCCCCCCCCCCACCCACCCACACACCGACGGGTGGATGAAGTGTGATCTTCGACGGGTTGATATCTGGGTAAATAGCTGGGGGTGGGTGGGCAAAATCCAGCCAAAACCGAAAAATATGATTTTCTGCCGCCAATACAAATGCTGAAATTTAAGGAACTCCAAAAGAGTGGAGGGGGGGGGGGGGACTGGTAGCACCCATGGAAGGAGATCAAATCTCTTCCAAGAGATCCTCCATCATCAAATGATTTTAGGGGGTTCAAAAAATGGAGCCTCAAATTGAGTAGTCTCCCAAAGAAGTAGCGCCGGCCTGGAACAAATTGCGAAGCCAAATATGTCGGAATAGGCAACACATACAACAACGACGAACCGTCATCTAATAAAGCTCCAACTTACCTAAGGAACTTGTTGCGAGTCACCTAGTTTTTCCCCGGTCCGGAGAATCGGACTGCCTTAACTCGGTGTCGGACCGTGTGCACAAACAGTTAAAGAAAAACAATAACAAACGACAAGAGACTTTTTTACATGGAAAACTCAAAAATGGTGAAAAACCACGTGGCTGGATCTGTGTGGAACCAAAATCCACTATTTCCTTGAATTACAAGAGTTTAGGATGATTCCTCGGAGGATGACATGCCATCTTTCCTTTACATGTTCAAATTGTGAAAAAGATGAAAAAGAAGTTAAGACTTCATTTGCTTTAGCGGTGGCGGGTCGATCCGGCGGGTGGAAACGGAGAGTTCGAACCGGAGGGGGGAGGTGGCTGCTCCAAACGGAGCTTTTGGGGGCGTTTCTTAAGGCAGACGGGTGGAAATGGAGCAAACGACGTCAGAGGTTCATTTGTTTACCCACCTTCCGGCGGTGCTTGCCCAAAACGGAGTTGCGAAACGCCCAAACAAATAGAGTCTAAGTCTTCGGAGCCTTGATGCAAGCACTCAAGCCAGGAAAATAACTAAATCCACGGAACCTCGATGGAAGCGTTACGGTTGAGAGAAATCTCTAAGTTCGCGGAGCCTCGATAGTAGCGTTTTTGCTGAAGCGAAGCCTAGGTGGGAGCTCTATCGCAGAGACGAACATCGTGCCTTTGAAGCCTGATGGATCCCCATCAGACCTAAATCTAATTTAGGGTATGTTTGGCAAAGTGAAAATTTGGTACCCATAACGTTCTGACGTACTGTGCGGGTGAAAGTCCGAATGTAATAAGTGCGTTAAAATTAATCGTGCGACTAAAATTACTCAACACACGAATTAATAAGTGTGTTATCCATATCAAATTTCTAGTCCTGTTTGGCATGGCGGTGGAGGTCATAACCACTGTCATTTCACACATTCAGACAGTTAGACTCTGTTTGGTACGGTGGTGTAGGGCTGAGCATATTATTAGAAACTCGAAAGTCGCTTGAAAATCGTTCAAAAATTGAGCCGAATCGGAATCAGTTAAAATTGATTCGACTCAATTTGAGTCGATTCAATTTGACTCGAATCTGATTTCGAGTCGATTTCGAGTCAGCCCTGAATCGCTCGAAATATGATTCGAATCAACTCGAATTAATTTAAAAAATTATGTATTTATTAATATATTCTTATTTTAAAATTAAAAATAACAAAATTTAAACCTAAATAAAAAACGAAAGCTTTAAGTGTTTAATTTGCTAAATTTATACGTTGTCTGATTTAATTTTGAACAAACTAGAAATAAAACGAAAAATTGCTCAATTTCAACCCGACTTGATTCGACTTCGAGCCAACCCGATTCGATTTCGAGCCGACTCGATTCGATTTCGAGACGACTCGGAATCGTGTCATTTCGAGTCGAGCCGACTCGACTCGAAATCAATTTCGATTTCGAGTCGATTTCGAGCTGAGCTCGAGTCGAAAATTTCGATTTCGAGCCAAATCAAAATCGCTCGAACTCGACTCGATATTAGCCCTACGGTGGTGGCAATCATAAACGCATGAATTAAAACGTCATTTGTTAAGGATCATCCAACAAACATTATCCGTTTGAACATAAAAGTGGATGAAGTGTCTTAGATGAGCGTTAACAACTGGCAATTTAACACCGTGTTCAAGACACCAGAAATGCATGTGCCCCACATGCAATTTAAGACCTCTCATTGATCCGGTACAAATTTTTTTGAAAACTGACCTAACAGAGAAATTTCTGGTGTCAAACAGCCGAAATCTATAAGAACCCCTCTGTCCAGCAATTAAGGCTCTGTTTGGGATATCGGTGCCGTTTTAAAAGGGGGAAGTTCAAAAAGAAGATGCTAAACTGTATTTTAAAAACTGTGGTTTTAAAACTGAGACTTTATTTGGGTTCTCAGTTTCGGTGACGGTTTAACTTATTTTCAAAATTATCTTCACATGAATTTTATTTATTTGGGCCAATTTTTTCTGAATTTTTTTTAAAAAATTAGGTATTATATTTGTCAGTTTTTTGCAAATTTATGGATATAATTATTTTTTTTATTGGGGTAAAATTGATTAAGTAAAATTAAATTAAATTAAAAAATTATTCCAAACGACCGTTTTGAAAGGGAGAATGAAGGTCTCCCTGACCTTTTCAGAACGGAGGAAAAAGTAGGTTTTAAATTAACGAACCCCTCTGTCCAGCAATTAAATTAAATAAAGGAAAAAGAAAAAGTAAAGACTAAGGGCTCAATAAACGTAAGAGAGCAGGGTTTCGGAGGAGGAGAGGGGTCAGTGGCGGCAACAGTGCAATAGAAGTTCGTTTTCCTTCTCTCCAACCTCCTTCCTTTCTTTCTTTTCTCTCACCTCTGCAACCTCTTTTAGGGTTCCTCCCGTTGGATTTGCACAAAATTTACTTTTTTTTTTGAAAACCAGCCCGGTGGCACGCCGGGGAGGAGAGAGGAAACGGCCGGCGTGAACGGTGAAACGGTGCTCGCCCGGCCAGCGTCAAAACGCCGGGCTCCCACCCTTTCACGCCGGCCGTTTTCAAAGAGAGCGCGCGAGTAGCATCCCAAACAGGTTCCGCCGTTCCGGCGGGGGAACGGCGTCCCGCCGGTTTGTCAAAGAGAGCCTTAACAACCTTCCTTTTGGAACGGGAACATTCTTCTTCGTCCTTGGATTTGACTTTAGCTACTTTCTTTCCTTTTTCCCCCTGTCCGTCTAATGGCTTAAGGTACTTTTACGCGGGGGCAGAGAGAGTTGGATTCCGGAGATCTTGGCTAGATTTGTTCGCTTTTATTGCGGGCTTCGATCGTTATCTTTTTTGTTTTGAGGGGGGAATTTTGGAATCGCTTCGGGAGATTTTTATTAAAGTCGGAGATTTGGATTTCGTGACAGTTGTAGTGTCACGATTAGAAGGTTGCAATCCCCGCACTAGGTAGATCAGGGGTTTCTACTTTCTAGTCTTTTAAATCGCCGGGAGTGGATTGGGAGTTGAGATTGAACGCCGTCAATGGAAATGCCGAGTCCCGGAACCCCTAACTCGCGGAAGAAGACGACGATGGAGAGAACTGCGGCGATTGGGAAGCGGAGGACGGCGACAGAGAGGCCGTTAGCGACACCAAAGAAGAAGGCATCTCCGCAGAGGAACTTGGGGCAGCATAAGAAGGGGCCTCCGCCGGAGAGGCCTAATATGAAGCCTCGAGCTAGCCCAATTCTCCAGATTATGCGATCCTTGCCGGGAGACTTCAGATTCACAGGCGGATCTCAGTCGGAGGAGTGGGCAGAAGCTGCTAATCTAACTTCCGTGGCCGAAGGTGAGGATGATTTTGACGGTGGAGGTAATACAGAAACGAGCAATCTCGCAGCGTATATGGAAGATGAAGGTGCTAATGTGTGTGGCTCGCCGGAGGAGCGTGTGGGTGGCTTAGTGAACGATGAGTCACCTTATTGTTCATCTTCCACGGCTGGTGCTGAGAGATCTTCACAGGATAAGGAGAGCTCCTCAGATTCATCTGCTGCTTTTGTGCCCGAGAGTTTCTTATCCCGGATTGATTCCAGATGGAGTGATACCAGTTCTTATGGCCCCAAGAAGGTGAACCCTTTGTATATACTTTTTGTTTTTCATTCTGTCCAGCATGTTTGTGAATTGTGATAAGTCTTCAGAAGTTCCTCGTTATTCAATCTCATTTTTGTCAAGGCATTGTACTGTATCCGTGACTGTTTGGAAAAAGGAATTTGTTTTCTTCCCAAAACCTTTACTTTGTCTGTTATTATTGTTCAGATTCTGTAAGCTTTTTCTAAGATTTGGGTTAGGATACTTCTTCATCACAGTGTTCTTCAAGTAACGACAATTTTTAAAACAGCATTATTGCTTCACCTTTCCTCCCCTGTCAGCTGCTACAGTAAATTTTTACACGATAACTAGCTAGTTTTCTGCATTTGACACCAGTAACCGGAGCATTACTATATGCTTAAGTGATTGACAATTTTTTAGTCGTGATTTTGTGCTTGTTTGTGCTGCCTCATGTGTCATTTCTTCTTTGACTTACTTATTTTTAAGATCATTAACCTCCACCGTTGTACTTGCAA
Source organism: Platanthera guangdongensis (assembly GCA_039583875.1). Lineage (NCBI taxonomy): Eukaryota > Viridiplantae > Streptophyta > Magnoliopsida > Asparagales > Orchidaceae > Platanthera > Platanthera guangdongensis. Next base: position 177,012,565 of record CM077159.1, read on the forward strand.
CACTCTTCTTTGAACAATTGATTTTTCTACAATTTATTGGATTCCTTGCTTGAAGGAGGCCATTTTTTTTCCTTTGTTGGTTTGATTCCGGCAGGCCCTGGAGATTTTTTGTTTCAAATAGAATTTGTTTTCTTCTTTTGTTCCTTTTTTTGTATATTTCTTTCTGCTTACAAACGCTTACTCAGATACTGTCGTGGGTACTTGATTGATTTCCTTACTGTATTTTTCAGCTATATTTGGATACTTATACAATAGAGTTCAAGAATGAGGCCAGTTATTCTATGTGCAATCAATTGCAACTACCGGAGTGCACATTAAGGAATCTCCTGGCTCATTACAAACATTGAGTTGAACCAGAGATGTTCTCCACTAAAGCTTTTGGCATCATAAAAGTCTTTGAAATAATTTAACTATTTTGGTCTCTACTCTTTTTTCTAAAACCAGCATTATAACACTTTGATTTGCATGTCTAATAACTGGCAAATTCTTGGTGCTTTTTTAATTCTTTTGAAAATTAAGCACAAAAATATCTGATTAGATTTTTCTGTAACTGTGATAGATAATTTATTTAACTGATGTGATCTGCATAGTGATTGTTGATTGATCACAAGACTTCATCTTGTATTCAGAAGCTCCAGGGTTGGTGCCAACTTCCGGATGGAGAATGGAAGTTAGGAAGTATACTGTCAACTTCAGGGGGAGAATCAATTATTTCTTTTTCAGAGGGGAAGGTAAACACTTAAATGCTGTCTGTCAAATGTAGTTTTGATTGTTTATTAAAAAAACATTTTTCTAAGACTGAAGCATCTTTTGCAGGTATTGAAATTGAAAACTGAGAGCATTTTACCTGCAAACCCTGAAATACTTGATGGGGTGGATGATCTGATGCAACTTAGTTATTTGAGTGAGCCATCTGTGCTCCACAACTTACAGTACAGATACGATCGAGATATGATCTATGTCGGTATCTTATTCTCTTTCAATTTCATTATTTTTTATGTAATTATCTCTACCCTTTGTGGTGCCGTTGACTTACTATTTTTACTGTGTAGACAAAAGCAGGGCCAGTGCTGGTAGCCATTAACCCATTTAAGGAAGTCCAGCTATATGGAAATGATTATATTGAGGCATATAGGAGCAAATCTGCTGATAGTCCACATGTTTATGCTATTGCGGATACCGCTATACATGAAATGATAAGAGGTAAATATTTTTATAGTAGTTATGTGATTCTCATACTGAAATTTAAGTTTTCCTTGACATTGTTCTTCTTTTCAGATGAAGTCAATCAGTCTATAATTATAAGGTACGATCACTGGTTTCTTCATAAGCCAAGGCTATTTTCTCCTCTTATTTTGTTATCTACACCATTCAACACTTAATCCTCCAACTGGTATCTATTCGATTTCATCATCATCCATAATCTTATCCCAACTATTTGACATTGTTTTTATGAATCCTTATTTTTACTCATAGGTCTAATGCCGCCTGATGTGTTAGAATCTAAACTACTAAGTGACGGGGATCGGCCACATGATCGTGTTCGGTGGAGGAGATCGGGCCACCACTCGGCCGGACCCATTTTTGCATATTTGTCTGAGATGCATTCATCGGATAGGCGATCTGTGATCGTGACCGCATCTGGAGCACCGTTTTACATTTCATGTGTATTTCATTTTATTTCTTGGGCTTGTATTTAATGTTTTACGACACCAGGTGTAACAGACGATCATACCTGTTCATGCCAGCTGCCCAACCGCCCCACTCGTTATAAATAGGGGCGGGTGTTCTCATTTCATTCGTTGTTGAATTTGTGAGCTAATCCAAATCCAGAAATACTTCGTTGTGTGATGTCGTGTAACCCGGGGTGCGACGTCCCGTTCTTATCATGTTTGTTTCCTGTTAATCCTCCCATGATTCCCATCAGTTAACCCACGATCAATCAATCCCAGCCATTCCTTATTCGGTTCCACGCAATCTCCCACCCGCACGAATCCAAACCGTCGGACTGTCATCGTTCATCCTCTTCCCAGCGACCGAAAGCCGCACGCATGACACTGCCCTGTTCATCATCGTACCCTTCCTCATACTGCTCGCGACTTCCCCAGCCACGACCAACCCCTCTCTCGTGCGACATTATCGCCGGTCTTCGTGTGTACCGCCCGCCATTTTTCCCACTTACCTGGCTCTCTCCCGTCCTAATTGCACGCATCTACTTCCTCCTCCATCGATGAGCACATCACACCACCAGTCTCTGTTGCCTGCCCCAATCGACGACATCTCCTCTATAGCAGATCAACGCCTCTTTCTCAGCATCTCATTCCTTGTCGTGGATCCTTCAACAAGCCGCAGAAAGAAAACCCCTCCCTGTTCATTTTCCCCTTTGCAACCCCATCACAACCATTACCTCCCTGAGATTCAACAACCTGCATCCTTTCCCTTTCAGAATCTCCACCAACAACATTTCTCTCCATATCGAGTCACAGCAACCCGCTCCTCTTCAAACCCAGCAACCATTTCCTGCCCTATCCAGCCTTCATCTCATGCAACCACGCCTGCCGCCGTTGCCGGTTCTTTATTACGACGTGAGTATTATCGTACTGTGTTTATTTTTTGTGTATTGAATATTGTGAGAACACTTCATATTTGTTTGGGTAGTTTGACTCATTAGTGTAATTGTTTCGTTGATTTCTTTTTACCCTATAAAATTGTTTTGTGCAAATTGTGGTTGTAAGCCTTGCGTAGAAAACAATTGATATTGTTGGCGTGCTCGAAAGTGAAAACACATTGTGTTGGTTTGATAAGCTTATATAATTATCGTTCCTATAATTTGATTCCGGATAATTAATTGAAAACATGCATGAATCATTTGATTGGGTTTGATCACATTCATTCTGCACAGTCACGTGGGTTTGCATTAGCGTGCTGGCACAATCATTTTCACACAGCCCGTTTTGTGTTATTAAGATCAAATTGTTTTGAGAAATTTTTATCCTACCATAGGTCTCCCCGTCTCCAACTTAATCATTTACGTTAACTTGATCAATTCGTCTAAATAGTGCATTTTCAAATTTCATTGCACTTGCCTAAGCAAGCTAAATCCATATTCTATTATCATTTCTTCCTGCTATTTTCCATCAATTATTTTTCCTTAATTTGCTAGTATAGTCCTTGATTGCCTACTGTTATGTAGTTTAATTTTGCATGGCCTTAAGACCTTTTTATTTTATTTCATTTATTCTCATTAATAGAAAAGATTAGTTTATACCATCATGTATTGGTGCCAAATAGATTGATTGCCCTTTATAAGGATACATGAATACTTTTATCTTCTTTATATATTAATTTAATCTTGAAGTTTATCCACTGTGTTCTCTTATAGTGAAACAAATTCCACAAATTTGCTAAGCATGTCCTTGTATTTCAGTGGCGAGAGTGGAGCAGGGAAAACTGAAACAGCAAAGATTGCAATGCAATATTTGGCTTCACTTGGAGGCGGCACCGGGATGGAACATGAAATTTTACAAACTAATCCAATTCTTGAGGCCTTCGGAAATGCAAAGACAGCGAGAAATGATAATTCTAGCCGCTTTGTAAGATTCTCTTCGTAATTTATTCAAGAGAAGTTAAACTTTGTACTTAGGCTCCATTTGGCGGGGCGGATCCGCGCTGATTGAGCGACGAAACTGCCCAGCCGCGGTTTCTGCCTGTTTGACCGGGACGCGGTGGGGCGGTGGGGTTCCACCCGCTGCAAGAAACCACGAGATTTCTGCAGATTTCATCCACGTCGCGGGAACCGCGGTTGTGGTCCCGCAACGCTAATGAATTTCACAGAAATTCAACCGCCGTGCCAAATGAGGCCTTAATTTCTAAGTGATTTAACATTCTTTCTTTCTTAACATTTTTAAACTACTTTTCAAAAGTTCCATATATTTTGTTGAATATGTTATAATATGCTTGTTTTTTTGTGCTTGGCAAATATTTTGTGTTACACTTCAGGGAAAGTTGATTGAAATCCATTTCAGTCCAAGTGGAAAAATTTCTGGTGCGAAAATTCAAACCTGTAAGGATCTTGTAACTTTTTAACAATCTGATAACTATCTTCTCAAACATTTTATTTCCATGGATTAACCTTTATATGCGTTTCATTTTGTTCCTTTTGGTACTGTGCTTTGCATAACAGTTTTGCTTGAGAAGGTACATCATTATTCTTAAACGCACCACTTTTTTTTTCAAACTTGTTTATCAATCCCGTAATAATTATTTATACATTTTGCAGTCAAGGGTTGTCCAATGTGCACATGGTGAACGATCTTATCATATTTTTTATCAACTTTGCGCTGGTGCTTCAAAATCTCTTAGAGGTAGGCACTTTATGTTCACATTTTCTCATTTCCTCAAACAAATTGTTGCTCTCTTAATTCTACTGTGTATTTCAATTTTTTGGCATAAAATTGAAGTATGGTGAATGGGATTATGGATTGTTAACTTCAACTGGAATTTTGTTCGACGGACTTAGGATTGGCTTTTGTAATCCTTGTTTATCATTCAACTTTATGTTAAATTGATTTGAATTAATCTTACTCTTTTCTAAAAATGTATCATTCTAGCTTTGGATTATATTTTTTGATCTGGGAACCCTCTTTTTTTATATGCGGGCTTTACTTTTTGGCCCATAACATTCTCCTTCTTCAACTATTAGTTATTCTTTTCTACGTCAACCAATAGGTTTGCTATCCTCCTACTTCGACCGGCAAGAAGAAGCTCGTGAGGAGAGCGCGCGAGGAGGAGAGCTCGCGCGGCAAGAAGAAAAAACCCCGAGAAAGCGAACTCGAGCGGGACGAAGAAGCCGCAAGTTGGAGAACTCGAGCTGCAAGAGGGAAGCGGGTAGGTGGGTAGACCGGGCGGAAGAAGAAGGGAAGGCCGATCAAGCCGCGACGAGTAGAAACAAGAGAGGGCCCACGATGGTAAGAGGAGAGGACTATAAAAGGAGAGGAGGAGGAGGTGGGGAAGGAAGGTGGAGCCTCAGATCCAAAAGCGGGTAGAAACCGAGACCGCGGTAGTCCGCGAGAAGAGAAAACAGGACCGCGGGTAGGAGACCGAGGCGGTTAGGAAGAGGGAGACCGCGAGAAGCCGAAGGCTAGCGGTCAGAAGCCGCGAGAAGCCGCAGGTTGGCAGATAGAAAATTCTAACCGCCGGAGGGGACCGGAAGCCTCTGATATCATGTTGAAAGAGCTCAAATCTTGTATGTATTGCTTGTGTATGTAAATACTATGAGAGAATACAAATATATAGGAGGGAGAAGGAGAGAAGAAAACCTATACAAGATGTTAGACTAAGAAAAGAAGAAGGAAATACAATAAAATGGGCCCAATAATGAGTTATTTATATGAGCTTTTCTAACAAACTTAAACACTGTCAATTGAAGGGTTGGATGCGTGGCTAACATGCAATTCTAAGTGAAGTGTCGGAGAAATAACTCAACAACCCTAAATTATAGTAGGTAAGGATGCAAGATCCGACGGAGAAATCAAATTAAGCAATAGGTAATTAAATTACACTGAGATAATTTTAGCAAAAGCAAAATAATTTTTTAGGCGAGTGGGTTTAGGCTTTCGTCTGCGTGGAGGGCCAAAACAAGAGTGCACGATGTATTGTTCCTGCAAATCACAAAATAATTTAGAACAAAATCCTCCGATGTTATCTATCCAAACAACTATAAGATCACAACACAATATTTATATTATGAAAATAAGTGTTCATACAACAAGAAAACTCATAAAAGTATGAGGGTTTCCCTAGGCGAGGAAATTCGGTGAATCATGACGCGAAAGTGGCGATCCGGAAGGATCCAGAGACGGGACGATGAGGGAGATGGCTGGATTTGACTGTGGGGAGCGGGATCAGGCTGTGGGAGGATAGATCCAGTTGTATGGATGCGTAATAGGGCTGTGGGAAGGTAGATCCGGCTGTGTAGAGATGGATTCGGGCTGTGGAAGGCAGATCTGGCTGTATGGAGGTGGAATAAGGCTTTGGGAAGGTAGATTTGGCTGTATAGAGGCGGATCCGGACTGTGAAAAGGGGTGGCGGTAGCTGTTGTGGCTTGTGGTGGGTCGGCGGAAGGTACGCAGTTTTGAATTAAATATTTCATTTTTTTATATCTTTGAACTTTTTACACTGCTATAATACATATTATCTGATTTTTAAAGGTCGTTTTTTGCTATGTTTCACATGGATGTTTGAATTATTCTGATGTTGTTTATGATGCATGTTCCAAATTCAATGTGCAAGTTTTAAGGAATAATATCATCTCTATTAATCTATTACACACACACACACACATGGGCAGCATGGTGCACAAAGCAGCCCTGCGCAACGAGGGTCCAGAGAAGTGTACAACCCCGTATTCGCAGAGTAGGGTCCCCTCGGCAGGCGCATGACCAGCTTTATGTTTTTTAAGCTTTTGAGAGATTTTGCACTCTTGGTGGCCAATTTTGGCTTGGCCTTGGAAACATACTAGTAGGGGGAATGAGATATTTGTCTCCCCCCGACCCCTTTGAGGGGTCTCCCCCAGGCCGCCGAGCTCCCCCAGGCCGCCGAGCTCACCCCAGGCCGCCGAGCTCCGCCAGGCCGCCGAGCTCACCCCAGGCCGCCGAGCTCACCCCAGGCCGCCGAGCTCCCCCAGGCCGCCGAGCTCGCCCTAGCCCCAGGCCGCCGAGCTCACCCAGCCCCAGGCCGCCGAGCTCACCTTGGCCGCCTGCTCGCCCGGCTCGAGGGGCTTCCCCTGGTGGACTGCATTTATCTATTTAGAACAACGGGATTTGACTGTTGGCAGACCAATTTGGGGGCATTTCAGTAATTTCAGAGCAGTGGAGGTTGGTTATTTGCAGGCCATTCCCAGAAAACTATAAATAGGCCCTTAGGGGTGCCTTGGAGAGGATCACTTCTTCACTCTCTCTTCATCCTCCATGACACCCTAGCTCAGCATTGGCTAGGGAGGGGGAGACCTCAAAGGTCTTCCGGGTGTGAGGTGAGACCTCCACGCTAGAGCCGAGGGTCTGTTCCTAGTTTCTTGAGCCTTTGGTTTGTGAAATCCCCCTGAGTGCAGTAGGTGTGAGGTCACCCCTTTCTAGGGACCCCGAACTCCACGAGAGACCAAGTTTTTGGTTTCAACATTTTAGTGCGTTTAGAGGTGGGACCTCCACGCTAGAGCCGAGGGTCTGTTCCTAGTTTCTTGAGCCTTTGGTCCGTGACATCCCCCTGAGTGCAGTAGGTGTGAGGTCACCCCTTTCTAGGGACCCCGAACTCCACGAGAGACCAAGTTTTTGGTTTCAACATTTTGGTGCGGTGAGCGTGGAGAGTGACCAGCACAGAAGATCTCGGGAGAGTGTCATGACTGGAAGTCAGGGAGGTAGTGATGATCTCGGCGAGCTCCCCAACCCAGGACCCTTTGTGGGGAGGCAAGAGTTCAAGGCCTCCATCCAGGGCATCATGGAGATGCTGCGAAGTATTGCTCCTCAGGGTGGCAGCTCCACCCCAACCCCCCAGGTGCTAGCTCCCCCCCTTCTCGACGAGTCGACTCCCAGGGGCCTAGGCGAGATGACCCCAGCAGGGGGGAAGGAAGTGCACCAGGAAGAAGGCCCGGGAAGGAGAGGATGGGAGATGGGGTCGAGTGAGACCTCACCGGCCGGGAATTGTTCTCCAGCCCGGACGAGTGCCGGCCTTCCAGGCGAGCAGGTCGCGCGAGTGGAGGTTGCGAGAGCACCCCTTCAGGGGGTCACCCTTCAGCGAGCTGATCATCTCGGCTCCCGTTCCCGAGGGGTTCAGAGAGCCTGACATGGCTTACTATACCGGAAAGGATGACCCCGTCCAGCACCTGCAGTGGTTCGAGGATGCCGTCTCCATCAGGCCAATGACGGATGCCTTCAAGTGTCGCCTCTTTGCGATCACGTTGAAGGAGAAGACAAGAGACTGGTTTCATCAACTCCCTCCGAGGTCGATCTATGAGTTCGAGGACTTGAGCCGGAGCTTTCAGCTTCGCTTCTCCACCTCCAAGAAGAGGAAGAGGAGTCCCGAGTCCATCTTCCTGATAAGGCAGGGGGCCGAGGAGTCGCTGGCCCGTTACGTTGACAGGTTCCAAGAGGAGATCCTGGAGGTCCAGGAGATGCCGGGGTATGCCCTACAGATGGCGTTCACGGTGGGGTTGCGCGAGGGGTTCTTCAAGATGAGCCTAACTCGAAAGGCCCCCCTTTTTTTTGAGGAGTTGATGGAAAGGGCGGCCGAGGAGATAGCCATGGAGGCGGCCAACCCGGCATTTGTCAAGAAGTTGGCAAAACTAACATAGATGGAGTCGAAGGAGCAAGATGACTCGAGACATCAAGATGGAAGGCGGAGAGAGGAGCGGAGAGCTCGGGAGGATCCAGAACCAGGTTGGAGGCAGCATGGAGGACCTGCCCAGGGTCCAGGAAGAGCTCTCATCCAGGGCGGAGGGAACTTTCATGGGGGTCAAGGGAGGTTTGACTTCCAGTGGCAAGCCCCAAGACAGCTCCTACCCCCGCCACAGCAAGCCTTGGCGATAGGAGGAGGAAGAGGTAACAGGAGAGAACGCCCAGCCCGCCGAAGGAGGCGAGGAGCGCTACCGTACTGCGACTTCCACCAGGTGGAGGGTCACGCCACAGCTACCTGCCCCGAGTTCTTGGAAGTGAGGGGGGCGAGAGGCCCTGCCCAGCCGCAGCCGCCAGTGCAGGTTGAGGAGGTTCTACCCAGAGAAGGGGAGGATGACGTGTGTGAGGACCGGGTCGACGTGGGGACACGAGGAGGTATATGAGTGATCCACGGTGGAGTGGGGATTGAGGCCACTCGGAAGGCAAACCTCCATGTCATGTACCGACGGAGCGTCGCCTCAACATCCCAGACCCCGCCCCAGGAGGAGAAGATCACCTTCTCGGTGAAGGACATGCCGGATCATGAGGATCCATTTTGCGATGCGCTGGTCATCCAGACAGCCATCGAGGGCTTCACCGTCTCCCGGATCTTGGTGGACAACGGGAGCTCCGTCAACGTCGTTTTCAAGAAGGCATTTGACGAGATGAAGGTGGAGCCAAGGAGGGTGTTGGGCTCGGACGGACCCCTGTTCGGATTTTCAGGAGAGAGGAAGGAGGTTGAGGGTGGAGTAGGACTCCAAGTGAAATTGGGAGGGACTTCAAGGAACTGCCGGTTCGTCATAGTTGACGCTCCGAGCAGCTACAACGCCATCTTCGGAAGGCCCCTCATCAGCGTCTTCCGTTGCGTGCCGTCTTCGTTCCACCAGTGCCTCAAATTCAGCTCAGGAGGGATCCAGGTCAGAGTCAAGGGAGACTCCAGGATGGCAAGGCAATGTTATGTCACGGCCGTCAACACCATCTCTTGGCTGGCCAAGACAGAGGAGATGAAGAGGATTATGGAGAGCCTGAGCAAGATGGAGGTCTCTGATGGGAAGGATGACGACCATCATGCCCAGACCCCTTGAAGAAGCCTCGCCCTGGTGTAGTCTTTCACTCTTTCTTATCTTGTAACAAGCTCTACCCCTGACCGGCTAGGTCAGGGGATCATGTAACCCAAATTTTTTCCCGTTTCAGGATGTTGGATTTGGTTGAGTTCAAGTGACACACCTAGTGTCCCACCCCCGAGAGGATCTCCTCATTCAGGCTCTCACTAGCTGGTTGGGTCGAATGTGCCTCGGGGAGAGCAAGTCCCACCCCCGAGAGGATCTCCTCATCCAGGCTCTCACTAGCTGGTTGGGTCGAATGTGCCTCGGGGATAGCAAGTCTCACCCCCGAGAGGATCTCCTCATCCAGGCTCCCACTAGCTGGTTGGGTCGAATGTGCCTCGGGAGAGCAAGTCCCACCCCCCGAGAGGATCTCCTCATCCAGGCTCCCACTAGCTGGTTGGGTCGAATGTGCCTCGGGGAGAGCAAGTCCCACCCCCGAGAGGATCTCCTCATCCAGGCTCCCACTAGCTGGTTAGGTCGAATGTGCCTCGGGGAGAGCAAGTCCCACCCCCGAGAGGATCTCCTCATCCAGGCTCTCACTAGCTGGTTGGGTCGAATGTGCCTCGGGGAGAGCAAGTCCCACCCCCGAGAGGATCTCCTCATCCAGGCTCTTACTAGCTGGTTGGGTCGAATGTGCCTCGGTGGAGTTCAAGTCTCACCCCCGAGAGGATCTCTTCATCCAGGCTCTCACTAGCTGGTTGGGTCGAATGTGCCTCGGGGAGAGTAAGTTCTTTTTTTGCTCCGAGACGGTCCCGCTGTCCAGGCTCTCACTAGCTGGCAGGGCAAACGTACCTCTCGTGGATGCCCATGTTCCTTCAACTCGAGGTTGTCTCGTCACCCAGACTCCCATTAGCTGACATAACAGGTTGACCCCTCGGGAGGCTAAGTATTTTTACCCCGAGGCTGTCTCGTCACCCAGGCTCCCATTAGCTGACATGATAGGTTGACCCCTCGGGAGGCTAAGTATTTTCACCCCGAGGCTGTCTCGTCACCCAGGCTCCCATTAGCTGGCATGACAGGTTGACCCCTCGGGAGGCTAAGTATTTTCACCCCGAGGCTGTCTCGTCACCCAGGCTCCCATTAGCTGGCATGACAGGTTGACCACTCGGGAGGCTAAGTATTTTTACCCCGAGGCTGTCTCGTCACCCAGGCTCCCATTAGCTGGCATGACAGGTTGACCCCTCGGGAGGCTAAGTATTTTTACCCCGAGGCTGTCTCGTCACCCAGGCTCCCATTAGCTGGCATGACAGGTTGACCCCTCGGGAGGCTAAGTATTTTTACCCCGAGACTGTCTTGTCACCCAGACTCTCATTAGCTGGCATGACAGGTTGACCCCTCGGGAGGCTAAGTATTTTTACCCCGAGGCTATCTTGTCACCCAGACTCTCATTAGCTGGCATGACAGGTTGACCCCTCGGGAGGCTAAGTATTTTTACCCTGAGGTTGTCTCGTCACCCAGACTCCCATTATTTGGCATGACAGGTTGACCTCTCGGGAGGCTAAGTATTTTCACCCCGAGGCTGTCTCGTTACCCAGGCTCCCATTAGCTGACATGACATGTTGACCCCTTGGAGAGGCCTTGTAATCGTTCAAACCGCGAGAAAAGGCCACTCAGCGAATACGTTGGGTTGGATGTTTCTTTCCGAGTTTGTGTCAAGCTCGAAAAGAACGGGGATTGTGTACAACCCCGTATTCGCAGAGTAGTGTCCCCTCGGCAGGCGCATGACCAGCTTTATGTTTTTTAAGCTTTTGAGAGATTTTACACTCTTGGTGGCCAATTTTGGCTTGGCCTTGGAAACATACTAGTAGGGAGAATGAGATATTTGTCTCCCCCCCGACCCCTTTGAGGGGTCTCCCCCAGGCCGCCGAGCTCCCCCAGGCCGCCGAGCTCACCCCAGGCCGCCGAGCTCCCCCAGGCCGCCGAGCTCCCCCAGGCCGCCGAGCTCACCCCAGGCCGCCGAGCTCACCCCAGGCCGCCGAGCTCACCCCAGGCCGCCGAGCTCACCCCAGGCCGCCGAGCTCACCCCAGGCCGCCGAGCTCCCCTAGGTCGCCGAGCTCACCCAGCCCCAGGCCGCCGAGCTCACCCTGGCCGCCTGCTCGCCCGGCTCGAGGGGCTTCCCCTGGTGGACTGCATTTATCTATTTAGAAAGCGGGATTTGGCTGTTGGCAGACCAATTTGGGGGCATTTCAGTAATTTCAGAGCAGTGGAGGTTGGTTATTTGCAGGCCATTCCCAGAAAACTATAAATAGGCCCTTAGGGGTGCCTTGGAGAGGATCACTTCTTCACTCTCTCTTCATCCTCCAAGGCACCCTAGCTCAGCATTGGCTAGGGAGGGGGAGACCTCAAAGGTCTTCCGGGTGTGAGGTGAGACCTCCACGCTAGAGCCGAGGGTCTGTTCCTAGTTTCTTGAGCCTTTGGTCCGTGACATCCCCCTGAGTGCAGTAGGTGTGAGGTCACCCCTTTCTAGGGACCCCGAACTCCACGAGAGACCAAGTTTTTGGTTTCAACATTTTTGTGCGTTTAGAGGTGGGACCTCCACGCTAGAGCCGAGGGTCTTCCTAGTTTCTTGAGCCTTTGGTCCGTGACATCCCCCTGAGTGCAGTAGGTGTGAGGTCACCCTTTCTAGGGACCCCGAATTCCACGAGAGACCAAGTTTTTGGTTTCAACAAGAAGGATCCCAACACAAAGGGTGAAATGTTGGCAATCCTTACACTGCATTTTTGCAAGTGGCAGCTCCTAGGACTCGATCCCGTGACCTCAAGGTCACACAACGACACTTTAACCAGTCGCCAAGGCTCCCCTTCAAAAATGAAAAATATTGAAGTGAAAAAAATACATTCCTTACCTACTCCCTGCCTGCTCTCCTTCTATTGGAAAATCTAATTTGCATGAAAAATTGATGCAAATTAAAAGTATTAGTGTGTGTGTGTGTATATAATTTAATGTCAATACAACAACACTCAAGCCTTTATCCCATTATAGTGAGATCGGTTATATGGATCTTTGTCGCCATTGTGACCTATCTTTAGTCATAATCTCACTAATGCCTAAGTACATCATGTCTTTCCTTATAGTTTCATTTCAAGTCTTTGTTGGTCTACTCCCTCGTTTAACATGAGTAGTGACTAGACTCTCACAACGCATAACAGGTGCTTCTAATGGTCTCCTTTGTACTTGTCCAAACCATCTTAGTCGAGCTTCTCGCATCTTCTCTGCAATTGGTGCTACTCCCGTCTTATCCGTACTACATTCATTCCTAATTTTATCCAGTCTCCTGTGTCCACACATCCACCTAGGCATTCTCATCTCCACAACTCCCATTTTTTGCTCATGTACATAATTCACTGCCCAATGCTCAGAAGCATAGAGCATCACTGGTCTAATTGCAGTATGTTAGAACTTGCCTTTAAGTTTTAATGGTAATTTACGATCGCATAAGATCCCTGACGCACCTCTCCACTTCAACCAATCCGCTTGGATTCCGTGTCACATCTTTATCAATACCTTTATCCTTTTGAACTATTGATACAAGATATTTAAAACACTCACTACGGGGAATATCTTGATCACCTAACTTAATAACGAAGTCATCCATCCTTCTTGCACTGTTAAATTTAGGCTACGCATACTCTGTCTTTGCCATGCTTAACCTAACCATTCTTTTCTACAGTGTCTCACCAAGATTCAAGTTTTGCGCTTACACCATCGCGCGTCTCATCGACCAAAACTATGCCATCCACAAACAATAAACATCAATGTATTGCTTGTTGGATATGTCTGGTGAGCTCATCTATGATAAGGATAAAAAGATAAGAGCTTAAAGCTGAACATTGATGTAAGCTAACAGTGATATGAAATTCCCGTGTTAATCCTCCAGATGTCGTCACCCTTGTCACTGAATTTGTATAATATCTTTGATTATGTCAATGTATGATACATTTACACATTTCTTTTTTAAGACTCTCCATAAGATCTCTTTTGGAACTCTTTCATAGGCCTTCTCAAGATCCATAAACAACATATGCAAATCTTGTTTTCTTTCTCGATAGTTGTCAATCAGTCTCCTCAAGAGATGTATAACTTTCATGGTCGACCGCCCTAACATGAATCCAAATTAATTCTCTGAGATGTTAGTCTCTCGTCTTACTCTTCTTTTTATTGCTCGTTTCCATACTTTTATGGTATAACTCATTAATTTAAATTCTATGTAATTGACATAATTTTGTATATCTCATTTGTTCTTATACAAAAGTACAAAAATACTTTCTCTTTATTGGTCTGACATCTTCTTTGACTTCAGTATTTTATTGAAAAAACATATAAACCACAAAATTCTTTCATTCTCTAAACATTTCTATATTTCGATGGGTATATCGTCTAACCCGACCGTCTTTCTATTTTTCATCTTCTTTAGAGGATCATTTACCTTGGATATTTGAATTTTACGATAAAACATTATATTCCTATAATACTTTGATTTACTTAACTCTTTCAAGTTCAATTTACTGCCTTTCGTTTCATTATAGAGTTGATAAAAATATCTTTTTATCGTTCTTTAATATTCACATCATCCGTCAAAATTATATCTGTTTCATTCTTTTTTGCATTTTACTTAACTTAAATCTCTTGTTTTCCTTTTTCCAGCTTGAGCAATTTATACATGTACACTCTCTTCTTTGATATTTAGTCGCTTATAAATTTCTTCATAAACTTGACGTTTTGTTTTACTTACTGCATGTTTAGCTTTTTTTGGCAACTTTTGTCAGGCTAAATTTTCATCAATCCTATAAGCGTAGAGTGATTTATAGATGTCCCTCTTTGCTCTCACTTTGTCTTGTACTTCCAATTTCCACCACCAAGATTCTTTATTTAGGGACGCACGATATTTTGATACTCCAAGTATGTTCTTTCCACTTATCCTTAATTACGAAGACATAACTTTTCATGAGATACTAGGATCAATATAATGGTCATTAACTAGTTGTTGCATAACTGCTGTCTTGAAAACAACATTCTTTCCATTTTCAACTTCCACCACTGAATTTTTGACAACATTTTTGTCGTTGTCTTAAATTTATTAGTACGTTATACATCACTAACCTATGTTGTGTTGTCAAACTTTTTTATGATATAATTTTGCAATCCTTATAAATCATTTTATCCATTTTGCGAGTCATAAAATAATCGATTTGTGATTTATTTGATGCACTTTTAAATGTAATTAAATGTTTTTCCCTATTTATGAAAAACGTACTTGTCACAATTAGCTCATGTGCTATGACAAAGTCTAAAATGGTTCGTCATTGTTCATTTCTTTATTCATATCCAAATCCTCCATGGATGACGGTATAATCTACATTTTCCTTCCCTATATGTCCATTTAAGTTTTCTCCTATGAAAATCTCCTCTCTTTGTTGGATTTCCCGTACTAATCATCTAAGTCTTCTCAAAATTGCACTTCAATAACTTTTCTTAATCTTACTTGTGGCGTGTAAGCACTGATCACATTAATAGTTTTCTTTCCTATGATTAATTTAAGAGTTAAGATTCTATCACCATTTCTACTTACCCCAGCAACTTCATCCCTCCATGTACTATTCACAATAATACCTACTCCACAGTTTGTTTTATTTTTTCCCGTGTACCATAATTTAAAACCTGAATTGTTTAAAAATTTAGCTTTCTGACTCACTCATCTAGTCTCGCGCAGACATACAATATTTATCCCTCTAATCATCGTATTTATTACTTCTATCACTTTTCCTGTTAGCGTACCTATATTCCAACTTGCAAAGCTAAGTCGGTCACAAATCCCACGACATACTTCCCTAACATGTCTAATACGTGAGTACTTTTGCCTATTTAACACTACGCTCAAGTTCTCTTGGAGAGGCAGCGGTTCTTGCCAAGATGCCTCATTCAGACCATACGGCGAGGACTCTTGCATAATTTCTCAAATGATCCATATTCATACGGACTACTAAATTTTACGCTGACCGTCTACCTAACACAACCCTCACCATTTGTCAATCATTATTTTTTTTGAAAACTGCCCATTTTAGCTATTTTTATTTTTCTTGTTTAAATGACTAATGATGCAAATTGTTGTTTGGTCCAAGTAGAGCTAATTTTTCATTTGTTTGAAAATATGAGCAGTCGTGCATAATGTTCCCCCCTCGATGTCCCTTACACTGTCAGCAACAATCCCTAGTCTTTGCTCACTGCCCCTTGCAAAATATTTTGTTTTGCAGGTGAAGATTAGTGACTAATGCTACCAAATACTGCATATGATGTACATTGACCAACTGTCGAGCACAGTCGCCCCCGCAAATTGTGCACAAAGGACATCAAGCGACAATTTGTATTGTCGTTGTCAGCGCATTGGGGAACCTCATCCACGTCTGTTCATGGTTATAACTTATAAATATGGGGTTTAGGCATTGCATAAATGATAATATAATTGTTGGATTTTCACATATTAGGTATTATATATCAATTTTAAAAAGGCGACAAATCTGCGTTCATCAACTTGTTCTTCCCGAAATAAAGGTGACAAAAAATGAGCTCGAACCACCGAAAAACTTGTCCCCAATGGTTGAATTTGTACCCTCCCCCGGCTGAGGAAGTGCCCGTCTTATCAAGCAGGGAAGTGACACGAACTTCATCATTAGCATTTTGTTTAATGTGGTGGACTGTTTCTTCATGAGCATTCTACAAGTGAAACCGTAAATTGGCTTCTTCCTCCCTATACTTAACCATGTATGGTTTACAAATGCATACTCTTGAGTTCCTTTTCTTCAAGGTCAAATACTTATCACCAAATACTTCTTGTAGACTTTATTTTTTTTTTCTGGCTAGCACATGCTGAATCACTATTCTGCTACATGTCATTTACCAAAAAAGTTTATTACACACCCTGAAGAGCTGTCAAAATCTAGTGATTGCACCTACGGGAAATTTCTTGGCCTTAATGGCTGATTCTGTCTCTAGGACGTGGTTGTTATATCAAATATGGAAGGGACAAAAGTTCGTCATAAGCATTTTGTTTAATGTAGTCACCGTTACTCCATAAGCATTTCATAAAGTAAACTGTTGATTGCTTATCCATATGCTGTCCAGATTTTTCATCATGCTGGATGCTCATTCCAGATACTTATCCTGGGTACTTTTAGAGTTTGATTTCTGAGACTTGTTGTGCTGACTTACACTATTCCACAATATGTCATTTACTAAAGAAGTGATTGTTCATACTCTGAGTAGATGAAAAAAACCCCGATGCTTGAACCTACACAAGTTTTGTGTCCCCCCCCCCCCCCCCTCAATGGCCGACACTGTGCCCTCAACCAAAGTGGTGGTTGTAATATCAAGCAAAAAAACAAGTACTTCACTTAATGTTGGAGATCTTTTTTCATAAACATTTCACCAGTGAAACTATCTATTGACTTATTCTGCCTAGTACTTCCATAAACCATCGAGTTGAGGTATAATCCCGAGTTTTCGCTCATTCTGAATACTCATGCGAGATGCGCAAATTATCTGGTGAATACCCATGGAGGCTTAAATTGGATTAAAATTTGTTTATCTATTCTTGCTTGTTTTACTCAATTAAAATGCTAAATATTTTTAATTTGGTGGATGGTACTTTAAAACTGGAGTCATTTTATCCAGGAACTTAAATTTGGAATTAAGATTCTTTTCTCCTGGCACGATAAGCTTGATTTTTCTTATCCATTTATGGCTAGTTGTGTTTTTGCTTCTTTTTTGAGCACTGCTTCATGACTGACTTGCATTGTGAATGTTTTTTTTTTAGATTTTGGATTTCTTTATGCTTATATAAAAAGCTATAAAAGAAGCATTATATCTCCTAATTAATAATGACAACTCATCCAATGTCATTTCTTTGTGTATTCTTGCACCTTTGGAAACAGAGAAGCTGAATTTAAGAAGTGTGGAAGAGTACAGATATCTGAAGCACAGCAGCTGTTTTGTTATTAATGGGGTCAATGATGCTGAAAGATTTCATTCTATTACGGTAACTTCAAAATGTTTCCAATATTGCGCGTCATGAATCTTCTTTAAGTCTAATCTATTATCTTATATTGCAATCCCAAAGAATTTTTATAATTATAATTATTTTACTCTTTCAGGCAGCTTTGAAGGTTGTCCACATCAGACAACAATACCAAGATAATGTCTATGCAATGCTTGCTGCCATTCTATGGTTGGGTAACATTTCCTTCACTGTGATTGACAATGAGAATCATGTCGAAGTTGTTGAAGATGAAGGTGAGCTTTCTAGAAGATTAGTAGATAGAGAAGTTCAATTCTCTTATTTTCTTTGTAGGATCCTTTGATATAACTAGGAATCCATTCATAAATTAGCATACTTTTTAATTAAGGTATGTCAATCTACCATCACCCCTCAATATTTCTTAGATTGGGGTAGGGAATTTATTCACTCATCTTCTTTTATGTATCAACCAACCTAAGTCTGACTAAGGCTCTGAGACACAGGGTAGGCTGTGAGAGTGAATCCTAATGATGCAACCCCTAGGTATTGTGTCGGGAAATCAAACCCTTAAATTATGTGTATTCAATGAGTGATCCGTTTGTAAATTACAAATAATAATTAAAACATAAATCTCACACATTTATCGCAATTCACAAACATGAAAAACAAATAATTCTAACAAGTGGGTAAGCTTGGCTTTTCTCCGTTTGAAGGGCCGTTAGCTAAATGTGCAATAGATTGACATTCGTAAGGATATAAATGATCTAGTTCGTACAATAATGCTTAAAACAAATAAACCAAACAATAAAACTCACAAGGTAGGAGATCATGGGCGAAGGGTTGGAGATCCTGTAATTGGATGAGCGGCGGTGGCTACCCGGAGGGGTGAAGAATATTGTATGGTGGTGACTGGAGCAGATATGGAATGTATGTGGACTAATGTTGATGGGGGTGATATTGAGGGCTCAGCATAGTAAATATATGGAGGCTGGAGGGTGTGAATGCAGTGGGGTGGTGGTTTACGGGGGATGGAAAGGGAGGGAGATGGCCTACTGTTGTTGTAGAGGCATCAAGTTGATACTGAGAGGGGAAAACAGGGAAGGAGGTGGCCGTAAGGGTGGTCGGGTGACTGTTTAGAGGGCTTTAAGGGTGTGATTAATGTGTGGGGTGTTGGGTGGTTTTTGCGGGAGGACGGGCTTGGGTTGGCTTGGGAGGGCTGAAAGGCACCCAAAGTGGATTAACCGGTGCTGTAAGGGAGGGGAGAAGAGAAATTGTGGCAGGAGAACCCTAGACGGGCGACAGGATGCTGTTTTGGGATGATGAAAGGGGTGACCTGCTAATGGCAGATGGTCGTTTAAGGGATTTGGTGAGGGAGAGAGGGAGGCAAGGTGATGTTTTGATTGCTGGATGTTGCAACCCGTCTGCTCTGTCCTGTTAAAGAAGATGAACAGTATTATAAAATTTACTGGACTAAGGTTGTGATAACAACGATTGCTAACTTCATTTTTGGACTGTTGCCGTGAAAGTAAAATGATTAGAGTAGTTAAGGTGTGTTAGAGAATTCGTGGAGCCACTAAGTGTGAGTGGGTGAACCTCAGCCCGTGTGTTTAAGATTTCGTGGAACCTCTTTGTTAGAGTAGTTAGGGATTTTGTGGAGCCTCTAGTGTAAGAGCGAGCGAATTTAGATTGTTAGTTTGTGGCTTCCTTACTTTGTTGAGTGATTTCGTGGAACCACCTCATGTGAGGGAGTGACTTAATCCCTGGGTGCCTGTGTGCGATAGCGGCCGACCTCAGAGCGGAGTTCGAAGGTGACGAGGAGTTCCTCGCGTGATCACCATCGACTTCAGATACAGAAAGACACTCTTTTCAGTGGGTAATTGTTTCTATCTTTTCCTTTGTGTGCATCTAAGTTTTTTCTCATTATGATAAATAGATTCTTGCTGGGTTTTCGCTCGAGTTTTGTCAGCGAACGATACGTCGAAAACTCCAAACGGAAACGTATTTGGAGTTCACGATTTCCGTTGTGTTACGACAAAGGGAACAGAACGAAAGTTGCGAGCTTCCTTCCCGGATTTAAGGTTGAACCTTTTAGTAAGAAATTTCATTTTTCTAACAACGTAGTGACATTCGTGCTTTACAAAAAATTACGTTGCTTAATTTCATAAACTTTGTGTGACGCTCGCTCAAA
Organism: Platanthera guangdongensis; assembly: GCA_039583875.1. NCBI lineage: Eukaryota > Viridiplantae > Streptophyta > Magnoliopsida > Asparagales > Orchidaceae > Platanthera > Platanthera guangdongensis. The sequence goes on from CM077159.1 coordinate 177,032,294, forward strand.
TCTTGGGTTTTATAAAAAAAATCATATTTCGTTTTATTCGGTTAGGGTTTCCTAGAAATAGCCGACATGCGCGTAAACACTACGCGTCGTCCTGCATCACCAAGCTACTTGAATAACTGTCGGGACTTGGAGAAACCGCCCAAGGTTGATGAATAACCACCCAAGCACTTGGTGTTCAAGTACAAAACAACTACAAGTTGCACTTGTTGTTCAATCCTTAGCTTGGTAACTGTCCAAAGTCAAAGGCACATCTAACTAGCCACTCCTTCTAGGTAGTCTCCCAAACTACTTTCTTGTCATCATTATCTGGTGACCGCCCGTACCACTCCTACTTCAAGTGGTCGCACCTTGCCTTCAGAGACCACCCAAAGTTATGCAGCGCTCCATCTTTAAGTTCAAAAAACTTTATCATGCTTCAACTACTCCACTTATCCTTCAAGTATCCGCCCAAGCTCCAAGGTGGCCGCCCGAACACTTTCGAAACCTCTCCACTGTTTCTGTAGCTTTCCCGCACTTCCACCTGCTTGCCTCATGGGTTTGTCCAGCCTTGAATCCGCCTGAATTTCAAGAGTTCGCAACCAATCTTGTCTTGCCTTTTGATTTTAAGCTCGCCACTTCACGCGAGCTGTTGTTTGCCAGCAACATCGATACCCTAAAGCCAATCCAGTAACGTTCATATGAGCTCGCAGGAGCTCCCTACAAGGCACACCCTAAAACCGCACTTCCTACTCATGTGTTCGTAGAACATAGCCCGAGAGCTTGCTGAACACAGGATTGAGGATCGCAGAGCTTGCCGAGCGCAGGATCGAGGATCGCAGAGCTCGGCGGAATTCGATCGACTGAACCTGTCTCAGATACCAAGAAGAAATATAAGAAATGGTATTCTTATTATCTCAATCTATTGCTATTATATTGCTCCCTTATATAGACGCAAGGAGATGAACCACAAACTGAATGGTGGATGTGGGACTAAACAAAAGGAGGAATAATGAGCATTATAAGTGGGCCTTTATATACAAACTTACACAGACCAACTTATCCTTGTTTGTGGCTTGATAATGAAGATGAAGTTGCGTCCATGATGAATGCAATGTGTGGAATTGAAGCCCTTTTTTTCAAAATGAAAATTTCTTGTTTTTGTTTACTAGCATTATGTTATGTACAACTCAAAGCAATTATTTTTCTTTATATGATATTGTTAGTGTGGACTTCTTTCAGCTGTGCAAACAGTATCCAAATTACTTGGATGTGATATTCAGGATTTGAAGTTAGCTCTGTCTACTCGAAAAATGATAGTTCGGAAGGAAAATATTATTCAAAAACTCACTTTATCCCAGGTTTCTACTTCTCCCATTCAGTAGCATTATCTTCTTCCTTCTTCTTAATGTAGTATAAAATGTATTTGTTTTATTTTACCAGGCAATTGATACAAGAGATGCACTGGCAAAGTCGCTGTATGCTAGTTTGTTTGAATGGCTTGTGGAACAGATTAATAAGTCACTTAATATAGGGAAGCGGCGAACTGGAAGATCAATCAGCATTCTTGATATATATGGTTTTGAATCTTTTGAAGTAAGTTTAATATTCTCTTCTTATGTTTTAGAATAACATGCTGTTGATGGCATTTAATATTTGGCAGAGAAATAGCTTTGAACAGTTTTGCATAAACTATGCTAATGAGAGGCTGCAGCAACATTTTAATCGGCACTTATTCAAATTAGAACAGGAGGTATAACTTCATTTTAACAGCATTACTAATGTTGAATGCATCTCTCTCTATCTCTATCCATCTGCATCTCGTTCTCTACTTGATATTCAATTACTTGAATTATCTGGATGTTTATTGTTTTCATTATTACTGATGCATTCTGTTTAAAGCTTATCATTCTCATTCTATCTGTAGCAACTGTGATACACAGCATTTATAAAGATTACGTATTCTATTTAAAACTCTGACTCTCTGTTGGTGCATATCCTTTGATTACACAAGTTCATAGATCTCTTGAGTGGTCCAGGCATGCAATGTATTGTAGGATTGTTCATACATTTCATTATAACAACTGAAGAAAAAGGCTCACTATTTAGCCTTTTTTGGTTGATGTACTTGGAATTTCGAACTGCTAAAAGAACTTCAAAATTTTGTAGCCCGTTTCAAGTTATTTCATTCATGTGGTTTCTTGAAAACAAAGATTCCAATAACCTGTTTTTTTATTGAGTACTTTCTTTACTACTGTACGTTGCAAAGCAATTTCATTGTTGTAACAGCTTAGTTTTCTGTTTTCAATTTCTGGAATTAAATAGTTATAACAACTATTGCACTGCTTTCTATATCTGAAGTACATTACAAACTTTGAACAAATAACCAATTTCAAAGATAATTTTGTTTTTTAGGAATATATCCAAGACGGTATTGATTGGAAAAAGGTTGATTTTGAGGACAACCAGGATTGTCTGAACCTTTTTGAGACGGTATGATTTGCTGCTTGGTTTGTTTTGAAAAGCTGTAAAAATTACTGCAAGTGATCATTTATGCTTCATTCTATTTAAATCTCTTCACAAATTATGTTACCGAATTACTCGAAGAGCCACCATGGAAGGTGTACACGCGAAGAGCTCGGGAGCGCAATGCGGGAGACGCGGTTGAGACCGGAGAACCGGCCGGGACGGGGTCGGGCGGAGGCACGGATGACGGCACCAACCCAACCGGAAATTAGGCCAAGCCGGTTGGGCCGGTTGGGGCTGATTTCAGCTTTTGGTTTGTTTTGGTTTATTTTGGTTTATTGTAATTTGAAACCCTATATATGGGTTTGGACTCTTGTTGGTTTTTTTATCTTGGATGATCAATGAATTGAGGGCTGCCCCCTTTTCTCCTCTCTCAACCCTAGCTTTCTCTTCTTCCCCTCTTCCGGCCGCCCTTCCCTTGCCGGCATTCTCTCTCCACTCTCGTAGAAGGTATTATTTGGTCCGACCTGCCGGTCCGCCTGCACGTGTTGCCGCCGGATCTCATGGCTCCGACCACCCGCGCGCACACCGAGCCCGACGCCGACGCCCATGACGCCCTTGCCGCCCGCGTCGCCGAGCACGATTCCCGTTTCGCCTCCTTGCAAGCCTCCATCGAAGCCCTCGCCGTGGGCCAAACGGCCATCCTCCGCCGTCTCGACACGTTCGCCACCCCCTCCAACCCCGGCTCGGCCTCCTCCGCGGACACGGCATCCGTGCTGGGCGCCCCGCCCCTCCACACGGCGGTGCACGCCCCTCCGCCTGCGGCCGGCGCGCTTCCCCGCCATTTGCAACACCTTGATGTCCCCTCCTTCTCCGGCGTGGATCCCTTGGGTTGGATCGCACGGGCCGAACAACTCTTTGACCTTCAGCTCACACCCCCCGCGGACCGGGTTAGCACTGCCATGGTCGGCTTGGAAGGTTCCGCCCTGCATTGGGCACGATGGCTCCGGCAAAGCCAGCCGACGATTTCTTGGGCGGACTTCAAGCAGGAAATGATCACGCGTTATGATTCCCGCTACTCCGGCTCCGCGATTGAACGCCTCTGCAGCGCCCGCCAAACGGCCGATCTCGACGGGTATATTGACGAGTTCGTCGCCCTCGTCACCCAAGTCCCGGGTCTCCCACCCGACCACTACTTGGGCTTCTTCCTCCAAGGCCTCCGCCCGGCGATTCGCTCGCGCATTCGGACTCACAACCCGCGTACGGTCTCCGAAGCCTTGGACCTCGCGCGCGCGGTGGAGGCCGATCTCGGCCATCGCCCGGTCCCGAATTTCCCGGCGTCATCTGCTCGACCGGCCACCTCGCGTGATGGACCCCCCCGACCCGTGGCGGGAGGGGGAGGGCCTCGCCCAGGCCGACCCGATCCCCCCCATCGCATCTCCAATCACGATTATAATGAGCTTCGCCGTAAGGGCTTGTGCTTCCGTTGCCGGCAACCTTATTCGCCCCAACATGTTTGCGCCGTCAAAGAGTTTCACGCCCTTTTCGGCGATTTCGACGCCGAGGTGACCGCGGCCGACTTTGATGCGCTCGTCGACTCCGACGAGGCTCCTCCTCCCCCGGATGACACCGCCACCTTGAATGTCTTGGACCTCCCTCTCTATTCGGTGGGCGGTATAACCGGACCCCGCACCATGAAGTTGAAGGGCTCCATTCACGGCCGAGCCGTGATCGTGATGATCGACAGTGGCGCGAGCCACAATTTCATCTCGGCTTCCTTGGCTCAGGAGTTAGCCTTGCCGAGCCTCCCGTCTCCCGGATTTTCGGTGGCATTGGGGGACGGTCGACGCCGACCGACCTTGGGGCGTTGCGCGGGGGTGAGCCTCTCGGTGGGCTCCTACCTTTTCACCGCCGATTTTCATATTTTCGAATTGGGGGGCCTCGACGCCATTCTCGGCGTGGCGTGGCTCCAGACTTTGGGCGACGTTCATGTGAATTGGGCTACCATGACCATGCGTTTCCAACATCGGAACCAACCATGTCGTTTAATGGGCGACGCAGCGCTCCTACGCTCTCCGCTATCGGCCCGTGGTATTCACCGCGTCGCGGACGCTCTCTTCTCGGCTTATCTCCTACCTCTCCAACCGGCGGATCCGCAAACGCCGTCATTCCACATGGATTTCCGCCCCCTCCTCGACGACTTTCCGGACTTGTTCTCTACAGCCCCGGGTCTTCCCCCGGTTCGGCCCACGGATCACCCAATTGTTCTCCATCCGACCTCGGCGGCGGTGTCCGTCCGGCCTTACCGCTACGGGCACGCCCAAAAGGACGAGATCGAACGCCTCGTGCGGGAGATGTTGATCGGCGGGCTCATTCGCCCCAGTTCCAGTCCCTTCTCCAGTCCGGTCTTGTTGGTGCGCAAGAAGGATGGAAGTTGGCGCTTCTGCGTGGATTACCGCGAGTTGAACAAAGCGACGGTACCGGACAAGTACCCCATCCCCGTCATCCAGGAGCTTTTGGATGAGTTACACGGGGCGGCCTACTTCACTAAGCTGGATCTCCGCGCCGGCTACCATCAAATCCGGGTGCGCGCCGAGGACGTCCACAAAACGGCTTTTCGGACTCACGACGGCCACTTTGAGTTTTTGGTGATGCCTTTTGGCCTCACTAATGCGCCGGCCACCTTCCAGGCGACCATGAATGATCTCTTCCGGCCGGTACTTCGAAAACATGTTCTCGTTTTTTTTTGATGACATCTTGGTTTTTAGTCCAACTTGGCAGGAACACCTCGTCCACGTGCGCCGCACCTTCACCACGTTGCGGAGCCACCGCATGGTGCTTAATCAAAAAAAATGCTCATTCGGTATGACGAGCGTCAGTTACTTGGGCCATACCATCTCTTCCAACGGCGTCGCCATGGATATTGACAAGGTTCAGGCGGTGCTTCATTGGCCGCCGCCGACTTCCCTCCGCGAAGTCCGTGGCTTTCTGGGACTCACCGGCTACTATCGCCGGTTCATCAAGGATTACGGCGCCATCGCCCGCCCCCTTACTCAACTCCTTAAAGGGGCCGAGGATGCCCGTTTCGATTGGCCGGCCGCGGCCATGTCTGCCTTCTCCACCCTTCAATCGGCGCTCGTGCAAGCCCCGGTCTTGGCTATGCCCGATTTCAAGCAACCCTTCGTCGTGGAATGTGACGCCTCCGGCACCGGAGTGGGGGCCGTTCTTATTCAAGCCGGCCGCCCGATCGCGTACTTTAGTCGCGCTTTTTCCTCCATAGTCCGCAGCCGGTCGGCCTACGAGAACGAGTTGATGGCCCTCGTGCTCGCCGTACAACATTGGCGTCCCTATCTTCTTGGCCGCGCTTTTGTGGTTCGGACGGACCACCACAGTCTCCGGTATCTTCTCCAACAGAAAATCGCGACGCCTGCACAACAAGTATGGGTCGCCAAGCTCTTGGGATACGACTTTACGATCGAGTTCCGCTCCGGTAAATCAAACAAGGCGGCCGACGCGCTCTCCCGCGTCCCGCCCTCATCCGAGCTCACCGCCATCTCTCGCCCCATTTGGGACGACGCCGCCACCATTCAACTGGAAGTGGATCGGGACCCGCGCCTCTCCGCAATCCGGCGGACTCTTCTCACAAACCCGGCGGCTCATCCGCCGTATACTCTTATCGGAGGCCGACTGTTTCATCGAGGCCGTCTTGTGCTGTCCACGGCCGCCGCCAGTATCCCGCGCCTTCTCGCCGAGTTCCACTCCACACCGTCCGGCGGACATGCTGGAGCGTTCCGGACCTATCGACGTTTGGCGGCCTCTCTCTATTGGCCGAACATGCTCCGCCAAGTGAAGGCCTACGTAGCGGCTTGCCTACCGTGTCAGAAGGCCAAGTATGAGGCCATGTTTCCGGGCGGGCTCCTTCAACCATTACCCATTCCGGAGCGGATTTGGGAGGATATTGCCATGGATTTCATCACGCGCCTCCCACGCTCGAATGGATTCGACTGCATCTTGGTGGTCGTGGATCGCCTCACAAAGTATGGACATTTCATTCCGCTCCGGCATCCCTATACGGCGGCCACGGTGGCCGACTGTTTCATCGCGGAGATAGTACGAATCCACGGGTTTCCACGCTCTATCGTCAGCGACCGTGACCCGCTCTTCCTCAGTGGATTTTGGACGTCACTTTTTCGGCTCCAGGGCACTCGACTTCGCATGAGCACAGCCTACCACCCGCAAACCGACGGCCAGTCGGAGGTCCTTAACCGCTGCTTGGAGACATACCTCCGCTGCTTTATCGGGGAGCGCCCGAACACATGGGCCAAATGGTTATGTTGGGCCGAGTATTCGTACAATACGGCTTACCATCATGCCGCGGCTACCACTCCCTTTGAAACCGTCTACGGACGGCCTCCTCCGTCCATCATTCGCCACCTTCCAGGGGAGTGCCCGGTAGCCACCTTAGCCGATCACCTTCATGATCGGGATGTCATTTTGGATAGCCTTAAACATCACCTCCAACGAGCCCAAGAGAAGATGCGATCCTTTGCGAATCGGAAGCGCCGCGACCTCTCCTTCCAAGCGGGCGACAAAGTCTTCATCAAACTCCACCCCTACCGCCAACTTTCGGTAGCTCGCCGTTCCTCTCCGAAGCTTGCACCTCGGTTCTTCGGGCCATACGAAGTACTCAGCCGTATTGGCGCGGTGGCCTACCGGCTCCGCCTACCGCCACATAGCCGCATTCATCCGGTTTTCCACGTATCCCAACTCCGCCGGGTCATTGGCGACCACCCGGCTGTGGAACCTCTACCCACCGAGGAGGAGGAATCGGGCATGGCGCCCCTCTACCCAGCCGGCATCATTGGCCACCGTCACCACTTACCCGGGGATGCGGCCCCCGAAGAGATCCGCGTGGCTTGGCAACATCGGCCGGAGAGCGACGCCACTTGGCTCATTCGCGACGACTTTCGCCGCCAATTTCCTGACTACTGCCTTGAGGACAAGGCCAATTTTCCAGATGGCGGTATTGTTACCGAATTACTCGAAGAGCCACCATGGAAGGTGTACACGCGAAGAGCTCGGGAGCGCAATGCGGGAGACGCGGTTGAGACCGGAGAACCGGCCGGGACGGGGTCGGGCGGAGGCACGGATGACGCCACCAACCCAACCGGAAATTAGGCCAAGCCGGTTGGGCCGGTTGGGGCTGATTTCAGCTTTTGGTTTGTTTTGGTTTATTTTGGTTTATTGTAATTTGAAACCCTATATATGGGTTTGGACTCTTGTTGGTTTTTTTATCTTGGATGATCAATGAATTGAGGGCTGCCCCCTTTTCTCCTCTCTCAACCCTAGCTTTCTCTTCTTCCCCTCTTCCGGCCGCCCTTCCCTTGCCGGCATTCTCTCTCCACTCTCGTAGAAGGTATTAAATTATCTCCTATTTTTGCAGATTGTTTTCTCAGTTAGCTATTAAGCAGTCTTTGATGTTTGGTAGTATCCTGTGACTCCTGTCTGTAGACTTAATTTTGATTCCAATCTTCTTTCATAAAATAAAATAAAATAAAATTTTATTACTTCAGTTAGTTTCTCATATGCTTTGATCTCATGATACAAAACTTTATTGCTTTAGTTTCTAATGTTTGGCGATCAGAATATTTTTTAGCATTTCCATTCAATTATAATCAATCATTGTTCATAATAACTCTAGTATTCTTTTATAACTCTAACCAAATGATTTCTATGTCAGAGGTGATAAATAATATTTTGACCACTGAAAACTAGACTAGCAAATATGGAGAAATAAGTAAAGGTTGACTAATCTATATAATCCAGGCTACATAAAATGAACTGGTTAAAAGTTTGAAAAATAAGAATTCTCGGGAATACACATTGATTTCTGAGTTTATGGTAATGGTTCGATAGTAAAAATTGGTCTTTTTATTGTTTCAGAATAAATGAAATAGAAAATACGATAGAATGGACAAATAAAGCAGCGCAATTTTAAACATGACCAAAGTGGCTAACTATTGAAATAGGCATTTAAGCATAACCACCTTCACTTATAATTAATTTTTTATTTATTTCCTATGTTGTTTCTTGGGATATTGATATTTATTTCCTGTATTTTATGCAGAAACCATTAGGGCTATTGTCACTTTTGGATGAGGAGTCTACATTTCCTAATGGGACAGATCTGACTTTTGCAAACAAGCTTAAACAACATCTTCATTCAAATTCTTGCTTTAAGGGTGAAAGAGACAAAGCTTTCAGCATTTGCCATTACGCAGGGGAGGTTGTTATTAGGATATTTTTGTAAATTTGAATTCACCTTGCATGATATATTGTGTCTATTTAGTTGAGAGTTCCCATGTTTCCTTCTCTTAACAGGTATCATATGACACAACTGGTTTTCTTGAAAAGAATAGGGATTTATTGCATATCGACTCTATACAACTTCTGGCTTCATGTTCTTGCAACCTTCCTCAAATATTTGTATCGAAGATGCTCTCCCAATCTGATGCACTAGAAGTGAGTCCATACCGATCTAGTCCGGTGGATTCCCAAAAGCTGAGTGTTGCCACTAAGTTCAAGGTACGTATGCCCTTGTGTTTTTGGTAAAAAAAATCATGCTGAAAAATTGCACATGATTTGTGGGGAAAATTTTTGACTTCACTTTGAGAACTCACACCTTTTTGTTAATTTTATGAAGTCAAAAATTCAAATTTGAGGTTACTTTGGAACCTACAACCTTCTGCCCTAGCTTCTATTTTCAGGTTAATTGTTTATGCAAAAAATGTTGAGACGGCGCTCAAAGTATTCGACATAGTGTCCATCAAGTTTGTAATGGATTTATATTGTACCTCCAACGTAGAGTCGTGCCCTAGTTCGACACATCACTCACGTGTCCTTGTTGAATTGGTGACACGTGCAAATATATTATGAGCAGAATATTCAACAATCTTCTCCTATGTCTGCCATTAACCAGATTTCAATATAAGTGTTTTGCGTGATGTTCAATTAAACATAAATCATTCACATTAATGTCACAACATGTTAAACGGAATTAGGCTACGCAAAAGTTTATGCAAGCATACGAGTGAAAAATCACACAGAGCTTAAAGTTGAACCGTAGCACAGAGTTCGAGTACAACCTTGTGTCTAACAGTAAACCAAAGTTCAAAACATAAACATTTAAACAGGAAATAACAAAAAAATCTAAACTAGGGTATCAAAGACAACATAAAAGAAATAAAACTCCAAACTGTCATCATCCTTACATGTACAGTAGGTCATACTCATTAGGATCCCAATCAATTAGTGCTTTTTCACCTCCATCGTCTCCTGTAAATTTCAAACAAAAAATTTGATACAAACTTGAGAGGAATCCTACGAGAGGAAGGGCTGGTGGAGGTGAGGGAAAATAGGGGGATTAGTGTTGAGAGGAAAAGCCTTAGGCAGTAGCCCTAATTTCATTCATTCAAGAATAATCCAAAATAAGTACAACCCCACCCCTTATAGCGCGAGATGCGGATAGCGAAAGAAAATACAAATAAAAGCGTACATATACATAATATGAAATAACAAAATGCGAACAAAAATAAAATAGTCATGTCGACATCGCGTCTTCGGTCTCCACTCTTCTCGACGGACCCGTCGCCGTCTTCTTCCGCGTGTAGACCCTCCACGACGTCTCGTCGGCGAGTGCATGTCCCGTTGGCATGCACAACTGTAACAATGCCGCCGTCTGGAAAATATGCCTTGTCCCCAAGGCAATGGTCAGAGAGGTGGCGGCAGAGGTGAGCCTGGGGCAGCCACATAGCTTCGGATTTTAGACGGTAAAACCCAGCAATAAGTACCTCCTCATCCAGAGTCCCCCTGAAAGTGGTAGCGGCAATCAAGTAGCTTGGATGGGTAGTACGACACCAACTGTTGTCTTTCTTCCGGATCAGAGAAGGTTGGGTTGGTGGCAATCCTGCTGGAGGTTGGAAGAAGTCGGCAAGCGCAGTAGAAAGCTCTTGGTGGTCCGTCGGAAAAGGGAGAGACACAACCGACGAACCCGAGATAGTCCACAGCCCTGCGAAGAGGTCGATGTTCGTGGTCCGCTGGATTGTGCAGAGTGAGATCGAAGAGCGTGGGAGGGTGGAGTCACCGTCGTGGCGACATGGTTGGCCCTCGTGTAGGAATTGTATGGACATAGTCTCCCAATTGTTGCAAACATCGCCCAGTGTGCGGAGCCAAGCCACTCCCAGAATGGCATCGTGACCGCTTAGACGAATGTGTAGAACTCCTTAGTCACGGAATAGGACCCCACAAAGAAAGACGAAAGTGTAACGGACCTGAGTCGGTCAGTGGACGCTCATCGCCCATACGGACCGCAACATCTGGGGAGGGAACCAACGGGAAGACAGAGCTGCTGCATCAGATGCTTAGAGATGAGGTTGTGGCTTGTGCCACTGTCCACCATGATGATGATTGGACGATCCCACAGTGTTCCCAAGAGCTGCATGGTCTGCTGGCCGGCGATCCCACTCGTCGAGGCGTGAAATAACTCCAGGTGGTGGAACGTAGCTGCGAGGGGGGGGGGGGGGGGTCGATAGGTGTATTCCCCGCTAAGAGCTCCAAGGCCTCAAAGTCGTCCAAGGTCACCTCAGGGTCGACGTCACCGATGATGGCGGGAGCTCTTTCACGACTCACTCATGGTAGGGGGCATACTGTTAGCGGCACCAAAAACAGAGGCCCTTGCTGCAAAGCTCATTGTAATCACTATTCACGTAGATGACCCGACCAGTTTACCCAAGGCAGCGACCACGATGGAGGAGTCGGGGCTGGTGGTGGTCAATCGTAGGGGCAGGTAGTCAGGGAAAGAGGCCGGCCCCCACCAGGCACGCCATGCCCTTGGCGTCGGAGACTGTATAAGAGGGATTGAGGATGGTGCGTGTGGAGACGAGCGGATATGTGGCAGTAGACCCTGTATGAAGAAGCTCGGGTAATGATCGCGCGGTATCCCGGGAACGTGGGAGACCATGATGACGAACTCATAGACATAGTCGTCCAGGCCAGCCGTCTGGCGGACGCCACAAAGACGTTCGATGGAGGAGGAGCCGGAGTAGCGGGCGTCATACCGCCGGATCATCTTCCGGCTTGAGCTCAGGCCAGGAGAGGCACGGGTTGGTTTGTCGGAGCCACGAAGCCCAGTGGAGTACCTAGCCATCTAGTCCAACCCCCGTCGTGAACACCTTGTCGTGCTCCGATGTGTAGTTGAAATTTGAAATATTGCTCCGCCTTGGCGATCCAGCCCATCGGGTCAACGTCGACGAAGGTGAGAATGTCGAGGGAGAGGGCGAACCGGCCCAGAATGGGACGGAGTGGTCCATGAAGGAATGGACTGCGGTCTAGCACCTAGCAGAGAGCCGCCATCCGCGGGTGTGCCGGAGCCGGACGCGGCGACAGTGGATGCCTATGGAGGGAGTCGACCTTGGAGTGTAAGGCGAAGAGTGAGGCGTGCATGGAGGAAACGAGTTGCTCTTAAGCTCTAAGTGGCGGCTTAGGGCTTCAGTGATTGCATCCGGAGGAAGATCTCCGGTTGAGCGTGTGTTGGGAGCCATGGGATGGGATAGGTGGAGCGGAAGGTATTCATTGGATTCGGCGGAAAACTCTGGAATCCGCGGAACGAATGGAACGGTTGACCCTTGCGGAAATCCTGCGGACGAGGGCTGGGATGCGTCTGGACCAGCAAATCTGTACTGGGAGGCGGCAAAACAGCCACCTGGGTCTTCTTGCAACAGATCATGGCTCAAAGCAGGGTAGGCGGCGGGCAGCGATGGCTGGCGCCTGGCAGCGAGGAACGCCAACACAAGGTTGTGGATCAGTGGTCCGAACGTCAGAGAGCTGCTGGAATGGAGGATTCGGTGGTATATCGATGGAAGAGGGTCTCCGACGTCCAACAATGCTGGAGAACGGAGGAAACATCAGATCAGAAATGGCGAAGACGTCGCGGCCGTGAGGCCTCACACGAAATTGGTGGAAACGCGTGACGCGCGATTTGAAACAGGGCTGCGACGTGGGATCAGCGTTTCCGCACGGTTGCAGAGCAGAATAGGCGCGGGGTCGGCGATTTCGCAGGGTTGCAGAACGGAATATGCACGAGATCTCAAAAAACGGCCTGTAGCGTAAATCGCATAGATAAATTCGAGCACCAGCGGCGAAATGGCCGGCGGTGAGACAGGTCAGACCAGATTGATACGAACTAGAGAGGAATCCGGCGAGGGGAAGGGTCGGCGGAGGTGAGGGAGAAGAGGGGGATTACGGTTGTGAGGAAAAAACCTTAGGGAGCTGCCCTAATTTTCATTCATTCAAGAATAATTCAAAATGAGTACAACTCCACCCTTTATAGGCGTGAGGTCCGGACAGCGAAAACAAATTCAAATAAAAGTGTACACATACATAATATGAAATAACAGAATGCAAATAAAAATAAAATAGTAATGCCGACGTCGCGTCTTCGGTCTCCACTCCTCCCGGCGGACCCATCGTCGGCTTCCTCCGTGTGTAGACTCTCCACGACGTCTCATCGGCGAGTGTGTGCCCCATCGGGATGCACGACCGTACAGAATTTCATTTAAGAATGAATTCAAATATTTGAAATATACATGTTTCTAGTTCTAGGGCATCTATCGTTTTATGTTCCAAAATATATTTAGAATCTATTATTTATTTCAAAAGAAATGATGCTATAAGCTTCTAGACACAACTACAATTTGGAATGTCATGATCAATGTTCTCCTAAAGTAAAAAACGTTCATCGAAATTTGGAATGATTACATTGAACTAGAGGAAAAAATTATTACCAAGTTATATTGTGTTATCAGATATGAAATAACGCAAGTTTACAAAATAAGAGATTAAAATTCATATGAGATTATTATCATCAAAATTTGGAATGAAATAATTCATCGAATTCAAGATCAGCAACCCAGAACATCAACAAAACACAAACATGCTTATGTCATAACTCATAAGATGCAGAAATAAGATTAAAATAAGACAATGTATTCATAATGTGATTTGCAGTTAAGACTGTTTCTCCCCAATAGGTAGGTATGACAGCTGTAAGTAACATAGAATTTAACATTTTTGTTAAAGTTCTATTCTTTTGCTCATTAACACCATTCGACTGAGGTGAATAAGGAACAATGACGCAGGGCAAAATCTATAGGCGACGGATAATCAATGATCTAACTATACATGTCATGTAAATCCGACGGTTAAACCACAATTAGATAATAAATTTAAACATCTCACGCAGTTAAATTCATAGCAAGACAAAATAATTAATTAGGGCGAAACAAACTTAGGCTTTCCTCCGCGTGGAGGGCCAAAGCGAGAGCGCGTGGCGAATGAACCCTGCAAATCACAATATTTATCCCAACAAACAACAAATAGTGGGCTGACCAAGACACTGAAGAATTTGGAGCCGAAGATGAATGAATGACGATCCAAGGTGGAACCGGAGGCGAGGAAAACGATGTAGGTGGCTGTCCTCGACAGTGGAGGGTGGAATCAGGCCGGAAATGGATAAATCCGGCCACGTATGGATAGACTCGGCCAGGGAAGGGTAGATCCGACAATATGAGATTGGATCCGGGCTAAACAATTCCAGATCTGGGCTGTTTTGGGAAGAGAGGGTTGTGGGGGAGAAGAAACCGGCGGCTGGAATTAGGGACGACTGCGGGAGGAGTTTGGAGGGGACGGTGGTGGTCGGAGAAGTCAAGGATGGGGCGACCGTGGCTCCAAAAATTGGAGGGGAGGGTGGCGGCTGAGAGCGGGAGGGGAGTTGTAGAGGAGGCAACTTTGGCTTCAGGAGGGTGAGGAGCCGGCGGTGGTAAAGAGGGCTGGCGGTGAAATAGGGAGGGGGGAAACTTAGGAAAACAACAGTAAATGTCATTAAACAATATTATAGATTAAGAGGGAGTTCTTGATCTAGCCTTCCTGGAGGAAGATTGCATGCATAAAGGGAATGAGTGTGGATTCTGATGGAGGGTTTTGGGAGAGGGAAAACAGAGGTTAGGGATAGGGGATACCTTGAAAAGGAAGAAAACCACCTAGGAGTCGTCACATAGGGTTCCACGGAGTCGGCACCGTCGAGAAATTGTTGGATTTCGAGATTTTTTGTCTCCAAAATCTGCAATAGCCCTAATCAGCCCACTAACATCATATTTCCTATTTATAATAATAAGACACTTAGGGCATCCCGCCATCGACGACTATGATTGGCCGGAGGTGGGGCCACCCAAATATATCAAAATAAAATGCAAAATAATGAAATAATATATGAAATCGACTCGCAACAAGAATCCAGACGCATTCGCGGAGTCCGATCGTCGATTCGGGCACGCCATATATGGAAAGTCATCAATCAGCCCGGAACGGGCCCAAAACCCGTCCTCCACTGCATGTCCTCGTCTCTGCTCCGCATCAAACAATGGTTTCAAGTATTATACCCTTAGAGGCACAAAGTTCTTTGAACTCAATTGCAGTATATTCTTCTCTATCACTTCTAAATCTTTTAATTTTGAAGTTTAACTGATTTTCAACTCTAAATCTGAAGATCTTAAAGGTCTCGAATGTTTCATTTTTCGATTTCAGTAAATAGACGTGACAATATCTACAAAAATCGTCTATGAAAGTCATCAGATATTTCTTTCCACCTCTAGTGGCATGATTCTTAAAATCACAAATGTCAGTGTGCTTCGAGGAATCGACTTAAAATGTTTTTTGTGATCTTGGTTTGCGTATACACCTCACATTTATACAATCAAATATATAAGTCTAAAGAGATGTTATGACTCATAGATAGATCACGCATTTTCTTATAGCTCATATGTTCAAGTCTATTGTGTAATAATATCTTAGGATCAATAAGATTTTAACTAACTTGGTTAATGTTATCATTGTTAAGCTAATTTTATACATTCTATTTATCATATACGCGCAACTAAAATAATGAGAATTAATCGTTAAGGTTATTCTATTGTTTAAGGTTGAAAAAAAATATTACAGTCTTATCTAACAAACTCATAGGGATTGCATTTTTCTTAAGGGAGAAAATTACTCTAACATTCATCAAAGTTTGTAATTCACCTAAAGATAGAACCATATCTGTTGTCCCAGCTTGAGTCAATTGAGTTTTTCCTCCAATGAAATTTTCCCCTGACCGTTGAAACCTCAGTGAGTAATCCTTTGTCATTTGTAGCATGGCAAGTAGCTCCGCTGCCTAGCCACCACTCAAAGGACACACTGCTGTGACCACTCCCTATCATACCAACAAATGATTGAGGTCCAGATTTCTTCACTAGCATGTTCGACTTATTTTTAGGTGCATCCTCCTTAAGCTTTTTAGAAAGTTTGCAGTCTGCGGCCTAGTGACCCCACTTTTCACAGTTATGACGCTTATCCTTCTTTTTAAAAGAAGTCTTTTTGGCCTGTAACTGTGATGAAGATTCACCTTTAGGTATCGACGACTTATTTTGAGATTTGTTGAAATGCAAAGTTAAGTTAGTAACCTGAATGGGTTGACTAACTTGTGTGCACTTATTGGCAAAGTTTTGATGCTCAATATGGATGAACCTTTTAAGTTAATCATATATCTGCTTTTTCAGTTTGTGCATTTCTGTCTTGAAAGTGTTCCACTCAAAAGGCAACTTGTTAAGAATTAGTTCAACAAAGAGATTATCAGACATGTTTGATTTGTCATCCTTCAGCTTGATTCACATGTTTTTTTAGTTCAATAAATTGAGAGATGACTTGAAATCAAAGCACTTCTCTGCAATGAGAGTTTTCAACAGGCCCTCTTGTTTTTGGAAATGATTGTTCAAATGATCTCAAATCTCCTTTGTCGTATTATATTCACCATAGATTATGACAATGGAAGGATTCAGAGAATTCAGAAGGTAATTTTGCACAAATCATCGTCCTTGTTTCGTTGAAATTCATCTACGTCTTCAATGATTGTGGCAAAGTCACTGAGAACCTTGTAGAAAATCTAATGTTCTTTCACAACAAGTTGATCGTGCAGTTTTAAACCATGGAACTCAATGACGTTGAACGATTGTAATTTCACAATATCATAAGTGCTACGCTTCGACATAATTTAAAGAAAAATATCACCTGATTCAGATGAAGTTGAGCCACGAAGAATAACACAGAAAGCTCTTCCGGTACCGACTGTAACCAAGATCCGGTTTGCCCTATATGCACATAGAGGTTCCTCCTCCAGTCAACAACTTCAAGAAAAATGGCTCACAGAAACCTCGAGGAGAATGACTTCAGGCCGCTTGGATTTGAAGCAGGCGGCTGTTTCACCCCAATCCAAGATCTAGGAAAGGTTCTGGCGTCGAGATCCTGGCGGCGCATACCCTTTTTTGTTGGGTTTCGGCGTCGATCCAACAAACCAATTTGAGAAGCTGAGTCGGCGTCAAGGAAGGAGAAGCCTTCCAGCACCTGCGTCGGCGACATCGGTTCTTCATGTCGCAGACGAGAAGGACTCGCGTGAGGCGGCGGCGTGGAGAGTCAAAAATTCCTCCCTTTTTTCGGCAACAGGATTTCCTCTCAGCAGTGATGAGATCGCGGGCGAGTGACACATATATCGGAGACGAACTCTACGTTTCTTCCCAGCGAGCAGCATGAAGAACAACGGGCGATTTTTTATTTCCCTTCTCTCGAGCGGCAACAACACAGATTAGAAGAGGAAAATAAAACCATAAACAGAGTGCGCGGTCTACTTTTAGAATTTTGAGGCGGCGCTCAATGTATTCTACATAGTGTCATCAAGTTTGGAATGAATTATATAGTATCTCCAGCTTAGAGCCGCACCCTAGTTCGACACACCACTCACCGGTTCTTATTGAGTCGGTATCGACAGGTGCAAACATATTATGAGCAAAATATTCAACAAAAAAGTCATGTTTCAACTACTATTATTGGATTCATCTTTTCACGTTGCAAATTTCACCACTTGTCAAACAAACTTAGTGATGGCTTAGTCATTTCAGGCCCAATTCACTTGATTTTCTTTGGGTTTTCCCCCTATCGTTGACAAACCCCTTAAAACCTTGACCTGGTTGTACAACCCCATATCGGGCGAGTGAGGTCGCCAGGAACCAGACCGGCCGGTTCAGATCGCCCAAGCGGCAGGCGAGCTCAGAAGAGGAATCTGAAGGCAGTATGCGAGCTCGGCAGGGAAAGCCGAACCCGAGCTCGGCATTCGTCCCGACCCCGAGCTCGGTATTCGCCGAGCCAGCCCCGGGCTTCGTCGAGCGGAGCTCGAATACTGAAGGCAGATCAAAGGGCGAGCATAGTAGCCAGCTCGCACTCGCCATATGGAACTCGGCAGACAGTAGGCGAGCAGGACTTTCAGGGGTGGCCGAGCTCCTCAGCTCGCCCAGGTCTATGAGGTACTTTTTAATATTTTGCCCCCGCTGGCCTGCCCATAGCCTTTCAGAACAGCGGAGTTACGCTGTTGGCAGACCAACCTGGACTGTACATAGCCGTTCAGGACAACGGGAGTTGGCTATTTGCAGGCAATTTTCAGAAATCTATAAATAGGACCCAAGGGGTACCTCAGAAAGCATGTTGCCAGTGCCCTCTTGCTCCATCTTTCAAGCGCTTTCTGAGGATACCTTAGCTCGGCCTTTGGCTAAAGTGGGGAAGCGCTCTAAGATCTTCCGGGTGTGTGGTGGGACCTCCCCGCCGAGCCCTTGGGTCAGTTCTTTCTTGTTTCCCTTGTTGTTTTGCTTGCAGGAGCGAAGTAGGTGCGCGATCACCCCTTCCCCAAGGATGAACTCCACAGGAGACCGTTTTTCGGTTTCAACACTGGTGATTTAGGCGTTGTTTCAATTTCTATTTGGAGACCAATTCTACTGCGACCGATAAGTTCATTCGCAATGTTGACTTACATTTAAGTTGTCTATGATGGATGTTGGCTTCATCATATCAAACATGCATTTCTACGTATTACTTGTTTGGCCTTTGTAGGAGTGGTTTACTAAGAGTCAAATACTTACTATGAGAAAATGATGATTAATTTGGCCTTTTCCACTTCCAATTTAATCCTTAAAGTTACACAAACTTGACCATTATGTCCTCTTTGCTAAACAATATGTTTAATTTTAATGGAGCTAGGGACAAACTTGCATTTCATTGGGTCATGGAACATCAGTTTTGCCTTAGCATGTGCCTCGTGTGACCCCTTCCATTTGGTCTTTTTATATGATCGGATTGACGGAAGAACTGTAATGGTTCATACTTACATTTAGGTAAGATTATAGACTACATTAGAAAAAGAAAAATGTCTTTTTTAAAATTATTACATGCTAAATACTAGTCATTTTGTCCTTAAATGTTCATGCAATATTTTTATATGGCACTCTATACTGTTTACAAACTCTCCCTGTTTTGTTTAGGGGCAACTTTTTCAACTAATGCAAAGGCTTGGGAACACTACACCTCACTTCATACGTTGTATCAAGCCAAATAGGTTGCAGCTTCCCTCAACTTATGAACAAGGTCTTATACTTCACCAGTTGAAGTGTTGCGGAGTTCTCGAAGTTGTTCGTATATCTAGGTCTGGTTACCCTACAAGAATGTCTCATCAAAAATTTGCTAGAAGGTATGTATTTATTTTTTTATCTCCATCTGTTACATATAAATGTAAGTATTTATATCTGCGTCTCTTTTCATGTTTAAAGTATTACTCTTTTTTTAATCTATTAGATATGGCTTCCTTCTCCTTGAAAATGTTGCATTTCAAGATCCACTATGTGTGTCAGTAGCGATTCTTCATCAATTTAACATTCTTCCTGAGATGTATCAAGTGGGCTACACCAAATTATTTTTCCGTACAGGACAGGTGATTCTAGTGCTTTTTTTAGTCACTTTCACGAAACAACCAGTCTAAACTCATATATCAAACTAAAATCAGTTTTGAATTTTCAACTGCATTTATATGTTTGAAAGAGTGTTTAGGGTTGACATTCTCTCTTTTATGATCATTGCTTCAAGTTGTTTAATTTATTGAACTTGTTTGATCCAACCTTTAAAATTTTCCTTGGTTCTGCAAATTTGCTGAAATTCTTCAGATTGGTGCACTTGAGGATACCAGGAATCGCACTCTTCACGGCATTTTAAGGGTTCAGAGTTGTTTTAGAGGTCATCAAGCTCGCCTTCATGTGAGAGAGCGTAAGAACAGAATTGTCATACTGCAATCTTGTAAGTTAGTGTCTGCAAACATTATTTTGCATGTTTTTTAGTAATTATTATAATATAAAATAATACTTCAGGCCTTTTGTCGAGCACCCAGAGTTATTAACAGATTTCACAATCTCTATTTTTTTTACATTTATTAGTTATTCGAGGTCAAAAGTCACGAAGTATATATTCAAGCCTTCTACAGAAACATAGAGCTGCCATTGTTTTACAGAAACATGTTAAAGGTCGAATATCCAGGAAGCAATATTTGAGCATTCGAGGTGCCTCTATTGTTGTGCAGTCTGGTAATGATCAAAATTTTGTGCCATTATTTCTCTAGTAAACATTACAGATGGTGATGTTCTCCATCATTTGACGATTCATTTTTCGCTTAGTTGTTCGTGCACGGTTGGCAAGAAGGTGCTCTGGAGTTGGTTTATTCGATTGCATAGAGCCATTTGATGGAAAGAAGGTAATGCACGCAGATGCTTTATTATCATCATCCCAATTCCTTGGTATTTTAGCTCTATTAATGCTCATTCTCCATCCATTCATTAACTTCTAATACCTATTTTCAATATGGCAACCAAAAGCAGAATATATATATATATATATGATTTAATTAGCCTAAATCATTGTATTTAATGAAGTAAAATCCCATCTAACATTCTAAACTTTAATATGTCTAATCCCCAATTTATCTAAATTATCACATGATCACTAATTCATTAGTATTTGTGAATAAATATATATTTGTTTTAGGTTTGTAAGCCAGTTTAGTGTAATTTGGGCCCAATCCTCAACGCACCGATGGGGGTTGATTTTGGACCGAACGAAACCGTGCGGTGTGATTTGGTATTAGTGCGGTTTGGAGTTAATTTTTTCAGTGGTTAGGTTTTTATGCAGTTATATATGTATTTACAATTTTTGTTGCAAAAAACTATAGAGGACTAACAACTAGTATAACTATTTACAATTTTACTCACGCTGAAAAACTAATCTAATTGTAGCATGTAAATTATTCAAAGCGGAATAGTTGATACAAGTTAGCATTGACATGTAAATTCCTTCAAAACAGGTTAGCAGAGGGAGTGCAGAATACTGAAACAGATCTAAATTTTGTATAACATACTACTTAAGACTACCAAATACTTGAGCACACATTTGAAAGTAAAACTAGAAAAATAAATGAATATTTATATTTGCGGTTTTCTTTGACTTTTCGTAGGCAAACACCTAACCACACCATACACTTGCGATTTTGCAATCAACAAAATCGCATCGAAACAAAACCATTCGGTGCGGTGCAGTGCGGTTTTGTGATTTTCTGCTATTTTGGTTTTTAATTTTCAGCCCTAATTCTATGCGTGATTTAATTAGTCAAGTTAAATCTAATTTATGTTTTATAGTATTCCTAACTTTTAACAACCATACTAAACAATAGTAATTCAATCATAATGGAAATTCTAGTTAATTTATGATTGATCATAATTTAATATTTAAAAAAACTTTAAGCTAATTGAAACCTTAATTATGTCATGCAAATACCGGCTTCAATAAAAAATTCAGTTAATAAATTGATTGATTATCAATTTTAGATAAATAATTTTGGATTAAAAGCAAAAGCGAAAGGACAAAATTTGGACCGTCCATTTGGATAGAAAATGTCACTGGATCCACCTTCCCTCATATCCATTTCATATTATTCTTTGTTCACAGTGCTAGGAACTTGTAAATTGCAGGATGCAGAACCTGGGCAAGTGGTGATCAAGGCTTCTGTGCTCGCGGAGCTCCAAAAGAGGATTCTTAAGGCAGAATCTAAACTTCGAGAAAAAGAAGATGAGAATGAAGTGCTCCACCAGCGGCTCCACCAATACGAGAACCGGTGGACGGAGTACGAGCAGAAGATGAGATCCATGGAAGAGGTGTGGCAGAAGCAGATGAGGTCACTACAGACCAGCCTCTCGATCGCAAAGAAAAGCCTCGCCGTCGACGATATGGGGCGGCGCTCCGACGCATCGGTCAACCAGAGCTGGGACAGCAACGGCAACCAGAATGGGTCCGAGAGCGGCGGGCTGCCCGGATTGCGTTCAACGGCACGAGATGTTTCATCCGGCCTCAACACGATCGGCCGCTTGACCGAGGAATTCGAACAGCGGTCGCAGGATTTTTGCCGATGATGCGAAGTTCCTTGTCGAGGTCAAGTCCGGGCAGGCGCAGGCGAGCTTGGATCCGGATAAGGAGCTGAAGAAGTTGAAATTATCATTCGACGCGTGGAGGAAGGATTATGGAATTCGTCTACGAGAAACCAAGACGATTATAAGCAAGCTGGCTAGCGAGGAACCTGGGACACCCAGAAAGAAATGGTGGGGGAGATTGAACAGCTCCAGGCTTGCGTAAAATGTATTTGGTTTTTGAAGTGGAAGGGTGTGTTGTGGATATGATTTGAATGATTGTTACTGTATTGATTTAGAGAATGTGGTTTCTATATATATATATAAGGGTAAAAAGTTGCATGTAAATTTTTTCTGGGTTGTTTGTTGATTTCATGAAGATTCATCTCTTCTTATTATAAATATTTGTTCCAATTGAATGAAAATTTTCATATGGGGATATACTCTTGATTTTTAGTTAGACTTATAACTAAGAAAATGGTTACATATTGGATTTGGGAGAAAAATGAAATGTGTTTAGTGTCTTTGGGTCAATGGAAGGGTTTCAGGAAGGCTTGAGTAGGTGTAACGGCGGCGTGAGAAAATTTGTATTAATAATCAAATTATTAATACAAATTGTTTGTTCAAGCGGTTATTAAGTTGGTCATTTCTGATCCATTTTTGATCGTTTTGGCGAGACCTACTTCTCTTTCTCATAACAAATGATCAAAAAAATACAACTTTGTTGCCATCCCAGTAGAAACAATAAAACCCTACTGGACTTCAGGCACTAGGCACCCCACAATTAATTTGGGGGGGGGGGGGGGGGGGGGGGGGGTTGGCACTTTCGTACCATAAAGATTTACATTTAACACTCCCAAATATACTTATTCTGGCATATTGCACCCTCACCAGATTATCTAATAATATTTTCATGTAAAATGAAAAACCAAAGGGCAGTTTGGTCCGAAAAGGTAAAGGTAAAGCTAGGGTTATCTCAGTCATTTATATTACTTTACTCTCCCGATGGATGCTCTCTTTTTTTTCACTGCCTGAGACCGACTTCACCTCCGATAAAGCTAGGGTTTTGGCTCGTACTCACCTCCAGTGGAAGGTGCTCGATCTCCGTCTTCTGCGGGAGCTCAAGGGCATCTTCATTTCCGGTGCTAGGTGAAGGCATCTTTCACTTCCGGCCCAAGGTCGAGCTCCATCCTTGCACCCGGCGGAAGCCGGTCCTCTCCTATCTACATTCGGCCATCTTCAACAAATCTGGCGGGAGGTGAAGATTTTCCTGTTTCATGCTGCTGCGTCTTGCATCTCAAGTTGCCCTAAAGCCGATCAGCACAAGTATAAGGGTATACATCTTCACTTCCATTTTTTCTTCACTTTCATTTCTACCCTAAATAGTTTATTAAATGGTAATCATACATTAATCGTTAATTAATTTGCTTTAACATTTGCTCTCCTAAATCGTTATGTCTTTGTATATGCCATTAATTAGGTTTCAATTTATGCATTCGGTTTCAACTCAACTATAATGGTGTGGATTCAGAGAGCTATGAATGATATGTGTTTTACATTTCAAGCTCCAACATATGGTATTATATTTTTAGGCACTATGTTACTATTGTAGTCTTAGGTATTTCATTATTTTCTATTACATTTTTTGGTAAATGCAGAAAATTGTCATATATTATTTTCTTTAAGGATGCATTATTCTGGATCATTTCGTGCATGCAGCCGACTAATTTATAGATCCGATAAGATAAGCTATTTTGACTATTGTAACATTACTGAGTTTACACTGAAGGATTTGCACAAGATGGCTATGTTACTAGGAGAAGAGGGTTGGTGTATATTTTATTGCAGAATAACTGGGTTTCATGATTGCGACCATCTGATTCTTATTGTCAATGACAATGATGCCAAAAATCTTACATCATATTGTAGTGATGAAGGAGTAGTTGATGTCTATGTTGACATAATTGAAATCGATGATGTTATAACTGAACTTGACGCTAGTATAACAAATGAAGCTTTGGAGGGAAGTGAACATGATGCAGATATTGAAATGATGGAGGTTGACAATGACAGTGATAGCAACAAAGATGATAGTGATGAGAATGATTCTAACTTCAGTGATGACTTTGAAGATAGTGAGTTTGAGTCCTACGACATACAATTTGATGATAACATTGATGAAGACATCGAGTGGGTTGGTCACAGTTTTTCAAAGGAAGGCAAAGTCCCTCCACCTAACAAAGTTTTAGAACATCATAAAGCTATAAAGGAAAAAAGAGTAAAACTTCTCATTACCAAGTATATCAAGGTGATGCAAATGATTCAAACTTTGATTTTTAAGTGGGCATGTGCTTTAATACTGCAGGAGAGTTGAGAGATGTTGTGCACACGTATTCAAACTTGCACGAAAGGCCTATGAAATTCACAAAAAATTGTAGTGATAAAATTCAGGTTACTTGTGATTGTGGAGTGGTTATGCATGCTTCATTCTTATCAAAGGAAGATAAAACTTTCCAAGTCAAGTCAATTAGAGGAGAACACACATGTTATAGGACTTCTACTTCCAAACATTGCACTTCTAATTTACTTGCACAAAAATATCAGCATCATCTTAGAAGTAACCCAGATTGGTCTGTATCTTCAATGCAAGAAGTGTTACAAATGGAAAATAAAACATCACTATCCATTTGGAAAATGTACAGAGCTAAGAAGCATGATAGCAAACTAAACTATGGTACCGAGTTGGAACAATATGCCAAATTATGAAATTATTGTGAGGAAATAGCTATTTATGGATCATCATATCTGGTAAACAAAACAGACTTATAAGAGTAATTGAGGAGTTGCTACCAAATGCCGAACATAGATTTTGTTTGCGACACATGTATAATAATTTCAAACTCAAGCATAAAGGTGTATCACCTTAAGTCTTTGATATGGAAAGCCGCGTCTGCCACACAAGTTGTTGATTTTAATAGGGAGTTTGAAAAGACGAAGGCCCATGATTTTGTTGCTTACAACTGGATTATACAAAGACATTTTAAAAATTGGGCAAGATCACATTTCAGTACTTGGCCAAAATATGATATTTTCCTAAACACCTTGTGTGAATCTTTCAATAACGTTATTTTAAAGGCTAGAGGTAAATATATCATAACATTACTTGAAACCATAAGGTGCATTTTAATGAAGAGAGTTCATAAATAAAAGGATAAGTTACTTAAATATAATGGAGACATTTGTCCTGCAATACAAAAGATTTTGGAAAAAAACAAAAAAAGGAGTTCAAGACTACATCTTGGGGTGGAATGGAAATGACCAATTTGAGGTCAAGGGATGGCTTGGTGATAAATGGGTTGCTGATCTACGTAACAGTTGCTGCAGTTGCAATAAGTGGAATCTCACTGGCATTCCATGTGTGCATGTCATTGCGTGCATTTTCTACAAACGCGAGGACGTTGAATTTTATGTAGATTATTGGTTCAAAAAAACTACATATTTGAAGGCGTACGAGCATATGCTAAGTCTAATTAAAGGTCAACTAGAGTGGCCTAATTCCAATCTCATTCCAATTGTTCCTTGGTTTGCAAATCAAAAGAAGGCCGGAAGACCTAAGAGTCATGCTAGAAGATTGGAAAATGATGAAATAGATACTAAGAAGTATGGTTTAAAGCAACATGGTTGCATGTATACATGCTCAAACTATGGAGAGAAAGATCATAACAAAAAGGGTTGTAGTAAATCTATCAATGTTGCCGCACCTACTACATCAACGTCTACTTTGCGTTCAAATTTATCGGTTAGTATCTCCTTTAATTTCATTTTGTTTATTTTACCATTTTAAAAAAATTAAAATTACGTCATATGCAGGTTAAGAAGAAGATATCAAATGCAAAAAGCGGGCCTAATATTACCTCACGGGAGAAATTAAGTGGTCAATCCATACCTACAACTAGACTTTCGCCATAAAGATATGAGACAAGCATTTTATTATCACTCTTTGCAGAATAAAGTAAGATATATTTTGCATTAAGAAATAATAATTTAATTATTTTTTATGCAGATGAGAGCAATTAAGCAAGACATATATTCACGTTATGAAAGAAGATGACAAAATGTAGAAGACTCTTTTGATTTTTTGTTTTTTGCTAGTGATTACGTGCAATGACTAAATTTGAATTTCATGTTGTAGACTTTATTTTTTGCTACCTGTAACGGAGAGATGTTGCTCCAATGTTTAATTTTTAGCTTTAATTTTTTATTTGTAATATGTTGTGTCAGGTCATGATTAAAAACTATTTGTAATATACTCCAATGTCTATCACTATTTGTAATATGTTGTGTCATGGTGTGATATGAGGCGAGCATTTTTAGCTTTACTTGTTTTCCGACAAGAACAACTGATGTGGATAGTGGCTCGGTTAATGGCATTTCTGACAAGAAATGTCCGTATGAGATTCTGAAAACAGCCAAGTAACTTGATGAGGACGGAGGCAAGATTGCTCGATTAAACTCAATGTAAACCAAAGGTGAAATGGCTCAAACTATAATTATGCTAACTTCCAGGGGAAGTTTTGGTAATTAATCGTTATAAAGCTTTGAGCTTGATCATATGGATCAAACACCTTTAAAAAATCATTTCTGATGGTAAAAATAAACATGAAGTAAATTTTTAATGCAAATTTACCAAAAAAATTCTGATGTCAGATTTACCAAAATACAAATTGCAAAGTGCTAATAATATTTTCCTAGCATTCAAATGGCTCTTCTATTATCGGCAAAATGCTACAAATGGCTCTGCTCATACTAGCATTCACAATGTTTTCCTCCAGTGTCAGATTTGTCAAACCCCCCACTCATAATGTCAAAGTGTTAATAAGAAAAGACATAAATCCAGTCATTACAAAAATATGACCAAAATACCCTTTCATTTTCGGATTAAAAAGACTTAAAATAGTCAAATCAAATTTTGATGTGCTTAGTGCCAAATTTATATGTTTGAGGGGTGCAATGTGCCAAAACTAAATCTTTATAGTGCAAAGTGTCAAACCCCCCTATAGGGGGGGGGGGGGGGTGCTTAGTGCCAAAAGTCCAACCCTACTCGGTAGCCATTTTCATGGGAGAAGGGGGGAGTCACAAGTCTGGTGAGAAAAGAGGGATTTTGGGAAGGAGGGGTTTCTGAAAGAACAGTTACCCTAAAATAAGAATTTGTATTAATAATTTGATTTTTAAATACTTTTTAAAAGAATCTACTTTAAAATAATCCATGTGGGCAGTAGAAATAGGAGTAAGATAAAGTTGAGTTCCGTTATTTCTATGGCCAAAATTCAAAGTTATTAAGGCTCTGTTTGAGGGGACTTATTTTCACCGGTCAAGCGGTCATGACCGCATGAATCCGGACTTAAATAAGTACCGGTTCATGCGGTCATGACCGCTTGACCGGTGAAAATAAATTCTTCCAAACGCAACCTAAAAGTGGAGTATTAAAACCTTTAAAAAAACTTGAAGACTGAAAACAAAAAGCATATAAAGATTAGAGACTGAAACGCGCATTTTACATTATTATTCCAACTAAAGGGTTCATCAGTCGAAGTGTAGTTTTCGATCATCATTTTTTATTTCTCCAAATTTGCAAGAATTTTCGGCCTTGTGCTGGGGCCTGGGGATCGAATGATACAGTTGCATAAGGACAATATGTTGCAGTTTAATTTTATGATATCTACATACTTGAATTATAATATTAATATTTGGTAAAATCTTTAAACTTTAGTAGATAAATATTTTATGGTATGTGATATTTATTGTTTGAACATGATTTATACTATATATATAAGCATGAAGATACTGCATGCATTTTAATTACATGTATGATAATTTAAATTTTCAAACACTCATCACACAACTATTTGCCAAACTGTATTAATTTCTCTATTCAAAAGATGCAACTTAAAAATAAATCTTTCCAACAGTTTCATTAAAAAACAATTGATTTTCTTACCATTGCATCGTACAGCTACTTATTCCACTGCTACAACAGAGCCAAACAGAGCCTTAAAAGCAAAACTATATTTCCATCAAGCCAAAATAACTTTTGCTTTTATGATATTCTGAACAGTTCAATATTTTCAATATCAGGCCAAAATGTCTGATATTCTGCACTGTCTTTTTTCATAATCTCACAAATGTCTAAATACAACATGTCTTTACATATAGTTTTATTTCAAGTTTTTATTGGTCTACCCCTCCCTCCTTTAACATGACTAGACTTTCACAATGTCTAACAAGTGTCTCTAATGGTCTCCTTTGTATGTGTTCAAACCATCTTACCCGAGCTTCTCGCATCTTCTCTGTAATTAGTGTCACTCTTGTCTCATCTCTGATACATTCGTTCCTAATTTTACAAATTCTCGTGTGTCCACATATCCACCTAAGCATTCTCATTTCCGCAACTCCCATTTTTTTGCTTATGTACACAATTCACCATCCAACACTAAGAATCATAGAGCATTTTTTTATTTTTTAATAATAAAAAATATTTTATGATCAAAATATTATATAAATACAAGAGATCAGTGGAGACAATCCTAGATTATGAACCGGTGGGTGAGAATTGTGCATGAGAGAAGAATTTTTTTGTTGAAGAGAAGAAAAAAAAACAATAAAAAATGATTGGTATATATTTTTATTAAATTCTCCAATAAAAAAGAAAAAATTGAAAGTAAAAAAAGTAATTTTTAGAAAGTCATATTTGAACCTCCTCAAGTTCTCCTCAAAAAAATTCCAAACACTTTCTGAAAAAACTCTTTAAAAATAACTCTCAACATCCAAACAACATTAAAAAAATACAGTAAAGTAGGAAATAGAGATTTTCCCATCGCGGATAGTATCCAGTTTGCAATCCTGATTTGATCTCCCAAATCGGATGGAGAGCTGAGCTGAGCACTTAAAAAGGCTCGCAGAGCTGGTGAGCTGAGTTGGCCTTAAATCTAGGCGATTGTTAACCGCAATTCAGTTTTGACTATTCGCACCCCATTGTTAACCGCAACCCGAAAATATATCTGCATCCCGTTTTTTTTCTTGCCGCACCCCAATATTTTTTTCACACCCGAAAATATTCCCTACTGATGTGCGTGAGACAGCTAATATAGAAAGATGAGGCGCGGAATATGCCGGAGACGGGAGCAGCTCGGAGAAGATGAAGATGGAGTGCGGCTTTCACAAAACGGGGGAGATGGGGTGCGAGAAAGAAAAGTTTTAGAAAAAAGTTTTTTAAAATAAAAATGGGGTGCGGATAGCCGTATGAGAGTTGCGGTTAACAATAGCCTAAATCTAAACAGTTTTATCAGTTTTAAACATACAATGCCTCGTCGCACGTTTTAACTTGGAATTTTCCTAAACATCCCAAAAAGAGCGATTTATTTTTTTCTCTAAACAAAGAAATTAAAAAATGTAAACAACAACGTAAGAGATAGGAATGTAGGATATATAGTATTGAATGTTTTTTATGTTTTTCCCGAAAAGGAAGAACGTGACGAAATTAATGCTTCTGACGGCCAAAACTGATTCGAACACCGCAATGACGTATCATTTAACATTTACGTTCTCAGATAATATTCCAGTTAATTTCCAATTCTCCACTAACAGAAATGGAATCAAAAGATCCAGAGCAGAAACCCTAGACATTTTCCACCTTCAACTTCCAAAAAAAAAACACAACCCGAGCAGACGAAGACGAAACCAAAAATAAAGCCTCGAATGACGACAACCCATTTACAAGCAAATCAAGGAAATCCAAAAGAAGGAAACCCTAATAAACTAAAAACAGGAATCACCATCGTCGAAGTTGAGCGCGTAACTAAACAGATCATATCGCGAGCTGAATCGCTTCCGCCTGCCGGATCTCCGGCGGATCTCCGCCTTAAGCTTCCAATAGATCCTCCAAACCAGCCTCCTTCTCAACCCCTTCAACCTCGCCCCCTTTTCCCCATCCTCCTCCTCCACCGCAGCTATCGCAATCCTTACAGCCAAAGCCATCATCCCCGCCGTGCTCCCCCTCCTCTCTCTCTCTCTCTCCCCCCTTCTTAATTATATCCAAGTAGGAAAAGTGAAATGGAGAAAGAACTGGAAAGCTTTGCGGTTTGCGAGAGAAGTTACCGGCAATAGTAGGGTAGCTCTCGTGTGTTACCGGCGATAGTAGGGTTGCTCTCTGGCGGGATGTCTTGGACTTGTCGATGGTGAAGAGCTTGAAGTGGGCTGCAGAGCGCAGTTGTATTGCGGTACGAAGGGGGGAAGGGGAGATCACGTGGAACAGTGGGAGGTAGAGAAATGAATGGGATTACTTTTGTCTTGCTTTTTTTCTGCCATACACATTTGCTTTTCGTCGAAATAAGAAGGAAGAGCGGGAGCTTTTCTGCCTTTTTCTTATTTGAGTGTTGTGAAATTAACTGCTGGTAAATTGTTGGAAGCTTATGTGTAGGTTATTTTTGACTATTTGTAATTCAAAAATAAATACCGATCAAATTAAAAAGGTGATTGTTAAACGCAAATCCGTAGTCTTTGTTAACGCAAAGTGCACCCGAAGCCTTTTTTTTAGGGCATACAGTTTTGAAAATAATCGCACTCACCTCGCTCCTGCGCCACACCCCAATTTTTTTAAGAAAACTATTCCTCCGCCGCAAACCGAAAGTGGATCGCCGCGGCTACCAGCGATCTACGAAGCCCTTAATGTTGTAACCGGTTCGCCATCGTCGTCCGCCGCCGCAATTGTACCCGCCGAAGCCCACCTCGTCACCATTGCCGTCGTCCGTTGCTGCTCCGCACTCCGCGCTTGAAAGAAGAGAGTGATTTGCCCGAGTTGACGAGCCCGCCAATCGCCCGGGTGTGATTTTTCCAGCCCTCAGAGGAACTTTGCCTCAAGAATCAATCGGGGCTGAGGAGAAAGGGATGCCTGCTGCATGTTCCGCACTCCTAAGCAAACCAGGCTCGAATTGTTGTCTGGGCAAGGCGAGCGAATCTGCGACCGTTCAATTTCTTCGCCACTCTTATGAAAGTACAAGTTCTCGGGGCAAAGAGATCTTCTTCCAAGGCCAAGTTCTTCTTCTCAGACCAGGTTGAAGTCTTCTAGATCTTCTTCTCAGTCCTTGGGGAGAGAGAAAGGTTCTCTTCTTCTTCTTCTCAGTCCAGGGGGTTCTTCTCCGCATCTTCTCAGTCTAGGTATTATGAGCTTGAAATTCGGTAGAACATTCACCGCTTTCAACTGGATTTCTACCGAATGGGCTTCTCAGAGGTGATACTGGTACTTTGGCTCAACTGGATTTAAGTTCAAACAATCTCACGGGTATGCCATTTAGTTTTTGTAGCAGAGCGAATAAGGTGTCATTCTCAGTGTGAATCAAAAAAATCCCGACTTCCCCTGAGATTAACTCATTAGATTCAACTACAAGACATAATCTTAGGAGAGGCAAACCAGTCCCACGGGGCGGGAATCTCTGGAAGAGAGGTGACATAGATATTTGAACAACTTCGTAATCCTTATTTCAAGCCGGGATAATTTTTACAGCACACAGTCTAACTGTTTTTATGTATAAGTTGGATTGTGCGAGCACGCAATTAGCATTTATTTTTTTGGACAAATGCTAATGTTAAAAAAATTCGGGCAATCTTAATTTTTCTTCAAATGCAGGCCGGAGTAACAAAGTTGATATGATGACAACTTAGCCCTAAATATTTTAGAAACTTTGTCAAATTTTTGCTGACTGCATTATATGCTGGAAGAAATATTCTAAAGTTTTGTCTAATCTTTTTTTCTTCAATTTTGCAGGCTCAAAATTTGATGTGAAGAAATGTTTTGGCCTGACGTATTCCCTTATCCGGGGACCCTATTTTGAATGATAATTATGAAATCAACTCCAATCAGTCGAGTTCTAGATCTGGTGCGGGACGCATCGCGGAAGAACACATCTCTTTTCCCCCCAAAACCACCTCTTTTCTTTATAAGTAAGTGGTCGTCTCTTTATACCCTCTCGTCAACATTAACGTTTGTTTTGTGATACTTGTTTCTTTTTATGATGTAATTGATGCTCTAAAAATGCACCACAAAGTGTCTCCATCTGGTCTTTTTCATGAGCACTTGTAACATATAGGCCGGGCGAATGGGGATCAAATTTGAAAAAAAGTTCGGTTTTGGCCTTGCGGAGATGGAGACACGGGTGGGTATCGCAAGAAAAACATGGCGCCTCTACTTTGCATATATAGCGGCTTCAAATGATTGCGTACACAAACCCACCATTAAAAAAAGGAAGTTGTTATCGCACCGCCGTACCACCCTTAACCAGTTTTGGCTAAGTGCACCGCACTTTCTCCTAATTGCATTTACAACGCGTATTTTTTAGAAAGACGTGAAATAAACGTATTTGCAATGTACGCATTGTACATGCATTTTAGGAAAAGTGTTCAACACAAAATATGTAGATCTCGTCGAGATCTACAACTTTAGTGTTAAATATTTTTTTCTAAAAATGCATGAGTATTTATAAAAGGCGCAAAAAATTTGAAAAAAGTACGGTGCACCAAGCCAAAATTACGGTGGCCTTAACAACTCTCATAAAAAATCATAAGAATTTGTGAATCATTATAGGCATTGATCTGCACATAATTATTATGAAATTGCAGTTGGCTTGTATTTAGTTATTTAGTTATGATCTTTTTTTTTTGTTAGGCTGCTGTTTTTAATTTTTATTCGCAAATAGATTTTTAGAAAAATAAAAATTCTTATACAAAGCATATTATTTAAATCATGATTGGGTTTTGAACCTAACATGGAAGTGGGAAAATTCTAGAAATATGATTTTTGATACATAACTTTGAGTTTGATGGAGTCCATATGTTTCAGTAATTGGGCCAAAGGGACAATATTGGAAGTCCTTTTTTGCGATTTGTTATAAGCACATTAAAATTTGGATATTTGATTTGGCTATTCGCAGATCAAGTTCGGCTAATTGCATCCCAAAATTTTAGTTCGAACCCACGACCCGCTTTCTCACTCCCGCTAATTTGCAAAATAGATTAGGGTTTCAGCAATTAGGGCAAGCTGTTCGCAAAATAACCCTAGCTCCTTCAACGGTTTGCGAAATTGCCTCTCGACCCTCTCCAGAGTTGTGAAATCACTGCTTCCCAGTCGGCGTTCCATGTTCCTCTTTACGTCTTCCGTTCTTCGGTTCTTCCCACTTCCCATTTTTTGCAATTTGGTCGTTCGCCGGTCATGAAATCCCTGCTCAGTTGCTTAGTCGGCAGCCCCCACTCGCTCAGTCGACAGTCTTCTCAGCTCCAACAATCAGCAATTAGGCAGAACTTAGAAGGTCATTCTTCATTTCTTCCTTAAAGGGTTAAAGTCCTTTTCATTAGAAATATTAAGCATCCCTAACAAATATTGTGATTAGAGATTACTTTGAGCTAGAGCACTTGTCTAGTTTTGATGATGAGAACCTGAATGAATACTTAACTTCAAAAAAACACGAAAACTTGTTATAGTTATTAGCAAGTTAAGAGTGAAACATTCCTCGTGGATGATTATTGCTTTTGTTGGGGAACCGTGTGGCGCTCATGATTGACCGAGCCTACTGAACCGTCTTTGCATTGCAGTTGGGTATGAGAGGTTGGCTAAGGCGCCTCTTATAATGGAGGTCCCGGGATCAAGTCCCGGGCCTCAACAACCTACCCGGCCTTTACCCGATATATGAGACCCCGGGAGATTTGGTTGGGGATGCTATTTGTCATTCGACTGTAGTCGACCATGGACCGGTGGGTGCTGTAGTCTATCCCGGCCTGGTTTCTAACAGTCGTGCTGAAACTCATTCTTCATGACCTTGATTTCTCGCAGACTACCCGGGGACCTCTGAAGCCGAAGAAACATCTGAAATGGAAGTCAACTCGCCACAACCCTCCCAGAACAAGGTCGAAGACTTTTTAGGTGACTCGAGTGATCATGAAGGAATGAGGATGCGAATGGCTGACGCCCTTCAGAAGTACGGGCTCATGCTGCGAGAGATACATGGGGAAAGTGTTGTTAGCGAGCAGTGGCTGAGCAACCTCGAGCAGGAATACACGCGACTTGCGATGGAGGTGAGGCGAGGAGCAGGTGGTGTGGCGACATCCCCGGGACCGCTCTTAGATCAGATTAAGGAGCATCTACACCCTGTGCACCTCGATATTAGCTCTATTCGCGAGTACAATAATCCTTGTCGACCGCCTGGTACGAGGGCGCGAGGTCGGGGAAGATTGAAATGGCTCTCATTCTGAGCTTAACGTCTCGAGCAATCCCCCTTCTTCGCTGGTCATTTTTAATGTTTTTGTTTCTTCTATTGAGTTTCTGGACTTGAACCTTCTATGATACCATGTATATATATTTCTTTTCTATTCTTCTTGGCACGTACTTTGAACTAAAATTGTTACTCGCACTCACCCTAGGCGAGCACGATATCTTGCTTTTATTTACTGTCTTGTAATGCCGATCTTTGTGGGGCTCGCCAGTGGGTAGGGAGAGGTTTGTGAGTCATTCTGAGCTAGTGAGTCTGGGGTCGCGAGTTGATCTCCTGCCTCGCAGCAACCCGTCTTGATTCTCTTCAGGCTTCCTCTATAAATAGTACCCCCTCTCATTTTTACCCGACCTACCGCGCATTTATTGCTTTCCGACTCTCTGCATCTTCCTACCCTTTACACTCGCAATCAACATTCCACGGTAGCTTTCGCTCGAAATGACGGGTGACGATGCGACGATCGAGGGCAGGTTGAAGTGCGCGAAACGATTCACCAACTACCTCTTCCCCAATGGCCACTTGACCGAGGGGGATTATTTGTTGTTCGTAGCTGATTACATCCCGTCGGGGGTTTGTCACCCCCTCCCCCCCCCCCCCCCCCCCCCCCCCCCCGTCCAAATGAGCGATCAACGCATTCTATGGCGATGAGCTCACGTTCCATATCTCGCACTTCGAGGTGAGGTTACGCCTTCCGCTATGACCTGAAATCCACCAAATTCTTAAGTATTTTGGGGTCGTTCCTGCACAACTCGACACCAATGACATTTCCATGATGGTTGCATTCATTTGCTATATACACGAGGAGTAAATCGAATTCAATTTGACTGTCTACCGCAAACTCTTCATCTTCTGGGCGACAAACGACTACGTCGTGTTCTTCTCCGGCTCGCACTTTAAGGTATGCAAGACTGCTGTTGCAATATGGAGATCGGGAGGTCTGGTGGCTTCACTCTGGCGGCTTGGAAATCGGGCGGTCTGGAGGCTTCTCTCCAGCGGCTTGGAGACAAGGCAGTCTGACGGCTTCTCTCCGGCGGCTTGGAGACCGGGCGGTCTGGCGGCTTCTCTCCAGCGGCTTGGAGACCGGGCGGTTTGACGGCTTCTCTCCAGCAGCTTGAAGACCGGGCGGTCTGGCGGCTTCTCTCCAATAGCTTGGAGACTGTGCGGTCTGGAGGTCTGCTCTAACGGCTTGTCTTCTCTTATCAGTATGGTCGGGCAATTAAACCTCTTTGTCTAACTGCACGACCTATGCAGTCTGGGTTTGTCTAGCCGCTAGTCTCACAAATATTTTTAGTCTCACATTACTTATTTGTATTCTCTCTCTTCTCCTTCATTATATAAAAAGGGAGGTCATATCTTTGTAATAGACATAATTTTTGGAAATAAAAACTTGTTATTGTCCTAATTTCAGTTTCTCTTTTTTGTTCGCACATGTTATCAGAGGACTCGATCTTTTCCGCTTGATTCTGTGAGCGTTTCTGTCCACGCTGTTTGTCCCCTCATTCTTGCGCCCTGTATGCGAGGTTTCCATCTCTTCCTTGTCATTGACCTCTCTGTTTGCGACCTGTCTTCACGACCTCTCTTTTGCTTTCGCGCGACCTCGTCCTTGTTCGCGCGGCTTCTCGCTTTCTGCTCGCGACCTGTTTTCGCGGTCTCCCTTTCGTTCCGCGATCTGTTTCTGCGATTTGTTTTCGCGATCTGTTTTCGCGATCTATCTTCGCAACTTGTGCCCTCGACCTGCTTTCGTGCGGCCTCTTGCCTATCCGCGCGAACTGTTGCCCGCGAACTGTTGCTTTCGTGTGACCTCTTGTCTATCCGTGCGGCTTCTTTTTAGATGTTCGCACGGCTTCCTTTCTCTCCGCTCTGTTCTTCTCTATGGCTCTCTCTGATACCTCTAGTACAACTATTACTCTCGTGGCCCACCCTCCTACTCCTACTCCGTCGGGCAATCTTGGAACTGTTTCCAAACTTATCGGTTCTAACTACCCGTACTGGAGTGTTTCCTTTACCTTTCTACTTCGCTCACAACACAAACGTCATCATCTCACCGATGACCCACCTCCTCCAGAGTACGATCTCTTTGATGACTGTGATGCCAGCGACGCTATTGTTTGCACTTGGCTGGCTAACTGCCTTTCTAATGAGTGCCTCCCCGTCATCCACCATGATGAAACAGTAAAGACTGCTTGGCTTCATATTTCCGCTCTTTACTCCAAGGGGGCTCAGACGTCTCGCATCTATGCTCTCTATGCAGACCTCTTTGCCCATCCCTTTATGATTCCTACTGCCGCCTACCAACAAGTTCAGGCTCTTGGAGCCGAAATTCTTCAGAACCGTCCATTCTCTGCGGATCTGGCCGAGCAACACAAAAACTTCCAGGAGCTTCTGCTTGTGTGCTATATTCTACGTCTTTCGGAGTCTTATGACATGATCCATCAACAGATCCATGGCGAGGCAAATTCTCCCACCTCGGATGTCACTGTTGCATGCATCGCTGCTATTACCTCTCTGCTTCAGTGCCCGCTGTTATCCTCCCCACTGCTCCCTGACAACTATGCTCATCATACTCAGCGGGGTGTCTCTAGTGGCCGCAACCATCAATCCGGCAGACGTGGACCTTCCCGCTTTCTCTGCTCTCACTGTGGCAGCACTAGCCATACGGTTGATCGTTGTTGGATGAAGCATCTGCATCTTTGCCCATCTAGTGAAGCTTCCACCTCCTCTTCAAAGCAGTTAGCCTCGGTGGTCACGTCTTCAGGTAGTGCTCATGTGGTAACTCAAGGTAAATGGCTGATTGACTCCGGTGCTACTAATCATGCGATCGACAGTCCTTAGTGTTTTTCTCTCCCAGAAAAACATGATCAGTTTCCCCTGGTCTTCATTACGGACGACTCTCCCTCATTGATCAATGGGACGGGAGTGGTTCAAGTCACTCCGTCTCTTCGCCTAGCAGACACCCTCTATGTGTCCCAGTTTCCATGATATTTGTTGTCTGTTACTTCTCTTTGCAAGCAACTACAATGTTTGTCACATTCACTCCTACTTTTTATTCATTTCAGGATCTGAGCTCCCAAAGGACGATGGCTACTGGGACTAAGAGCGGCGACCTCTACTTCCTAGACAACATATCTACTCTGTTTGTTTTTTCTTCTTCTACGGATCATCTACAATGACATCTTTTCCTTGGTCATCCTCCTCCACGGCTTCTTCATCAGCTTCTGCCTCATCTACCTCCGCACAGTCCTCCTCTCAACTGTGATGTCTGTCAGCTTGGCAAGCATCACCACTCCTCCTTCCCGCCGAAATAAGGTCGTGGCTCTTCCCATCCTTTTGATCTCGTTCACTCCGATGTCTGAGGTCCTTCCCCGACCCTAACTATAGGTTAGAGTAGTTCATATTTTGTAACTTTTATTGATGATTTCTCTCAGTGTACATGGGTGTATCTCTTAAAAGAGTGCTACGAGTTATTATCTGTATGGACATCTTTTTATTATATGATTGTTAGAAACCAGGCCGGGTAGATTACGGTACTCACCAGTCCTGGCCGACTGCAGTCGAATGGCAAGCAAAGCATCCTCAACAAAATCTCTCGGGGTCCCACATATCGAGTAAAGGCCAGGTAGGTTGTTCAGGCCCGGGGCTTAATCCAGGGACTTGCTTTATAAGAGGCGCCTAAGCCAACCTCTCATACCCAACTGCAGTGTAGTTGGGTATGAGAGGTTGGCTTAGGCGCATCTTATAAAGCAGGTCCCAGGATCAAGCCCCGGGCCTGAACAACCTACCCGACCTTTACCCGATATGCGGGACCCCGAGAGATTTGGTTGGGGATGCTTTTCTTGCCATTCGTCTGCAGTCGGCTCGGGCCGGTGGGTGCTGTAGTCTACCCCGACCGGTGGGTGCTATAGTCTACCCCGGTCGGGTGTCTATACCTCACAACAAAATGACGTGGCTGAACACAAAAACAGACACCTCCTTGACATCGCTCAAACACTCATGACTCAAATGCAGGTTCGTCACTCCTATTGGGGCTATGTCGTTCTTATCGTCTGTTATCTTAGCAATTGCATTCCCTCCATAATTCTCCGTGGCCAGACATCATTCTCCATTCTCTATTCGGGCAAGGATCCCTTCCCCTAGCTCTCCGAATATTTGGTTGTACGACCTTTATACATGCACTCTCTGTCACTCGTGACAAACTCTCTCCACGTACCATCAAGTGTGTCTTTTTTGGTTACTCTTCCCTTCATAAGGGTTATTGTTGTTTTGATCCGGTTCTTCGGAAGCAGTTCATCTCAGTGGATGTTACATTCTTCGAGAATGCGTCCTATTTATCTCACGACTCCTCCCTTCTTCCTGATATTCCTGCTTCTCCGATCGACTCCTCCGTCCTGTCTATGCCCATCAAGTCTCATCCTCCTACGCGGTGTCCACCATCTCTTCCTCTCTCCGCCTTCGCTGTCTTTCTCTGCTCCCGGGTCAGCTCTCTCCTCTGTGGTTGCAACGACTACTATTGAGCCCGACGACCTGGATCTTCATATTGCTCTTCGCAAAGGGGTGCGGGCATGTACTCAGCATTCACTTTCTACTGTTATTTCTTATGTTGGACTTACCCCTTCTCGCCGACAATTTGCATTAGCTATCTCTACCACCACCACTCCCTGCACCTACCATGACGCCCTTGTTGTTCCTCATTGGAAGGCGGTCATGGATGAGGAAATCGTCACCCTCACTGAATGTAGTACATGGACTCTTGTTCCTCCTCCTTTGGGCACTGATGTTGTGGGCTGTCGATGGGTCTTTGTTGTGAAGTTTCGTCCTGATGGTAGTGTGGATCGATACAAGGCACACCTGGTCGCTAAAGGCTTCACTCAGACCTATGGCGTTGATTATTTTGCTCTCATTGCTCGTCTCAGCACTATTCAGGTTCTATTGTCATTGGCAGTTAACAAGGATTGACTCATTTCTCAATTGGATGTCAAGAATGCCTTCCTCTATGGTGATATACAAGAGGATTTCTATATGGAGCAACCTCCTGGGTATGTTGCTCAGGGGGAGACAAGCGTATGCAGGCTGAAGAAGACTATCTATGGTATAAAGCAAAGCCCTCAGGCGTGGTTTGATAAGTTCAGCGGTATTATGACAGTCATTAGTTTCACAAGAAGCTCTGCCGATCACTAATTATTTATTCGCAAAACTGCCCTGGGTCTGGTGGTTCTTGCCGTATATGTGGATGATATTCTTCTCACTGGTGATGACTAGACTGGGGTAACACTGACAAAGAAATATCTCCGTCAACACCTTGTCAAGAAGGATATGAGCTCCCCAAAGTACTTTCTGGGGATAAAAATCTCTCGAAAGCCCAATTCTTTGTTTCTCTCTCAATGTAAGTATGCTCTTGATCTTTTGCAAGAGACAGGGTTGACTGGGGTTAAACCTGCCTGATGCCCCATGGCTACCGGAGAAGATAAAATCTGGACAGACGACTCACCTCTTCTGTCAGATGTTACAAGATACATGCGGTTGGTATGCAAACTCATTTATCTCACTGTAACAAGACCCGACATCTCTTATGATGTATGTAAGGTTAGCAAGTTCATGCAAGCTTCTAAAGAGTGTCATCTACAGTCTGCCATGAGAATATTGGAATATGTTAAAGTGCCACCTGGTGAGGGACTACTGTTTCAGATAAATGGTCATTTAAAGGTTGAAGCCTACTCAGATTCTAGCTATGCTAACGACAAAGGTGATCATAAGTCCACATCGGGCTTTTGCACATTCGTGAGAGGAAACCTAGTGAGCTGGAAGAGCAAGAAACAATTTGTTGTTTCCAGGTCCAGTGCAGAAGCTGAATATCGGAGTATGATCTCAACCAATTGTGAGGTAAAGTGGTTACGTGCTCTCATGCTGGACTTAAGAGAAGTCTACAATCATCTGGCCTCTACCTATGTTATGCGACAACAAGGCCGCAATATATATATCTCCAAAAATTCAGTATTTCATGAGAGAACAAAACACATCAAAGTTGACTGTCATTTCATCAGAGAAGAGACCTTGAAAAACAGATTTGTACTTCATTCATTACTTCAGACAATGAGTTGACATATATCTTCACTAAGTCTGTATCAGCTTCCTTTTTTCACATTTGCGACAACTTGGGCATGATTAATATATATACTCCAGCTTGAGGGGGGAGTGTTGCAATATGGAGACCGGGCGGTCTGGCGGCTTCACTCTGGCGGCTTGGAGACCGGGCAGTCTGGAGGCTTCTCTCCAGCGGCTTGGAGACCGGACGGTCTGGCGGCTTATCTCCAGAAGCTTGGAGACCGGGCGGTCTGGCAGCTTCTCTCCAGCATCTTGGAGACCATGCGGTCTGGCAGTCTGGTCTGGCAGCTTGTCTTCTCTTATCAATATGGTCGGGCGGTTAAACCTCCTTGTCTAACCGTGCGACCTATGCGGTCTGGGTTTGTCTAGCTGCTAGTCCCATAAATGTATTTAGTCCTACATTGCTTATTTGTATTCTCTTTTTTCCCCTCTATTGTATAAAAGAGAGGTCATAC
Organism: Platanthera guangdongensis; assembly: GCA_039583875.1. Classification (NCBI taxonomy): domain Eukaryota; kingdom Viridiplantae; phylum Streptophyta; class Magnoliopsida; order Asparagales; family Orchidaceae; genus Platanthera; species Platanthera guangdongensis. Next base: position 177,073,016 of record CM077159.1, read on the forward strand.
CTTTGTAATAGATGCAATATTTGGAAATAAAAATTTTGTTATTGTCCAAATTTCAGTTTCTCTTTTTCTGTTTGCACAACTGCCAATAAGCACCATTACTGGGTGACGAAGATCATGTTCATCAAAGGGAACCTAGGCAACATCTCGTACTCACCGACTCAATAAGATGAGGCTACGTATCACTCCCCGCCGGTGGCAGACCAAGATACCGACCTCCACAAATTCTTCCTCCACAAGAATTTCGAGGTTGCCTACCTAAGGCGACATATCGACTCGCTACTCCTTATATTCCCTGGCGAAGGTATGTGACTCTTCTGCTTCTTCCAAGATTTTGTTGTCAATTTTATTCTTCAAATCTTTCTTAGCGGTGACAAGATTTTGTTGTCCTTAGACAGATTTATTGTTAGCAATATTGCGGCTTTGATTGTATGTAATTCTGTCAATGCTTTTGCACTTCTGGCGTTGATTGAAGTGAGTCCACTCAACGCTTTTGGAGTTAGCCATTTTTCTGCTTGTTCAGCAACCTGTCTTGGGTATAACAGTCATCATGACCCTGACAACTTATCTAATGAATGTAACAAAGTACAACCTGCATACAATGAACTTTGAGCATATATTAGATGCATCCATGTGTATACTATAAATTTGTGGGCCTTCTTCAAATCTAGTACATTGTGATCAATGAACTCAACAACTCCATCATCTTCTCCACTTACCCAGCCTCCGCCATCCACAAGATGGTGTTGACGGCTGTCATATAGCGTTGTCTGGCCATTATGGGATCTCTCATGATTCGAACCTGGACTCCCCCGCTACTGAACTTGAGACGCTAATGGAAAGATGAAGGGATAAAGCGGAAGGCGTGGGGGTTGGGGGGGGGGGGGTCCAAAAATGGAGTTATAGCTACTTGGAGCGTCAACGATGACAAACCGACAGTTCCTCGATGCCCCCCCCCAACATCACATGGAGCCCTACTCCTACCTCAACTTCCTCTCTCCAGAAAACCCAAATAACGGTCCATCCGAGGATAACACCCTCCTTGCCTCCACCTTTATTGCATCAAAGGCCTTCTTGAAGATCATGTTCACTTAGCACCCATTGTCAACCAGAATCCTGGATACCGTGAAGTTCTCGATTGCCGTCTGGATCACTAAGGCATCGCAGAACGAATTTTCATAATCTGGCATGCCCTTCGATGAAAAAGTAATCTTCTCTTTCGGGGGCGGGTTCTTGGAGGTCAAAGAGATGCTCCTTCTTAACATGGTTTGGAAGCTTCCCGTGCGGGTGGCCTCGATCTCCACCCCTCAATGGATCACCCCAATCCCCCCTCGGGTGCCCATATCATCCCGATCTTCACACTTATCTTCCTCCCCCTCTCTGGCCAGAACTTCTTCAATCCCCACTGGCTGCTGCTGTTATGTCGGACCCCTTGTTCTTCTTATCTCTAGAAATTTTGAGCAGGTGGTCGTTGTGTGGCCTTCATCCTGGTGGAAGTCATAGTAAGACAACTCCACCGTACCTCCTCCTCCTCCTCTTCCTCTTCCATTCCTTTCTCCTCTCCCTCTTCCTCGGGTGATTGTCATGGCCTGCTGTTGTACTGGAAGAGGAGGCATCAGACCCTATCTCTACCCTTGAGGGTTGTACCTCCCTTTCCCCTCATGATATTTCCCCCCACCTTAAAATCCTCTCCCTTGCCCATGAACAGGTACCCTCTAGGGTATCCAGGCCAGCCAGTTGTTTGGCTCTTAGTACGCCCAACCTTGTTGCTTCCCCTAGAACCTCCGGGCTCTTCTCTCTTCCTTCCTTCTTGATATCTGCTTCCTCCCTATCCCTTCACCTCTTCCTCTACTAACCTAGCCAACTTTTGGCAAATGGTGGGTTCACTGCCTCCCCCTCGATTTCTTTTGCCGCCCTCTCCATCAACTTATCAAAGGATAGAGGTGGTTCCCGCTTCAGCTCCATCTTAAAGAACCCCTAACGAAGCCCGAGTATGATTGCTAGCATCAGGGTATACCCTGACAATTCTTGGATCAAGAGAATCTCTTCCTGAAACCATTCAACATAACTTCCCAACATCTCATCTTCCCCTTGCTTGATAGAAAATAGAAATTCTACTCTCTTCCTCCTCTTTTTTAATGCTGAGAACCTCAACAGAAATACTCGACGCAGATCCTCAAAGCAATAAATCAAATTGGAGGGAGTTGGTGGAACCAGTCCCTTGTCTTCTACTTGAAGGTGACTGTGAAGAGTCGGCACTTGAAGGCGTCTAACATCTGTCTGATGAAAACAACATTCTCGAATCACTGGACGTGCTGCACAGGATTATCCCTGCCTGCATAGTAAGACATCTCCGGCTCCCTAAACCCCTCCGGAATTGGAGCTGAGATGATCAACCCACTGAAAGGGCTCCCCAATATTATGGGGTGAGTTGACCCCTCTAGCTCTGCCTGCTCGCTAGTCCTGCCAGCAATCGTCAGGCTGGGGAATAGCACTTGCCCGACATGATCCCTCTTGCTGCTTTCGGCAGGTGTTTCCTTCCCAGGTCACTGGTCAGAGATGTACTCACCCAAAGACAGAGGCGCGATCACCGGAATGGAAGGTGTCACCCACTCGCTTCTTGTTGCGAATGTGAGATGAATGTTCTGCAAAACCTCCCTCTTGAAATCTTCAAGCATCCCTATCGTACTCCACTCGATGGGGGTGGCGGATTGCCCAAGTTTGTTCCCTTTCATTCACCTCTAGCCTTGAGACTTACTCAAAATTTTCTTGTGCAGGCTACGGTCCACGATCACCGTACCAAAATTGTTGAAACCAGAACTTGGTCTCAAGAATAGTTCAGACCTAGGGGTGTAGCCCACATTTACTTCTCCTGAGCCAGAGTACTTGTCTAGTGGATAAGAACTAAGGAACGGGCCCAAAGTTACAGCGAGAAGATCCAGCCACACACCCGGAAGTTCTAATAGAGTTTTCCCTCCTTAGCCAATGCTATATTTGGGCACCTTGGAGCGCACTGAAAGCCAACCAAAGCTGACCAGAGGAGGAGGAAGCCAAAAAATCAGATCCCCTCCAAAGGTGCCCTTAAGGGTCTATTTATAGTTTTCCAAGTCTGGTCTGCACATAGCTGAATCCCGCCTTTTAGTTCGACTAAACGCGGCCCAAAGTTGGTCTGTCAACAGCAAAACTCTGTTATTTGAGAAACTTATTAGCAGGCCAACAAGGGGATTCAGGTAAAAGTAATGTTGGGCGAGTGGTTCATATGGCTACCACTCGCCTGGGGCGACGAGTACCTTGATAAGGTTAGCACTCGCTGTGTAACACCCCAAAAAGGTGTTGGTAAGAACAGGAGAAAAGTCGAACAGAGCTCAATGAAAATCGTCGAGCGGAGCTCGACGAAGATCGTCGAGCGGATCGACGAAGATCGTCGAGCGGATCGACGAAGATCGTCGAGCGGATCGACGAAGATCGTCGAGCGGATCGACGAAGATCGTCGAGCGGATCGACGAAGATCGTCGAGCGGATCGACGAAGATCGTCGAGCGGATCGACGAAGATCGTCGAGCGGATCGACGAAGATCGTCGAGCGGATCGACGAAGATCGTCGAGCGGAGCTTGACGAAGATGTCGAATATCAAGCTGAGTTCGATGATTTTGGCCCGGTATAAAACCCACGTTTGATGAACGTATTCCCGATCGACGAAGTTTGGTCGACGAAATCAGTCTCGTTCGACGATTGATCGAAAAATGTGGATGTGGCGGAGCGGTGACTCGTGTCAGGTGGCTGGTGTGCTGCCATTGAGCGGTGATGGACTTTTCAGCTTCGACTAGAGCCGTTGCTGTGTTTTGATGGGAAGAGATCATGTGGCTGGGGTATAACCCGAGGCCTTATTGGTAGAGGAATGGATTCAAGAAATCATTCTTTCCTTTTTTTCTCTCTCTTCCTCACTTCCCGAATTCTGGAACAGAGAACTCTCGGCTGCTCGGGTTTGAGTGGACTTGTGGAGTTGCTGGAGGAGATCTTTGGGCTGGAAACAAGAGCTAAAGCTCGAATCACGAAGGGGAAAGTGAGGCAATCTTTTTCGTCCGCGTATAAAAGCTTTGTCATGGCTCCGAAGAGAACTTCAAGGGTAACGATCTTCTTCCTTGGACATGTGAAGTCCTTATTTGGCATACATACGAATTTCCCCACCAAAAGGTGGAATGTTGAGGGATTTCCGTTGGGTTGATTCTTGAAATCCCCAAGAAGTCTTGCATATAGATCCGAAAATGTGTAGTACGGAATAAGCATACTGTGTGAAGCCCATCTGGACAGGTTGGTCTGGATTGGTGATGTTTTATTTTACGCACACCGGAGAAGACTCCACGTATAAACGAGTGTTGTGTGGAGTCGGTGGGTTGCGCCTGTGAAGTGGAGTAGCAGGAAGTACTGGAGTGGAATTCCTGGAAAATACTCTCGAAGTGCATGTGATGTATGCTTTGAAAGTCCAGCTCCTAGCTAACCTATGATTGTGAAGGCAGTCCTTCAGGAACAGTGTGGCTATTGTGAGCTATGCGCTCTTAAAGTCCAGTGAGCCGAACGGACAAGGGTATGCCGACACGCGTCAGTCTAGACATTGAACTGGCAATTTGAGCAATGGGCAAGGGCTGAACTGTATCCGCGTGATGGTTGTCTAACTTGAGTACCAAAGTGAATGGCTTAGTTAGGATCACATCATGAGAGTTGGGTTGTTCGCCATCAAGACAAAAGTCTCCGGCCATGGGTCGTGGAGCATGAATGCTCAAGTTTTACCGTTTGGTTTGAGACCTGAGAAAGGTGGTGGGACCCTGGTTTTTCGGTACACTGAAAATGTGCCCTGAGTGCACATAGTGTCGAGCCGTGTGGTCGACGTTTGTGATATATTGATGGTGCGTGAGTGCAGATCTTGTGATATATCTGCTTGTGAAATGTTATGCCTGTAGAGAAAGAATACTACTGCCCCAGGAAAGGGGTAGGGTCGTTATAAATTGGTCAGTTGAATGCTGATCATTGCTTTATTTGCCACCGTTGCGGTGGATTGTCCCCGTGTAGGTACTGGAGAGCCAAGCGAAAAATAGTGGGCTAAAGCCCTTGTTGTTGCTGCTGCTGCTGTTATGCTGGCCCTCGAAGGCCAATTAAAGAGATGTTTTGCTATTTTCATGTGTGGCCGGCCTGCGTGTCGATGTATGTAATCCACACTAGTGAAAAAAACCTGTAAGTCCTTAAGGCCAAATATTTTGTATATTTGTAGACATTCCTTTGCGGGATATATATATATATATTGATGGTTCATATATATAGTGGACATTCATGGTTGCTGAGTTCAGTCTTAATCCCCTAGTGCTTCTGCTAGAATGCTATGAGTTATGATGCATGTTGTAACCTTTGATATTAACATGTGACCCACCGTCTGTTTTGTGGTATATTGTGTGGGGCCCCGTCCAGACCTTCTATTATATGTCATTTAACGGATGAAGGTGTTACAATTTTGTATCAGCTTGTCTTGGTTTTCATCCTTCGAATTCGTGGTTGAATTCTTTTGCGGGATGGCGAGCACGTGTACGTGCGACCCGTGATAACACAAAATGAACTCAAGAATGTCCACTAAGGAATGCAAATACACTTGTTTGTAGAACCTGCGCATTCCTACATTGTTGTTGCTTTTGCCAAGTCGCTAAAGTATGTCTTTTACCCATATAGGTGACTCGAAGTGGTGCGGGGCAGTCTGAGCCCCAGCATTCTTATGAGAGTACGACACCAGTTGAGATGCCTACACCTCCTCCTTCTGCTGAGACAGTACGCTTAGCTGCAGAGGCAGTGTTTACTATAATCCAGGCACAGCCGACTGGGCAGGAGCGGCCTGCGATGGTGCCAGAACGAGTTGGCGTGCGGCCCGAACCTATTGCGGCTGTTATCGATCCACGAGCAGCGGAACAACAACTGAAGCAATTTATGAGCTTCAATCCTCCTACATTTATGGGGGCGGGATCTCCAACGCAGGCAGAGGATTGGCTTGCGTGCGTCAAGAGGATTTTGACGGCGATACAAACTGAGGAAGAACAAAAAGTTACCTTGGCCACTTTCCTGTTGGAAGGAGAGACTCGACTTTGGTTAGATGAAATGGAGCTGCACCACTTGGCAGACAGACAACTGACGGAAGTCTCGATCAAGGAGTTTTCGAGACTGTTTTTGGCAAAGCACTTGCCATCGACTCAGCGCATAGCCATGAAAAATAAATTCCAACATCTAACTCAGGGGAAAAGTAGTGTTGATACCTACATACATGAGTTTACAAGGTTGGGACGCTATGCGGGATCGATCTTTGCTGACGAAGAGCGTAAAACCAATAGTTATACGAAGGGTTGCGAGATGAGTTGAGATTCCTGCTCTCGAGTTCGGTGAACCAGGGGTTTCAAGCATTGGTTGATATGGCTCGTGCGTTGGAGAAAGATATGAAGCGGGTGCAGGGCAAGAGGGACTTGGTTGTGACAAAGCCCGAGTTCAAAACGCCGCACCCCGGAAAATAAAACTACCAAAGGAAATGGGGTAAGAGATCCAAGTCTTCTTCATAGGCTCCCTCTTCGGTTGTATCTAGAGCAACTTCGAGGCAAGACCCTCGTGCTTGTTATACATGTGGTAAGGTGGGTCATCTAACCCATGACTGTCGGGTTGGTCCGCCAAAGAGTGAGAAGAAGACAAGAGCATCATATGTTGAAAAGGGAAAGACAGTGGTCGATTCCTCTGCATCCCAGACGCAGCCCCGAGTATATAATCTTGGCCAGCAGGAGGCCATAAAGCAAAGTGACGTCGTCACATGTACGAGTTAAGATACTTTGTTATTGCTTTTGATACTTCATACTTTGTGTGTCGATTGTGTATGATGCGTTTATCTAAGGTTTTGTCCTGATTCGAGACTATCCAACGAGAACATTATTTGATACGGGTGCTTCACAATCGTTTCTATCTGTGGACTTCGTGTCATGGATCAGAGTGTCGATTCGTATGACGACAGATAGTGTGAAGGTGTTGTTACCAAACGGATGTGTGATGCATGCGGATAGAGCTTGCTTTGTGGAGGTACGGATAGGAAGTCGGGATTTCGGATTGGAAGCATCTGTGCTGCCGATATCGGAATTTGATGTGATCTTTGGAATGGACAAGCTCTTTTGGAGCAGCGTGCCTACATTGATTGCAATTCAAAGGAAGTCACACTGGGGCAGAACACTGAATGAGAGACTAAATTCGTTGGTATGTGAGGGTCGGGCAGGACGTTGATATCTGCTCTTCAAGTCGTCGAAGTTATTCGGAAGGGCACGAGTTATTCTTCACGCTTATTACGGTTGTTGAGCTAAAAGCCAGTGTGCGTAATGTTTCAATTGTTTCGGAGTTTGCTGATGTGTTTCCGAAGGAGCTTCCAGGATTACCACCACAGCGGGAGATTGACTTCTCTATTGAGTTGGTGTCAGGTGCAAAACTTGTGGCCCGGTCGCCATATCGTGTAACGCCAAAGGAAATGGCAGAACTAAAAGTTCAACTACAAGAGTTGTTGGAACATGGTTATATGTGCCTCAGTATGTCACCCTGCAGCGCACCTGTTCTCTTTGTGAAAAAGGAGGACGGTAGTCTGCGGTTGTGCATTGACTATCGCGAATTGAATAAGTTGACGGAAAAGAACAAGTATCCAATACCTCGAATTGATGACTTGTTTGATCAGCTAGTTAGGTCAACAGTCTATTCGAAACTGGACTTGAAGTCCGGTTATTACCAGCTGAGGATTCGGGAAGGTGACATTCCCAAGACAGTATTTGGAACATACTACGGTCACTACGAGTTCACTGTAATATCGTTTGGGCTAACTAATGCGTCATCGGTGTTCATGGACTTAATGCACTGAACATTTCGAGAGTACTTGGATTTTTTTGTAATTGTCTTCATCGATGACATTCTAGTGTACTCTCAGTCTAAAGAAGATCATGCGAACCATTTACGAATGGTGTTACACACTCTGAGGAGAAACAAGCTCTATGTCAAGTTCTGAAAGTGTGAGTTTTGGTTGTCGTTAATGGCTTTTCTTGGTCATGTGGTGAGTGGAGAGGGCATTGCGGTGGATCCTGCAAAGATAGTTACCATACGGGAGTGGCCGTTGTTGTCTTCTGTAGCCAAAGTCAAGAGTTTCCTTGGACTATGGGGCTACTATAGGTGCTTCGTAGAGAACTTTTCGCGGATAGTTTTGTCTCTTACCACATTGATGAGGAAGGATTAGAAGTTCATTTGGACGCCGGAGTGCGCGCGAGCTTTTGTAGAGCTGAAAAGTCGCTTGACCATGATGCCAATCTTGACGTCGTCATGTGGTTCGGACGGCTTTGAAAGTTATAGTGATGCATCAGGGAGCGGCTTAGGCTGCGTTCTTCTTCAGTTTGGAAAGGTGATCGCTTATGTCTCACGGCAGTTGAAAGTGCATGAACGGAACTATCCCGTCCACGACTTGAAGTTTGTGACGGTGATTTTTGCACTTAAACTGTGGCGTCACTATTTATATGACGTGAACGTGGATATATTCACGGACCATAAGAGCCTAAAGTATTTATTGGATCAGAAGGATCTCATCATGCGACAACGTAGGTGGATGGAGTTCCTCTGGGACTACACCTTCCAGATTCATTATACTCTAGGGAAGGGAAACGTCGTCGCAGATGTCTTGAGTCGTAGTACTCTGGTAAGGGCAACTTGGTTGCAGATACATGATGAACGTCTGATCCAGGAGTTGGAAGCGTTAGAAATCTCTTGTGTTGACAAGAATTCCACAGCAAATGCGTGCTTGAACTGAACGGAGGTACAATATGACCTTGCAGACATGGTTCAGCGAGCAACAAAACTTGATGAAAGTTTACAACGCTATGCAGTGGATGAGTCAAATGGACAATTCTCTTGGGATAACGGCCTTTTGCGGAAAGATGGTCGTTCGTGCGTCCCAAATATGGGTAAGCTAAGAGAGGAATTGATGTATGAAGCTCACTTTACGAAATATTCAATTCACATAGGGTGCACAAAGATGTATAAAGATACGAAAAAGCTGTTCTGATGACCGGATTTGAAGAAAGACATAGCACATTACGTGGCTAAATATGAGACTTGTGCCTTAGTGAAAGCTGAATGCCAAAAGCCTGAAGGCTTCCTGAAGTCGCTACCTATTCTGGAATGAAAGTTTGATGATATTTCGATGGATTTCGTGCACGGTTTGCCGAGATCTCAATGCGGTAACGATTCGGTTTGGGTGATCGTAGACCGGTTGACTAAAGTGACTCACTTCATTCTGAAGAAAGAAGGACGATTCAGTGGAAGTCTTGGCTAGGCTTTATGTTGAGCAGATAGTACGGTTCTACGGTGCTCCCCATAGCATCGTCAGTGATCGAGATGAGCGCTTCACGTCGAATAATTGGAGGCTAATCCATCAGTTGTTGGGGATAAAGTTAATATTCAATATGACCTTTCATCCACAAACAGATGACCAAACTGAGAGGACCAACAGAATGATGGAGGACATGCTCCGAATGTGTGTCTTGGATTTCGGGAAGAGATGAGATGATCATCTCTATATGGTAACAACTGAAACAGGTTTCTGAAATAACTGCACAGCCAAAATATAATTCCAGCTTTTACTTTCCCGGTTCGAATTCCATGACATTTCTGGTAAGGAAAACATGAGCAAATTAGCTTAATTAACTTTAAATCATATAAATATAATTCCAGCTTTTGCTTTCCCGGTTCGAATTTCATGGTATTTCTGGTAAGGAAAACATGAGCAAATTAGCTATGCTCAATATTTATACTCAATATGATATCAAAATTAAGAATTAGATAACTTCATTTTGGGAAGTTATTAGGGCCGGCTGCGGCGAGGCCGCTCGGAACCAGACGGCCTTGGCCGACACTTGCGAGGGCCAGCCGCTGCGAGGCGCCCGGGATCTGGCTGTCTTGGCAGGCTCCTAGTGGGGCCTGTTGCGGTCTGTCCTCCCGCCTCCCGGGATCGGGCGGCCTTGGCCGACCCTTTGCGGGGACGGCCGCGGCGAGGCTGCAGGGATCTGGGCGGCCTTGGCCTGCCCTTGCGTGGGCCGGCCGCGGCGTGGCCCCTCAGGATCGGGCGGCCTTGGCCGGCCCTTTGCGGGGCCGGTCGTGGCCGGCCCTTTATAGGGCTGGCTGGGCGACGCCAAGATCCGGGCTGCCTTGGCCGGCCCTTTCGAGGGCTGGCTGCGGCGAGGCCGCCCAGGACCGGGGGTCCTTGGCCGACCCCTTGCGGGGTCCGCCGCGACAATGCCGCACGAGGATGGGCGGCCTTGGCCGACCTTCGCGGAGGCCGGCCGCGGCGGGACCGCCTGTCTCCGGGACGATTAGGGGAGGCGGTCGGCCCGGGCCAGGGCCGGCCAGCACCGCCGGGTGTCAGCATTGGGCCGCGCGCGTGGTCCGGCGCGCGATAGTTGCTACATGGATTGGGCGTGCGGCGGTTACCTGCATAACAACCATGACTAGTGGGCGGAGAGGGTGATTTGGCTATATGCAACCCAATTTTCCTATAAATTGGGGTTGTCCCGATCAACTATACTGCTATGATTATTAAACTTTTGTGTGCATGCAAATTTTTTGATTTTAAAATTAATGAGCCAAAAAAAAAACACGTGCAGAAATTTCACGTGAAGAATTCTTGAAGGCACAAGGAAGTCGACGTTTTTGGGAGAAATCAACACACTGCAGGAAGAGTAAAATTGGACGTACTTCGAGTTGAAGATGAGAGAAATTGTCTTATATTGATTGTTTTGCGGAATTGAAAACATCAAAAAGCATTTGAAGTTTGAAAATTGAGTATTTTAAATTTACGAAAGTGAGAAAAGCTGGCTATTTTGTTTAAAAAATACATATATAATTTACTTCAATTATTTTGCAATTCGGATCCGGCGCGGTCCGTGGGTTTCATAAATTCTTCTTATATTTTCATAAACAAATAATGACGAGTGAAATGATTTATATATTCCGTATGTGAGACTAAACTCTCATCATTTTTTATTAAAGAATTTCTCTACATATTTTGGAGTTCCCTCTATTTCCATTTTGAGATTTTCTATAAATGATATGGAACTCAAACATTATGTAATAAATATTTTCAATTAAAATTTCTAATACCTCTACCAATCATGGGCACTCACGCCGGGCCTATTGAGTGGGTTCGTCCATAGACTTTCCACAAATTGAAATTTGCCCGTAGAAAAATCGAATTGTATCCGAGTCTTAATCCGGCAACGATGTTGCTGCTTTGAGAGATCAGAATTCTCGTGGTACCACGGGAATTCTTCTTCAACTGTGTGAAGGAGAGCGAATTGGCCAAGGCTAGACCGATTCAATCCCATTTAAGAAATTCACATTTGAATGAATTAATTTTGATCCGCACATAACAAATTGAGCTGCATTTATATTATTTTTATCTACAGTTAAAATAAATCTTCATATATACAAAATATAGATGATTGTTATCCGCACTACAGTTTTGACTATTCACACATTACTTTGAGTGTTTTTCCTCTTTCAAAAGATGATAACCGCACTTGTCTAATCCGCACACAGAACTGTTCGCGCTCACCTTCGCTCGTTCTTGATTGGGGAAACCCTAGGTTGCGACCCGCCCCTTCCCGACGCTGTCGGGCCTCCGCCGCCCCGACAGTCTCCCTCCCGGCATCAACGCAGGCCATCTTCGGCAGATCCATGCGCTGTCGGAGGCTCATCCGGGAATCTAGGTCGGCGCCCGCTTTGATAACGACGACGGGCCGAACCTAGGGTTTACAAAGCAGGCAAAATTGAAGTAATGAAACTGTGCCAAATTTTGCAAACTACTTCAAGTACAACAATGAAGGTTTACATTACAATATATATATATATATATATTCAACTTGCAAATTTAATTTATTTAACACTTTTATATGCATTTTTTCAAATTCAAATGTTAAATTGAAGTCATTGACGTCAAAGAAGACAATATTGACATCTTTTTATTGTTAAAACATATTTTCATGACATTATGTACTGTTGAATTTTTTGTGAACTCAGAATTGTTAAATTCTTTTTTTAATATAGAATTTACGGATATCAAAAAAATATAATACGGATAACAATATATTTTGCGTATATAAATTTATCAAATGTGATTGCGGATATTAAAAATATACGGGATACGGATAATAATGGCCAAAATAAATTTGAACTTAACCATTCAGTAAAAATGGACTGCAGGGACAGAATGTGAAGAAAAATTAAAAGTCCGTTGGAGAAAAGGTGACAATTCATGGGGGTGGGGACCACAATTTCCTTTTCTAAATTGCATTTTTGAGAAAATCTTTTTAGTTGTTTTCAATATTCCAGAAAAAGAAGGCAGAGAGAGAGAGAGAGAGAGAGCCAGAGAGGAGAGAACATGGCAATACGAGCAGAAGCCAGCTGTCAGTGATGTTGGCCATTCCTCAAATCTCCTGTGTCGTGGGAAGCACACGGCTAGTAATTGTTTTGTATGGATAATGTTTTCTCTAAATTGCATTTTTGAGATTCAAGTTCTTAAATCTAAATTTGTGATTTATAATGATAAAAAATCAAAAAAAAAAAAGAAAACGAAAGTTGTATATACCGCAAATAAGCCAGAATTATTTCTTGATTTAATTTACAGCGTTGATATCTGCAATGTAGTTTTGACTAATCACATGATACTTTCTCCTATTTTTCACGTCTTTTAAAAATGTGTCTTGTAAATACATTTTTAAAAAAGTGTTCAACACGAAAGTTGTAGATCTGAAACATTTTTCCAAAAAATGTATGTACAAGACGTACTTTGAAAATACGCTCATCTTTCGCGCCTTTTTAAAATAGGTCTTATACATGCATTTTTAGAAAAACTGTTCACCACGAAAGTTGTAGATCTCGTTGAGATCTACAACTTTCGTGTTGAACACTTTTCGTAAAAATGCATGTACAAGCCGTATTTTCAAAATGCGCAAAAATTAGGAGAACGTACAATGCGACTAGGCAAAAGTACAGTGTGGATATCAGCGGCCTTATTTTATACTAGTGACAGTCCGCGTAACAGTCTCCCAAATTCCGAAGTATTAATTAAGTATATATATGTGATCACATTTTTTTAAAATAAAAAATACATAAATTATATATATATATATAATTTTAAATAAAGAGATGAAATGGGAAAGAAAATATTTAATTTAAGAATGTTTTTTACAATTTAATATAGTACACATGGGCGGATCTACAGGAGGGTCACAGGAACACGTGCCCCCTCAAATTTTCGTTTTTTGGAAAGTTTAATCGCACGCAGTAGTCGCTTGGTTCGCTCTTACACCTCCCTCATCTCTGGATCTTCTTCCAGGACGGTGCCCCCCCCCCCCAGAGTTGAAGGAAAAACCCCCCCCAAATTTTTTTTAATCTGCGAATTTCACCCAGTCCGGTGCCCCCATCCGAAGCCTCTTTTTTTTTTAAATCGCGATTTTCACCCTCCGCTATAGGACATTCTCGTGCTAGATGGGGGCTAGCTGCTTACCATTCCCTCTTGTTTTCATTTTTGCAATTAAACCAGTGCCCCCCCATTCACTCTCCGCCATTCAAGAACTCGTGCATTAGTGAAGAAACAGACAATTATTATTATTTTTATATATAAAACTATAATAGCCGTTTCCCTGCAAGAATTTCTAATATAATTTTATTTTACTTTTAAAATTTTTTCAAGTTAAATAATGCGGTACACGTTTTGCTTGCATAGCCACTATCAAAAAAAATAATGTATATAATATTATAAAAAAAACTCAGGTTCAGAAAGCTCTTGAATGCAATTACCCCTCAAATTTTGGAATTAGAAAACACTCCATTTAGGTTCCGTTTGGCAGAGCGGATCTGCACCGGTTTCACGGAAGAAACCGTCTAGCCGCGGTTTCCACCTGTTTGGCGGGACGGCCCTCAGACGATGGGGCTCCGCCCCACCGCTAGCAACCGTGGAAATTCCACGAATTTCTTCCACATCACGGGAACCACGGTGACGGTCGCACGGCGCAGAAGAAATCCGCAAGATATAATCAGTTCTAATTCATCTCACGAGGTAATGCCAAGAATATTCTACAAACTATTATATACAAGTGACATTAACAGTGGTCGCTCATGTTCCTTGTAAGTGGCTGTGGGCTGCGACTGCTCAAACCCATGCGGTCCTTAAGTTATGAAAATCTCCTCTATTCCAAACTATGCACACAATCCAATTTATGGGAGAAAATGTTGACTACCCCATTGGTGAATGCATGCTAGATAAAAGCCAAGGTACACAAATTTCATTTTATTATTTAAACTATGTATGTTGGTGCACCAATAACAGTTTTAATCGAGAAAATCATTAGAAAACAACCATCAAATTTCAGAAATGGATTTGGGCAACGGGATTTGGGCAAGTAGACAATAGGGAGAGCATTGGAGGATTCTCATATAATGATATCTTTATGGGGTTGATCTGATCCCCTAAAAGTTTAGGGGGAGTTCAAAACTATTATTACACACACGTAATATCATAAAAGGAAAACACCATTTAATAAAACAATGACCATTTCAGCCCATGAAGGCGTGAAAAGTGCATTTTTTTGTCACGGCTCAGGCCCGGCTAGAGGAGTCTTAATGAGACCCGACTGGTTCAACCGTGAGGTACTGCAGCCCAAGTGATCCCAACACATTTCTGGTATGTTTATCAACGTAGCGCGATGTTGGCGTTGGGTCTCGAACCGCAATCCTTGATAAGGAACCTTAATATCACTCATCATCACCGAGCACAAATGTGTTGGGGTCACTTGGGTTGCAGCCCTCACAGTTGAACCAGTCGGGTTCCATTAAGACTCCTCGAGCCAGGCCTGGGCCGTGACAAAAGAGCAATGACCAAACATTATTGTCACCATCCATGACATTGTGGCCTTAACAATTAATTAATCAAAAAAACATAATAATAACAATTAACAAAATTAAGAACTAACGCATAAAATTAAGGGCACTGATAATAGCACCGCACTTTTGGTTATCCGTACTAACGGTTGATCGCAAGCAGAAGCTGGTTATACGCAAGCAATCTTTTATTAGCAAGCATTTTAAGAAAAATTTAGGTTATTTATCTATCCAGGATAAAACAGTGATAGAGAAGATATAAATATAAATATAAAGCAGCTCCGGGAGAAGCAACTAATAATGAAAATATATACACTTTGTACAGTACTCATATAACTAAGCCGGGAGTTTTTGCTATTACAGACCTGAAGAACAAAAATAAAGCTAAAGCATGAATGGCTTTATAACGCCCCCCATGAAACTCAGGCTCCAACCAACAAAAAACAAAAAGATGAGACAACAATGAGAGCCTCCAATGATGATTGTGTTCATATCATAAACAGATATTTAAGGTCTTCAACTGTGAGACGTGCGGCGTGGCTACCGCCGGAATGGTCCTCCCCAAAGGCCGCCGACACCATCTTTCTCTTTTCCTCCTGATTAAAAAATAGCACCGCGGATTAGAGTAGTCCGCGCTGAATGCAAAATTGATTTAATAGCAACCGAAAAACCATAAAATAGTCGCATTAATGGATGCGTTACAATCTTGTGCATGCCACGATATTTTATATAGCAAGTTTTTTTAGTGGCGAAGACGTTAGAATCTATGCATCCGAGCGATAACCATTTGACTGCAGGCGGATGAGCGCATGATCTATTTTGAAGTGATAAGGCTCCATGAGTTTCCTGATGTATAACCAAGTTCTCAGCAAGAGTCACTCCCTGATGTGTGTGTGGACTTTTTTCTTTCAAACTGAGAGAAGTGGGAGTGAGTCATTGAGCATGATCAGCTCTGATTCTATGTGGTGATCGATTTTGCTCACCTTTCGATTGCATTAATTTTATGCAGCTCGATTTTAAGTGATCAACTAAAGCTTGCTTACTAACCATTCCATAAGTGTAAATTATTATGTGATAAAACCGCTGAAGGAATCCTTAAATTTATTGCTTCAAGTCTCTTTGCTGAAGCGACCAATTAAATTACCAAACACTGCAAAATTTAAGGGTTTTTAGTCAACATGCAAGCATACTTCCCGTGTTCAACAAGAGCATCAGGAGTTTGTTTATTCACAATAAAAAAATAATTCCATCCTTTGTGTGCGTTGTGTGGGGTCGCACCAGGCTTGGAGTCTGAGACTCGGAAGCAATGGTGAGTAGAACAACAAGTATCAACAAAAACCTTTGCCTCTCAGTCTGAGTTCACCAGTCGGAAGCCAAAACCAATCCATTTTCCACGGATTCCAATACTGTGGAGTTGATCACAAGTTCCCTCGAAGGAGCTATGGTGATATACTGATATGTCCCAAGCGCTGGAGCCCACCTGCCATGTCTTGTTGCAAGGTATGTGGGTATCAATGGATTTTCATCGTGCACGACACGACACAACTCGCCTCCCTGCTCACGACGAGTCCCTCCTTCCACGCGTCTCCCGCCAAGACCTCCTGCCTTCCGCGCCTCCAGCTCACGATGCTCCGCTTCCGGCGGCTTGCGACTCATCCTTCGTTGCCTCCCGTGGACCTCCTAACACGGTCGGCCTCCTCCGCTACCTCCTGCAGCCACCGGACCTCGTCGGTCTCCTCCGTCCTCTCTCGAGTGCACACTTGGCCTACGAGACCATCTCCGTCCTCCTTTGGTTCGATGGCATTGTCTCACTCATCTGCCCTTCAGAAGGCTGAAGTCATCCTCGACGGGCGGAACTACAAGGCATGGCCCGCCACCGTCGGCGTGATCCTCTGTGGTCTCGATTTATGGTGTCACATTGACGACACCGAGCCTGCTTCGTCTCCACTGGCTGCCAGTCCTGCGGACTCCCCTTCCTCCACTGTCAGCACAACCACTTCATCTCAGCATTCTGATTGGGCAAGGTGGCGCTCTGACGATTCTCGCACGATAGCCATTATCTGTCAGGTTTGCAAGTTCCTCATTCGCATGACCGTCTACGAGTTACCTACGGACAAGGCGATGTGGGTTCACTTGCGTCACCTCTACCTGCCATCTAGCCAGGCTCTGCTCTACTCACTATTTCAAACCCTTGGTGTATGCTACAAGCGTGATCGGTCTGTACAAGCTTTCTTTGCCGAGCTCCTGGACCTCTAGCGTAAGTATGATGAGATAGTACCTCCCCCCTGCATTACTTGCACTCAGTATGTTGCTACATCCCATGATCGCGACTTCTAGCGTATGTATGAGTTTCTTATGCGCATACGCCCTGAGTTTGAGTCTGTTTGAGCACAACTTCTGCACTGAGATTCTCCGTCGTCTCTCAACGATACTTTGGCCTTGGTGAATGCTGAGGAGACTCTTCTCTATTCTTTGTGGACATTGTTACTCTTCTTGGTGTGATGTCTCATGTTGTTCTGGCAGCTCCATACCTTTTAACACAGTCTTCTCTTGTGAAAGCTCCGCTTCTACCCTTGCCTGGTTATAGTGCTCTGATGCACCATGTCCCTCGTCCTCCTCTGGCGCCCTCTCCTGCTCAATTTGGTGCTCCTCGTCGCCCGCCTGCTTGTTGTCACTATTGTCAGTGTCTAAGTCATGTTAAATCTGAGTGTCATACACTTCAGAGAGCTCAACAATCAGGTCAGTAGTGTGCCCATGGTGCACCTTCAACTCACTTTTTTGCTCTGGCGCAGTCACTCTTTGTTTTTGAGTTGCCCACCAACTCTCACACAGTTCACTGCCTCGCTCCTCTGCCTTTGTGCACATTTAACTCACTTTTTTACTCTGGCGCGGTCACTCTTTGTTTTTTGAGTTGCCCACCAAGCGCTCAAACAGTTCACTACCTCGCTCCTCTGCCTTTGTGTTCTCACCAGATGCTTCTGACACCTCTGCCTCTCAGTCGGCTGCCTATGCCCCTATAGGTATCTCTCCCTTCGACCGGTTGCTTGACTCTGGAGCCACTTTTCACATGACCTATGATGTCACCCACCTCTTGTCATGTCAACTCGTCTCTTTTAACCTTAGCATCATGGTGCATACTAAGTTATCAAAGGCGCAAGGCGCACCGAGGTGCAAAGGTCTCATGGAGCCTAGGCGCAGGCGTGCGCCTGAGGCACGTTAGGCGCAAAAATGGGGGGAAAAGGAAATTGAGCAAATTGGGCGCCCAATTCGCTCAATTTCAGCGAATTTGGCGCCAAATTCGCTCAATTTCAGCGAATTGGGCGCCCAATTCGCAATTCGCAAATTGGGCGCCCAAGTGTGCCTAGGGGTGCCTCGGGTGCATCTAAGATCATGTTTTTGTCCCAGCTCAATTTTTTATTAAAAAAAACACCTTGAAAGGCCCAGGCACGTCTGGGGCACATCGCCCGCCTCAGTCGTGCTGAGGCGCGGCGGGCTGCGCCCGGACACCTCAGTCGCGCGCCTTGACAACTAAGGGTGCAGATGATATTATTCTCCCTAGCCGTGACCTCCTTTATACCAGTCATTTTTATGTTCCTGATGTTGCATACAAACTCAAATTATTCATGAACCTGTATCCACCAGGCTACTCACATCTCACGACTCTCTTGTTATTTTTGATGAGTTTGTGTGTCGTGTGTGAAAGTTATTAATTCAAGGTTAGCTAGTCATCTAGAGGGGGGTGAATAGGTCTTTGAAAATTCCTAAGTCTTTTTGTTGTTTTCTTACTAAGTGTTTAGTTTTCCTTTACTTTCTTCCTAAGGTGATCTTAAAGCTTGTTTTTAGTACCTGCAATATAAACGAAGAACAAACAACACAGCAAAGCACACAATATTTATAGTGGTTCCCCAATTGGGTACATCCACTTTCCCTCCCACCTTTCTAACTTATGTTAGACAAGGTCCAAACTCCTCCAAAATGTTTCTCAGAGCTTACACCTCAGACTCTCAGCCTTACACTCAGATTCTCTTCAAAACCCTACCTCAGAACCACAAAGGTTCCTACCTCAGAGTCATGCAGTGCTCCTACAACTCAGTGGTCCTCAAACCACCTACCTCAGTCTTATCTCTAAGGCCTACAGCTCAGGCTTTTCAGTCCTACAACTTCAGGCACAAGGCTCTACTCTCAGAGTGCTGCAACACTCCTACAGCTCAGTACCCTTACAGGTATCTACCTCAGTGCCCTTCCAGGCACCTACAGCTCAATGACACACTTGTCACCTACCTCAGGCCAAACGACCCTACCCTCAGTCTCCTTCAAGACCTACAACTTAAGTGACACACTTGTCACCTACAGCTCAGTGACTCAACAGTCACCTACCTCAGGCACTAGGCCCTACTACTCAGGCTGGGAGGACAACCCTACTCTCAGATCCACACCTGGATCCTACCTCAGTACCATAGCAGGGCAGCTATCTCAGTGACTAATTAGTCACCTACAACTCAGGCACAAAAGGACCTACAGCTCAGATTCAGACAACCTGAATCCTATAGGAAATTAATCAAAAATTGAAATAAATTAAAACACTGACTCAAAGATAAATCTCAGAGTCTACCTTGCTGTACTGAGCAGGTATCAGTCCAAACATCTTGTTGTAGAAGGAATTAGTCGTCTTCTACAGCTAACTGTTTCTCTGATGCACTGAAGAACAACTATCTGTTGTTGAAGGCTGACGGCCCTTCACACAGCTAACTCTTCTTGCTGATTAGATGAATCAGCCAACTTGTTTGCACAGAACAAACTTGTTGAACTTGAAAATCTTCAACTATCTTTCTCTGTCTGCTGGCTTGAACTGCTGGACTTGGCTTTCACGCTCGTCGGAGAAGATGAAGTTCAACCGCCTCTATTTTCCGTAAACCTAAAACATTTTGCTTCTCGATTCAATTTTCCCTTTTTATATCTGTTAATTTGAATCAACGACACTATTTGAGTGTGGGCCTCAGCCATGGATGGTGAGCGCCACCTCCCCCAGAAGAAGACAAACAGTAGCATCTGGCGCTACTGTAGCTTTCCCGCAACGGCATGAAATACTTTGACTTGTTGACTTTTGGTGACGTCAGCAGTGATCATCACTTTCTGGACTTAGAAAAATTCCAGAACTCATTAAGCGTTGAGTGATGTTGAATCACTCGACGCGTGCTGACTTGGCTCTTCATTAGAAGAATCCTGATGGCTTTGTCTCAGCGGTTCCTTCTCAACTGTCTCAACGCTTTCTTCTTCACAGCTGAGATTATCTCTTGTCTCAGCGGTTGTGCTGAGACCAACACTTCTCTCAACGCTTTGCATTGAGCTACTCAGCTGTCTCAGCGGTTATGCTGAAACCTTCTTCTCAGCTGTCTCAGCTGTCTTGACGCTTTTGCCTAGTCAAATTATCTAACTTCCAGCTCACTCGTTTTGTTCACCTGTCCAATCAAGGACAACCTGCATGCATGAAACTTAATCACACATCAAATACATTATGCCCCTTAGCATAATTGGTAATGCCTCTTCAAATCCTGAGGAACACTGGAGGGCACAATTCCCAACAATCTTCCCCTATTTGAAGAAGGCAGAACACTCATCTATGCTAAGATGCATCAACACAAAAAGTATCATGATAGTCTTGATGAGACATTATCATGACAACTAGTCATCCCAGTATAGGATAACTCTCATAGATGAGATGACTTAACACTATGATTGATTAACCAATAGTACCAGTGAATTATCAATTATTAACAATGTAACAATATGATTAACAACAAAAGTTTTATTAATCATTAACAAGGTAAACATTATGATTAAGATATACCTAATCATTAACTAATTTAGAGAGTCATAGCCAAACAACAGTAGGCAAAACTTGTGATTACAAGATATCTATGAAAGAACTGCATATTCATTAATCACAGATATATAAGTAAGAATTGCATGCACATTTATCACAACAATATAGTCCGGGCCAACTCATATTAATTTCATTGATAGAAATTTGATATTGTTACACTATTGATTTTCATTACAGGATATTGATTGAATATTTAAAGAACCCTAAGTCTTGCATGCTCCTATCTGCTCTTCTTTAATGAACTTGAATCAGCATCCTTGATAGCAGCAGCAGCAGTCTTCTTCAAGTTTTCAGCTTTGTTCTCCTGTCATTTGAAAGTAAAGAAATGACTTTGGAATATATCTAGGAGGCATTTTCTTAGGGTTGCTCTTCTTATCAGATTGTCTTTGAATACTCTTTCCCTTAGGGAATTTCTTACCCAATGTTTTATCCATTCCTCAGAAGGATATACACTATCAAGATTCTTTAAGATTTGTCCATGGCTTATCCAAGCATTGATAATGATGGATTCAGAGGCATGACTTAGCTGTTCATGATCTGGATCATCTCTGTTTTCAGATTTCCTCTTTGTCATGAACTCTTCAGCCATCTGAGTTCCTCCCTCTTTCTTCTGGCAGCAAGTTGTGCATCTTGTGCAACTCTAGCTTGTGATGGGAAGTCTAGATTCTCTGGCCTCTTTTTATCCAGGAGGGCAGGTGCAGTGCCACCCTGGTGCCTTGAATTACATTGAATGTTTGATCTTCAATGAGTGTTGTTGTCTTAGCATGGCTGCTCTCCCCCTTTCTGCCTTCTTCAGAGATGGTCTTTTGCAGTAGGGTGGTGTTGGCTTCATCTTTGCTTGATATAGATTGAAATATTTTCTCATTGTCAGCAAGCAGCTCATTTTTCAGAATTATTGCCTCCTTTAGAGAGTGGACAGGAACATTAGTGACATGCTGATTTACATGATCTGATGCACGCCTGATCACCCCATCAGTTGCACTCACATAATTCTTGACATATCCTATGTCAGCTGCAGATAATTTTTGGCTTGTTTCCAAGGATTTCATGAGGGTGGTCAGCTTTATGTCAGTAGTTCTAGCCATATCAAACCAGGTGGTGACCTGTTTATTTAAGTGAGAGGTTTCTTCTTTACTTCCTTGACTTCAGTTAATAATTCATCACTTAGCTTGGCAACTGATTGGTCAACATACTCTTTGAGTGTTGTGGTCTGAGCATCCAAGAGTGCTTTGATATAGTTTAGGAGTAACTCATTAGAGAATTGGGTAGTGGGTGGTTGGCTTAATGGAGGAGGGACATCTTCCTGAGCAGGGACCTGTGAAGACTCCCCCTCAACTACAGTACCTATAGAAGGAAGCATTTCCTTAGCTAAAGCTGTATTAACACTACTAATTAAGCGGGTATGAGTATTACTTGTAGTAGGTGCAGACTCAACCATTCTGTTGACAACTTGATCCAAAGTTGTCAAATCCATCTGATTATGCTCCCCCTCAGACTGAGCATCCTTCTCTGGGCTTGACCCATCAAGATAAGTATCTAATGCCTCAGGAGGCTCACGGTTATCTTCTGTAGCAGGGATATCTTCAACTGCAGCTACATGATCAGTATCAGTCATATCTGTCTCATCTTCTGCAGCAATCTCTTATTCAGCAGCAGTCTTTGAAACTTCTCCTGACCTAGGGCTGACATGGATTTTATTAACATGCATAACATTATCCTGGAGTTGAATGTTTGCTAAGGAGAGACTCAGTGATATGTCTTTATGCAGACCAACATCAGCAGGGGGAGAGGTTCCTAGCTCAGGTACAGAGCAGGATGAACTGTCCACTTCAGCAACTTGCTTTCCCTTATCCCTTGAGGAGTCCTCTGTTGTTGAAGGTTGGCTCTTGGGTAGGATCCTAGTGAATCTATCTAATGTTTTTATATTCCATCCTTTTCAGGTAGTGAATCTTCACTCCATGCTCCTGCTTGAATGTATCAGGGTAGGTGTTCACTAGGTACAAAGAAAGAATTCTGCCCATGTTTGGAGTGTGTAGACAGTCTACTATTCTCTGGTAGATGAGAGAAGACCAAGAGGTCTGCCTATTTAAGATTATCCTAGTCACAACATCAAACATTGACCTGGAGATTGTGTCATTTGATCTAGGTTTGCAGATGAGGGCTTTTCCTACAATATCTGTGAGCAGTTTACCTCTCTGATTGAAGAATTTCCTCTTAAGAGACCTAGGTTTGACATCACTGTACCCACACCACCTGAGAGCTCTGTCTCTGTCCTTGATGGTGGGTTCTTCTTCCTCACTATGGTTGATGGAGGGTAGATGAAGGGTTTTGCCTAGTCTCTTAGGGTTTACCTTAATCTTGATGTCCTCAATCTTAGACTTAAGTGAGTTTTGAGAAGAAGACACCTTAACATTGGAGAAGAATTCTACTACCTCTTCTATAAGAATGGTGGAGGGTTCAGAAAGGGTGTACTCCAAACCTGTGGTCTCAATCATCATTAACACTTCTTTAATCTCTGGTGAGGCATGACTGAATCCATTCCTCACAATTTCATAGCCCACTTGGAGCTCCTTGGTGATATTTGGCGTCATTGAACCAGTGCGGCAAGACGCGGAGAAGGTTTCGGTCTCGACGGCTAGGGTTAGGGTTTTTAAGAGTGGTGTGGCTTTTCGTTTCTTATCGCTTTTATATATATAATGAAAAATTTAATTACCTTATCATTAGATTAACTAATTAAATATTTTTAGCTTAAGTCAGTACTTTTAGGCTTTACGGCTTGCTTTACGCTTCCTGTTATGATACGGGGCACTCAGCGCTTCTATTATACCTCTCAGCTCTTCTTTCATTCACTCAACGTCTGATTAATTTGTAGCTTCCCTCACTGTCTGGATGCGCATACTTTTTGTCACACCATTATTCAAATATTTTATCAATTCTAAATATAATGGAGACCTAACATGCTAATAAGCCAGTTTTATTAGCAACCTTATTATGCACTGATTTACATGTTATTTGAGCTTGAGAGAAGAAGGTACATAAGTTAACAGTGCAGATAATTATGAAGGATAATTGAATCATTGTTTTCTAACTAGTATGCTTGATTGAGTTTATCCTAAGCACATCTAACTTAATTCATGAATTTGCAAACATAGTCTCTATATAAGAGAGAGAGAGAGACTTACCTTGAAGCTTGATGCCTCTAGCTTTTGAGGATTACACACTTAACAGTCTCAACTTTTGTTTATTGTTTTACATGGAGCATATTCCTTGAGCAATCATCCTGTTCCAGACATTTGCCTGGAACATCCATTGTCAAAATACCAAGTCTTATCTAGACAGGTATTTGGACTATCCTGCAAAAAAAAAATTCATTTACCCTTAGACACCCAATAATTATTGGGTCTTAGGTTCTTGTTAGTATTATAAAACTTTTGCCTAACTCTCTGCCTGGGCAGAGCATCTTTCTGTCCACTAGCCACATTCAGGTTGTGTCAACAAGAAATGGCAAAGTGGCTCACCTTCCCACAACACCAACATTTATGAATGTTGTATCTTCTCTTCTGGACAACACAGAATTGTTGTTCATGAGAGATGTGAGCAGCTCCAGATTTTGCTGGATGAGCATTGTATGATGCTGCTTCCTTCTTCCTGAGTGAAGGTGCTGAAGAACTAGATACAGCTGGTCCAGGATGAGCCAATTGTATTTGTGGAGCCTGTTATCTAGTGGTCTCTCATCTCTTTAGATAAAAGATATTTGGATCCAAATCTAAAGGACTTATCCTGAACTTTATGTCTAGAGTAGACAACATCACTCATTATGAGATCATGTGTCTTTACCCCACTGGTAGAGCACACATTTGATTGATCTTTATGGAGAGGTGCAAACTTGACAGTTTTAGAAGGTAAATTCACCTTTTGAAATATTGTCAACAGGGAGATTTATCTTGATAAGGATTAATACCCAGAGAGGTTTGACAAGTTGAGTTTTTGACAACATACAAGTGATTGAGAAGGGTTAATCACAATCTCTAATCTCTCATAATTTGATATGTAATATGTTTACATTTTTCTTTAATTTTGGTCTACACCAGACTTTTCTTGAGTTCAAACATCTCATGACTTTTCTTATAAAACTCAATATATTTATTGTTATAAAGAGTTTTATAAGGCTTGAGAACTTCAATCTCCTTTGCTTGCCTTTTGACAAGA
Organism: Platanthera guangdongensis; assembly: GCA_039583875.1. Taxonomy (NCBI): domain Eukaryota; kingdom Viridiplantae; phylum Streptophyta; class Magnoliopsida; order Asparagales; family Orchidaceae; genus Platanthera; species Platanthera guangdongensis. The sequence continues at coordinate 177,098,076 of CM077159.1, forward strand.
TTTTTGCTCTTCTTTAGAGCATCTAGGAGCAATCCATATTTGTCAATCAATTGATTGACATCAGTCTCAGATTCTGCGCAATTTTTATCACAGAATGAAGATGCATCAGTATCTGGACTGGTTTCATAGTCAGAGGAAGATGAAGAAATGGAGAGAGGTTGTACCTTGAATAATTCTGTATGTACCTCATTTCTTTCTTCTTCAGTTATTGTCATCAGCCCTTGGCATCCACAGTCTTCTTCATCCACCTCATTATCACTGTCTGAGTTTTGACAGAGGGGCCCTTATTCCTATCCTGCCAGCAGGATATTCCTCTTCTTCTTCTGGACCTGCACCAACAGATATCAGTCTTATATAGGTTTCTTCCTCTTCATCTTCTGATTTACTTTGTCTGAAAGCCTCATACTCTTGGTTGAGCATGTACTTCCTATCATCTCTAACTTCCTCAGAGCCTTCCATGTAGACCACAAGAGTGTCCCACATTTCCTTGGAGGTCTTGCAGTGTACAAGATTTTGGAAGGTTGAGTCATCAATGACACTGGCTATAATATTTTGTGTCCTTTCGTCCATGGTAGACAGAATTACCCTATCTTTGTTCATCTCTGTATATGCTTTGGGCACTCTCAGAGTTGGATCTATAGTGGAAGCATTTGTGGGGATAAAAGGACCTTCCACTACTGTTACATATATCCTAGGGTCAGATGCTTCCATGAACAGTCTGACTCTTTGCTTCCAGAGATGACAAATCATTCCTTTCTGCAGATTGGTAGTTTTATGTCCCCTAGCTCCTTATAGTTCATTCCTGACCCCATAATTATATCTTATAGCTAACCTTGGAGGTATACTCAGATTGTTAAATCATTTTTGAGCAACTTCCCTCTGATACCACTTGAAAGTTATTAATTCAAGATTAGTTAGTCACCTAGAGGGAGGGTGAATAGGTCTTTGAAAATTCTCAAGTCTTTTTGTTATTTTCTTACTAAGTGTTTAGCTTTCTTCATAAGGTGATCTTAGAGTTTGTCCTTAGTACCTGTCACACAGATATTTATAGTGGTTCTCCAATTGGGTACATCAACTTTCCCTCTCACCTTTCTAACTTATTTTAGACAAGGTCCAAACTCCTCCAAAATGTTTCTCAGAGCTTACACCTCAGGCCCTCAGCCTTACACTCAGTTTTTCTTCAGAACCCTACCTCAGAATCACAAAGGTTCCTACCTCAGAGCCCTGCAGTGCTCCTACAACTCAGTGGTCCTCAAACCACCTACCTCAGCCTTATCTCTAAGGCCTACAGCTCAGGCTTTTCAGCCCTACAACTTCAGGCACAAGGCTCTACTCTCAGAGTGCTACAGCACTCCTATAGCTCAGTACCCTTCCAGGTACCTACCTCAGGCCAAAAGGCTTACCCTCAGTCTCCTCCAAGACCTACAACTTAGTGACACACTTGTCACATACAGCTCAGTGACTCAACAGTCACCTACCTCAGGCACCAGGACCCTACTACTCAGGCTGGAAGGACAGCCCTACTCTCAGATCCACACCTGGATCCTACCTCAGTACCCCAGCAAGGCACCTACCTCAGTGACTAATTAGTCACCTATAACTCAGGCACAAAAGGTCCTACAGCTCAGATTCAGACAACCTGAATCCTATAGGAAATTAATCAAAAATTGAAATAAATTAAAACACTGACTCAGAGATAAATCTCAGAGTCTACCTTGCTGGACTGAGCAGGTATCAACCCAGCCCTCATGATATAGAAGGAATTAGTCGTCTTCTACATCTAACTGCTTATCTGTTGCACTGAAGAACAGCTATCTGTTGTTGAAGGCTGACGGCCCTTCACACAGTTATCTCTTCTTGCCGATTAGATGAATCAGCCAACTTTTTCTGCACAGAACAAACTTGCTGAACTGGAAAAGCTTCAGCTATCTTTCTCTGTCTGTTGGCTTGCACTGCTGGACTTGGCTTTCAAGCTCGTCGGAGAAGATGAAGTTCAGCCGCCTCTATTTTTCGTAAACCTAAAAACCTTTTGCTTCTTGATTCAATTTTCCTTTTTTATATTCGTTGATTTGAATCAAACGTCACTATTTGAGTGTGGGCCCAGCCATGGATGGTAAGCGCCACCTCCCCCAAAAGAAGACAAACAATAGCATTTGGCGCTACTGTAGCTTTCCCGCAACGGCATGAAATACTTTGACTTGTTGACTTTTGGTGACGTCAGCAGTGGTCATCACTTTCTGAACTTAGAAAAATTCCAGAACTCATTAAGCGTTGAGTGATGTTGAATCACTCAACGCGCGCTGACTTGGCTCTTCATTAGAAGAATCCTGTTGGCTTTGTCTCAGCGGTTCCTTCTCAACTGTTTCAACGCTTTCTTCTTCACAGCTAAGATTATCTCCTATCTCAGCGGTTGTGCTGAGACCAACACTTCTCTCAACGCTTTGCATTGAGCTACTCAGCTGTCTCAGCGGTTATACTGAGACCTTCTTCTCAGCTGTCTCAGCTGTCTCGACGTTTTTGCCTTAGTCAAATTATCTGACTTCCAGCTAACTCTTTTTGTTCACCTGTTCAATCAAGGACAACCTGCATGCATGAAATTAAGCACACATCAAATACATTATGCCCCTTAGCATGATTGGTGATGCCTCTTCAAATCCTGAGGAACATTGGAGGGCACAATTCCCAACAGTGTGCAAGATCGTCTGACAAAAACACTTCTTAGAGTCGATCGTCGTCATAGCGGGGTATACGTCCTTGATCGTCTCCATCTTCCATCCACTCCATAGTCATTGGTGGCTTTTATGTTATGTCTTACATCAGAGGGTTTCTCTCAGTGGCATCACCGTCTCGGTCATCTCAGCGGTTCGTGTCTAGCCTCTCTCATCAGTCATGGTTTCATTAGTCGTGTTTCTATATCGGTCACACTTTTGTACGGGTTGTAAGTTTGGTAAACAGTTACAACTCCCCTATCAATCTAGTGAGTCTAGGTCTCAGCGTCCCTTTTGAGTTAGTTCATTCTGATGTATGGAGTCACACACCTTTTGTATCAAAAGAAGGACAATGGTACAACGTTCTCTTTATTGATTACTATTCATGTTATTGTTGTGTCTACTTTATGTCTTCTCGTTCTGAATTTTTTTCAGATTTATGTTACTTTTTTTGCTATGGTGTGCACCCAATTTTCTGCTTCCATAAGTATTTTTCGTTCCGACTCCGAGGGGAGTACCTCTTCAAGCTTTCCTGCGATCTACTAGTTACCCAAGACACTCTCCCTCAGCTTGCATGTCTCGGTGCTCATGCTCAAAATGGCACCGCTGAAAGGAAACATCATCGCATTATTGAGACAGCTCGTACTCTTCTCATCTGCTCATACGTTCTAATTCATTTTTGGGTTGAGGTTGTTTCCACTGATATCTATCTTATTAACTTGCATTCGTCCACTTTCCTTCAGGGCCAGAGTCCTCGTAAGTGTCTGAACTCTCGGCCCCCACGTTACACTTATTTTTGAGTTTTTGGTTGTCGGTGTTATGCTCTACTCCTTCCACGTGAGCATACCAAGCTCTCTGCTCAGTATGTTCCTTATGTTTTTCTTGAATACAGCACTGAGCACGAGAGTTATCAATGTTATGACCATGTTACACGTCGACATTGCATCTCACGTGATGTCACCTTTGACGAGTCACACCTTTTCTTTTTGTCTTTTATCCCCTCGACCTTGCACTCATTTGTTACTCCCTCTGACGTGCAGTTTTTCACCCTTCTCATCTACCCACCTCATGTATACTCTCCTCTGATATGTCCACCTCCTCTCCCTTGTCGCAGTCTTCAGTCACTTACTCATCTTCGTCACCCACTTCTCCCTCTGATGAACTGTCCATTTCGGATCGTGTCCCTCCTCTATCATATCACTAAACTTGTCGTCTTCCATCTATTTCTTCGCCTCAAGTGCCCCCAAACTAAGTGTCTGTCTCCTCTAGCGAGTGTCATGTAGATGATCCTCCAGTGCGTCGCTACCCACTTCATGAGAGACACTTCAGAGCCGACTTCCTACTGTGAGGCTGCCCAGATAACTGAGTGACAGGCTACCATGTCTGCTGAGTTTGAGGCACTTGAGCACACTCATACCTGGGAATTTGTTCCACTTCTTCCTATTACTTGCAAGTGAGTTTTCAAAGTCAAGACTCGCTCAGATGGTTCTGTGGAGAGTACAGGGCTCGACTTGTGGCTCGTGGCTTTCAGCAGGAGCAGGGACGAGACTACGAGACCTTTGCTCTGGTCGCTTATATGACTACGGTTTGTACTCTTATTGCAGTTGCAGTTGTTCACCACTGGTCTCTGTCTCAGCTTGACGTGAAGAATGCATTTCTTCACGACGATCTTTAGCAGGAGGCGTACATGCTTCCTCCTCCTGGTCTCTCCTCTCCTCTAGGCCATGTCTGCTGCTTACGGCGAGCTCTTTATGGACTCAAGCAGGCGCCTCATGCATGGTTTGCACGTTTCAGCTCAGTTGTTACAGCCGTCGGTTTTCAGCCGAGTCTGCATGATCCAGCTTCTGTTTATACACTACTCTCGTGGTCAGACTCTTCTATTACTTTATGTGGATGATATGATTATTACTGGTGATTATCCTTCTTATGTGGCTTTCGTCAAACACCACCTTCAACATCAGTTTCAGATGATTGACCTTGGACACCTGAGCTACTTCTTGGGCCTCGAGTTCATCTCTACAGACCGCAGTTTTCAGCTCTCTCAACACTGTTAGACATCAGATCTCTTAGCTCGAGATGCTCTCCCTGACTCTCGCATAGTGGACACCCCTATGGAGCTTCACCTACCTTCAGCTACGTCCGGATGATGAGGTTCAACTCTCTAATCCTACTCGTTATCATCACCTTGTTGAGAGTCTCGTCTACCTCACTATTACTAGGCTCGACATTGCCCATACTATTCATGTGTTGAGCCAATTTGTTAGTGTCCTACCTATGTGCATTATGGTTACCTACTACGGCTCCCATACTATCTTCGAGCGACGGTTTCTCGTGGTCTTTTCTTCTTCAGTTGTAGTTCTCTATAGCTCCATGCTTACTCGGATGCTACATGGGTCAGTGATCCTGTTGACCGTCAATCTGCCACTAGTTTCTGTCTGCACTTGGGTTTTTCACTTGTTGCATAGAAGTTGAAAAAACAGGCAGGTGTTTCTCATTCCTGCATTGAGGCGGGGCTTCAGGTCATGGTACCAACGCTGAGGATATTCCTGTATGATTCTTGAGAACCTTAGTGTCTCTTCACCGGATCCCACATCACTCCACTGTGATAACACTGTTGTCATTTAGATTACTCTAAACCTTGTGAAGCACCCACTCTCCAAGCATATCAGGGTGATGTGCTTTTCTCCTACAAGAGCAGTACGGTCGGGACACTCTTGCTCCTTACTTTGTTTCGTCTGAGTAGCAACTTGCAGATTTGAGTCACAGATGCGGACCTAGCATGCATATACATTGTCCAAACTCCCGGTGTATGATCCCTCGTGAGTTTGAGAGGGGGGGTGTTAGATATATTAAACACTTTATATGGTGACTAAGTCGCGGATGCGGACCTAGCATGCATATATATTGTCCAAACTCTCAGTATATGATCCCTCGTGAGTTTGAAGGGGGGGTGTTAGATATATTGTACACTCTATATGGTAGACATAGCTTACACTCACCTTGGGTGTTGTGATCACCCTCTCATGTACATGTACATATATACTATTGTTGATGTGAATAGTTTTGTTCTTTCAATAAAGGGGAATACATAAGATTCTAGGGCAAGCAAGGGAGAGAGGATCAAATTCCATGGTGTAATGCATAACTGCAACAATAATATCATGATTTCAGGAATAAGGGTGTTGGTTCTGATGAAGAGGTTTTGTTCGTGAAAATTTAGGTGTTGCAGCTCCGTTGAAAAAACATTGGGGGTTCCATTATAGCTCGATAAATAATCTCGACGTGGAATTACTTAATTGGGGCCATTAAGATGAAGCAAGTTCTAGAGAGGAAGTAGAGGCCGGTCAGGTGTCTCGACGGTACAGAGGAAGAACGAAAGGAAGTGAGAGGCTGGGGAGGCTGAGAAAAGAGTCGAGTTGATCAGGTTCGACCACCAGGAAAACCAAAACGAAAGAAGGAATTGGCGGGAAAAAAATGCAACGTTGTGGATGGCATGACCGATGACCATCAAGAAAGAAGAATTTTTCTCACTCACTTCGGGTCAGCGAGGCTTTCAAGCATCCGAAAGAAGTCGGGGTTGTCAATGATTTAGCGTTTCTGATATAAAATGACGACATCATCGGATGTATGTGAGCATATTCTAGGGGCAGCACGTTAGCGGTCTTCGTTCCCCAAGGAGTCGGCCTCTAGGGTACTCTTGTCATGTGGTTTTCACCCTAACCAATTTGTTAACCACTTGGCAGGTGCACTCCGGAGAGCGGCTCAGTGGTCTCCCGTGAAGATGTCATTGCAAGATCGACATGGAAGGATCGCAATCCCAGAGATGGAATGGTGACGATGTGGTGATTGTTGGGATGCGTTGAAGGGATTTCTGACGACGTTGGTCGTGGTCATGCATTATGAGGATAATAACTACGAATGGAAGTAATTGACAGTGTTGGGACCTGACGTCTAGAAAAGGAGTGGCGGGTCAGACTAATTGACCTTAGAAATTTCTGGTAGCAAGGAGGAAGAGAGGAAAGGGAGAGAAAAAGATGAACACTAGAGCAACCGGCCCTAGGTTCTTCTCAAGGTCATCCAAGACAAAATAAAAAGGGGCAAGGAAAGCTATTAATAGGCACTCTTAGAACCTAAAAGTACATAAATAAATGAATAAATAAAATACATAGAGCCCATCATATCCAAATCTTTTCTCCGTTGTGTTGCATCTGAAGATCCCCATTAAGGCACCAAGTGCGAATATCCAACTCATCATTATCCTCCCTCTTTCTTCTGACCTACTGCCTCCATAGCAAACATCAAACTAAATTTGAGCAGCTGACTAAATCATGCAAAGTAAATGATTTCCTTAACATGTTTCTAACTTCATGCGGCTAAATAGCCAAAATTAGTACTCATTAAAAAAACAAAGTCAGACAAACGAGATGATGATTTAAAACATTTTGTTCCCAAATGGATATAATTATCTGAATGTTATTTTATACTCCTTTCTGTGGTGAAAATGTGACGGACAACAAATAAATAGTTTTTTGGAGTTTTTATCAAATAAATACTTTTCATACGATATTGGATGGAAGGGGATGAATTGTATTATGACAAGTATTTCTATTTTAGAAAATGGACGACCTCATTTCTTCTTGTCTAAATCAAGTACCTTTCTTTAATAAGCTTGAGTACAGAAGCTTCAGTAAAATACTAACTTAATGGTAAGTTGGTAACAGAAGTATAAACTATGAAATTTGCTCTGCTATAATGTATAAACTACTACTCAAAGGAGATTCAATCTTCAAAGAATTACCTGAAGAGCTAAAATCCTATCCTCAACTGTATCTTTGATTGTTAAACGGGAAACAGTCACAGGTCGAGTCTGCCCAATTCTATGTGCTCTATCAACGGCTTGATCTTCAGTAGCAGGATTCCACCAAAGATCAAGAAGAATCACATGGCATGCAGCAACCATATTCAAACCAAGGTTACCTGCTTTAAGTGACATGAGCATGACGGTCACCTGAAAATTTACAAAAACCTCTATTACCTTACATAAGATCCGTAAAGTCAGCATTATATTTCAAGCATCAAACCTCTGGATCATTGTTGAACTCTCTCACAGCTCTATCTCTTGCATTAAGGGACATTGTTCCATCTAGCCTTCTGTATTGGATAAGAGAACTACTTAATGAAAACTCAACTTGATTTAGCATTCCTGTCCACTGAGAAAAAATAATAGCTTTCATTGGTTTATCAGAATTCAAATCCTGTCCACCAGCTAGGCCGCTCTGATAGCTTTCACTAGAAAGAGAATTCAGGATATCCATAACTGCTCTAATCTTTAGAAGAAGCATATCCATCTTGCAAAATTGAAGATTCATCGCAATGTTTTGATGAACTCGACGCCTCATTATTATCAAGTTCCTCGCAAATACATGCTTTTAAAGTAGCTTGAGAGAAAACTAAATCAGTACCAAGAATGTCTTTACAACCAGCTGCAGGGCACAAATTATCATCACCAGTTATACGTTCAGATATGCACGGATAGCAGAAAACATGGCCACACATTGTTATAACGGGATCTTCTGGCGTGTCCTGAAAAGATATGCACGGGATCAATAGAATTGATAGAGGAATTAAAGTAGTCAACAACTCTACCCTAACTGAAGTAATACAGAGTTTTGCTCATGCAACTGACCTCAATTGAAATTGAAGATCCAGTTTCAACTTGATTCAAGTTTGAGAGCACTCAAAAATTGTTCGATCTCAAGCAAACTTTGAAGTTGACTTCAGACAAGCCAGTTGATTTTAAAATACATAATATATATATATATATATAATATAACTTAAAATATTATTATCAAACTATACTAAGAAACACAAATATATACACACGCACATAAGATTAATTATTGGGACCTCCACTAGGGGTTCAATAATTACAAGGTGACACAGGGTAGTCTAAGTGCGTGAACTCTAACAAATGCAACCCTAGGTTAGTGCGGGGAAATAATTCTTATCTAGCCCTAGGATGATGCGTGTATGCAAAAAGTGATCCAACAATAAATTGTAATTAATAATTAAAGCATAAATCTCACTCAGTCATCACAGGTAGGTAACAAATCATTTGAAAGCAAGTAAATTAGGTGATGCAACACGAGTCAATAGATGGCGGACGACCGAAACCCTAACTCAAAATGCAATGCAAGCGGCGATAAAACACATGTGAATGAAGTTATGATGGTGCAAACAATCCGGTTCTAGATCATTAACAAGTAATTAAAATTTATAAAGCATCTAAACAACCAATTGCATAATTGGATAAAAGTCATGATGAGTAAAAAAACAGTTATAATTTACCAACGAATGAGTCGCAATTTCCGTCCAAGTACGGCGAATACGTCCCACAAATTAAACGACAAATAAAGTAACGATTGCATATAAGTGTCAACAATCCCAACACAGTAGTTCAAAACCAAAGCATCCAAACAAGAGAAATAAAACACTCATACCTAGATTTACTCATGCATGTGGCGGCGTGAATTAGGGATGGGAAAACATTGGCGGTATTTCCTTGGGGAGTTATGTAGCTCCACGAGTGGGCTGCAATGGAGTGAATGGAGTAGATCTGTGGGATTACAGTCACGTGAGGACTGCATGCATTGGGGGCTTGACAGGGCTTGCGGGTTGGCTGGAGGGAGGGAGGTTGGGCTGGATGAGGGGGGATCTGGATGAGGGCAAGGCAGTAGAAAGGGTGGCGGGATGGGAGCAAGGGGGCGGAGGCGGGCTGACGGGATGTGGCCTGTCGGGGTCGGAAACAAGGGGAGTAGCCACGTGAGGAGGGTTACGGGCGAAGGATGGGAAGGAGGCCGACCTGCTGTGAGTCGTCGGGGCTAGGGAGGGGGAGGGGGGCGGAGGAGGGGCTGTCGGAGGCTTACCGGGGGATTGGAGGGGGAGATTGACTGGAGGAAGCAGGAGGAGCACGCGTACAGGTCGGAATCCACCGAAGAAGACCCGTGGTTGTAGGGAAAGCAACCACCGATCCCTAAAACCGGCCACACGCATATGTATATATAGGGGAAAAACTAGGGCACCCTGATCGGACGTCTAATATTGATCGGGCCGATCAGGTGCAAAATACAACATAAAAAAAATTAATATATCAATCTGACTCGGATCAACCATTCGGGCGCATTCGCAGACTCGGATAGCCCAAATGGGTCGCCAATCAAAGCCAAATGTGGGAATAGGCGAGCGTGGGCCGTCGATCGCCATCACCCCCCCCCCCCCCCCGACGTGAAAGCACTCATCTCTGGTGAGTGTAGATGGTCATACTCTCGGAGTAAGTCTGGGGCGAGTTTCTCGATCTCCTCGGCAGAAATTCAAGTATCTTCAGAAATCGGGCGGGCAAGCCACTGAACCAAGTAGCGCAGGACCATCCGACCGCCCATCGTAGTGAAGTCGTGACCAATGATCTGTAGTGCATCTCCGGTAGGCGTAGGTGAATGTCGAAGCAATGTATCTCCATCTGAAAGTGGTGCCGATGAAACTGCTGGCGGTAGTTGTGTCCAAAAGGCCCGCCCGGGTCGGGCATGGACCGGGCTAGTCGGGCCGGGCTTTTGTCAATTAGACTCGGCCCAGGCCCAGCATGAGTCGGGTCGTGCTCGTGCTCCCTTTCAAAGAGGTGACCCGATAAGGACCTCCAGGCCGGCTCGGGCCGTGGCAGCCTGATTTCCCAATAGACAGGATTAAAATCCCGCCTAAATAGGCGGGATTAAATACGGGATTTCAATAGGAAATCCCGCCAGTATCAGGACATCCCGTCACGAAGCGGGATTTCCCGTCGGCCCAGGTGCTGATCCCAGGCTAGGCCCGGCACCTGGGCTTTGCCCGGCACGGGCAACCGGCTAATATGGGGTCTGGTAAGGCCCCCAAGCCCGGCCTTGGCCCGGGCCGGGCCTAGCCGGGTTTTTCCGGGCCCGGGCAGGCTTTTCGGACCGGGCCCGATCTGTTTGAACACCACTAGTCGGCGGGGTGGTGTAGTCCTTCCAGCGGTGTTTAACCATCCGCGACTGCCTGGGCATGATAGGTGGAGAGGTGCTAGGGAGGGGTGGGGCGAGTTGTGGCTCGGGGGTAGCTGTAGATAACAGGTCCATATACACTCGCTCCGCGTAGTATGGAGTTAAACCCTCCACATTTAACACCTGGCGAATTCCCATTGTCAGTGGGATATCAACCTTGTAAGCATTCGCACTCATCCGTCAAGTGACTGCATAGGGGCCCATTCGACGAGTACTTAACTTCTTCGCTGCTCCTTGAAGGTGCCCCTCAGGTCGAAGACGGATCATAACCTACTCTCCAACGTCAAAAACTTATTCCCTCCTATGTAGATCGGCCTGAGCTTTATAAATTTCATTACTAGCTACGATCTTTCACTGGACTGTCTCATGAAGTGCATGTGAATGATAATCACGCGACTCAACAGACTTATGCAAATGATGAACCCAAACGATGACATGCTCGCATGAATGATGCATGAGAAACACGACAGGCACGGTGCACAGATATACACCCAGCTCCATGTAGCGAAGGTTTCTTGAAATGGGTGGTTTATCAGAAGGTTCGTCGGGAGGAGTGTAATAAAACTCAGTGAGTGTGCGATGAGTGTCAGAACGATCATGTGAGACACCAACACTTGAATACAAACTCAAAGGGTTCTTATTATCTCTCAAGAAACATGGCGTGTCAGGAGACTCACCGGGTGGAACGTATGAAAATTCGCAGCGAAGGCGATGATCACCTGAGTGGGTAACAAAGACATCAATAACAGGATGTGACGCTCGAGTGTGGAGTGGGCCGCTAATAAAAAAGAACTCATTTGGTGGGTCAACAGCCTGTATGTTTAAGAACTCATCATGAGTGTGGTGGATCATATGCTCAATTCTCCAAACATCAGGCGGGTGCTCAAGTGTACTTAAACAAATCCTGACATATTCAATGTCTCCCTCAAGACCCGATCTCCAAAGCAAAATAAGGAACGTGCATTGGAGAGGTGTCAATAAGTCGGCGTTCACAGATGACTCGCTCAACGGGATGTCAATCTCACGGGGAAGTGGTGGGTCATCAGGTGACTTGTTAGGGGGGTCATTAAAGAACCCGTTAGTAGGGTCATGATCCTCCAAGTGAATACTAATAATAAGGGTAGTGTCGCCAAAAGCGGATTGGACACCCACCAAGATATCGACATGAGGCTTGAGGCTCTCAGTCATGACATGACTCAAAAGAAGGCCAAGGGGAGAGTGAGAGGAATTCATACTCAAGTGGATGTTAGCCGGCGAGGTGTCAAGAAAGGGATCTATGACCAAGGGGGTAACGAGGCCCACATAAGGTATAGAAGAAGGATAGACTGTCACAGTGCCACTGGGTCGCTCAGCCTGGCTCTCGTGGCCAAACTCACCAGACGTACTAATGGCGCTCTTTACCTGTAATACAAGGCTAGTGTCATATGTTGCCTCAAAATCGTGTTGGCGCGGAAGCTGGTCAAGAGTACCAAAATCGGGTGGCGAATCGCTCGCGTCCATGAGAGTACTACCTGCATCGGTGGTTTGACTTAAATCCTGATGTGTCGCTCTATAGGTTCCCCCTAGGGCAGATTTTAAGCGATCCATTTGAGCATGTACGACATCAAATTGATCAAGAACCAATCGCTGAAATTTGGCTTCAGGTATCTCTATTGGTGGAACACTTGGCGATCCAAATGCGAGCAGTTATCCACATATTGGTGACCTCTATAGGGTTTCGGACAGTCATCAAAATGTTCACCCCTAATAGCCTCACAACGTGTCAGATGGTGAATATGATCCCTACGAGCGCGTGGCGAAAGGAGAGAGTGCTCATCAGAATAGTACGACGATCTCTTCGGAGGGGCTCTACGAAGATCCTCAACTCTACCAACATCAAATCGTGGAGCGATATAGTGACGATAACGTGAAATGCTAGAATCATAGTGACCATCTCTAGCAAATCGTGGTGAAGGGTGGACACGATACCTAGAATGAGCGGAATGTGGATACGGATGATCATCATAATAATGCCATGAGATGTTACCTGTAGATTCCACTACTGTGTATAAAAATGCGGCGCTCACGAAACCACGCTCTGATACTAATTGATGCAGCACGAGTCAATAGATGGCGGACGACCGAAACCCTAAGTCAAAATACAATGCAAGTGAAGACACAACACATGTGAATGAAGTTATGATAGTGCAAACAGTCCAGTTTCAAATCATTAGCAAGTAATTAAAATTTATAAACCATCTAAACAACCAATTGCATAATTGGATAACAAGCCATGACGAGTAAAAAAACAGTTATAATTTACCAACGAGATGAGGTGCAATTTCCGTTCAAGCACGTTAAATACGTCTCGTAAATTAAACGACAAATAAAGTAACGATTGCATATAAGTGTCAACAATCCCAACACAATAGTTCAAAACCAGAGCATCCAAACAAGAGAAATAAAACACTCATACCTAGATTTACTCATACATGTGGCGGCGTGAATTAGGGATGGGAAAACGTTGGCGGTATTTCCTTGGAGCGTTATGTGGCTCCACGAGTGGGCTGCAAGGGAGTGAATGGAGTAGATCTGTGGGATTAGGGTCACGGGAGGACTGCAGGCATTGGGGCCTTGACAAGGCTTGCGGGTTAGCTGGAGAGAGGGAGGTAGGGGTGGATGTGGGGGGATCTGGATGAGGGCAAGGCAGTAGAAAGGGTGGCGGGCTGGGAGCAAGGGGGCGGCGGAGGGCTAACAGGATGTGGCCAGTCGGGGTCAGAAACAGGGGGAGTAGCCGCGTGAGGAGGGTTACGGACAAAGATTGGGAAGGAGGTCGGCTTGTTGTGAGTCGGCGGGGATAGGGAGGGGGAGGGGTAGGCGGAGGAGGGGCTGTCGGAGGCTTACCATGGGCTGGGAGGGGGAGATTGACTGGCAGAAGCGGGAGGAGCACGCGTACGGGTCGGAATCCACCAAAGAAGACTCGCAGCTGCAGGGAAAACAACTGTCAATCCCTATAACCGGTCACACACATGTATATATAGGGGAAATAAAACTAGGGCACCCTGATCGGACGGCTAATATTGATCGGGCCGATCGGGTGCAAAATACAACATAAAAATAAAAAGCAATATATCAATCTGACTCAGATCGACCATTCGGACGCATCCGCAGACTCGGATCGCCCAAATGGATCGCTGATAACAGCCTCATGTGGGAATAGGCGCGCGTGTGGGCCGTCAATCGCCATCATTAGGCCTTCCTCCACTTGGAGGGCCAAAAGCTAACAAGCACAATTGACAATGATACTACAAAGGTGATTAATCACAGAACAAATAAACTAGCAATGTCAAACATTCATAATAATATAAGAGACTGAAACCGTACAACAATGTTAAATAAATAGCAAAAGACAATTAAGGAACTCACGAGTGAGGGGCCGTAAAACGTAGGAGCAAAGATCCAATGTCCGTAGTCGCGATTGTGGTTGTCTGGGGAATGGAGAAGGTTTTATGGTGGCTGTCGAAGAGGGATTATGGCTGCATTGTGGATGGAATGAGGGGCTGGCAAGGTGAGGTTCTGGGAGAGGGGCCAAGGTTGTACATGGGGTGGAAATGGGTTGTAAGGGCCTGTACAGTAGTTTGGCGGAAGAAGGAGAGGGATGGGGATGCTGGGGTGCATTTGGAGGGCAAACGAGTATTGTGAGGGTGCAAAAGGAACCAACGACTGCAGGAATTGCAATCGCTGACTGCTTGGAGGATGTTTGGCCAATTGGCTGAAGGGGAAGGGTTGGCTGCAATAGGAAGGGGTTGCCTTGGGGGTGGGCGGCTGGGTGGAATCAGCACAGCTGCTATTTGGAGCCATCTTGGGAGTGGGTGGAAACAGCAGAACTGTTGTGTGGTGCTATCTTGGGGGTGGGAGGCTCGGTTTTTTGAAGAGAAAATGTGTTAGGTGCTAGGGTCGAAGAGGAGAGGATGGAGTTGAGAAGAAGGAAGAAGAAGAAAAAGAAGAGATGAATTTCAGCCCCAGGGGCTCCTTTTTTATCATAATTTCAAGCTAGCTCAAATGAGAAATAATATAGGTTTATATAATGCCTCGTTCCAAAATATTTAAGGGCAAACGGTAAAAAACGCATGGCCCGAAATACACATGTGATAATAAAAGATAAGGTTGGCGGCTACGCTACACCAGCATGGCCTACTAGCGAACGTTTGTTGTCTAGTTGTGATTTGTGCCTATGTCGTCTTGACCCCGGCGTCAACATGTGTCATGTCCTCGTCTCCTCGTACCTTGCACTTTTTCATCTTTGTAACAATGGTGCTCTCTCGCAAATTCGGCTTGTCCTTATGACAGAAGTAACTATCTGGTCGCATTGCAGATGAGATGGAGCAGGCACTCGTGGGAGGGTCAGCTCGACGTCGTGCCGCAAGTATGCAACAAAAACTACTGACGCATGCGGCTGCGGAGGATGGAGTACCGCCGACAGATGAGAAAAGTACGCCTCCCATGCCAAGAGGAAAAAGACTCTCGCTTAAGAAAAGCGCATCGTCATACGGGCCCAATTGATGCACACGTCCCCGAGTGTATGAAGTCATGCGACCCCGAGTATGGCGTTGAGACCACCGAGCTCAAAAGAGCAGAAATATGCACGGAGAGGAAGGGACCCACAGTCATGTGCATGTCTGTACAGAGACCTCAAGTGGAAGTGCGGCGACCGTCGACCAAGCAAACAGTGATAGGGGGGAAGGAGTCGTGCGAATATCGAGTTGTATCGCCCGGTGCGGGGAGAAGAAATTGTGGATATCAATCAGCACCGTCAGGGGAGTGCCAGCAAGGGAACTAGTGAGCGTCATAGTGAGGGGGACTAGAGGTGCCTCCCACCGTAGAGGATAGAAGTTCGCGATGATGTGGACATGCAAGTGGACCCATGGAAGCAAGTGGGTCATGGCCCTCTAGTGCTTTGAAATCCCCAAGTGTGATTTTTTAGGTCCTCGTCAATGGTGATGTCAAGCTCCTTCGGAGGGCAGTCATGAGTATGAGAGTGGGATAGTTTACAGCAAAAACAAAGGCCCCTGGTGCGAAGATCGTGGTACTCGTGGTTGGTCTCCGAGTAGTTGGTCTCAGGGATCATTCGAAGGTCAGGGCGATCCGAGAGGTGGTCTGAGACGAGGTATGCACCTGGGGTGGGGACCAGAAGAGTGGGGGGAAGGGAGGAAATTGGAGGGGCATAGAACTCCTCGGTGGCTGACTGGTAACGATGGAGGTGACCTTGAAGTTCACTTCCACCAAGCGGTCTAAGTCCATGCCATCAATAATCGTCCTAGGGTGGTGGGTGGAAAGGCGGGATCGTATGTGGGGGAGGATCCCCTGCATGAAAAATTCCAAGTAGTGATCTGGCGGGAAGCCCGGAACATGCGTCATCAAGGAAATGAACTTATCGATGTAGTCGTCAAGGAAAACTGATTGGCGGACACCACGCAAATGCTTAACTGATGTCCCTGAATAGCGAACATCAGGGCGGAAGATGAATCCTGCTGAAATTCCACCCAGGAAAGCGAAGGATTGTTCTGTCGTAACCAGCGAACCCAATGAAGGGCTGATCCCTCAACGCCGATGAGAGTTGTATCAACCTTTTATGGCTCCGGAGTCAGATGAATGACGAAAAACTCGGTCTGCCCTCCAGGAGGGCGTCGAACTTAGCATTCGTCTGCAACATTAGGGCCTGGAGCGAGACAAGTGAGCATCAAGGCGGCAGGAGATGACCGGATCTACAGGAGGCTAAGGCGCGGGTGTCCTCGTCCCTTGCCCTTTTTCGTCTTCATAACAAAATGAGGTGCGGTTGTAGGGGAATATGCCCTGCAAGGGGATGGAATGCTGTAAAACAACAAAGTGTTGCAATTATAGTGGATTTAGGGTGGGTGGTTGCTAGGGGAGAGTTCAGCTGGGCTGTGGGAGATTGGGAAGGAGGTGGCCAATACTTGGAAACAAAGAAAATAAATAAAACATAACAAAGAGTCAGGTACTTTGGAGCTTCACGGAGTTGGCGCCACCAGATATCACCGGATTTCGGGGAGTGTCTCCAAAATCTGCAATGCATATGACGGTTGTTCCTACCTCCTATTTATAATTACTTAAGGAAACCATATTGGAGTGATTGATCATACACGATGGTTGTCTGATTTCACTAAATAAAACACACACAAAAAGAAATACATGAAAAGAATCAAAACGCCGCTCTAGAGGTAACCGCGGACTTGAATCATCCATTGGGCGACACCAAATATAACAGGAAACAAATTAACCCCGAATAGGCCCAAAACCTCGTGTGATGTCGCCTCGTTGATCTCCATCACAGGGACATCCCCTCTATGTTGAAATTATAAAAACATCTCCATCACTAAATAAAACCTCTTCTAGAACACAACTATGAATAGAATTAAATACCCCTCTCTTTTGAAATAATTTTTTTAAAATAAATATAAAACAGTAATATGAAGTTCTTCCCTAATGCGCAAATCAAAAAATTCTTTCCAGCATGCTTGCGCTCCCCAATTCCAAACCGTGTTAGAGCTTGCCACCAACTGCATGACTTTCATCAGCCATCTTAGGGCCTGTCGTCGACTACCAGGACTTGACGTTGTTGCTTAGTGTCGACGCCGACTACTCGGGCTCACAATCGATGGCGCAATCGCTGTCAGGTCTCGATACCGAGGGAGTTTCTATCTTATGACAGTAGGAAGCGGAAAGAAGACGATCTCATTGAGTGTTGGAATGGGAAGGTCGAAAGGGTCTAACGAGAGAGCAAAGAGGATTTCTCCGTTTCTCATTTTTTTTCAGGCTCCTTTGATAGGAAAGGGGTCGGCCTTTAATAGGAAATTAGGAATAGGAAATAGGGTCCTATTAAATAGAGGTCTTAATCAGTATCAAATAAGTAGATTCCAAGAGTTTAGAAATCAATTCATCCTTATGGTATTCTCCCCCAATATAAATAATTGTAAAAATGGAAATTAAACAGATTTATTATCATTTCCGATTTACTATGAATTAAAACACTTCATCTTTTTTTACAAATATTTTTTATAGAATGAATGAATGGGAGTTGCGGAGATGAGAATGCTTAGGTGGATGTGTGGACACACGAGATTGGATAAAATTAGTAATGAATGTATCAGGGAAAAGACAGGAGTAGCACCAATTATAGAGCAGATGCGAGAAGCTCGGCTAAGATGGTTTGGACACGTACAAAGGAGACCATTAGAGGCACCTGTTAGGCGTTGTGAGAGTCTAGTCACTAGGCAGGTTAAACGTGGGAGGGGTAGGCCAATAAAAACTTGGAATGAAACTATAAGGAAAGTCATGATGTACTTAGGCATTAGTGAGATTATGACAAAAGATGGGGCACAATAGCGACAAAGGATCCATATACCCGACCGCACTATAGTGGGATAAAGACTTGAGTGTTGTTGTTGTATTTTTTTATAAAACTTTCCCTAACTATCATTTAGCCTAATTTGACCGATATTTTTATTCATGGTCTTATTGGTTAGCTACGCCATTAAGCAATACAAGTGATATAGGAGCGATAGAAAATGCACTAGTGTGTGCACGAACATAAACTGCAACATGCGAGAACAAAAAGGTGTGAAAAATAAACTTGCTCGAGGATATGCGTGACACAATTCCATATAATAAAGTGTGACAAAAATAAGAAGCACAAAGATGTGAAGGAGGGTGCATCATTACTGCATTGTAAGAGTTTTTATGTTTAAAGAAACCTAAACTGCCATAAATGGTTGAGACAGATTGATGGGGTTCAGATGCATGATCGTATTTGATGGAGGAGATCGGGCCACCACTCGGCGGGACCCATTTTTGCATTTTTGCATTTTTGGCGAAGATGCGTTGATCGGATTGGTGATCCAAGACCGCGAGCCGTCTAGAGCCTCGTTTTTCATTTTATATGTTTTTTTTATATTTTTGGCGTGTATTTGGTGTTTTAGGACACCGGGCGTAACAGAGGATCGTAGTAGTTCACGTCGGGTTCTCAACCACCCCCTCTCGTTATAAATAGGTGTGGATGTTCAAATTTTCATTCATTGCTAATTTTGTGAGAGATTCCAGAATTTCGGCAATCTTCGTGATGCGACGCAGCGAGCCCGGAGTGCGACGCAGCGAGCCCGGAGTGCGACGCCTCGCCTTCCCTATTCAACTTCTTGTTTCTTCTTTTCAGTTATTTTTTTTAGCACTGCTCCTGTTTTCCTCCCCGTGAACCAACCCTTACCCACGATCTATTCATCGCAAAGGGAAAAAACAGCACAAATCTCCACTGTTCATCACCCTCTACCCGCACGTCTTCATTGTCCCAATTGCCCACCCCCCCCCCCCCCGTGCCACTTCTGTTCACCTTCCCCGCTGGAAGCCGCCCCTCATTCGTCTCCCTCTCATCCCTAATCGACAGGCCGGGCGTTCATCATTCCTCCTCCAACAAGACCAAAGCTGATCGAAGCGACATCTCCTCTCACGCCTGTGTTCGCCGGCTGCACATCCCTCTCCATCCACAGTCCTCTTCATCTCCCACTTTTGGAACCGTGCGCTAGCCGCAAACTGCTACAGTCCCTGTTCGGCTCTGTCGAACTGAGCTGTCGACTCCCCTGCACGCTAACCCCTTCCTCTTGGCTGATTGAATTCTTCCTCTTCCGGGCAAGGTTCCCCACAGCAACCCCCTTGTGTCAAGTTCACAGTATTCCCTCCTCCCATTCCATCTTTGTTGTGGCTCCACTGCATATTCCCATCAATATTGTTCATCTTCCTCGGCATTACTCTTCATCCAATTTTCCCCATCCTATCGTGGAACCACTGTTGTTATAATCCAAAAATCCATTTTTAAAAAAACAAAATCTCCTCATTCAACCTTCCTGTTACCCTTCTCCTCATTCCTCGAGCCAGGACAGAAATTGATCGTCTCAATACAACCGCTTCTTTCATCTCGCGGAGTCATGCGCGCCACTACCGCCATAGGATTTTTCATGCCTTGTGAGTATCAATTAATGTGTTATGTTATTTCACATTAAATTATAGATGGACATGTTGCATATGTTTGGGTATTGAGATTGTTAGTGTTGTTTAATTTCTTTGAATCCTATAAAATTTATTTGTGTAATTTGTGGTGGATAGCATATCGTGCAAAGACGAGTGTGATCTTGGTTGTGCTCCGACAATTACAAACTCACGTTGTGTAGCACTGCTCAAATTGTATAATTATAATTGTCGTTGTTTTGTTTCCAGATTAATTGATTACATGCATGCATCATTTACATTGGGTTTGATCACAGTCATTCCGCGCGACCACTTAGGAATACATTAGTGTGTCAGCACATTCATTTTCACACAATCCCGTCCGGCATCACGGATGATTGCTCCTCTATTGAGTGGGTCGAAAAAAGGTTAGAGGGGATAAAAGATATTATAAATACCATTTAATCTCTTTTAACCTAAGTTTTTAGTCATTTTTTCTTGGCCACATTCTAACTTCCGCCCCATAAAGACCTACTTGGAGATTTAAGACAGAAAGGGAAAAAAGGAGCGCTAGTTAGTGTTGCTCGTGCAAGATCTGATGGCTCCTAGTCATGGTTCTGCTTAACAGAGAAGACTCATCGGGAACCTATAGCTTTCTTTCCCAGAGGGAGAGAGGAAACATCTCATGTGTGATTTTTGTCCAAGGCAGACATCTCATCTTGCATAGCCTTTGTCCAAGAAGGTATCTCCAAAGCTTCATGTCTTAGGAATAACGACTAGGGAAAGGGACGAAACAAAAGCCTAATGAATCGAAGTAAGATGATGATAAGCCACATGATTAAAAATAGGATGTTGCATACAAATAACTTTACCTTTCGTTAGCAATGCAAGAGGGATATGCACATCAGCATCATCAGAATCTAAGTCTGAAGTTGGCACTGGTATAAGTAGAGTTGTGGTAGCATGAGTACCTAAACGACGGTGGTATACGTGGAGAAAATGAGAAATCGTAGTAGATGAGTCTGGTACCGGGATAGGAGTTATGGGTACCTGAATGGGAGGAGTGGAAGGAATGGAAGGGACGGAAGGGAAGGAAGGGAGAAGAGGAAGAGGAGCATGAGTAACATTTGTATCACCACTACTCTCCCTCTGACGAAAAAGGTGATTCGAAGGCAGAAAATAGGATTTCCCCTCCCGGAAGGTCACATCCATGGTACAAAACATACGTCGGGAAGGGGGGGTGATAACAGCGATATCCTTTGGTCGTAGATGAATAGCCAGAAAGACATAATGTTGAGCCCGAGGGTCAAGTTTGTCGTGATGGGGTTGGAGAACATGCACGAAACAGACACAACCAAAGACACGGGGTGTCAAATGGGAAGTATGAAATGACACCAGGGGTAGAGAGACGAGCTGGAGGGTAGTAAAGGAAATGACACGAGAAGCAAGGTGGTTGATAAGGTGAGCAACCGTAAGCACCGCACCATCCCAATAGGATTTAGGAAAATACATAATGGCTAAGAGACAGCGAGCAACCTCGAGGAGGTGCCGATTTTTACGTTCGGTCACTCCGTTCCGAGTAGAGGTATGAACACATGTTTTTTGGTGGATGATACCATGAGTGGTGAGGTAAGAGACAAAGGCACCACGATCATCATACTCCACCCTCACCCCTACCCCCCACCCCCCATTGTCACTTTGAAGAACACGAATAGAGGCATTAAACAGGGTTTGCACCATTTTATGAAACGCTTGAAATCAAGAAAAATTTCATTTTTTCAACAGATAAACTCATGTAGTGCGCAATAAGCAATCAATAAAAGTGACAAACTATCAAAAACTAGAAAAAAATAAAATGGGGGACGCCCCCAAACATAAGAGTGTATAACATCAAAAGGGCTGCTACTAGGGGAAGAAAGATGAGAAGAAGTATGTCGCACATGTTTAGACATATCACATACATCATAAGCAAAGTTTTGAAGAAAAGATAAAAAAGCAGGAAATAATTTTTGCAGATAAACAGAGGACGGATGTCCAAGACGCAGATGTCAGTGGCAAACATCATCAGTAGTAACAGTGAAACTGGAAAGAGCTTGAGAGAGAAGATGAGTGTCCAGGTAGTACAAGCCGTCACGGTTCCTACCACTGCCAATGTTACACTTTGTAGTCAGTTCCTGAAAGACACAAGAATCAGAAAAAAAAAGGTTACCGAGCAGTTAAGAGATTTAGTAATATTACTGTTGGAGAGTAAATTACGAGGAAAAGAGTGAACATGGAGTACAGAGAGAAGGGAAATGGATGGAGAATAAGATATGTTGTCTATGCCTGCAATAGAGGACAAAGAACCATTAGCAGAAATAACTTTGTCTTTACCAGACAAAGGAGTATAAGAGAGAAACTTGAGGAATACCGGAGTCGAGCACCCATTTAGAAGGTGAGGTGGTGACTGCATGAGCATTAGGCATAGCAACGGTGGCAAGTGAAGTAGAACCTCCGGTGACTGGATCGGACTGAGAGTGAAGCGGATGACGGAAGGCATCCAATTCATGAGTTGTAAGAGAAGCTGAAGCGGAATACTGGGACTCATCATAGACATTTGTAGTGTAAGTAACATCATGCGAGCGGTAGCCACTGTGTCTATGATCCCCGCGGCCAGGTCCGCCACCACGACCACGCCCACGTCCAGAAGAAGCCAAATGCGGATGAAGTTTGAAGCATACCTCCTGAGAGTGTCCCCTTTGACCATAGTAATCACAGGTGGGCACAGAAGATCCAGGAGTGGGAATATGACCATGACAAACACTGGTCAGGGCAGAATGATCGGGAGGAGCCATAACACTGAGGGACTTGTGGAGGTCTTCATCACCCAGAACCATACTGAATGCCTCTCGAAGAGAGGGAAGAGGAGAGTGATGGAGAACATGTGTCCGAACCATATCAAATTCCATATTCAATCACATCAAGAAGATATGAAGATGGAAGCAATCCTCCTTTTGCTTTAACTGAACGGCATAAGCAGTACATCTAGAAGTGAAATGCGCAGAGTAGTCAAGCTTTTGATAAAGGCTCTCAAACTTTGAGAAGAACGATGAAACGGTCATCGACCCTTGTCGCAACTCCAAAATATGGCGAGTGAGCTCATAAATCTGGATGGAACTGTCAATCTGAGAGTACGTTTTGTGAGCACGGGTCCAGATCTTGAATGTCGAGTCCTAAACATATAGCTCTGATAGACCGTAGGAGACAACGAATGCAGGAGCCGGGAAACAACAAGAGAGTTGTCAAAATCCCAACGCTTTCAGGAGGGATCAGTCACGAGAGACTCATTAATCATCTCATCGATATACCCAAACATTTGTTGGTTGCAGATGACATGTTGGACAGCACGAGACCATTCAAGATAATTCATGTCATCCAAGGGAACTGTGGTAATTTTCAAAGAACTGGAGTGGCCACAAGGTCGTTGAGGGTCACTCATCTGCGGCTGGATCACACCCGGAGAGGATACCGAAGAATCAGGATCACCCATATTGACGAGGAAGAGGGACAAAAGATCAAGCTGTAGGATCGATTATCGGCAGTAACATCGATAAATCGGGAAGCAACGACAAAGAGCGGAATAGAGCATCAGCAGGGAGCAGCGACAGAGAGTAGCAGGTAGCAGCATCAGCATAGGAGCGGCGGCGGAGAGTAGCGGCAGAGAGCAGCATCAGCAGAGGACGAAGGCTTCACTGGAGACAGCGTCAGCACGAACATAAAGAAAACTAGAGGACGACGACTTCACTAGAGACAGTGGCATCGTTCTCCTCAGCATCGACGGCGATGTCGGATCCGCCAGATGGTCGCATCAGCAGGACGCGCACAGGGAGTCGCTCAAACCAGCAAAGGTGGAGAGACCAGCGCACACGATCGAAGAGTAACAAAAGTCGCGAGAGACGGGAGTCGCGAGAGCAGGCGCACGCGATTAGGGTTTTGTTCGGCTTTGATACCAAGTGGAAAGAATAATTCTACGTTAATCATTAAAGAGAGTCCTTACTCATACATATACTTGAGTAAGAGAAAGCTTAAAAAAGGTAAAAAGATCAAACTACCCCAACCCAGGGTTAACACAAATAACGCCGACTTGGAATAAACTAAATATATTACAACTATTACTACCGGAATTGGAAAAATATATGCTCTTAAATATCAATAGCCAGATGTTTCTTATCCATCACTTCACATTCTTTTAGTCTTCAAAATATCCTCTCCATTCTTTTAGTCCTCCAAATATCCTCAAAAACTACAGGTATCAATAAA
This sequence comes from Platanthera guangdongensis, assembly GCA_039583875.1. Lineage (NCBI taxonomy): Eukaryota > Viridiplantae > Streptophyta > Magnoliopsida > Asparagales > Orchidaceae > Platanthera > Platanthera guangdongensis. The sequence goes on from CM077159.1 coordinate 177,122,143, forward strand.
TATCTTATTGAAATTTAAATTTTATGTTTTCAAATCCACCTATAATATACTTTATTATTGCATTCATTATGGTAGACTTAAATATTTTTTACCTTAAACTTTAATTTAGTAATTTCTCAAAATAGTATTTTCAAATTATTGTGTCTAAATCTTGAACAAAAATCATAATACATTTGCTTTTAATGCATTTAACTCGATCAAAGTGTCAGAACTTTTTTTTCCTTCAAAATCTAGTATATAAATACTCAAACAAAGTAGTCATAGCTTTTACACAGCCTTCTTTGTTAGACTTCTTAACTTTCTTATAATCACATAAGCATCAATATTATTACATATTTATCACTGCTTAAAATTATCTTCCTTTTTCTTAATAACGTGCTCCTCACTTCACCACCAAGCCGTGATATTCAGTTCAACATGTTTCTAAACCATTAACTAATTTGCATTTCTTTGAATGAAAATAAAATATTCAAACTCCATATCAAAATTTTGCTAACAGTAGCATTATTGAAAACATTATATTTATTGTACAAACACTAAAAATCAATTTGTTACGCACTGCCCTTGCTTGATAGAAAAGATAAAGATGAGAAAAGTGTGGGGAGAGAGAGAAGCTTACATGGCATGCCGGGCAAAATGATAACGATGCTTCCAATTGATAAAGCAAATTTAATACCATTTCTTTGGGCAGCTGCCTTGCCATTTCCAAAGAGTCTCTTGCAATAGCTGTTGAACAATATCCTTTCACCAGAACTGGATGGTCACAAGCCTGCCTGAGTCGTAAAAGCATCAACAAAATATTGGCATAATTTTGCTTGACGGTGCCAGCAGCAGCATAGGCCTGAAATTAGGAAGTTGCTATTCAAAAAAAATTTAAAATAAATAACAATAAAGTTCTAGAAGTTTAATCATAATTATAATTATTGACACAATAAAGTTTTCCTAAAGCATTTAGTAGTGTCAGTAACGAAGTAACCATTAGAAATACCCAGGGCACATGTCTGCTTATGACTTAAATTTTAAGCCTTGGAAAAAGTAATTTAATTTGGATTCACAAATAATATATTCAAGCTCCCTTTCACACAAAAAAGTCTCGGGGACTTCTTTCTATAGAAACTTCATGATGTTAGTTTTTTTTCCCTAGGCAGTTTCTAAAATTCTGCAGCTTTCAAAACAAATTATTATTTGTGTTGGAAAAGCCCACTTAAACTAGGCTCATTTGTATAGCATTTATTGTTTTTCTCTCCTCTCTTTAGTCCCACATTGTGTATAGGACTTTTCTCCCTCTTTCTCTCATCTATATATTTGTACTCATTCTTTGTATTTGTACCAAGTGGACATATATACAAGGTTGGCTTTCTCCATTTCTACATGATATCAGAGCAGCCAGGTTCCGGACTCCTGCGGACTCCCTCTTCTGTCCGCCCTGCGGCCTGCGATCTCTGCGGCCTGCGTGTGTGTGTCCGCACCTTCTAGTCGCTTCTCTCCTGCGGCCTCCCTTGTCCAGTCCGCTTCCTCTCCTCCCGTGGATCCACTTCTATTCCCTCCTCTTCCTTCCTCCTCTGGCCCCCTCTTTATAGCCATCCTGTGGGGTCCACTGCTTCCCCTTGTCCGCTGCGGCCTCTTTCTGTCCGGCGCGACCTCGGCGACCTCAATCCATCGGTCTTCTTCTGTCCGCTGCGAACTCAGTATTCGCCTCCTCTTCTTGGTCTCCTTCGTCCGCCGTAAGCGCAGCGTCCGCAGCTCGCCAGTCCGCCAGCTCGCCAATCCATTGGTCTTCTTCTGATCCAGCCCTCCAGCTCGCCAGTCCGCCGCGGTCTCCTCCAGCCCGCCGGCTCGCCAGTCAGCCCCAGCTTGTCCTCTCTTCTCAGCTCGCTCAAGTCAGCCGCGGTCTGATCCAGCCCGCCGCGATCTGCTCCAGCCCGCCAGCTCGCCAGTCAGCCGCTGTCTCCTCCAGCCCGCCAGCTCGCTAGTCCTCCGCGGTCTCCTCCAGCTCGCCGCGACCTCCTCCAGCTCGCCGCGACCTCATCCAGTCCGCAGTCTTTCGCGTCCTCTAGCTGCTGCCTCCAGTCCGCCGCGGTCTCCTCCAGCTCGTCGCGGCCTCCTCCAGCTCGCCGCGACCTCATCCAGGTCGCCCCCATGTCTACGTCTGCAGACTCAGTCGGGACGGCTGTTCCTCCTCCTGAACGCCCGGCCTCTATCCAGGAAGTCTGCGACGAGCTTCGGATCACTACAATTTCGCTCACTGGCAAGAAGAACTTTGTGGAATGGGCACACTCGGTTCGCCGTGTCCTTCAGTCAAAAGGATTTCTTCATCACCTGACTCTAGAGCTGTCACTTAAAACCGAAAACCGTAAATCGAACCGGAACCGAACCGGAACCGCAAAGAACCGGACCGAACCGTTTGAAAATTATTCGGGTTCTGGTTTGAATTTTGGAACCGTGAACAACTTTGGTTCGGGTGTGGTTCTTACATTTTATTATCCGAACCGGAACCGGAATCGGAACCGCAACATACAAGTCTCAAGCGGTTTCAAGATTTTGGACCCGATCCGAACCGGACCGAAGTAGAACCGAACCGCAACCCGTTTATTATTATTAATTTTCTTATAATATTATTATAATTTTATAATCTATCTATAATATTTATAATTACTACCATGGGTGAAACTGGTGTAGTTTGGACCCAAACCGTTATCACACCAAAATGGGTCGGTTTTGGACTGAACAAAACCGCACCAAAACCGTGTGGTATGGTTTAACATTGATGCGGTTTGAAGTCGGTTTTTAAAGTACAGTTTTGATTTTTATACAGTTATATAATGTATTTTCAATTTTACTTACATATTTTTCTGAAATATTTTATTTTAAAAATATAGAAGGTATACAATTACTATTAAATAGTAATCATGAAAGACACAAATAATTGTTGTCGATTATTACGGTTGCGCAAGCTGGCGAGATGCGCACAAGCCGACTAGACGTTGTGACAAGTCTTTACACGTAGGAAAGTGACAGATACTAGCCCACGGATCGTGGAAGAGACTGGCGAGTAGTGCACAACTTAATTATTTTTATTTCATTGTTTTTTGAGTTTTACTATTTGCAGACCGCTTTTATTTCACTCCGTCAAATTTGGTTTTGTTTTAGTTGGAACTCATTTGAACCGGACCGAACCACATAAAAGCATGTTCACGAGACGTGCACGTGCCAACTAGACGTCGTAGCAAGTCTACATGCGTAGAAAGGCGACATATTCGGCCCACCGATCGTGGAAGAGACCGTCGAGTGTGCAACTTAATTATTTCTATTATGAAGGTGTTTTGAGTTTTTTGCAGACCGCTTTTATTTTATTCTATCAAATTTGATTTTAGTTGAAACCGATTGGAACCGGACCAAACCGCATATAACCGGACCGAATCGTTAGTGACTGGTTTGGTTTTGGTTCTTGTTAAACCGTAACCGGAACCGTTGACACGGCGGTTCCAAAAATTATGATGGAACCGGAACCAGAACCGGAACCGGTCAAACCAAATAAGGTTTTGGTTCTAACTTGAAGAACCGTTACCTTAGCGGTTCGGTTCATGCTTTTAGTAGAACCGGAACCGAACCGGAACCGTGACAGCTCTACCTGACTCAGACCGTTATTGGTGTCCCTACTGAGGAATAGTTACGCAATGATGAGCGTGTGCAGACTTGGCTTCTCAACTCTCTTGATGGCGAATCTTATCGCCTGGCCATGTATCATGAGACGGCCAAAGGCATGTGGGACGAGCTCCACACCCTCTACTCTGGCAAGGATAGTCTTCACCATCTATATGATATCATCATTGCTCTCCAAGCCATTGATAGCAGTGGCGCAACCGACCTGACGTCCTTTGTTGCTCAGGCCCGGTCTCTGGTTGAGGCTTGGATCCACCATCAGCCTCCCACTTTGGATCTCGCTGCTCAACGTACCCAAAAGGAAGCTGTGGGTATCGCCATGATGATGGTCCGGGTACCTCCTCATCTTCACAGTGTCCGGGCTCACATCCTCTCCTCTACCGTTACACCATCTTTTTCCGATGTGTGATCAATGCTTCTTAAAGTCTCCCCGCCTCCGGATGTTCCCGGTCTTCCTTCTCCGGCCCTTGTTCAACAGGCACCAGCTCCCTTATTGCCTCTTCCCCCTTCTGCCCGTGGTGGCCGCTCTGACTCTCGCGGCCGGGGTCGCGGTGGCCGGTCTAGGCTTAAATGCTCGTTCTGCGGTAAAGATGGTCATCTTGAGGCCACCTGCTATCGCAAACATGGCCGACCTCCTCGTCCACAGGCCTCTGCTGCTACTACCGACTCTGCCTCCTCTCGTACTGATCTCGACGAGGTTCGTCTTCAGCTCCAGCATCTTCATGGCTTGCTCAGCCGTCCGCCTGCCTCGGTTGCCTCTGCTGCCTCTATCTCCAATGAAGGTATCGTCTGCCTATCCTCTGGCACGCGCTGGATCCTTGATTCTGGTGTCACTCATCATATCACCTCTGTTAGGCCACCTCAGTACTTGTCTTCCCCTCACCCAAAGTACATTACTGTCGCTAATGGGGCATCGGTTCCAGTCTCTGGATGTGCTGATATTTCTCTCACCTCTTCTCTCCTCCTGCGCTCGGCTCTACATGTTCCGGGCTCTCCTTTCAATTTACTCTATGTTGGTCGCCTTACTATTGATTCTAATTATTCCGTGACATTTACTTCTTCTTCTTTTCTCATACAGGATCAGCAGACGCGGACTATCATTGGTAGAGTACGGCTGCAGCATGGGCTCTATCTTCTTGACGACTCTCCCACTGTCCTCGCCTCTATCTCCTCTTCGGATTGGCATCGCCGTCTGGGACATGCTCCTCTTCCAGTCCTCCGGAAGGCTCTTCCTGATGTTACTCTCCCTGTTTTTCGCTGCGACACCTGTATTTTGGGCAAACAGCCCCGTTCATCATTTCCTCCTCATTGTACTCGGAGCTCCGCTCCTTTTATTTTAGTTCACTCCGATATATGGGGTCCATATAAATTTACTAGTATTTCTGGCTATCGGTATTTTGTTACTTTTATTGATGATTACTCTCGCATGACGTGGTTATATCTCCTTCGGGATCGCTCTGAACTTCCCCGCGTATTCCGGGCCTTCATACTTGAGACTCGCACTCAGTTCTCTGCGCCTATTCGCACTATTCGTACTGACAATGCGCGGGAGTACACCAGCCATACCTTTGCCACTCTCTGCTCTGAGTTCGGCATTCTTCACCAAACCTCGTGTCCATACACTCCACAACAGAATGGGGTCGCCGAGCGCAAGAATCGTCACCTTCTTGATGTCGCTCGCTCCCTTATGCTTCAAATGCAGGTTCCCAAACCATACTGGAACTACGCGCTCTCCACGGCTTGCTTCCTCATCAACCGTCTCCCGTCTTCCGTCCTCCAGTATGCTACTCCCTTCAGCCTCCTTTTTCCCACAACTCCACCTTTTCCCGTTCCTCCCCGGGTGTTTGGGTGTACATGCTACGTTCACCACCTCGGTCCCTCCACAGACAAATTGGACCCTCGTGCCACCAAGCATATCTTTGTGGGGTACTCGCGCACTCAGAAGGGTTATGTTTGTTATTCGCCTGCTACCCGCAAGGTTACTGTCTCGGCTGACGTGACTTTTCGTGAAGATATTCCCTTCTTCCCTGCTCTCGATGACGCTCTGAGTCCAGCTCCCGTCGTTCGTCCTGTCATTCCTGCTCCTCACTCCTCATCCACTCTGCCTTCTCTACCTCCTGTCCGTCCACCACCCCCGGTTATCCGGGTCTACTCTCGTCGCTCTCCTCATCCCGTAGCCCCTCTGCAGTCGGCTTCGCCCTCTGGTGCTCTGCTCCCTGCTGCTCCGGCTCCCGTCTCTACCGCTCACCCAATGGCGAACTACGTCTCTCTCCATCGCCTCTCTCCCTCTCTTCTTCACTTTGCCACCTCATTATCTTCTGTTTCGGTCTCTAACTCTTTGCAGGAGGCGCTTCACCATCCTGGCTGGCGGGCTGCCATGGACGAAGAAATGACGGCCCTCTGGGCCAACCAGACCTGGGACTTGGTTCCCTTACCTCCCGGTCAGCACCCTGTTGGGTGTAAATGGGTGTTCGTCATCAAGCATGCTCCGGATGGCACTATTGCCCGACTGAAGGCCCGTCTTGTGGCCCGTGGCTTCACACAACAGGAGGGCCTCGATTATGAGGAAACCTTCTCTCCGGTGGCCAAGCTCAACACTGTCCGCGTTCTTCTCTCCGTCGCGGTGCACCGCCACTGGCCCCTTCATCAGCTCGACATCAAGAACGCCTTTTTAAATGGTGACCTTCAGGAAACCGTCTACATGCGCCAACCGCCCGGGTTTGAGACCACGGGGGAGTCTCGGGTATGTCTTCTCAAAAAGTCAATTTATGGTCTTAAACAGTCCCCTCGGGCGTGGTTTGACAAGTTTATCAAGGTGGTTCGGGACATGGGGTTCACTCGGAGTTCTGCAGATTTCTCCATTTTTACCCGACACCGGGCCACTGTCACCGTCCTTCTGTTGGTTTATGTTGATGACATCCTTCTCACTGGGAATGACTCAAAGGGGATTCAAGACGTCAAACAACATCTGAGCACTGTTTTTCAAACTAAAGACCTGGGGAAACTTCGCTACTTCCTGGGTCTCGAGATTGCCCGGCGGTCGGACGGGTTAGTGCTCTCCCAACGAAAGTACTGTCTCGATCTTCTCAAAGATGCTGGTCAGTCTGGTTGCAAGCCAGCTTGTACCCCGATGGAGGCAAATCACAAACTATGCGCTCATGCTTCGGATGACGATTTGCTGCTTCCGAACCCGGAATACTATCGACGCCTTGTGGGAAAGTTGATCTATCTAACAGTCACGAGGCCGGATATATCATTTGCAGTTGGGGTTGTCAGTCGGTTCATGCATGCCCCCCGGGCTTCTCATCTTCAAGCGGTTGAACGGATTCTTCGATACCTTAAGGGAGCTCCGGGTCAAGGGCTGGTTTACAAAACCTCTGACTCTGCTCCCGCATTGGTTGCCTATTCTGATGTCGACTATGCGGGTTCTCTGGACGATCGAAGGTCAACTAGTGGGTTCTGTACTTATTTTGGTGGTCATCTTATTACATGGAAGAATAAGAAACAGGATGTGGTAGCCCGTTCCTCTGCAGAAGCTGAATACCGATCGATGGTCTCGGTTGTCTCAGAACTCACATGGCTTGAAAGTCTCCTTACTGACCTGGGAGTAAAACTCCCCTCCTCTGCTGTTCTATTTTGTGATAGTCAAGCCGCCATACACATCGCAAAGAATCCGGTGTTTCATGAGCGCACAAAACATATCGAGGTTGACTGTCACTTTGTTCGTGAGAAGGTTCAATTGAAGAAACTTGAATTGAAGCATGTTCCAGGAACTGATCAAGTTGCCGACATCCTCACAAAGGCCTTATCTAGCACCCTGTTCTACCAGTGTTTGTCCAAGCTGGGTGCATATGACCTATACGCTCCAGCTTGCGGGGGAGTGTTGGAAAAGCCCACTTAAACTAGGCCCATTTGTATAGCATTTATTGTTTTTCTCTCCTCTCTTTAGTCCCACATTGTGTATAGGACTTTTCTCCCTCTTTCTCTCATCTATATATTTGTACTCATTCTTTGTATTTGTACCAAGTGGACATATATACAAGGTTGGCTTTCTCCATTTCTACAATTTGAAATAATATTTAAATATAAACCTAAAAATTCAAAATATTTTAAAATATTAATTTAAAATTAAAACATCAAAATGAAAACTGTTGATCTGAGAGATGAAATTTCTAATAACTTTATTCATCCATATAGGAGATATATAAAGGGATACAAAAAACTCATAAAGGAAGAAAAAAATGTGGGACTAAATCTCCACACGCGGAAACATAATAATAAAAAGTAAACTCATCACAACACCCCCCCCCCCTCAAATTGGGTGTGTGATGTCTACCATGGCCAATATGTCAACAAGTTCTTTAAAGAAACAGCTGCATAATCCCTTTGTGAGGACGTCTGCCAATTGTTGTTCAAATGGCACAAATGGAGTAACCACAACGCCTTTGTTTATATTTTCTTTGATGAAGTGTCTGTCAATTTCAATATATTTTGTACGTTTATGTTGCACATGGTTGTGAGCAATACTTATCGCAGCTTTGTTATCACAGTATAGTCCGATAGGCTTGTTACTATTAAGCCCTGGAACTGTCAAGATAGTTAGAATCCATAGATCTTCACAAATTCCATGAGGCATATCCCTAAACTCCGACTCAGCGCTAGATCTGACAACCACATGCTGTGTTTTGCTCCTCAGGTGACTAAATTTTCACTCACAATAGTGCAATATCCAGATGTGGACCGTTGATCTTCTATCGATCCAGCCCAGTCAGCATTTGTGTACACCTCAATAGTGAGCTCTTCATTTGATGAAAATAGGATGCCTCTCCCAGATGAGGACTTGAGATATCTGAGAATACGATGAGCAACATCAACATAACGAGCCTTTGGGGAATGCATATATTGATTGAGCACTCCAATAACATAGGAGATATTAGGGCGAGTATGCGACAAGTAGATCAGTTTTCCAACTAGCTTTTGAAAGTTGGGGATGTCCTCAATCGTGTCACCATCATCTCTTCCAAGTCTGTGGTTGACTTCGATTGGCGTGTCAGCTGGTCTATACCCACTCATCCCGAGGCTTCAAGGATGTCAAGAGTATATTTTCTTTGTGATATGAATATCTCATGTTTGGACCTTACAACCTCAATACCTAAGAAGTACTTGAGGTTCCTCAAGTCTTGCACTTCAAATTCTTTTGTCAGTCTCACTTTTAATGCCCGAATCTCATCCTGATCGTCTCCTGTTATAATGATGTCATCCACATAAACTATTAGAGCAGTTAACTTTCCTTTATTGTGTTTTATGAAGAGCGTATGATCCCCATTACTCTGGGAGTACCTGAAACATGTCAATACCTTGTGAAATCTTCCAAATCAAACTCTAGGAGATTGTTTCAGACCATACAAAACCTTCTTCAACTTGCACACCTTGCCTTCAGACCCTATAGGAGAGAGGCCAGGATACAGAGTCATGTATACCTTTTCTTCCAGATCACCGTGAAGCAGTGTTGCAGATGTCGGATGTCGGGGACACGTCGGTTTGGGTTTTCATGTCGGTTTTTTATATATCGGGGGATATTACGGGGATATTTCATATATCGAATTTTAATATTCAATTTATTATATATATAATTAAATGTTATTTTCTATACATGTCACAGTACTACCTATTTTACAACCTATTGAACTTTAAATGTTAAAAGCTATATATAACATTTAACATACAACACTTTAAAGATGAAAATTTGTAAAACTAGTTATTTTAAGATCAAAATTCCAAAAATCAAATTTCAAACATATCTCATTATTCATCACTTAAAGACTCATCCATAGTCGGCAGAGTAGATAAAATATGATCTTCATGTGATGAACCTTCTAGATCTCCCTCGTCCACCTCAGATACTTTTCTCTTTCCCCTTATTTGATAATTAATTGCTACTTTGCTTATAGCTAATCTTTGAGACCACAAGACAACCACCATGCTACAACCAGCAAATCAGCCACAAGACAACCACCATGCCTTGTTGAACTAATAAGGAAACTGGGCAACCACCAACAACTAAACGGGTCATTGACTGCAACAACCCACAAGGCAGCCACCATGCGACAGCCGACAGCTAGCACAACAACCAACACAAAAAAAAATTCAAAATGCAGAGTGATAAAATGAGAGGGGGAGGTAGGGAGAAGAATGCACCAGCCGAGAGAGTGTCGAGATCAAAAGCACCAATGAGCTAGAGAGGGAGAAAACCAGAGAGCTAGAGAGCACCAACGAGCAGGGAGAAGAAAGAACCAGAGAACCAGCGAGCTAGAGAGGGAGAGCACCAGAGAACCAAAGAACCAGAGAGCCAGAGAGCACCAGCAAGCAGGGAGAAGAAAGAACCAGTGAGATAAAGTGTCGACAGCGCGCGAGAGAGGGAGAGCACCAGCGAGCTAGAGAGCACCAAAGAACCAAAGAGCACCAGCGAGCATGGAGAAGAAATAACTAGAGAGCTAAAGTGTCGACAGCGCGCGAGAGAGGGAGAGCACCAGCGAGCTAGAGAGCACCAGAGAACCAGAGAACCAGAGAGCACCAGCGAGCAGGGAGAAGAAAGAACCAGAGAGATAGAGTGTTGACAACGCATGATGGAGAGCTAGGGCAGGAGCGACGGGGAGAGATAAGGCAGGAGCGACGGGGCTAAATGAAAACAGCGGCGTCGGGGGTGTTAAAACAGCGGGTGTTAAATAAAATAATAAATAAAATAATTTTAATTCAAAAAAACGGCCACCATTTCCTTTTTTTGGGCCCGGTATGTCGGTTAAAAACGACATATCGGCCCGTTATTTTCAAAACGCCACAACCCAATTTTAAAACGGTTGTGGCGTTTTACCTCCCAAACTTTCATGTCGGTCGACATATCCGACATGTCGGCCGATATCCACAGCACTGTCGTGAAGGAACGCATTTTTCACATTCAGCTAACTGAGGCTCCACCCCTTACAGGCAGCGGACGACAAAAGAACCTTATAGAGTTCATCTTCGCAACCGGTGCAAAAGTTTCCCGGTAATCAACTCATGTTTTTTGATTGTACCGTCTTGCAACTAACCTTGTCTTGTATCTCTCAACAACTCCCTAGGTGTTCTGTTTGACAAAAAACACTCACTTGCATCCCACAACAGTCTTCCCTTTAGGTAGATGTACCAGATCCCATGTGTGATTTTTGTCAAGGGCATGCATTTCTTCAAGCATAGCCGCCTTCCACCTATCATCAAAGAGGGCATCATGCCATAAAGTATGGATGGAAGTAGCAGCCAAAGAAGAGACAAACGTTCTATGGGAAGTCGTTAGGGACGAATAGGAGACGAACTGAGATAACGAGTGTTGTGTACAAGTACCTTCCCTTAGAGTAATGGATCTTGATGACGGATTAGATGTCTACACTGGGACTCTGGTAGGGATCGGTGTGTTTGTTCCCTTGGGACGATGAGAGTACACCTATAGGGGTTTGACCACAGGGGCAGCAGGAGTTAGCACAGGAGCAATAGGAGATGGAGTCGAGGGACGGTGATATAACAGAGGAATGGGTAACAAAGTTAAGGAACTCACTTCCAACATAGGACAGGTCTCCCTGAAATGAGGGCTCGTAATAGCTCTCAGATTCAAGAAAAGTGACGTCCATGGTAACAAAGACCTTCCTATGAACTGGGTCGAAACATTTATAACCTTTTTGAGTAGGAGCATAGCCTATGAAAAATACACTTATGAGCACGACGATTGAATTTAGTCCTTTGATAAACATGGACAAAACAAACACAGCCAAATATACGGGGTTGTAGAGTAGTAGGGGGTATCCGAAGAGTGTGAAGGGGAAAGTTATAACCCCATTTTGAGCAGGCGAGTGAGCATAAGACATTTGGTGTAGAATGTCGTGATGAGCAAGATAGCGATCAAATTGGGAATCCATGTACTCGCGACCATTGTCGGTGCAAAGAATTTTGATAGACGTACCAAATTGCGCATCAACCATTTTGTGAAACCGCTGAAATAAAGAAAAAACCTCATCTTTAGCCTTCATTAACTAAACTTATGTTGTACGGGAGAAGCAATCAATGAAAGTTACAAACCAACGACAACCAGAGATGAAAGAGGCAGGGCAAGGCCCCAAAACATCACTGTGAATAAGATGAAAAGATACAAAACTAGGGGATGAAACATGATTAAAAGAAGTACGATGATGTTTACCAAGTTCATGAGCATCACGATGTTTACCAAGCGGGAAATAAATGTTTCATTGACATAATAGAAGGATATCCAAGGTGGCAATGCCAGGACTACAAAGTGGCCACCTGATCAGCATGAAGGGTCTTGGGAGGATAAGCAGGAGTGGAAGAATCAAACACATAAAGCCCATCCACCATACTACCAGAGTCAATCACCGTTCCGATCTTCGGGTCCTGAAATACACAAAACGAGGGGAAAAGGTTACAAAACAATTCATAGAGTGTGTCAAATGACTAATGAAGAGAAAATTGTGAGTAAACTTGGGAATATGAACAACAGAAGAAAGAGTAAGAGAGAAACAGGGGATAATTCCTTTCCCAGCAATAGAGCTAAGGAACTGCCCACAATGCTCACTTTGTCTCTACCAAACAAAGGAAGGTAAGATACAAAACCTGTAGCAGAGCCGAGTCATATGATCCGTTGCTCCAGAATTGATAATCCAGTGGATAGAAGAACGAGAAGACGCATTATGAGCACCTGAGGGACCCTGATGAGCATAGGAAGATGAAGAAGCAAAAGGCACCAAAGACTGTTGCTACATCAGGCGGCATAAGGCATGGATCTCTTTCGGCAGACAGGGACAAAGAAGTGGCTTGGACAGTGGGAGGCGGTGGCTCCTCGGAGGCATCAGACAGGTGAGCAGAGCGGCCCTGAGAGCGATCGTAGCCACAACCTCCACGTGGTTCAGGACCCCCACGAGGTGCGAGAAAGCTATGGAGACGAAAACAGGTGTCCTGGGAATGACGGGACTTCCCGCAGTAATCACAGAGTAAATGGTCTTTGTCGGTGAACTTGGGCCTGGAATCACGAGGAGCTCTATTGTCATACTGAACAGCCAGGGAAGACCTTTCTGGAGCAGTGTCAGGATTCCAAGTCTGTCGCCTATCAAATTTTTGTTAAACAAGACTGAAAACCTCTGGAAGAGACGGTAGAGGAGAACATCCAAGAATCTGAACACTGATCTGATCGAAGTCACGATGTAGACCATGAAGAAACTCAATAACTCGGTTCATGTCTTCCCGAGCTCGAACAAGGATCTCATTCTCAGGATACACAAGAGTGAGGGGATCAAAGTGATCATACTCTTGATAAAGTTGAGTGAACTCCATGTAGTAGACAGACAGAGGGCGATCACCTTGACGAAAGAGAAAGACCTTTCGGCGCAGCTGGAAAATCTGGGCAGCATTGCCCCTGCAGGAGTAAGTAGCCTCGGCCCTCTTCCAAACATCCACTGCGGTCTCCAAAAATAGGTAATTATGGGCAATCGAGTCAACCATAGAGTATGTCAACCATAACAAAGGAGTTCTCAGACTCCCACTGTAGCCACTCCGGAGAATCCTTTGCAGGTATCGGAATAGTCCCCAGAACATAATCGAACAAACGTCCTCTCTTCAAAGCAAGGGTAATAGCTTGAGACCACGGGAGAAAATTGGAACCATCCAGTCTTAGAGTAGTGATTTGAGGGGTATTGTGATCATGACCAGACCGAGCCGAGCTACCGGGCGGCAAGGTATCGGAGCAAATTTCCGCACCGGAAGAGATAGAGGGAGATCCGTCAGACCCCGACATGTTATGCAAGAACCAAAAACAAGAACCACCAAGAGGAAACACCACAAACACCTAGATAGAAATTAGGATTGTCTCATAGAGGGAGGAATGATACTAAGATCATGCTCCAATAAGGACCGACACCGGAAAGGCCATGGTTTAGAGCAACATTTCTGGTGTCAAGGAACGAAAACACGGCAGCACGTGCTGGAAAAGAACCGAAGAACGAAAGAAGAAGAGTCGGATAGCGACGGAGACTGCTAGCCGATGCGGGAGGGGGCTAGAAACCGCTGAAGAAGAGCGGGAAGGCCGCTGGCGGAGGACGAAGAGATTGTTGGATTGGTTGGAGACTGGTGACTGCTGGAAAGGGTGCGGAGGCAGAAGAGACTCAAATGGAAGGGAGACTGCTTGCGGCGAGCGGGTGCGGAAGAGGGCGAGCGGGAGCGGGCGAGCGGCGGACTGCTGTTTGCAGAAGCGGGCGAGCGGCGGACTGCTGCTTGCGGAAGCGGGCGGACGTGGAATCGGAAGCCCTAAGGCTCTAATGCCATGTTGATTTGAGAGATGAAATTTCTAATTACTTTATTCATCCATATAGGGGATATATAAAGAGATACAAAATGCTCATAAAGGAAGAAAAAAAATGTGGGACTAAATCTCCACACGCGGAAACATAATAATAAAAATAAACTCATCTCAACAACAACAATATAAGGATTTGAAATATATATCACGGGTTATTTACCGGGACCTCCCCTCGAAGTTTGCATAATTACAGCTTGCACCCCTCTAACATTCGAAATTACAATTATTTCCTTTAATGTTTATATTTCATAACATCCATGCACAAAAAGACCCCCGGAAACTGTACTCCAAGGGGGTACTTTTGTGCATGGATGTTATGGAATGTACACATTGAGGGGAGTTCTTTGTAATTTTGAAAGTTAGAGGGGTGCAAGCTGTAACTACGCAAAATTTGAGGGGTGCAAGCTGTAACTACGCAAAATTTGAGGGGAGGTTCCGGTAAATAACCATATATATTAATATAGAATGCTTCAACGAGAAGGTTAACATGGATGTGACAAAAGCTGGAAAGCAAAAGGTTTAAATGATTTATTAAAATGGAAGCACCTATGAGTATCAGAGTGTGAGATTATAAAAAAATAGACTTGAGTAGTTTGGGGTCATGCAGGATAGAGAGCAAAGAATCTTTAGTCCTATGACACATCATAGAGAGAAAAGAATCTTTAGTCCCACGACACATCTGTGTGCATGCATGAACGCATGTATAGACTTATTGTTGCAGTTACGAACGAAGGTCTTAACATATATGCAAAAATACATATTTGAGTATTTAGAGAGATGGCTTCACCCTTAGTTGTCTGGAAAGAACACAGTTTATCTTCAGAAGCCACCAATCTACTTAGATGAATTGTATAAAAACGTAAAATTTGTAATATTAAAACGGTCGATTATCAATATTCCTGAAGCTTTAACACAATTTCATTTTTAAGTTGAAATTATTAAATTAACAAAAGATAAAATTCTACCAGAAAACAAAAAAATTTTACAAAATAGTAAGTTCGGCTGGGATAGATTATGTTCAAAGTAAATACCTTGAATTGTTGTCGTGAATCCCCTTCTAGCTTCAAGTAAAATGCTCGCTCCTCTAGTGAAAATTCTACATTCTTCAAGTTTATTGATTTTGGGGGTAACTTTATAATTGGCTCCCCATTAACTTGGGTCCCTATACAAAAAAAAAAGACCAATGGTTCATAAATAAGCATAAATCTAATCAAGTTTGTGTCAAATTGGAGGCCAGATAAGATCCAAAATGCAAAAAAAAAGGTTAAATCAGTCAAAATAATAAAAAAATAACTACGAAAGTTATCCTATTGTTTAGTAGCCAGGAGGTCCTTAAGCATGTATATGAAAATAATTTGATTTGTATAAATTCAAAGCAAAAGAAGAAATCCAATTGAGCCACACAGGCTAGACATGCTCCTAGAAATCCTGACGCTTTCATGGTTTGGTATGTCTTCAAGGGATCTTGGGTACGATTGATGCAGCACAAGAAGAGTTATCGAAGTATAATAATTTAATTTAGAGAGAAAGATTTATTCTTTCAAATACATATTTTGGCTTGAATTTTTACCTTTAAAGATGAGACTAGAATTAATTTTGGATAGCATTAAATTATTTTAGTTGCCATAAAATTATAATTATATAAATAGGGGACTTATGGCTTGTAAATAGAATAATTTATTGATGAATGAAACAAGTGTTTTCCAAAATTATCCACTCTTGCTTCTCTCGTCTCACTCCTCACAGTTTGTAATGTGCTATGTTGCACGGGGATGAGATATGAGATACAGATTAGGGATTTATGATTTTCAAATAAAAACTAGAATACATGTTTGAAATTTTAAATTAATTAAATATAATATAGATTAAAATGTGCTTGAAATTTTAAGTTATTTAAATATAAATACAGATTAAGATATGTGTGCCATTCACCTCATCTTCATACATATCATATATTAAATAAAGACGATGTTTATCTGTGTAAATAAATCGAATCATATCATAGTTAGAATCACTAGACTTCGACCACTTATCATCCAATATTTTTCTCTCAGATGTCTTTCTCCATATCATCATAGCATACACAAATTTTGAGCACTTTCAAGCAATTTTTATAAACATTCACTTTCATCTCTTTCCCCATATCATCATACGGGAGTATCCAAGATTTTTTTATTTAAAATTAAAAGAAATGGGTTTTGAGAGTTCCATAGATGGGTTTTCAAGAGTTTCATGATTCTGAAATGTTCCAAAAACGACACATGTCGTTGCAAGTACCAGTGATTCCTAGGTAATGAGCCAATTTCCTATCCCATTATTAGCACTAATAATTTTATTTTATTTTATTTACTTATCTCACTCTCACATTGGCAGAATTTTATCATATTCTAGTTTGATCAAACTTAATCATTAGCAGTAATAGAACTTATGAGAAAAATTGTCCTGGGGATTTGAAATGATCAACTACACAAATTTTGACTCATTAGATATCATTGATCCAATCAACCAAATATTTTCTTATCTTAAATTAAGGCAACCAAATATTTTTTCCAAACATCAAAACCTTGGGAAAAGGTATTTTGAAATACTATTCCAAAGGTAGCATGTCATCCATCTCTTTGCCGCTTCCAAAGGTATCTACATCTACGAAATTTGGGAATGCCTTAATGGATTTCAATGTGTATTGATAGGCGCTAGTTTTCATTCCATAAATTATTGGATTTTGTTAGAAAAGCCCACTTTAAGGCCCATCTAGGGGCTCATTCTTCCCTCTTCTCTCTTTCTCGCTCTCTATTTGTATTAGTCCCACATCTTGGATTGGGATTTCTCTCTTCCTTCTTCCCCTATATAAATGTATTCATATTTGTAATTATCAATTCAAGAAGTATATACAAGGTTTGGAGCTCTCTCTACATGGTATCAGAGCCAGCGATCCCGACCTCGCGGTCTCCCTTTCTCTAACCGCCCGGCTTGTCTCCTGTCCGTTATTCCTCTGCGACCTTGCAATCTACTCGCACCGGGTAGCGGCCTGCTCTACCCGTCCCTTCTTCCAGCGGCTTCTCCCTTGGTAAACCGCTGCCCTCTCCTCTTCCTCTCTCCCTCCCGTGGATCCACCCCTCCGCACCCACCCCCCTTTTTATAACTTCTTCTCTGTCCCGTGGACCCACTTCTCTCTGCCTCTAGCCGCTTGCGGTTTGTCTGCTTGTCGCTTGCGGTTTGTCTGCTTCTAGCCGCTCCATACCTCTCTCCTCTAGCCGCTCGAGTTCCTACTCGCGTCCTCTCTATTCTAACCGCTCGAGTTTCTACTTGCGGTCTCTCCCTCCTCTATCCGCTCGAGTTCCTACTCGCGGTCTCTCTTCTTCTCTGTGGTTCCACCTCTCCCTACCTCTCTGGCGGCCTATTTCTACTCGCTGCGGCCTGTTGTCAGTCCGCCCTCGCTCACTGCTTGTTCGCGGACTGCCTTGTCTGCGACTTGCTCCTGCTTGCCGTCTTTTGTTTCCCTATCTGCTTGTCTCTACTCGCGGTTTCTCTGTTCGCTGTTGAGATCTGCCTGACCGTGCGGGCTGTCTCTTTCTCGCCCGCATCTTGGTCGCGGTCTCTGCTCTTATCCGCCGGCCTCGCCCTCTCTTCTTGCGGACTGCTCCTGTCCGCTGCGGCCTGTTCCTGTCCGCTGCGGCCTGCTCCTGTCCGCTGCGGCCTGCTCCTGTCCGCTGCGGACTGCATCCTATGCTTTCACCGCTTCTGTGTACACCTAGACCGTGCGGCCTGCTCCTTTGTTTCCGCATTTGGGTCGCGATCTGCCTAATCGTTGGTGTAACCGCGCGGGCTGTTCCTTCTCACTGTTGCCCAGTGTTTGCTTCTGCTGCGGTCTTCTCTTATCCGCTGCGACCTCTGTTTCTAGCCGCTGGTGCGTTGTCGTCGTGTCTGCTGCGGACTTCTCCTTGCAAAATGATCGGCTGTCCTCCGGGCTCTGTGGTGTCTGTTTCCGATGCTGGTACTTCATGCCTCGCTCATAGCTCATCCTGGATTTTGGATTCCGGGGCCTCTCACCACATTACATCACGGACACCACCTCAATATTTGCCCTCCGTGCATCCCCAGTTCATTACTGTTGCTAGTGGGGACACTCTTCCCGTCTCTGGTGCTACAGATATTCGCCTCACTCACTCCATTACTCTTCGCTCTGCACTTCATGTTCTGGGCTCTCCGTTCAACCTTCTCTCTATTGCCAGACTCACTGCTGACCTCGATTGTACTGTTATTTTTTTCTTCCAACTCCTGTGTTGTGCAGGATCGCAAGACGCAAACCATCATTGGAAAAGGGCATCTGTCAAATGGTCTCTATATCCTTAACCCGTCTCCTCCCACAGTGCTGACGTCCATCAGCTCCGTTGACTGGCACCGCCGTCTGGGTCATGCTCCTCTCAACATCCTCAAGAAATCTCTCCCCGACGTGTCCTTCCACGAGTTCACATGTGAGTTATGTATCTATGGGAAACATCATCGCTCTACGTTCTCACCACATCCTTCTCGGCGTCCTGCTCCCTTTGATCTTGTTCACTCCGATATTTGGGGACCTTACAAAATTACAAGTGTTTTTGGATACCGCTACTTTGTCACATTTGTCGATGACTACTATAGGGTGACCTGGCTGTACCCCCTTCGTGACCGCTCTGAATTACCTGGTGTATTCCGTACCTTCTTTATTGAAATTCGCAACCAGTTCTCCACAACCATCAAAACCCTCCTCACCGATAATGCCCGTGAATACACTAGTCATACCTTCTCTCACCTCTGTGCGGAGTTTGGGGTCATCCATCAGACCTCCTGTGTCTATACCCCCCAACAAAATGGCGTTGCTAAACGCAAGAATCGTCATCTGCTCGAGGTCACCCGCTCCCTTATGCTTCAGATGAATGTTCCAAAACAATATTGGAATTTTGTGGTTTCCACCGCTTGTACTCTTATTAACCGTCTGCCCTCATCTATCCTCAATTTTGCAGTTCCCTACACTCTCCTTTTTCCTTCCCAACCTACATTCTTCATCACCCCACGCGTGTTTGGTTGTGTATGTTTTGTTCATCTTGGTCCGTCCACTGACAAACTTGCTCCCCGTGCCACTAAATATATGTTTGTGGGTTATTCTCGCACTCAGAAGGGCTGCATTTGTTTTTCTCCCACGGACCGCAAGTTGGTTACTTCTGTTGATGTCACCTTCCTCGAACATCAGCCATACTACTCTCCATCTACTGACCCTCCTCTTCCGCCACCTCTTCCGCGACCTGTTATCCCCGTCTCGTCCACCATCCCACATCTACCTTCCCCACCCCTCCCACCTAAACCACCTACACCACCAGTAATTCGTGTCTACACTCGACGTCCTCCCTCGTCTACTACCCTACGAGAGCTGCCCCGCTCTAATGATGCTTTGCACCCTGCGGATCCGACAACTGATTCCACTGCCCACTCGATGGCCAACTTTGTCTCTCTTCACCGCCTCTCACCGGAACTCCGTCAGAGTGCTCTCTCTTTCTCCTCTACCTCCACTCCTACTTCTGTACAGGAGGCTCTTCAACACCCCAGCTGGCGGGCGGCCATGGAAGATGAAATGCGGGCTCTCTGGGCCAACCGCACTTGGGATCTGGTTCATCTTCCTGCAGGTCACTCATGTGTTAGCTGCAAGTGGCTCTTTGTTATTAAACATGCGGCGGATGGCACCGTTGAGCGTCTCAAGGCCCGCCTTGTGGCCCGGGGTTTTACTCAGCAACAGGGCCTTGATTATGAGGAAACGTTCTCCCCGGTGGCCAAAATGAACATTGTCCGAGTTCTTCTATCCTTGGTTGTTCACCGTCACTGGACTCTTTATCAGCTGGATGTTAAGAACAACTTCCTTAATGGTGATCTTCAGGAGACTGTTTATATGCATCAACCTCCCGGGTTTGAGACCACGGGGGAGTCTCGGGTTTGTCATCTTCGGAAATCTATTTATGGTCTCAAACAATCCCCGCGCGCTTGGTTTGACAAATTCAGCACGGTAGTCCGAAATATTGGCTTCAATAGGAGCTCAGCTGACTTCTCTCTCTTCACTCGACATCGGCCAACCGGAACAGTAATTCTACTTGTCTACGTTGACGATATCCTCATTACTGGCGACGATACTACAGGAATACAACATACCAAGCAACAGTTGAACTCAGCTTTTCAGACCAAAGATCTTGGTAACCTACGGTATTTCCTCGGGCTTGAGGTTGCACGACGGCCTGATGGTCTTGTATTATCCCAAAGGAAGTATTGCATGGATCTTCATGATGTTGGCTATTCAGGATGCAAACCTACGGATACTCCAATGGACGTGAATCACAGGCTATCGGCACATAGCTCTAACGCCGATGAGCTGCTTACGAATCCGGAATACTACAGACGCCTGGTTGGGAAACTGATCTACCTTACAGTTACCCGACCAGACATCTCCTTTGCCGTCGGAGTTGTGAGTCGATTTATGCATGCCCCGAGGACATCTCATCTTCAAGCTGTCCAGCGCATTCTTCGGTATCTCAAGAACGCTCCAGGACAAGGTCTTGTGTACAAGCCATCCACTTCTTTATCCCTTGTCGCTTACTCTGACGCTGACTATGCCGGGTCCATTGATGATAGGCGTTCTACAACAGGTTTTTGCACTTACTTCGGTGGACATCTCATAACTTGGCGTAGCAAGAAACAGAATGTGGTTGCTCGCTCTTCTGCTGAAGCTGAGTACCGCGCTATGCCTGCTGTTGTTTCAGAGTTGACTTGGCTTGTGAGCCTTCTGAGAGACTTGGGTGTCCGTCTCTCATCGCCAGCGACCCTATTTTGTGACAGTCAAGCGGCAATCCATATT
This sequence comes from Platanthera guangdongensis, assembly GCA_039583875.1. NCBI lineage: Eukaryota > Viridiplantae > Streptophyta > Magnoliopsida > Asparagales > Orchidaceae > Platanthera > Platanthera guangdongensis. The sequence continues at coordinate 177,143,076 of CM077159.1, forward strand.
GCCAAGAATCCTGTATTTCACGAACGCACAAACCATATTGAAGTTGACTGTCACTTCATCCGAGAAAAGGTACAGGCAAAGAAGATAAATTTAGAGCATGTTCCTGCTGCAAGCCAAGTTGCTGACATCCTAACTAAAGCTCTCTCCCGGCCTCTATACTACCAGTTTTTATCCAAGCTTGGTGCCTACGACTTGTACGCTCCAGCTTGCGGGGCAGTGTTAGAAAAGCCCACTTTAAGGCCCATCTAGGGGCCCATTCTTCCCTCTTCTCTCTTTCTCTCTCTATCTATTTGTATTAGTCCCACATCTTGGATTGGGATTTCTCTCTTCCTTCTTCCCCTATATAAATGTATTCATATTTGTAATTATCAATTCAAGAAGTATATACAAGGTTTGGAGCTCTCTCTACAGATTTCAATGTGAACGTGTTGGGAGAATTTGAGACAAGATTTTGTATTCCTAAATCTCTGGTCAATACGTTGTTTCGCACGATAAATTACACCCTTTGTAATCTTTTCATAAAAATTACAAATCAGATCATTACTATTAGGAGTATTTGGAGCACATATTGTCATCCGAAATCTTTGTTTGATTGAACACTACATAAACCAAATCCACTCACTTCCATTGTAGCCTATTCAACGTTTTTTTTCAAAGTAAACTAAAAGATAAATATGCTGAAACACGGGACATCAATTTTGAACGCTGAAACTGTTGTCCAGATGATCTCCAAGAATTTTTAACATCCGGACTGCAGTTTTAAGCCTTGGACCAAAAATTTACAAACTACCATAATTGTGGTTTGAAACAGCTGAAACCGACACGAAACATTTTTAGGTTGCTAGATGTAACGGCCCTCATATGGCTACCGCTAAAATATAACGTAACATTTCATAAGAGCAATGTTTGAACATTCAGAGTACAGCAGGAAAGAGAGTACGAGAAAGAAATAAAATATCAGGACAAAATAAACCATTTCATTTCCTTAAAAATTTCTGATACATATATATACATGAGTCCAAAAAGGTAGTCCTATCATACAAAAAGGGGCTTACCATACTACACATATACAACTGTTGACTCATATCACACAGCTACTATGTACTAATATCATACTGACACTATATGCAGTAAAACTAGAACTCCTCATGGGGATACTCTGGGTCACTGCACCTCTCTCTGTGCTCCTGTAGTACGCCAAGGACTGCTGAGTAAACTTCCACCCAAAGACGATACTTCTTTTCCTGTCGAGGAGCGCATGGTCGATGTTGACTACTGGTGACGGGGACCGCCTCTTCCTTGACCTGTTTAGTTTTATTTTATATTAGTCAATTGACTATGTGAATTCTTGGTTTCCCTTGTTTTTCCTTATTATGATTATTGCTTAATATTTTAACATATTTATTTTCCTTTATGTTCAGTCCTATCGTGACTTATATTACTTGTACATAATGTCTCTTTACTTTTTAATTCACTTTTGAGAGTGGGCTATCTGAAATGTAAATTAAGTGTCCTTATCTCACACTAAGGTAATATTTTCACGTGTCCTTGTTTTGCACGTATATATTACCAATCGTGCACTTAACTCGCACGATAAAGGAAGATTATTCTCCCTACCATCCAATGTGGGTTAACACTTCTACAGCTCATCATCTTGCCTTGTTCCATTTATCTTGCGGTTTAATCGTATATTTGCTCTTGCATGATTATTATCATCTTATTTTAAGCATTTAAGCATTTAAGCATCTTAAGCATTTAAACAGTTAAGCATTTAAGCATAATATAAGAACAAAGGAAACATAAGAAATTGCATTGTATAAGGAAAAGAACTCACTCCGACTTTCTACTTGCACTTATCCTTGCGTTGATCAGTTTCTCGTACTTTTTTCTTACCTTTATCTCTCATTCCTTCTTCATTGCGTCTTTCACTGCCTTGTGACGCCATTTCCTATCATATAGAACATCACATTATTGTCAACTATATGGATTCCCTTAACCTAAGTAGCTCTAACGAGACTTCAATCGTCTACGGATTTGTTGTCCTAATATGTAAAGACTTCAAATTCCGTTAAATAACTTTCCTCTTTACGCATATAGGGTAGGATAGCAATCTCTAACCTTTCATGGGTGAATTGGAGCAATCACTTTCCTCCAATTAGGAATTTGGAGTCAATGGATACCAAATAAGCTACATGAATAACATAGTATGATTCCTACCTAAGATAGTCACGTAGGGTTTCGTTTTTCTTTTTCCCCACAACCCAAAAAGGCAAGCCAATATCTGAAATTGATATGACCTCCCTTAGGGTTCCGCCAAAATTTCATAAACATCACGGATTAGGGCACACAACCCATCACAGAAACTTTTCAGATGGAAATAGATGAAAGAATTCTCAAAGCTCAAACCCTAGATGTCTACCCGTTTCAATCTGTGAAGATCTTTGGAAAAAGGAACAAAAGGACTAGAGGGGAAGAGATTACCTTACGTTAGGAAGAAAAATCGAGAGAAACGGAGGAGATTTGGGCCTCCGGCGAGATCTGGCGTCGATCGGCTCCTGTGCGGCTTCCGTCAGGCGTGACTTTGGTTCTGGAGGAAGTGAAAACCACGGGATTGCTTTTACCCGATGTCGCCTGCTTCCAGCATGACACGCATTGTTGAGACCGCCAAATGTCGGTCCAACACAACTCAACCGGTCACCATTGCACCTCCAACCGGATTTTACTTACACACCACTTCTCATCATATCATAATTAACTTGAATTACAACATATCAATAACATGTACCTGTAATAAATTTACACGACGTCACAATTCTCCCCTCCTTATTGGATTTTCTTCCGCGGAAATCTTCATTTTATATCCTCATCAAATAGAAAGGGAAAAAGGTCATGTATTATCTCTTCCTTTTCCCAAGTAGCTTCATGTTCCCTGTGTCCTTTCCACCAGACTTCAACAAATCGAACTGTCTTATTTCGGAGTTGCTTGTTTTGTCAATCCATTATTTTGTATGGCTCTGTTGGACCGGATAAGTCAGCTTCAATTTGAATCTGATCAGAAGGGACTAGCGTTTCTGGGTCTGCAACAAACTTCCTCAAGAAAGACACATGGATGCATCGTGGAGATTCTGAACAGCATCAGATAATGCCAAGCGATATGCGACTTCTCCAATCCTTTTTGTGATTGGGAAATGTCCAACATATCGTGGACTAAGTTTTTCAAGTCGACGAATTCGCGAAACTCGTTTGAACGGTCTTATTTTCAGGCATATCATATCGCCCACATTAAATTCAACTTTTCGATGTCTGGCTTTATAATATTTTTGTTGTCTGTCTTGCGCTATTTTAAATCTTTCTCGCACAATTGCAAGTTTATCATTTAGCTTATCTACTCGTTTCTTTTGAAATAACCTTTGTTCACCATTCTCCGCCCAACTTAATGTTGTGCGGCACCTCCGCCCATACAACGCTTCAAATGGTGTCATCTGAATACTTGACTGGTAGCTATTATTATAAGAAAATTCTATCAATGATAGATATTTTTTCCATGATCCTCGCAGATCTAGCACGACCATCCTTAAGAGATCCTCTAATATCCGAATGGTTCGCTCGGACTGACCATCTGTTTGTGGGTGGAATGCAGTGTTATACAATAACCTTGTTCCCAAACGTTTTTGTACTAACTTCCAACTATCAGATGTAAAACGTCCATCTCTGTAAGAAACAATAGATCGGGGAATTCCATGATATTTCACAATATTATCAATGTACTGATCGACTAATTTTTGAACTGTATTGTCATTCTTCATAGGGACAAAATGTGCAACTTTTGTGAGTCGATCCACAATCACCCATATATCATTATTTCCTGCTTTGCTCCTCGGCAATCCCATCACGAAGTCCATCGTTATTTCTTCCCATTTTCACTCCGGAATTGGTAAGGATTGTAAATATCCGCCAGGTTTTTGATGTTCTGCATTTACCAATTGACAAGTCTGACATTTGGCAATATATTTGATGATATCAGTCTTCATTCCTGGCCACCAAAATTCCTGTTTGAGGTCTTGATACATCTTTGTTCTTTCAGGATGTATTGAATAAATTATATGATGTGCTTCATAAAGTAATTCAGATCAAATTGAATTGACGTTAGGAATACACAATCTTCCATTGAGAAATAACAATCCATCATTCTCCATAAATGTAGTTGACTGCCACTCCTAACCTTTTCCAAAAATTTTATAAAAATAGGATCTTGATTCATCATTCTCCTCACTCTTTCTGTAAGTGAGTGTTCCGCTGTCAATTGAAAGAGCAAGCCTTGAGTTTGGGATGTCGAGATATACGTAAGCAGTTCTAACTTTTGCAGATCTCGCACTAACTCTTTTTGCTCTGTTATTGGTACAATCATGGAGTCTAGATTCTTCTTGCTGAGTGCATCAGCAACAACATTCGCTTTCCCGGGATGATATTTGATATCCACATCGTAATCTTTTATCAATTCCAATCATCGCTTTTGTCGCATGTTGATTTCTTTCTGGAAAAAGATGTATTTCAAACTTTTATGATCCGTAAAAATTTCACATTGGGCACCATAAAGATAATGTCGCCAAATTTTTAAAGCAAACATGATCGCTGCCAATTCAAAATCGTGAGTTGGATAGTTACGTTCAGCATCTTTCAATTGTCGTGATGCATAAGCGATAACTTTACCATTTTGCATTAAGACGCACCCAAGACCTTTCAACGATGCATCACTATAAATTTGAAACCTTTCATTACCACATGGCATAACCATCACCGGGACTGTTGTCAACCTTTCTTTTAAGCCTTCAAATGTGTGTTGACATTCATCGATTCACATAAATGCGACATTTTTTCGAGTTAATTTCGTCAATGGTAAAGCAATTGCTGAAAAGTTTTTAACAAATTTCCTATAGTAACTTGTCAAACCAAGGAAACTCCTAATTTCTATGACAGAAACTGGTCTTGGCCAGTTCATAATGACTTCTACTTTCGTTGGGTCTACAGATAATCCATATTTCGTAATGACATGATCCAAGAAAGATACTTTTGTCAACCAAAATTCACATTTTGAAATTTTGCATATAAGACCTGGTCCTTCAGTACTTGCAACACAATCCGCAAATGTTTTGCGTGTTCCTCCTTGTCTTTTGAATAGATCAGAATATCGTCAATGAACACAATGACGAATTTGTCTAAGTCCTTGAAGACCCGGTTCATTAAATCCATAAATACGGTTGGCGCATTTGTTAGTCCAAACGGCATAACTATAAACTCAAAATGTCTGTACCTCGTATTAAAAGCCGTTTTGTAAATATCTTCGTCCTTAATTCTCATTTGATGATAACCCAATCTCAAGTCAATTTTTGAAAATACTTTCGCATTGACTAATTGATCGAATAAATCATCAATGCGGGGTAGCGGATATTGATTCTGGATTGTCAACTTATTTAGTTCGCGGTAATCGATACACAATCGTAGCGAACCATCTTTCTTTTTCACAAATAGCACTGTGGCTCCCCACGGTGATGTGCTTGGACGTATGAAATTTTTATCTAATAATTCCTGTAACTGACTTTTCAATTCTGTCATTTCCTTGGGAGCTATTCGATAAGGGGTTTTGCTACAGGTGTTGCTCCTTCCACCAAATTAATGGCGAACTCAACTTCTCGAAACGGAGGTAATCCCGGTAACTCATCCGGAAAGACATCAAGAAAATCACATACCACAAGAACTGCTACTGGTTCACCTTTCACTGTATCACTCCCTTTTAGCATCACCAAAATTGCTTCACAATCCTTCCTTAATTTTTTTCATTGCTTTCAAAGAGGATATCATGATCTTTGAAACTTCACTCATCCCAGTAAAATTACATCGTGTCTGATTATTTAATGTAAATGCAGTTTTTTATTCTTACATTTGATGATCGCTTCATGTGTGGTTAACCAATCCATCCCTAAGATGATATCGAATTCAGATAGGGGTAGAACGACAACATCTGCTTCGACTGGCTGATTATCAATTGTTAGACATACTGTCCATCAAAGCTTTGTATTCATTTTTGTATTGTTCAGCATTGTGACTTTTATGTCATTATAGGACTGATAAGGTTCTATATTTAGATGTTTCTGCCGCTGAAGCTATAAAAGAGTGGTTGGCTCCAGTGTCAAATAAGACTTTCATAATATTATTGTGAACAGAAACTATACCTGTGATCATCGTATCATGTGCTTTCACTTCTTGTTGGTTAATGTTAAAAACCCTTGGTTGTACTTGCCTTTCATCCCTGGGATGCAAGACAGATCCTGACGCCACTGATTCAAGGCCCATTCCTTTGTCAAGAGAATGCAAAGTTGAGCTTTGACCTGGACCTCATCTGCTATCCCTACCAGTTTCTGTTTTCCACAAGGGGCATTCATGCTTCAAATGTCCGGGGCGGATGGCATTTAAAACATATCCCTGTCCCTTTTAAACATTCTCCTGGGTGAGCTTTGTCACATTTTCCATAAATAGGATAACTGATCGTACCGCTGGCTGCGGGGGCTGGCACCGGATGACCTTTTTTAAACTTTTTCCACTTTGAGCCTCCACTTTTACCTGAAAAGGTCTTGCTCTGTTCTTCTGGCAAACTCTTTGGTTGTAATTCAATCCTTCTCTGCGAGCTTTCCACATCCCTCTCAATAAATTTTGTCGTCTCCACCAACTCATTATAATGCATAATGCGCTGCGAAATCAGATGTACACTCACATCTTCCCGCAGACCCAATTGGAAACGAAAACAACGTTCTCGTTCATTAGGAACCATGTCACTTGCATAGTATGCTAGCTGAGTGAATTCAACTTCGTATTGTACCACCGATCGATTTCCCTGCATTAATCGAAGGAACTTCCCCTGAAGGATTCGTTTCTCGGACGGCGGCACAAACCAATTGATGAATTCATTCAAAAATTCATCCCAATGAATCTCAGTTGGCAATCGTCCATAGAATATTCCTTGTTTCAAGCTATCCCACCATCTACTAGCCTCGCCTTCAAAGAGGAAGGTAACTAGTTCAATCCGTCGATCCTCCGGACATCGCATTTCTTGAAAGATAATCTCAATCTTTTTAATCCAATCTTCAGTTTCCATTGGCGTAACACCACCACGAAAGGTTGGCGGCCTCATATCCAAAAACTGCTTTAGATGTCGATCCTCTGCAACGTGAGCTGGTCGTGGTGCAGTATGTCCCATTCGGATTGCCTCTGCCAAGGCTTGCATAACTTCTGCTAAAGGAGGGTTAGACCTTTCGGAGCTATAACTCTCTTTTGTCATCGCAGTTCGTTCTCGTTCTAATTCTTCTCTTTCTCTACGACTCAAATATGTTCGGGAAAATTCCTGAAAAAGAGAAGGTAACTTCAGGAATTAGAAAACACCATAAGGTATCAGAAATACTATGGTAGTATTTGTCCTCTGATATTTCTTTACGTACTCATATCACCTCATTGTTCGAAACCTGCCTCTGATACTAATGTATTATAATGGCCTCCTTATGGCTACTGCTACAATATAACGTAACATTTCATAAAAGCAATGTTCGAACATTCAGAGTACAGCAGGAAAGAAAGAGAGTACGAGAAAAAAAAATATCAGGACAAAATAAATCCTTTCATTTCCTTAAAAGTTTCTGATATATATATATATATATATATATATATATATATATATATATATATATATACATGAGTCCAAAAAGGTAGCCCTAATATACAAAAAGGGGTTTACCATACTACACATATACAACTGCTGACTCATATCACACAGCTACTATGTACTAATATCATACTGACACTACATGCAGTAAAACTGGAACTCCTCATGGGGACACTCTGGGTCTGCACCTCTCTCTGTGCTCCTGTAGTACGCCAAGAACTGCTGAGTAAACCTCCACCCAAAGACGATACTTCTTTTCTTGCCGTGGAGTACATGGTCGACGTTGACTACTGGTGACGGGGACCGCCTCTTCCTTGACCTGTTTAGTTTTATTTTATATTAATCAATTGACTATGTGAATTCTCGGTTTCCCTTGCTTTTCCTTATTATAATTATTGCTTAATATTTTGTCATATTTATTTTCATTTATGTTCAGTCCTATCGTGACTTATATTACTTGTACATAATGTCTCTTGACTTTTTAATTCACTTTTGAGAGTGAGCTATCTGAAATGTAAATTAAGTGTCATTACCTCACACTAAGGTAATATTTTCACGTGTTCTTGTCTCGCACGTATATATTACCAATCGTGCCCTTAACTCGCACGATAAAGGAAGATTATTCTCCTCACCTTCCAATGTAGGTCAACACTTCTATAGCCCATCATCTTGTCTTGTTTCATTTCTCTTGCGGCTTAATCGTATATTTGTTCTTGCATGGTTATTATCATTTTATTTTATTTAAGCATTTAAACATCTTAAGCATTTAAATAGTTAAGCATTTAAGCATAATATAAGAACAACGAAAACATAAGAAATTGCATTGTATAAGGAAAAGAACTCACTCCTACTTTCTCCTTTCCCTTATCCTTGCGTTGATCAGTTTCTCGTACTTTTTCCTTGCCTTTATCTCTCCCTTCTTCTTTTCGTCTTCCACTGCCTTGTGACGTCATTTCCTATCATATAGAACATCACATTATTGTCAACTATATGGATCCCCTTAACCTAAGTAGCTCTAACGAGGCTTCAATCGTCTATGTATTTGATGTCCTAATATGTAAAGACTTCAAATTCCGTTAAATAACTTTCCTCTTTACGCATATAGGGCAGGATAGCAATCCCTAACCTTTCATGGGTGAATTGGAGCAATCACTTTCCTCCAATTAGGGATTTGGAGTCAATGGATACCAAATAAGCTACATGAATAACATAGTATGCTTCCTACCTAAGATAGTCACGTTGGGTTTCGTTTTTCTTTTTCCCCCAACCCAAAAAGGCAAGTCAATATCTGAAATCGATATGACCTCCCTTAGTGTTCCGCCAAAATTTCATAAACATCACGGATTAGGGCACACAACCCGTCACAGAAACTTTTCAGATGCAAATAGATGAAAGAATTCTCAAAAGCTTAAACCCTAGATGTCTACCCATTTCAATCTGTGAAGATCGTTGGAAAAGGGAATAAAAGGACTAGAGGGGAAGAGATTACCTTACGTTAGAAAGAAAAATCGAGAGAAAAGGAGGAGATTTGGGCCTCCGGCGAGATCTGGCGTCGATCGGCTCCTGCGCGGCTTCCGTCGGGCGCGACTTTGGTTCTGGAGGAAGTGATAACCACGGGATTGCTTTTACCCGATGTCGTATGCTTCCAGCGTGACTCGCATTGTTGGGACTGCCAAATGCCGGTCCAAAACAACTCAACCGGTCACCATTGCACCTCCAACCGGATTTTACTTACACACCACTTCTCCTCATATCATAATTAACTTGAATTACAACATATCAATAACATGTACCTGTAATAAATTTACGCGACGTCACACTAGACAGCGGTTTTAGGGTTTAGAAGTGCTGTTTGGACCCTAAAACTGCAGCCCAAATGTATAAAACTGCTGCAATTGCTTCAAGATAGCAATTTTGGAGTGGAAAACTGTTGTCCAGATGCAAATTCAAGAGTTTTTACCCTCCTGACAATATTTAACCAACGGAAAAAAGTTTGTGTTTGGACCCTCACATTGCTGCCAGAATGTCTAAATTTACTACAATTGCCTCCGAACAGCAATTTCGGAGTTGAAAACTATTGTCCGGAATTCAAGAGTTTTAATATCTAGACAATAATTTTAGACCAAAAAAACTGCAAACCGGAATTATTTTAACAAGATTTTGTATAAAAAAACAAGGAGGAGGATTGAGAAGGTACACCAAAGTTTGAGAAGAGGAAGTATTAACGAAGAAAAAGTCTAAGAGGACTCTGGCAAAGAAGAAGAAGAAGCTAGGGTGGAGAAAATCTTCAAATGAAGAAAAATCTACACCTCTCCGCCAACAAGAATCCATAGAGAAGAATCTTCGGTGAAGAATGAACTCCAAAGAAGAATAATCTCCGAAGATTAAAGAATACCCGCGAGGAAATCAAGAGCAGTTTCCGTCAGAATGGGTTCGTCGGCACTACGAGAGGGCGGGAGACGTTGTGAAGACCCAAAATCTCTGTGCTTCCCAATGATTTCAGGAATTGAACAGAGAGTCAATAGTGTCGCAGCATATTTAAGAACAGAACAATTTTATTCCATCTTTTTATTTATTTACATCACCATATAGTTGTTTACTCGAAATCTGCTAAAAATTTACATTAATTTTCTGAACACAATAATTTATGACTCTCAGAATCTTCCTCGATCCCTTTGTAGACATTGAGTCATACTTTCTCTAATTCTTCAGGTGCGAACCATCCCCGCACACCTGGAGTTTCACCTGTTGTCTGAAAAAAAAAGATCCACTGAGGGTTAGTCATAAAATTTATGACTATGTGAAAACAATATTTCGTGAAACAGTTATACATGCAAAGAAGAGGGATGATATCAATATGCTTACAGTACAATAAAATTAGCCACTTGATTCCAATACTAGTCCTTAAATTTCCCCTTATCTTTAGTTACATAAAATGGTAAATGCTCTGTTGATACATCTGAATTGGGCCCCGCCCCCGAAGAGCGTAAGTGTAGGCTCACCCCTACTGGTGAATCCATCAGTGGATGTCTTTACATCATCGGATTCGAAGCCATCACATTTCCTCATGCAGACTTTTAAATGAATTTTATCTTGTCGCGTAAATATGAGTTTTTAATAAAATAATTCCCCTTAGAATAATTATCGATTAATTGTCCTATCGCCCACTTTATTTCTTTAGCGATATATTTTTAAGGCATAACTCATATGCACATGGAAATTTATTCAAAGACATTAAATATGGCAAAATAATTGAATACCCATAATTTCAAGAAATAAAATATTCACTCTTTCCTTTCCTTTATTCATATCCCTTGTCGCATGTATGTCACGGTTGTCACGGGACGCCATCCTCGAAGTTTTAAGCTTTGGGAACCAGTGAAATAATACGCATTGTAACTTGGGTTGCGTCTCGTTAACATGGAGCGTAAGAGTTGTATTGGAAAGTTAAAATAATAAACCAAAAATACCAATTAATTGTTAAAGGCCAAAGCTTTATGTCTTGCCGGACAACTAGTCATATGCCTCAAAATTGGGCTAAAAGCCAGCCCCCCAAATGGACTTCCCGCTCTCTTAACCTAATTGTCCAGCAATGCAGAAAATTGAACTTGGCTCATAATCTCCCAAAATCAGAAATGAAAAAGGCAGCAGGGAGGTGGCAGCTCGGGAGCAGCTACGAGAAGAGGCGGCAACCTCGCGGTGGCAGCAGCTACACAGGAGAAGCTCAGGAGAAGCAGGAACCCTAAATCAGGAGCAGAGACAGTAAGAGCAACTACTGTAAAAACAGGAGAGATAGTGCTCGGGTGCATCAGTAGAAGAAAAGAAGAAGCAGAGACATAATCGGCCAGAGAGAAGGAGAAACCTTGAAGTAGTAGCAGAAGGAGGTCGGCAACAGCAGCCCTAACAGAAGAAGAAGGAAGCAGCAGCAACTCTTCAACAGCTCAGCAGAGAAACAGGAGAGGAAACAGAGCAGCCCTAATCGGTCCAGCAGAGTCGTCGACACACGCGACTCGGCGGCAAAGCAGCGTCGGCACGGGAGCACGGCAACGACAGCTCAAGTGGCTCGGCACAGAGAAGGAAGTAGCAGGAGAGGAAGATAGAGAAGGGACGCCTCTTTGTCGTAGAGAAGCAACCGGAGAAAGACGAAGAAGGAGGAGAAGGAGGTCGTGGGATTCGCAGAAGCAGAAGTGCGGGAGAAACGAAGTAGCGGCCCGACATTTATACAGTGAACTCAGCGGCTAGCGGCAATGTCCAGCCAAAACACCGCTCCAGATGCTATTTACCAAACCCAAATATACACACAATCAACACCTAGCACAGCCAGCTCTTCCAAAACAGCCAGCACAACACACCCTGCCAGCACTTCAAAACTCAGCCAGCACATCACACCAAGCCAGCACTTCAAAACTTAGCCAGCACAACAAGCAGCAAAACAGCTCATAATAGTTCAGCTCATATATACATAGCCCACATATACATCATGCAAATCCATATAATTTAAAAAGGCAACCCATAAAAATCATCATGCAAGAAAAAGATCATAAAATATGTGTTTTTTCATCATCGGGGATATTCTCAATATATTTATACGGATTTTTATTTTAGGTTGTTACAGACGTGGCAGATGAGTCGTGCTGGAAAAAAAAGGAAACCTAATCTTATTTACCCGCATGCATCCTGTTTGCGACGCACGCACGACGCACCTTGAGCGTGCCTTGCACTTCAGGTTAGGCGTGCATTAACGCGTGTGTGTTACAGGCTTCCAATTGAGAGTGGGTGTGCGGTTTTGAGTGGGAGAAGTTTCCGACAGGATCGTCTCAACCCTTCCTTGGCCTAGCCTTCCCAATGGCGAAAGATACAACAGGCGTTGAGCTCGACCGAGAGAGGAGGAGAGAGGGAAGCCTTGCTCAACCCTAACCCGAGCTTAAGAAAATGAGAGGAGAAGCCGAGAAGGAGAAGATTCAAGATGAGAGAAATCAAATTTCATTCATCATATCCAACAAGGCCCGCCCTCCTCATATATATATATATATATATATATATATATATATATAGTCAGAGGAAAGGTTCCACAAAATTACAAAAATGCCCTCACTTATGGTACGTGATGCGTGAGTAATTAAAATGAGCAAAAAAGATAACAATACTGAAAAATTAAAAACACAATTCAAAAGAAAATACATGTCGTCCTAGACAGGCATCGTCACTCTTGTCATGAGCAAATAACAACATGCCTCATTAGTGTCACGACCCGTCTCGACAAAAGTCAGAGTGCGTTTCGGGACAAGTCGTGATGCCACAGGCATGGGCGGAAAGAAAGTCATGTCTGTTAAGGCGTATGCAGAGAACACTGAAAATAGTTTTAAAGTAGTTAATTTTGGAAGAAAAACTGTTTGATTTTTTTTATGCGGAAACTTTCAAAATTTTAAATGCATATGTATTTTGTAAAATTCATGTTTTACAGGCTATTACTATAGTTTTCATGTCATTATGATGCAACAGAGAGTGCACATGCGTTATATTCAGATTCTAGTACATAAATATTAATATAGCCTAGCAGTTGTCCATGTATTACTGTTCATAATTATCACATAAAGAAAACCACTGACAGTAAAAGAAGTGAATCAAAAACATCAAACTACCAAATGCATCTGGCATAGCTTCCTTAGTAAGAGTAAATCTCCTTTAATGTCTTTTGTACAACTTTATTGCAGCGTGAAGTCTATGCATGATACCTTTATTGTATCTACAACTCGAGTATGGAAGACCTTCAAACATTCTTGTCACGGCGTCAAGGCGAACCAAGGCGATAAGGCGGACGCCTACGCGACCACAAGGCGAGCAAGTCGCAAGGCGCCAATTTATTTTTAAAAAAAAAACAGACTATACACTGCGGTTATTATAGTTTGTAGGCCTTAAGACTGCGGTTATTCTAATAACCGCAGTCTATAGTTTATACTATAAACTGCGGTTATTATAATAACCGCAGTCTATAGTTGGCATTGTATAGAATGTCAACTATAGACTACGGTTATGATAATAACTGCAGTCTATATGTTTATAGACTCTGGTTATTATAATAACCGCAGTCTATAGTGGTTTATAGACTGCGGTTATTATAATAACCGCTGTCTTAAAACCCAACTGGTGGACTTTAGACAGCGGTTATTATAATAACCGCTGTTGAAACCTCCTTTTTTTTTAAATTAAACAGAAAATTTACCAAGTACCAAACTACCAAATACAAACTCACAGCCACACAGATTTTTTCTTCATAGCAGTAAGCAGTAGTTTCTGATATATGGGCAGTTAGTTGTAAGAAAAAACAATGTCAATCTACCAAACTACCAAATACAAAGTACAAGGTTACAAACACACCGCCACAGATTTTTTTTTCTTCATAACAGTAAGCAGCAGCTTCTGATATATGGGCAGTTAGCACTTAGCACTTTGCAGTAAGAAAAAATAATGTCTTTCAGTAGTTGAATACAGACTTCAGAGAAAGCAATAACAGAAAAGGGAACACACAAAAAATCATAGTATAGTATTGTGGTCAAATCCTAAATGTCTTCATCTAATGCACAATAGCATATTAGAATGAATAATGTTTTTAAAAAAAATTTAAAAATCATAAAAAGTTAACTAGAATCATCATCTAGTAAGTCGTCATTTGCATTGCATGTGCTTTGTTGGTTTGAGGTACTTGTCTTTTGCCCATAATTATCTTCAATATTTTCATCATCATTGGCAAAGTAAAAATGATCGAAATCTTCATCATCTTTATCCAATAGTTGATGATTAGCTCCAGCACACTTCGTAAATTTCAAGTCTCAGTTCCAATAGCTCTCTCTACAGCTTCTCATGTGAGATTATCATCTTCAAAAACAAGTGCATCCTCTGGTTTGTTCATCATCCACTCACTACTCTAATCTAGCTCATCAAGCACTAAAGAGTTGTAATTTCTTCCCCTTTCCCGTCGTTCTTGGAATCGTGCTTGTAGACGACGATTATACTGAATGTATACAAGATCACTAAGCCTTTGATGCTTCAATCTATTTCTTTTCTTGGTGTGAATCTGAATCAAGATAAATGGAAACTTATTAGTCAATATAAAAATTTTAATTTTTATATTGAATATTTATATACTTACAAACTCAAAAGTACTTCAGTTGCACTCACAACTAGAAGAAGAACAACATAAGTCAAGTATGCGCAATGTTATCTATGTAAGGTCAACATTCGGTCTTTCATGTGCACCACACCAATCCACTATTCATTTAAGAGTTAAGACAAATATAAATTATCTGACATATAAATAATTTAAGAAGAAATAAAAGTCTAATCAATACTTACTTGGATTTAAGGTGGTTCGTTGCCTAATAGTCATAGGCTTTCCAAAACTATTTCGAGATGCTTTGTAGTTAGTGTATTGCTTTGCAATCTTTCTTGCAATTCTTGATCGGGCACTAATCTTGCAATAACATCATTGAAAACATCTTGAAATTTCCAAGTATCATCATTATGTTTTTCCTCGTATTCAAAATATTTGCTTGGATTTAGAAACAAACCTGCCCTATACAACTTTTGCTCCATTTGATTTGTTCCACCTATTTTCAACAATGTCAATAATCTTTTTAAATAAACTTTTTTGTTATCAAAATGATCTTTGATCTTTTGTTTAGCTTCTTTCATTGTCACATATACTTCAGGCATAGTCGGCATTTCATCTCCATCTATTAATCGCAAAACAGCAATCAGTGATTTTCACTTTTTAGGTCATCTCTTACTCCATTCCAAAAAATGGTTGAGAGTATTATTTCAACAACTTGTTTTCGGCTTCAGTTTTTGCCAAATTAGCAGCATTCCACGAATGCGACACAAAGAATAATCTCAGCTTCTCCTCATGCTTAAGCACACTTTGTAGAGTAAGGAATGATATTGCAAATCTAGTTACTGAATGCCGCACTAGATCACCACCTATACTAGTCCTTATTGCATCAAGTAAACGAGTGTGTCTGTAGATGAAATTTGTGATCATCCTTGTCTTTCTTATAACAATTTTGTTCTGTTTTAGCTTGTATATATCCTCTAGCATAAGATCAATACAATGAGCTGCACAATGATTCCAAAATAATGTTGGTCTTCTCTCCATTAAAATTTTACCAGCTGTCTTGTAATTGAAAGCATTGTCAGTCACCATCTGCATACAAGAAATACAACATAACTTTATAATTTGTATCTATTGAAAGTTGTAGTCTTGTAGACTATGAATATTAACTTGAAATATGAAAATTAGTGAAAATTAGTCAGACTAAAAAATTTACGTGAACAACGCACTTATCTTTTATCTCTCTAATATTACAATCAAGCAACTCGGATAACATTGCGGCATCTTGAATATGACTGGATGCATCTACGGGACCCATAAAATAGGATCTTTCTGGACAGTTGACAAGGAAATTGATCAAATGTCTCCATCTCATGTCTGTCCAACCATCTGACATAAGTGTGCAACCATATCTCCTCCAGTACGCTTGATAAGTTGTCTTCATCTCCTTAACTTTATCATTTGTGTTCGATAACAATGGGACTCTCAAATCATGATAACTAAGGCCTTTATAACCAGGCTCATACTGTCCAACTGCTTCAAGCATGACTTCAAAACTTCGTGACTTTGCGGCATTGAATGGAATTTCACACTCATAGAACCAATCGGCAACATAACTAGTAACTCTTTTCTTTTCTTCTGGTGACCTAAAACATCTCTCGATAGTAGTTTGTGACGCGCCTTTAGCACGTCTATCATCTACTACATCTTCAGGAGCACGCCTCACATGAGCATCCATAGGGCCCCTTTTTGTGGCAAGTGGATTACTTTTCTCTTTTTGGCACTTGTCCCAGAACTTGGGACAAATGACGATTTAACAGTAAAAAATGTCGGGGATACATTATGTGATCATGTTGGCTCTTCTTCTTGTTCACTCTCATTGTCATCATCAGCAGTCAGATGTAAAGCTTCCTTTTTTTTTACCATTTAAAGCTGAATACATCTCAGCTGCTATTTCAGAAGTAGTCTTAAAACACTTAGATACATCTTCATACCCGCCGCATAAGTGTTGCTTCAACCTTTTAATACCACATTTTATCAATCTATCACACAAATCATATTTAACTGTATTTTTATCTTTTATGTCGGGTCAATGACCATATTTCCAACCAGGATCATTTGACTTTGCTTTTCTTTTAGGATCTGTTTTGGGATCAAGGTCATTGCTATCAATGGATGGAGCAAGACTGTTGTTGTTTTGATCTTTCATCTTTCATTAACAGGAACTATAGATTGTAGAGTAAGGTCTGAACATTACAATGAACAATTTAAAGAACAATCAAATGAATTGCAATCTGCGATTATTGTACACAAGAAACAATTTAAAGATCATTTGAAGTATAAACTATAAATAATTAAAGACTGTTGTCATTTACAAGAGTATAAACTATCAAGAATTAAAGACTGTTTTGCGTTGACCATCAATATTATCAAAATAAATCTGAAAATAATAAACAATATCAATTAAAAATTAACTAAAACAGCACAGTTATGTAATCACTATTCACTAATCACTAATCATTGAAAACAAAGTCACGTACTATTAATTCTGCTCATATTTGATCGTTAATTTGTTTGTCAACTTACTCCCATGCAGCAAATGTAATTGACACAGAAGACCTCACAAGAGATCCAATAAAACTCATCATTTTTTTTGTCTCAGGCCCGAGAATAATGCGTCCATCACCACTCACAGAAATATAAAGTTTCTTCCCCGCTAGCCTAAGCTTATTCAATTCGTTCATTTTCGTAAAGCCTCTTCTTGACTTTGATGAAGAGCCCTTATCAGTCATTTTCCTGCAATAAGAAAACCCTAAAAAAACCTAAACCATCCAAAAACCCTAATTTCGGCTAAAAATATTGAGCTACTACCAGTTTACCACACAATCAGTCAATCACATATAAAATTATATATATTACTAATTTACTATGTTACTATGTTACTATGTTAGCGCAATATTTAGGCTAATATATAGAGTTAGTATGTTTTTATGATATCTAAATATCTAATACAAAAATGCACATTGTGTTGTTTACTACTACTAACAAAGAGTTAAAGACTTTATAGCACAGAGATCAAAATTTCAAAACTGAAAAGGTCGTAAGAAAAATATATCTAAGTGAGAATATGAGATTTGTCGAAGAAAAATCTTCAAATCGAAGCAAAGAAGAGCAAGGACTCAAGGAGAGCAAAAACTTGAACAAAATCGCCTTTAGGGTTTTACGGAAAAAGAAGCGTCTATAAGAACCAAAAAGTTGAGATAAAATGAGATTTTTACGGTTCACGATTTAAAATAGATAGTATAGACTGCGGTTTTTATACCAATCGTAGTCTATTCTAGCCAAAAGAAACTGCGGTTTATATATAAACCGCAGTGTATTCACTGCGCCGCAGTTAGGGAATAGACTGCGGTTTATATATAACCGCAGTTTATTTGGGAAAGAATAGACTGTGGTTTAGATATAAACCGCAGTCTATTCCCTGAGCCTTTGAATAGACTGCGGTTTATATATAAACCGCAGTCTATTCTCTGACTGCGGCAGTGAATAGACTGTGGCTTATATATAAACCGCAGTGTATTGTCATATTTTTAAAAAAAAAATTGTCCATCGCCTTTTTAACAATTGGGCGTCAGGACGCCTAGGCGACGTCATGACAAGAATGCCTTCAAACAATATTTTCTTACTCGTAAACCCTATATCACTTATCGTTCCTCCTCAAGCCCATTGTCACTTCTTGATGTGTTGGAGGGGGTTGTTCGCATTTTCTTGCTTAGCAAACAGCCTCCTGAAGAGTAACTCACTCTTTCTTGAGCTCTGCTCAAGTGATATTGTTCCATTCATAGTCTCTGTTATGTTGTCTGGTAGGAGAAGTTTTAGTTACAATAGCACAGATTTCACCTCCACGGAACAGTTGTGTTTCAACACTAGCATTCCTTAAACTTCCCCATCCCCATCACAACATTTTTATGTACATTATGGGACACTGTTAAAGAACAAATGGCCGAACCTAAGAATTCCACGTGACCAACAAAACAAAAGAATACGTCTGCAATGCATCAAATCATGTTCCAAAATAAATAATGAACAGTAAAGACAGTGTGTCTATGAGTCATGTAGGTTCATGCTCCGCAAAGTTAAATTTGCTAAACCTTCTCGGATCAAAACAGGCATGATATATTATCCACAAAACATAATTTTCAATAGACACAAATTGGATGAGTGATGAGTCTGTTGGACTAAAGCTGTGTTGGGAAATACTTCACAGTTTTGTATGAGTCCCCATATGTTTCTGCGGATAGATACTTCATAATTTCGTACAGGTAAAGTCGCCTTATGTCTCAGTCTCACAGGATAGAAGATCTACAGGCAAGTGTTTCCCGCGAGTGTTTCTTCAGTAATTGGAAAGCTATGGAGGGTGCGAATGGGTTTTGGATTTCTCCCGTGCATTTTCCACATGGATCAAAACAGCTCTCGGAAAGTAACAAATCAGTCCTTAATTAAAGCTCCATTTGATAATATGCTGATTGTGCGTTGCTACAACAGGCATCCTGGTACAAACCCGGCGGTGGGGGAAATGGAGAGGGAGAGAGGAAGAGAGAGAGTGGGAGAGGAAGAGGTGATTAGGGTTAGAAGAGAAAGGAGAGAAAAACATACATTCATCCAAGATGTCAAATACAATGTTCACGCGCTCTCTTATAGGGGCGAGTGGCAAATACGAAAGGAAAACCGAAATTAGGAAAAACATGAATTACTTAAAATACAACAGCCAAACATAGAACGAAATAAATACCTAAAATACGACAATCAAACATAGAACGTAATAAATATTTAATATCCTCTGCTCCGACCCCCCTGGGTCGTCCTCGTCGGTCCAAGCCGCTCCCGACGCGCTCGCTTCATCTTCCTCGGTCCACGCTACGTTCGCCGTGAATATTCGTAACAATGCCGCCTTCTGGGAAATATGCCTTGTCCTCAAGGCAGTGGTCTGAGTGGTGGCGACAGCAGTGATCCTGGAACAACCTCGTGGTTTCGTACTCCAGACGGTAATACCCAGCAACTGGGACCTCCTACGGGCCAGAGTCCTCTTGAAGGTGGTAGCCGCAACTAAGTAGCTTCGCTGGGAAGTTCGGCGTCAATTGCCGTCTTTCTTCCGGATCAGAAAGAGTTGGGCTAGTGGCAGTGTCTCCTCGGAATCCAGTTCCTTGCCAAGGGGGAACGGAGAGTGTAGGAGGGCGGAGTCACCGTCGAGGCGACATGGTTGTCCCTTGTGTATAAACTGCATGGTCATAGTCTCCCAGTTAACGCATACCTCGCCGAGCGTACGGAGCCGGGCCACACCCGGCACGGCGTCAAGGCCGCCTAAATCAAATGTGTATAAGTCCGCGGTCACGAAATATAGCCCATAGAGAGAGATGTCAGCGCAACAACCCTGATTCAGGCAGTGGCGCCCATCGCCCATGCGGACCGCAACATCCTGGGAGAGAAGTCAGAGAACCCAGAGAAGACGGAGCTGCTGCACTAGGTGTTCAGAGATGAGATTGTGGCTTGCGCTACTGTCCACCATGATGATGATCGGGCGATCCCGCAGCGTGCTCGGAAGCATCATGGTCTGCTGGCTGGAGATCCCACCCGTCAAGACGCCGAATAGCTCCAACCGGTGTAATGTAGCTACGATGGTGTTGGGAGGGGTATCCTCCGGTGAGAGCTTCAGGGCCTCAAAGTCAGCCAAGATAACCTATGGGTTGATGTCGTCGATGATGGTTCGGAACTCCTTGACCGCGCAGACGTGAGTGGGAGAATAAGGCTGACGGCCGAGGTAACACAACCCCTTGTGACGGAGGTCATCCAAGTCGCGGTTGGAGAATCGCTGAGGAGGGCCCGGTCGGCCTGGCGGAGCGACGGGGGGAGGCCGAGGAGCTGGTGTAGCTGGAGTAACGGTCTGCCACGGTCGGCCCCCCGGTGGAGGTCCGCCTGGCGGTGGCGGTGGTTGAGGAGACAAATCCACCTCCACGAGGTGGACCATGTCGAGGGCCTCTGAAACCGTCCGGGGATAGTGAGTGCGGAGTCGGGAGCGGATGTAGAGCAAGAGGCCCCGCATGAAGAAGCCGAGATAATGATCTGGCGGTAAGCCCGGAACATGGGTGACGAGGGCCACAAACTCATCGATGTAATCATCTAATGCATCGATTTGGAGGACTGCACACAGCCGTTCGATGACGGATCCGGAATATGGCGGATCATCTCTTGTTTGATCTCCGACCAGGAGATGGCCGGGTTGGACTGGCGGAGCCATCGGGTCCCACAATGGCGGTTGAGACCTTGTCCTGCTCGGGAGTGTGATGGAGGTCAAAATGTTGTTGTCTTTGCGATCCACCCGGGGGGGGGGGGGTCTCCCCGTTGTGCGGGAGAGGTTTCACCCCGAGGATGGACGTGTCGTTGGTCGGACATGAGGATATGCTAGCGAACGCGGCGGCAGACGGTTTGAGAGCGTCGAACTTGGTGTGAAGGGCGAGCAGAGAGGCATGCATGGAGTCCACGAGAGACTCCTGGGCGTCGACACGGCGTAGGAGGGCTTTGTTGGCGGCCTTCGGTGGGGTCTCGGTCGTGGATCGGGTCGTTGGGGCAATGGTGCGGCGCAAGCGCGGCGGGACTGTTTGCGGCGAAAGTACTTCATAGTTAAGCGTGCTCGGGCTGGAGTAGTCCTGAGATGGGTGACCTCCTGAAAAGTCCCCGTAGGAGCGCTTAACTTGACTTTTTCCTCATCAAAGGGAGGTTGCGGCCCCAACAACCCGTCTGTGGGCATGGAGAGGGGTTGGGGTGCATGGTCTGCAGACCTGTTGAGGCTGAACCCTTTCGAGCTGGATGCTGGAGGTGCCGGCGGCCGTCCTTTCGAGCCGTGGGCTGGAGAGGCCGTTACACCTGAGGGCTTCCGGCGGTTGATCGGCCGATCGGCAGGCGCACAGAGTCGCAGCGTGGGAGGAAGCGGAACAGCAATCGTATCGGGGGCAGAGATCGGAACGTCGCGATTCGCAAATAGGCGCGGAATAGAGCACACTGTAGTTGCGGATTCCGAACGAAGGAATAGGCTTTGTTGGGTGATCACGAGCACCGGCGGCGGTGTTGGCGGGCGGTGAGGTAGGTCGGACCAATTTGGTACGAACCCGGCGGTGGGGAAAACGGAGAGGGAGAGAGGAAGAGAGAAAGAGAGGGAGAGAGAGGAAGAGAAAGGATTAGGGTTAGAAGAGAGAGGAGAGAAAAAAATACATTCATCCAAGATACCAAATACAATGTTCACGCTCCCTCTTATAGAGGCGAGTGTCAAATACAAAAGGAAAACCGAAATTAGAAAAAACAGGAATTACTTAAAATACGACAGCCAAACATAGAACGAAATAAATACTTAAAATACGACAGCCAAACATAGAACGTAATAAATATTAAATATTATCTGCTCCGACCCCGCCTGGGTCGTCCTCGTCGGTCCAAGCTGCTCCCGGCACAATCGGTTCATCTTCCTCGGTCCGCGCCGCGTTTGACGCGAATATTCGTAACACATCCACAATATAAAATCAGTGGGTAGAAAAAAAACAATGCAAATTTGTAGCTCACATGTGCATCGCCTCCAAGGAGGGGACACAATGAACACATTTTCGGACCAGTTCATATATCTCGGCAAAATGGCTATTTGTTCAACATGGCACAACATAGAAACAACCAAGCATTTACCACATAAGCACAAAGAATTCTACTAATGAAAATACTTAGAAAAAAGACAAACAGATGATAGAGTCATCAGCCAATTGAAATTCAGAGTGAGAGAAGTACCTTTTGTGCGCCGAAGCAGTACAATTCTTAAAACAGCCTGAAGTTTTTTGTATCCTTGACTTGCGTTTCTAGATATTGGGTATTTTATTGAGTTACAGAAGGAGCTATAGACAGCATAAGGCTCATATTTCAGGAATCTAAAGTAGCTATATAAATCATCAATCGCATTCTGCATTGGTGTTCCAGATAAGCACCACCTTCTTTTGGCTCGAAGACCGGAACAAGCTCTAGCCACTTGAGTTCTGTGATTCTTTATCGTTTGAGCTTCATCAAGTATCACCCTAAACCACCGAACTCTAGCCAAGGGGCCACCGCAATCAAGTTGAGACTCTTTACCTTTTTTCTTTCCCTTTCTTCCAGCATTAGATGACTGCTTCCTTTTCTTTCTAGTAGCAAATTCTGAAGACAATCCATACTTCTCCATATTTTTTTGCTCATTCTCATCATCATCATCTACCGAAGGCTGCCTCGGCACTTCATTAGTTACAATGGAATATGTTGTGAGAACAATATCATGTTTTGCCAATGCCCGGGGATCTTTTGCCCGTGCACCGCCATGATAAACTAGAACAGAGAATTCCACACTGCTTGAGACCTTTTCTTCTAGCTCATGAGCCCACTGCCTTAAAATACTAGCTGGACAGACAACCAAAGTTCCTGCAGCGGGTCTACGATTTTCTGAAGTACTAGCAATCTGTTCCCTTTGAAGATAATCCTTTCCAATGTCTTTCACATCCACCTCATTGGAACCTTCATCATCATCTAAATTTAAGGCCTCGGGCTTTACAGGTGGTGAAGAATCAGACGTGAATTTAGACTGTAGACTTTTCTGCTTTAGTATGAGCGCTATCATTGATATCGTCTTGCCAAGTCCCTACGTTGATATATAAAGGGGTTAAATAAGATAAATTGAAACCCTGAGAAATATAAAAAGAAATACCAGCCAAATGATTAAGATGTATAATACCTGATCATCAGCAAGAATTCCACCAGCACAATGCACGCTCTTTTCCTTCTGAATCATCCAAGCTAAGGCTATTTTCTGCAGTACAAAAAGATCTGCACGTAAGTATTTTTGTAATTTCCAACGAAAGTTTTTTATGGATGACAGCACAAATGTAATGAAATAAACAGTGGCATGTTGGAAAAATCACACATGATGCAGTATTCTGTTATGGCCTTCCCTTGAGACCTCGCGGTCGGCGTAGGAGCAATGACGGAGGAGGAGGCGAGCAGCGTCGATCGGGAGACGGTACCCGAGCGGGTTGCGGCTAGGGCAAACTCACGGTTTACCCGTGGGGTTAGAGAGAGTGTTAGGAAGGAGGGGAAATAATAGAGAGAGAGAGAGAGATTTAATTTCTGATTTCTTGCCTAACATCCAAGTCCAACCGGCAACTATTTAAGTTCACGAAACATGCCCCTCATTTGGGCGACAAATGGGCACAATATTGAAAAATAACATAACAAAAATACAAGGATAACTGGCGCCGTCACGTCACATAACATCGCCGCCCTCGTCCGAAGACAGCTTGTCCTCAAGCTGGATCAAAGGGTATTGTTGTGTGGTCTCCGTCTGTCGTGTCATCAGTGGGAGGATCATCTACTTCGAGCCAAAATAAGTGTTTGCATCGATGTCCTCGCGTGAAATGTTCATCACAATTGTAGCACAAGCCTTTTTCGCGACGTGCGGCTATCTCGGTGCGGGACAAACGGCGGCGGACAGTAGGTCGCAGTAGATCGTCCTGGAGAGGAGCCTGGTCAAGCAAACTGGCTAGAGAGTAAGCGCCCTGATAGTCCCGACGTCCCAAGGGCGGACAATCTAATAGCAGTCGCCGTTCACAAGCCCTGGCGAGGCTCATAGTTGTGTTGAGATCACATGGCAGAAGAAATTCCACATCCCAACATAATCGCTCGTGAAGGCCGGCAGTGAAGAGGGGAACTTGCTGCTCCGGTAAGACAGACGTTGCCCTAGACAATAAAATGTGGAATTGTTCTAGATAGGTGTCAATGGAGCCGTCCTGTTTGAAGTTCACCAGATCACCGAGTGGGTTTCCCTGTAGACCAAACCTCAGGGTGCAGGCCACACTGAATTCCGCCCACGAAGGGTTGGGATGTTCCCGCAGAAGTTGAGTGAACCACAATTGTGTTGGGCCAAGTGGAGGGAGGCAATGCTGACGCGTTCTTTATCTGGTGTGCGCTGGTTGGCGAAGAAAATATCACAACGGGTAAGCCAAGAAAGAGGATCTTCGCGGCCCTCGTAGATGGGAAAATCCATCCGGATAGTTCGTGCGTAGGCGGGGTAGTTCGCGCCTGGAGGAGCGGCGGAGTCCACGCGGCTTGCCGAAGGGTGATCGGCCGCGTGCAAGGGCGGAGGAGAAGGCATCCCCTACAGGGCATCCAAACGCGCGTTGAGGGTGTCCATTTTGGCGTTGAGTGGCGAACATGGTTTGGAAGAGTGTCATGAGATCGGCGAGAGAGGGAGCAGCATCCGCCATCTATGATCGGGCTGGACAGACGGCCGGCGGTGTTGGAAGTAGGCCGGTGGAAGAGAGGAGGCGCTGGGTTGTTGTTGTGGGGCTGGGACGGTGGTCGGAAGCCGCAGAATCGGCGACGGAAGGGGACGCGTGGTTAGGAGAAGATTCGGGGAGTGGACGGTACTGATGGGTGGTGGCCATGGGGCTAGGAAGGCTTACCGACATGCACGGAGTGCTGGAAGAAGGATTGGCTTATGTGCGGTGCCGACGGAGCGGGGCTGGGAGAACGGAGGAAGAGCCGGAGATCGCAGAGTCGGTTGTGGGCTCTGATACCAAACAGTTATGGGCCTTCCCTTGAGACCTCGTGGTTGGTGGAGGAGCAATGGAGGAGGAGGCGAAGCGGTGTCAATCGGGAGACGGTACCCGAGAGGGTTGCGGCTAGGGCAAACTCAGGGTTTATCTGTGGGGTTAGAGAGAGCGTTAGGACGGAGGGGAAATAAGAGAGAGAGAGAGAGAGAGAGATTTAATTTCTGATTTCTTGCCTACCACCAAGTCCAACCGGCAACTATTTAGGTTCACAAAACATGCCCCCCTCCCATTTGGGCTTACGACAAATCGGCACAATATTGAAAAATAACATAACAAAAATACAAGGATAACTGGCGCCGTCACGCTACATAACAGATTCTTTTTTAACTCTAATAAAACAAAATATGACCCACTACATCAAAAACTTCGCAAGCATGGGGATAGATTGACGGGGGTCAGCCGCAGGATGGGCTTCGGGTACCAGTCGGCGGAGCCCACATCTGTGTACTCGCGGGGGAAGCGTTGATCAGATCGCCAATCTGAGACCACGACAGCGTTCGGAGCGTCGTTTTTATAGTCTATGTATTCTGCTTTTTTTATTTTGGATGTTATTTAGTGTGATTTTGACATCGAGCGTAACAGTCAATCATAGTCGTTCATGTTGCGTGTTCTAGCCCCTCTTTCGCTATAAATAAGAGTGAGGGCTATCAGTTTGAGACATTGTTAGCCTTGTGAGCAAATCTAGAGCCGGCAATCAAATCGTGGTGCGACGCCGTGAGATCCTGGGGTGCAACATCTCGGTTCCTTTTCAGTTTTCCTGTTTTTCCCTCTACTATAACCCCCCCCCCCCCGATCGTAAAAACTCTATGTAACCGCGCGCCATTTCATCTCCTCCACGACCTAATACAAAAGAACCGCCATCATTTCCCCTTCCCTCGCACGATCGACGGCGCCAGTTCCGTCGATACTGCCTCCCACATGCATCTCAGTTGATCATGTGATCGTTTATGTGCATTCCTTACCCCAGCGAACCATCCACGACCTGAATCCACTCACATAGGCTTGCATTAGTGTCGGTACACAATTTCATGGCCTACCCTGCATCATATATACTATGGGCCTATCCCATAACGTCGCCTAATATGGAGGTAGAGGCGGAGATACAAGGGGGTGTCAGCTCTACTCGTGGAGAATGCGAGGGGGAAGGAAGAAGGGGAGACTGTTCAATCCTAACCCAAGAAATGGGAAGAGGAGAGAACTAGAAAGAGAGGAACTTTGAGAGAAGAGAACTTAATTAACTCATTCCATTGGCTCATAATGACCCAAGAGGTTTATTTATAACACTACAAATGGCATGGGCGTAAATAACCCCAAAATAAAAGAGATGTGAGAAATACTAAAACATTACGACTCAAATTACTCGTAACTAGAACTCGACTCGATTCGAATCATACAACTCGAAAAACATACAAAAAGACTCATAATGACATACGTGCAACATAATCAGCGACGAATAGTGGGAACCCATAACATCATGTCCATCCTTCTAATCGAGCTTGCCCTCAAGCTTGAACGAGGCTCGAACGGTTTGATCATCTAGCTCCTTAATTTCACGCTAGAACAGCTTCAGGTAGCACGTCGTTGTAGCGGTGGCGCATCGAGTGGCAGACCGTCATCATGCTCACATATGACATTAAAGGCTATAGGGATCTGGCGTGAAAGAAGACTGTTGGACAGAATTTTGGGGGTCAGGGGTGAGTATGCCCGGTGAATGCAATTACTCAAGGGCGACAGAGGACCGGGATGTATGTGGGTTGCAGCGATCGAGCGCGGCGGTGGAGGTTGGGGAGCAGTCGCTTTAAGGAATGGCTCTATATGGGCCGGCAGAGCAGGTGGCCAGAGCGAAAGATGCGAGGTGGAGATCATGGGGACTGACGGCGGTGATACAAATTGCGGCGGCACCACCGTTGGGCGTAGAGGCGACGATGTCGACTGTGTGAACTGTGGGAGGGAAACAATGGAGGTGATGGTGGAGCGACAAGAACTGCAGAGAGCGGCGGAGCATCTTCATGCGCAATTCAGATCAATGACTGCTCCAGTAGAATCGGGCCTCTGAAGAAAACTCGGTCGATGCTGACAGTGAGCGGCGAGAGCGTGGCGTCATATGACGCCGACATTTCCAATAATTGTCGGTACATCGAAAGGAGGATAAGTTGCTCGTTGGAGCTCGCCATCATGCCACAGAAATTAAATAATCAATTAATCTGGTTAAGAGTTAATTAACTAATCAATTAAATGGATGAATAGCACATGAAGAGCCTTTTGTTGCTGCCATTAGTCCAGTGAACCCCAGTTAGAGCAGTCGCGGTTTGGGGCTCAAGAAGAGAAATGGCATTGGGTTCCATACTGACGGCGCCTGCTCGAGGAAAGGGGTTGTGGGTGCTACTTTGAGGAGCAGAAAACGTTGGCAGCAGAATAACGGGGCATGAGAGAAGAAACAGCACGCAGTGTCCACTCTTACTTGCTCTGGACAATGTCGTTGGGTGCTGACAAGGACGACAATTTGATAAGGAGACACTGCAGCAGGGATGGTCTGTACAGTTCAGCGCGAGAATGGAGGAAAAATTGATGCAGAGGCCAATTAGAGATGTTGTTGGGCGCGAGAGTTGTGCGTCTGTACCATGTGACGAAGAGAGCAGGAGGACCGGTGACTTTCTGATACCAAGATGTTATGGGCCTAGTCGTAACGTCATCATATATGGAGGTGGAGGCAGAGATACACGGGGAGTCAAGCTCAACCCGTGGAGAATGCGAAGGGAGAGGAAGAAGAGGAGTCATGCTCAACCCGAACCCTAAAAATAGGAAGAGGAGAAGAATGGACAGAAGAACTCAGAGAGACGCAAAACTTGATTAACTCATTTCATAAGCTAAATACATGACCTGAGGGGTTTATTTATAACAGTACAAGTGGAATGGGTGTAAATAAACCCAAAATAAAAGATATGTGCGAAATACTAAAACATTACGACTCTAATTACTCGTAACCAGAGCTCAACTTGATAAGACTTGACTCATACAACTCGAATAACATACACAAAGACTCGTAATGACATACGCGCAACATAATCAACGACGGATATTTGGGACCCATAACAATAGATTAATTGATGAGAAACCAGCCACCCATGCAAATAACATATAGGGCTGTTGACAGAGTATTTCTGTAGAAAATAAAAACTATTATCTTCAGTAGCATTCTTACCTGATGCTTTAGAAGAGAAATAGTCATAAGCCCCTCGGGTAGATCATCTTCTAGTTTTGGCTGGGCAAGATTCTGTGTAAACCAAAGAAGTGATGATAATAAATCTTCTGAGATGGGGGCATATCCTAATAGAAATCAACATGTTTCAAAGAGATAGGCAACACTGGTTCATGAAACCAAAATAATCATCAAAAAAATCCTCTAAGTAAAAGGAAAAAATTTTCTGTATGCAAGCAAAAGGAAAAAAAATCATTTTAGATAAGGATCCCCTTATAAATCACCTGCAATGCCTCCTGATAGATTGGCATCTCATTATTCTCGAGACGGTGTTCACCAGAGCCTGGAAAGACTCCATCTGAACCAGCCAGCCTGGGGTTGCCATTAGATTTTCCAGGATACTGAGGCAAAGTCCTAGTTGGAGGTGCATTATCAAACAAAAATACATCATCTGCACACACACAGAATAGGTCATTCTCATATTTATTTAACCAACAGTTATTCATGCATAAGGATTACTCCTGCATAAGAATATGTTTCACATACACAGTAACATTCCCAGATAAACTACTAACTATCAGCACCTTTATATAATTTTTTTGATGAAGTTGATAATTTCTCATTCCTGATGGAAAGATCTGAGAATTTATGTGTATCATCACCTTTACTTGCTAACATAGGATATGAAGTCTTTGTACTAAAATTTGAATGTTGATAAGAAACCCTGCTATTGATTGAACCATTCATTTGACTACTGTTGGCAGTTTTATCAATCCAATGAGAAGGCAGTGCTCTTCGTTCACTGTCAATGATTTGGTTTTTCCCTACCATTTCGCCAAAATCTTCCACATGAAGTTTAGAACCAGGCATTTTTGATTTACCAGAACCATGACCTATTTCCTGTAGTTCGGGTATCTGGCCACTAGCCTGTTCATCCAAATGCCCAGTTGACACTTTTTTGGGTTGACCGTGAGGTAGATTAGTTCTCTTTTGGTTAAAATTTTGATCAAAATTAACATTGCTATCAGCATTATAATCTGTACCTGCTCGAGACCACCTATTATTTTCAACATGCCCATGGTTTTTGTGTGGAAAAGACAAAGATTTTCCATGGAAACTAGTGCTGGGAGCAGATACAGCTCCTGATGTCCGTGGTTGCAAAGAAGGTGGAAGAGTGCGCTTTGAGTTCAGTGAAACTCCAAGATCGGTGCTCTGCCCAGTAGCGCCTGAACCAGACTCGAGGTTTTCTGGAGACATCAACTGTTTATGCATGTCTCTTTGAACATCATGCATAACCTCTTCATCTGATACATTGTGGGCATCAAATCTCCCACTGCTACGACTGTTTTTGTATGTATTCTGAGGTGTCAGCCCTAAATGATCCCTCGATTGAGCAGAACGAAATGCTCCTTCCGAAGATAAATAACCTGCTTCATCTTGGCTATTTTTTCCAACGTTGTTCTTAAGATGTTCAACTGATGTACCAGCCCAGGGTCCGTCACTTATATGAGCATATGGTGCAGAAACACTGTGATGTTGAGTACTAGTACCATCAGTGAAGGGCTCAACAAAAGATTCATCAGAATCAAAGTCAATGTCATCATCACTTTCAGAAGAACCAATGTTGATAACTTCTGTTCGCATGGGTAATAAATGACTTGGAGCATTCTCCATAAAATCAGAAAAAGTATAACTGGTAAATTTGAAAAACTTTAAACAGAAGCTGTTGTGGAAGCGGGCATTTAAACTTTAGTCATTGAGCCACATAAATTAGTCCCAAACAAATAATAGCTACACATACTCTTCAGAAGCAAGCAAATTTGAGACTAGATGATGGATGGTGAATTTCTGGCGGCATATCCATCACCTTATAGAAGTACACTTTTCCCAAAAGGTCATGAGAACTGAGCAAGTGGATTCACGCCATCAGGCATCTATAGGAATAATACAACTGCAGATTGCATTCAAGGTTAGTTTATACAGATGGCTGACTGGTTTAAATTAATGCAAGAGCACTGTGAAAAAATTTGAATATTGAAAACACCATTAAAACATAAAGATCTAAAGAAAACAACACTTCCATAAATCAGTATCATAGAATTACTTGCTTTTCATGTTCTCGACTAAAGACGCAGACTAATAAGATTTCAGAATATGAAGGCGTAAGGTGCTCTAGATGTACACATGAGAATATGAAGGGGTAAGGTGCTCTAGATGTACATGTAACGAGAATCAAGGCTAATGCTATACGCTTCTGGAAGGGGAAAAAATTTAAACGGTGTGGAATGCACTGTAAAAATTAACTTCAGAATGAGATCTTCACAGTTAACTTCTTTGTTATGATGAAAAACAAGATATAAAAGACTCCTAGCCAGGGGCGGAACTGTTCACGGGCAACGTTTCCTCCCCTCTTCAATTTCTTAAGTCAATAAAGCCAAGCAGCCTAATCAAGTCCAAGTTGAATATACATGTATTATTCTTGTATTATTTCCCGTGAAATGTCACGTGTATTATATCCCATATAGATGTATGCTTGGCCCGAATTAGGGCAATTGAATGAATTTTTCTCTCGTTCCATCTGGTATCAGAGCCTAGCACGTGATCCCGCTTCTGCTTCCGCCGCTCTTGTGTTTGTCCTCGATGCGTCCCTCGTCGCTGCTTTCGACGCCCCTCCAGCGTTCAATCAGGTTTACGCTCTTCGCGCAGTTGATATGGCAGCTCGCGCCTTGGTCTTCCGCAGCAACGTTTCCGCAACAACCCGCGCCTAGGTCGTCCGCAACAGCGTCGCGTTTTCCGCAGCAGCGTCGCCTAGGTCTTCCAGCGCGCCTCTTTCTCCACTCCTCCAGCGCCGCTTCCAGTACCTAGGGCTTCTAGCAGCTCTTCTTCCTCCTCCAGCGGCCTTCGCATCTTCAGTGGTTTTCTCCTCCTGATTTCCGGGCAGCCCTTTGTCTCCGGCCGTTTTGTCCTCCATGGGGGCTGTCGGAGACCTCGTGGTCACATCCTTCGATGTTCTCTTCGGCGGCGTGTTCTAAAGGACACTCGTCGGATGTGATTTCTTCCGTGTTGAGTTCTTTTTCTTGATAGTTGCCTTCGGACGATCATCGATGGGTGATTCCTCTGAAATCTCATCGTCTCACCACACTGGTCCCTCTGTAGATCCCCCTCGGAGCCACAAATAATCTGGCCTTTTAAAGATCACTATTGTTGTCTTGGATGGCACAAATTATCTTGAATGGTCCAGGGCGGCACAGCTTGCTATTCGAAGTCACCAGCTATACGGACATATTGATGGTACCACTATTGAGCCCCCACGTACTGATCCCTCATGGAGAAAATGGGATGCGGACAATTCATTGGTTGTCTCGTCGTAACTTCACTCTATGTCCTCTCAGGTGTATCGCAGCTACATGCTTTTGGATTCTGCTCATGAAATTTGGAAAAAGACCTATGACACCTACTCTCAGGCAGGCGGTTTGACGCAGATTTATGAGCTCACTCGCCGTGTTTTGGAGCTGTAGCAGGGAACCATGTATGTCTCTGCCTACTACTCCGAGTTCGAAAGTCTATATCAAGAACTGGATTACTTCAGCACCTTTATCGTTGTTTGCACAGTCGATGCGCAGGCACTTCAGAAGGATAAACCGAACACGTCTCTCTTATGGGGCTCAATATGGAGTTTGATGCGGTTCGCCTGCATGCCCTCCGGCGCGAGCATCTTCCCTCTCTTAGGGAAGCCTTCAGTATGTTCCACAGTGATGAGAATCGTCGCCGCTCTCTTGATTCCTCTACTGACCACTGTGCTCTTGCTGGGATTGCGTGAGGCCCTCCTCCTTTATGCAGCCACTGTGGGAAGAAAGGACATACTAAGGACATCTATTTTCATCTACACCCTCATCTTGCTCCCTCTGGTCGGGAATCTGGTGCCCGTGGGAGAGGTGGTCATCGTGGTGGTGGTCGTCAGGCTGGTGCCCGCACACAGTATTTTGCGCATTCAACAGAGGTTTATGAGAACCCCCCCCCCCCCGGCCTTTTTGTCATGGAGTTAGAGGCCTTTCGCCCTATGTTGCGTTCCCAGTCTGACTCTACATTGGTTGATTCCACTACCGCATTTGCTACTTCAGGTATCTCCAATGCTCATGTTGTGTCTACATCCCATTTTGAGTGGATCATCGACTCGGGTGCGACGGATCACGTGACTGGCTCTGCCTCAGGTTTTACCTCCTATACTTCTCTCTCTGGTTGTGATAAGGTTATTGTTGTCAATGGTTCCCTTTCTTCTATTGCTGGCAAAGGAATTATTGTTTGTTCTCCCGACCTATCTCTTTCTTTGATTTTGCATGTCCTTTTGTTTTCTCGTAATCTTCTCTCTATTAGTCACTTAACTGCATTTTTAAATTGCTCTGTGACATTTTTCTGATGTTTGTGTGTTGCATGATCTGGATACGAAACGGATGCTTAGCAGTGGTAGGAACGTTTGCGGGTTGTACTTGTTGAACCAGTCGTTATCTCTCAGTGCTCTCTCAACCACAAGTGCTCTAACTTTACATGATATTCAGGGCTGGCATCTGCATTTTGATCACCCTTATGTTTTATATCTTATCAAATTATTTTCTGCTTTCAGTTGTTTAATTAAATCGTTTAATTGTGACACCTGTGAACTCTCAAAATAGTAGTCGAACGGAAAAAAAGACACTTACTAGAGGTTGCTCAGTGTTTGTTAATTGACATAAACCTTCTCGAGTCCTATTGGGCTAATGCGGTTTTGACTGCAGCTCATCTCATTAATCGTCTACTATCTCGCTCCTTTTCCCACAATACACCCCTCTCCAATTTATCCAAGAAACACATTGTTCACACCTCTCACATCGCTCCCCGCATCTTTGGTTCTGTTTGCTTTTTTTCATGTTCATATCACGCATCGCGATAAATTGGATGCTCGCTCCCTCATATGTGTTTTTGTGGGCTACTCTCCTACTACCAAAGGATTTAAGTGTTATCACCCTCCTACATGTCGTTATTACTGTGTTATTGATGTTATTTTTCGTGAGGGGAAGTCATATTTTGGTCCTCGTCAAGGGAAGACGGGTAGTACTATTGACGGGACCATCAACTCTCCTATCCTGATTGATGCTTCTCTTCATATTCCTCCTCCACCTGCTTCTATTCCTCCCAGCATTGTTCCTCCCACTTATATTCCTCATATATTATATGCATACTATCGCAAACCTCGGATCGCTGAGCAAGTACCGTTTGTGGACGTCCCACCAGTGTCAATGTCCACCTCTGCTCCAAATTCAGATGATGACCTTCATGTTCCCCTCGCTATGCTTAAAGGTAATACTGGTGGCACCAAACACCATATTGCCAATTATAGTTCTTACCATCACCTCTCTCATGCTCACAGAGCTTTTAACTCATCTTGTTTTTCTATTGTGATTCCTAAGGCCTAGCAGGAGGTTGTTCAGATACCTGAGTGGAAACGGGCTATGGAAGAAGAGATGTGTATTTAGAAAAAAATGGAACATGACAGCCAGAAAGTATTCCCCCTGGGAAGCGAACAATTGGATCATGCTGGATTTTCTCCATTAAGCAGAATCAAGATGGGGTGGTGGAGCGATAAAAAACACGCTTGGTCGCTCAAGGGTATACCCAAACCCAAGGAATTGACTACCAAGAAATCTTTGCCCTTGTTGCAAAGATGAATTTTATTTGTGAGATCCTCTTTTATGTTGCATGTCTTGGGTGAGAGTTACAACAGCTTGATGTCAAAAATACTTTCTTGCATGGTGATCTAGAATAAGAAGTTTACATGACTATCCCACCTGGCTTTACTAAAGGAGGGACCAATGGAAAGGTCAATCGTCTGCAAAAATCCTTATATGGCCTGAAACTGTCCCCTATAGCCTGGTTTGGACGGTTTAACAAAATCATGCTTCAACTAGGCCATGCTCCAAGACAAGCTGATCATACTCTCTTTATCAAGAGGAGAAGAGCTCAAATATCAATACTTATTGTATATGTGGATGACATCATCATTACAGGAGATGATTTGGAGGAGATCATGCACTTGAAAGAACAATTGGGCAAAGAATTTGAGGTCAAAGACCTAGGAAAGTTGAAGTACTTCTTGGGGATTGAAGTAGTGAGGTCTCGTCGGGGGATCTTCATCTCTCAGAGAAAATACACACTTGATCTTCTGGAAGAAACTGGTATGCATGGGTGTGCTCCTGTAGATACACCTATCGAGGTTAATCATAAGATTGATGTGGATAATAGTGGGGAGAAAGTTGATGTCTCAAGGTACCAATGATTGGTTGGGAGACTCATATACTAATCCATACTCGTCCTGATATTACGTATATCGTGAGTGTCCTAAATAGATTCATGCATTCTCTCACAATTCGTCATCAGTAGGCTGCATATCAGGTATTGAGATACCTCAAGAAGTCTCCAGGACGTGTGATTCTATTCTTTGCAAACCAACATTTGCAAATTGAAGTGTTTACAGATGCTGATTGGGCTGGTAGCCAAGACGATAGGAAGTCTACTACCGGGTATTTCTCCTTTGTGAGTGAAAATCTTGTATTTTGGAAGAACAAGAAACAGAATGTTGTTGCTCGCTCAAGTACTCAAGCGGAGTATAGGGTTATGACACAAAGAGTATGTGAGGGGTTGTGGTTGAAGACAATTCTCCAAAATATGGGTCTCCAGATGAACAAACTTGTTATTATCTATTGTGACAACAAAGCAGTCATCGGCATTGCTCACAATCTGATTCAACATGATAGGACAAAGCATGTTAAAGTTGACAGATATTTCATCAAAGATCATCTAAACAAGAGAAATATTTGGACACCATTCATGAATTTTTATGATCAACTGACCGACGTCTTCACCAAGGGGTATTATATCCCTGTATTATTTCTTGTATTATTTCATGTGATATGTCACGTGTATTATATCATATATATAGTTGTATACTTGTCCTGAATTTGGGCAATTGAATGAATTTTTCTCTTGTTTTGTTGTCCACACATCTCCCTTATACAGGGGGAGACCAAATAGGTCGATCAGCCATACAAAACATAAATAAAATGTTAGAAAATAAAACGCAAAAGATAATCAGATACAAGGCCCGCCAGGTGCTACTCGAGACTCATGTTGTCTCTGTTCCGTGCACGTGTCTAGTATAAACGTGCGTGAAGCGCCTTCCTTCAACCGGATTCGTTTCATTCGTACAAACTACCTCAGGGTCAACGACCTTGTCCTCAAGGTCAAAATCTGGAAACTGGGTCTTCACTTCCTCTGCCAAAATCCATGTTGCCTCGTCCTTCGTCTGTCCCTTCCACTGAATGAGAACATGCCTTGTGGGTTGGCCTTGGACGTGCTCGGTGCGGGTGCCCTGCACCGCCTCGAGCTCGTAACGCGGAGCGGCTTCATTACTCAAACCTTCGGGCAAGGTGGCTTGGAGGAGGTGGTTTCTTAACTCCCGCTTTAATTATGACACATGAAATACCGGATCGATTCGACTGTCAGTTGGAAGCTGCAAGCGATATGCTACCTCACCTATCTTTTCCACGACCAAGAAGGGGCCAAAATACTGGACGGAGAACTTGGGGTGGAGGCGACCGGTCAAGGAACTTTGGTGGTGTTCTCCCGGTGAGAGGAGAACCTCTTGGCGGCGACGGTTGGCTTGCTTGGCCATTCTCTCCTGGGCGCGGCGTAGGTGATGTTTCAACTGTCGCAGAGCCTCATCCTGATCGTGTAGGCCCTCTGTCAATGCTTGGACCTAGCATTCTCCGGCAAGTCAGACCGGTAACAGTGGAGGCGGACGTCCATAAACTTTCGGGAAGGGGGTGACGTCTGTCGCCGACTGATAGGAGGTGTTGTACCATAATTCTGCCCATGCCACCCATTGGGTCCACTGGCGGGGCTGCTTAGTAGCAAAGCAGCAAAGGTAGGTCTCCACGCAGTGGTTGTGGATCTCCGTCTATTCGTTGGACTGCGGGTGATATGTCGTGTTGAACCGTAGCTTGGTCCCTGTAAACGGAACAGTTCCTGTCAGAAGGTGCTCATTAAGACTGGGTCGCGGTTGCTGACAATGGAGCGAGGGAACCCGCGTAGACGGACGATCTTACCAACAAAGACTCGGGCCACCGAGCTCGCCGTGTAGGGGTGTTTGACGAGTATGAAGTGTTCGTACTTGGAGAGACAGTCGACTACAACCAATAGACAGTCGTACCCCTGAGAGCGTGGAAGGCGGGTAATGAAATCCATGTTGATGTCCTCCCAAACCCGATCAGGTACCGGAAGAGGTTGGAGCAGGCCGGCAGAGGCAAGGGTCAGGTATTTGGCCTTTTGACTGACCAGGTGATGCAGGGTTAGGCGGACAGAAACTTCAATACATGAAAATGTAATCTAAATGTAGTACGTGTGCAAACATGAAATAACAGTCCAGATCAAGATCTTCAAACAAGTAATTAAAATTTAACAAAACTCTAAACAACAATTTGCACAATCGGACAACAAGCATTAACGAGTAAAGTGCAATTATAATTTACCACCGAGATGAGGCACGATTCCCACTCAAGTGCGTCGAATGCTCCTCGCAAGTTACGCAACGAATAACAATTTCAAACACTTACGAGAATTGAAACCCAAAGCAAAGTTCATTACCAAGGCAATTAATGAAAAGAAATACAACAATCATATCTAGATTTGCTCATGCGCGTGGAGGCGGGATGAGGGATGGAAGGCCGACGGTGGTAGCTTCCTTGGGATGTCGTGTGGCTCTACGGAAGAGCTGCGGGGGTTGGTAGGGTATAGATCTGAAGCTAAAATGAATGGTGGCGGGTTGTTGGTAGGGAACCGGGTGTAACAAGGCTTGGAGTGGCGGATCAGGGTTGGGGTAACAGGGGGGGCTGTTGTAGGAGTGGTGAGAGTGGGTTGTCGGGACTGGTATAG
Source organism: Platanthera guangdongensis (assembly GCA_039583875.1). Taxonomy (NCBI): domain Eukaryota; kingdom Viridiplantae; phylum Streptophyta; class Magnoliopsida; order Asparagales; family Orchidaceae; genus Platanthera; species Platanthera guangdongensis. The sequence continues at coordinate 177,180,728 of CM077159.1, forward strand.
TTGTGGATCTGGAGGTGGGGAAGGTCGGAAGAGGCTGACGGTATGGGGGGAGGCGGAACAGGGCTTGCAGCAGGCTGCGGGTTTTTTGGCGGGGTGGTGGCACGGAGAGGAGAGGGAAGGCTGGCTAGGGGCCGGAGAGGAGAGGGAAGGCTGGCTGGGGGTCGGAGAAGGCTTACGGGAGCAGCGGCAGTGCATGATGGAGAGAAGCCCTTGGAGTCAACCGAGAGAAGTGACCAGACGGTTGCAACAAGCAACTCATGATCCCTAAAACCTGTCACACACATGAGTATATATAGGGAGAGAGGGAAAATAAAACTAGGGCACCCTGATCGAACAGCTAATATTGTTTGGGCCGATCGGGTGTCAAATACAACATGAAATACAAAAACTAATATTTTAAATCGACTCGGAAAGACCATTTGGGTGCATTCGCGGACTCAAATCGCCCAAATAGGTCGTCGATCACCGCCTCCCGCGGGAATAAACATGTGTGTGTCGTCGATCGTCATCAACTCCCCCCGACTTGAAAGCACTCATCTCCGGTGACTGAAGACGGTCGTACTTTCGGCGTAAATCTGGGGCGAGTCTCTCGAGCTCCTTAGCAGAAATCCAAGTGTCATCAAAAACCGGGTGGGCGAGCCAGTGAACACTGCAGGACCATCTGACTGCCCGTCGAAGTGAAGTCGTGACCAATGATCAGTTGGTGATGAGAGCGTTGGTGAAGCCATTGCACTGTTATGATGCAGGGTGTTACGGTCCTCCGTCAGTTATCTTCATAAATATGTATCGAGTTGTTATGTACTAGTTAGAGTCGTCATTATTACTCGTCGTAATATTCTAGTGTTTTTAATATTTTAAAGTGTCGTATGTAATTACGAGTTTGTCCCCGGTGTCCTATATATAGGCCTTGTCATGTAGTTGGAAAGGAAAGAATGAAATATGAAGTTCCCTTTATCTCTCTAAAAAGTCTCCTCACTCTCTCTTTAGATTCTTCTCTCCTTCCTCCACCCTCTAGGGTTTCTTCCTCTTTCATCTTCTCCTCCACCATTCTAGAGCTTGCCCCTTGTATCTCCGCTTCCATCTGCATCTCCGCATCCCACCAACGAACCACCAAAGACGCACGTAACAAACTTGGTATCAAAGGCTCCATCCTCCCCATTCGCCGTCTCCTTCAAACTTACAAATAGCGGCTCGCCACAGCGCACCACACCCCATGCTTCATCGATCTCCAACCATCTTCCGCTTCCAACCGACCTCGCAACTTCCGCTATTTTTGCACCCAGCAGAATCTTCTCCCTCTCCGTTGGTCGATCCGCCTGTGCGCAGGCTTCGGAGTCGTTGCTTCCTCCTCTGCGGCAAGGAAGCCCCGTCCAGTCCCGCCATCTTCTTCCCGATCACAGGCGCTCTGTCCCATCTTCTTCTCGATCACAGGCGCTCAGTTCGCAGCCCAGCAAGACAGCAACACGACACCCAATCCCGCCGATTTTTGCTATGGTGTATCGAGTCCATCCGCCGCACGATTTCCTCACGCCCCGTCATTTTTCTAGAGCCCAGCACCCCCTCCTACACGCTATCTACTAAATCCATCCTATTTCTTTTTTCTTTTATGTTATTCTGATTTCTTTTGTCTTTCACTGGGGCCCACACAACTTTCCCTATATTATTTTCCTTTTTTTTCTCCTACAACCGGCGGCACACTCGAATCCCGCCTCAAATCTTTTATTTTCCATTTTTCGGGGCCAGCTGTTCTGCGCCCATTTCTTTTTCCTTCGGCAGTCCACCTCCCTCCCTCTCACGCACACCACCTCCTAACTTCTTACTTTTAAATGGACATCAAGATTAGTGTCGCGGAAGCGGCAACCCTTCACTCGATGTTGTTGAAGTGGTCGACGTCATTTCATGATTCCATGTCTCGCCTCGACTCCAAGCTGGACGAATTGGAGAAATCGGGATACTTTGAAGTTCCGTCATCGGCCGCTCAGCCTCTGACGTCACCTGCCCCTGCCTTACCGGTCCCACCCTCCACGTCGGTTTCCGCACTGACGCCTCCAACCACACAATTGCCTCTGCTGTCAGCCACTACTTTGTCGGTCCCTTCAGCCGCATTGTCGTTGTGGCTTTGCAGCGCACCGCCATTACTGCAACGACTGGTGCCACCACCATTCTCTGTCATTCATGACGCACCGCCACCGCCGTCGTCGCCGCAGCCGCTGTCGTCGCCATCACCGTTGTCGTCGTCACCTCCTCTACAGGCTCTTACTCTGCCAACCTCATTCCTTCGGCCTCCCATGGTTTCTCCGACCACCTTCTAACCATTGTTCTCCGCCGCATTGTCGGTTCCGCGGAATCCCTTTATTCTGTCAGTCGTTGTTCCCTTGGTCATCCTGTCATTTCTGCCTCCTACCCCTCCGCCGGATCAGTCGGGTCCCTCGCTACAACCGCTCGTCCTTCCGACGGCGCCACCACTCGACCTAGCTGTCAACGCCAACGCGACACGCTACAAGGCCCTATTTTGGCGCGAGATCAAGGAGCCAGACGAGCCGAACATCCTACTAGAGTTTGAGCTTGAGCACAAGCTCAAATTGAAGGATGAGTGGAGTGTTACGATCCTCCGTCAGTTATCTTCATATATATATATATATCGAGTCGTGATGTATTAGTTAGAGTCGTCGTTATTATACTTGTTGTAATATTCTAGTGTTTTAATATTTTAAGTGTCGTATGTAATTACGGGTTTGTCCCCGGGGTCCTATATATAGACCTTGTCATGTAGTTGGAAAGGAAGGAATGAAATATAAAGTTGTCTTTATCTCTCTAAAAAATTTCTCTCTCTAAGTTCTTTTCTCCTTCGTCCAACCTTTAGGGTTTCTGCCTCTCACATATTCTCCACCATTTTAGGCTTGCCCCTTGTATCCTCGCCTTCATCCGCATCTTTGCATCCCTCCGACGAACCACCGAAGAGGCACGTAACACAGGGTCAGGATTCCACCCGCCTGCCACCCTGAAGTCCACCAGGGGACAACCTTGGAGTCCACCAAGGGGGTTTATCATGGTCGCAACCCGTATACCCCAACCAGCTCTCTGTCATGGAGTCCACCATGCGGCAAGTTGTTGAGGCCAGGGCTCGATCCCCAGACCTCCTAGATAAGAAGTCTTGATCAACGCTCTCATCACCAACTAATCATTGGTCTGGGGATTGATCCCCGGCCTCAACAACCTGCCGCATTGAGGACTCCATGTCAGAGAGATGGTTGGGGTATACATGTCGTGGCCCTGATAAACCCCTTGGTGGACTCCAACGTGGACTCCAAGGAGGACCCCTGGTGGACTCCAAGGTGGACCCCTAGTGGACTCCAAGGTGGCAGACAGTTGAACTCCTGCCCTGCATCACCAGGAAGTCGGCCACGAACTGTTGCACTGTCCTCATCATGCCACGCCATTAGAGCGTGACCGCCAGCCAGCGATAGGCCAGGTAGGCTCCTGAGTGCCCCGCTGTCTGTGTGGAATGAAACTCCTCCAGTAGGCGTGGTATTCATGGTGATGACATTGCGAGGATCAGGCGGTCGCAGAAGTAGAGTTTGTCGCCCGCTAGTCAAAAAAGGGGGTGTGCATCCGGCACGCACCATATCTCTTCGATCATGCGGCCATAGTGGGGGTCCACCCGCACCTCCTGGAGGATCGTTGCATCCCGCCACTGGCAAAGGGAGATTGTCATCAAGGTGCCATCATGCTCGCGGGGGGACAAGGCGTCCGCGACTGTGTCCGTCCGTCCGGTCTTGTACTCAATAGAGAATTGATAGCCCAAGAGTTTGGCTATCCAGAGTTGTTGGGCCGGGGTGGAGACCTTCTGGCTTCATAGGTGCTTCAAGCTATTGTGGTCGGTTCTGACGGTGAAGGGACGGCCAGGAAGATACGGGCGCCAATGTTGAACTGCTACATAGCTCGTTGTCATAGGCGGAAGCCACCTTTCGCCAGTCGGTGAAGGCTTTGTTGTAGTAAGCGATGGGGCGACCCACCTGCATGAGGACGGTACTGACCCCCTTCCCCGAGGCGTTACACTCCACGACAAACGGCTGGGAAAAATCAGGCATGCTCAGAACCGGTGCCACCACGAGAGCGCGCTGCAAGTTGTAGAAGGCCTCTTGGGCAGTCGCATCCCACAGAAAAGGCACCTCCTTCAGAGGTCTGTCAATGGTCGTTCCAAATCCCCGTAGCTGCGGATGAAGCGGCAGTAATAGCAGGTGAGTCCCAAGAATCCGCGTATGGCCCGACAGCTCGCTGGCATCAGCCAATGCAGGACAGCATCGATCATTCGCAAGTCCGTGGCGAGCCCCTCGATAGAGATGATATGATCCAGGCACTCGACCTGAAAGCTAGCTGAAAGTACACTTCTTCCGGTGGGCCACGAGCTGGTGGGCGGCAAGGAAGCAAAGGACGGTGGCGAGATGTGCAAGGTGGAGCTGCCAGGATGAAATATAAACCAAAATGTCATCAAAAAAACAAGACAAACTTCGCAAATGTGGGTGGAACACGTCGTTTATGGTGGACTAGAAGGTGATCGGGGCGTTCATCAGGCCGAACAGCATGACGAGAAACTCGTAGTGGTCATCATGTGTCCGGAAGGCCGTCTTTGGCACGTCCTCTGCCCGCACGCGGATCTGGTGGTAACCTGAGAGTATGTCCAGCTTGGAGAAATACGTAGCACCTCGTAGTTCAATTAACAACTCCTGGATGATGGGAATGTGGTACTTATCAGGCACGGTGAGCTTGTTCAGCTCTTTATAGTCTACGCAAAACCACCAACTGTCATCCTTCTTCCGCACCAGCAGCACCGGGCAGGAGAATGGGATGGCACTCGCCTGGATGATGTCTGCCTGGAGCATTTTGGTCGCCATTGCCTCCATGGCGTTCTTCTGGTCATGTCCGTACCGGTAAGGGTGGACGGAGACTGCAGCCATGCCGGGCTGCAGGATGATGTTGTGATCATAAGTGCGCAGCGGAGGTAGCCCGTGCGGTATGGTGAAAATCATCGGATGATCGTCGAGTAGCCGTTGGACGTCCGGATGTAAAGGCGGCGGTGTCGGTTAAGATCCGCCAAGGCCAAAAACATAGAAATCCGTAGAGCCCAGGTACGTGTCGATGGAAAACTGCAGGTCGACGCATCGTCCCGCAGTGCGGGCACGGTGACCATCTCCGAGGGAGACATGAAATCCTAGGGCTGGAGTCACTGGAAGGTGGAGCGCCGCCACGAGGTCCTAGGAGATGAAATTGTGACTGGCACAGCTATCGATCATAAGGACCATGATCGACTACTGCAGGGTGGTCGTGAGCTTCATGTTGTACGGTTCAGTGATGTCGCGCGCTGAGTAGCAAGAGACCTCCAACCGATGGAAAGTGGCGATTGGCTCAGTCGAATTGGGTCCCTCCCCGTCGAGCTCGAGGGCCTCAAAGTCGGTCATCACAATCTCCTCTTCTTTGGTCCCCCAAGGGCATCCGGAAGTCTCTGTTGGCACATTCATGGGTTGGTGAGTATGGGCCCTTGCAGTGGAAACAGAGGTCCTTGTCCAGAAGGTCAAGGTACTCCTGATGAGAGATCTGATGGGGGGTCGAGCTCGTGGGGGGTGGCGGTTGCGGCGGAGGGCAGCCGGATACGGGAAAAAGGTCTGGGGTTGCCCGGCCCATTGGAGGCGGCAACCAAGAGGAGGCCGGTCAGGAGGAGGCTGGGGGGTGTGAACCAGGCTGTCGGGGCGAAGGTGACGGTGGCAAAGTCGGCCTCCACGAAGTACGCTTGCTCCATTGTGCGGGACAGGGTGGTGGGGTCGTTGATCCAAAGGCAGTTGCGGATGTGCGGGCGCAACCCAGCGAGAAACATGCCCAAGTAGTGGTCGGGCGATAAGTCGGGCTGGGGCTCGTGCATATCCACCTCGATGAAGTCGTCAATGTAGGCGTTGAGGGAGTCTACTTGGTGGACATAGCCCAGACGCATAGGGGCGTAGCGATTGTCGTAACGGTGGACCAGCTCGTCTTTGAGGAGCGGCCAGGACAAGACCGGTGACCGCTAGCGGATCCAACGGACCCAATGAATGGTCGAGCCCTCCATGTAGATTGTGGCGAGAGGAACCATTTGAGTCGCAAACGTTCCATGGATTTTGAAGTAGTGCTCAGCCCGTGCGAGCTAACCTAGGGGATCGGTCTGGTCAAAGACCGACAGTTCAATGCGGCGGAGAGCGCCAGCTGCAAGCTCGTGTAGAGGATGAACGCCCGTCGGAGGATCGTCGGGGCTGCCGGTTGAAGTCGTGGTGGCGAGCGGTGGGGTCGGTGAAGCAGTCGGAGACGGTGGACGGGAAGCAAGGAGAGCGTGGATGTCGCAGACGGCAACCTGGAGGTCCGACAGGGCCGTATAGACCCGGTCGAGGCGGTCGGAGAGTGTCGCGGTGGCGGTGGCCAGATCAGAGTCACGCGCCATGCTGCGGGTGATACGCACATGTCGGGGAACGCCCGGAGGAGCCGAGGAAACGCCGGCAAGCGATGCGGGAAAATAGGCAGAGGCGACGTGGCGGAGAGGACTGTAGGCGCGACGCGGGAAGGACGGCAGCGCGCGAAGGGTAGTCGGATGAGTTAATAGCGAGGAGTTGTGGTGGGTGAGGGGGAAGGGGCGGCGGCGTTACGCGACAGCGAGAGAGAGCGGGACGAGGAAGAGGGTACGCAGCTAGGGCAAACAGGGAGAACCGCTGGGTCTGTTTCCTCCCCTCTTCAAGTTTTAATCTCAATAATTCCAAGCACTCTAATCAAGTCCAAACATCTCCCTTATATAGGGGAAGACCAAATAGGTCGATCGGTCGTACAAAACGTAAATAAAAATGCTAGAAAATAAAACGCAAAGGATAATAAGATACAAGGCCCGCCAAGTGCTGCTCGAGGCTCGTGTCGTCTCCGTTCCCCGCACGCGCCTAGTATAAAAGTGTGTGAAGCGCCTTCGTTCGACTGGATCTGCCCATGTTCGTATCACATTACTTTTCCAAATCAAATTGATAGGTTTTCATCATTACTTTTCCAAGTCAACTTTAAAAAATTGACATGTCTAATGACAGTCTGTCATATGATATATAGGAGCTCTACTAAAAACTTTTTCAATTTTATGGATTTTCAACATTCTTTTAATTTGAGGACATTGTGCAATTACTTAAATGGGCGTTATATTTTTTTAAAATAGATTATAATATATGTTAAGTCATTAGATGAAAACAACAAGGCTATATTTGACAATTTTGAATGTTTCATCAAAAGCAACTTTTTCCTTTTAATATTGTAAAGAAACACATACATACACCTTTTTATTTAAAGAGGGGGAAGATACGACTCAAAAAAATCATATTGTACGAACAGAAACACGGCCAATTTAAAATATCTAATCATCAAATACATAATAAACAAGCACAATTAAATTAAGTCAAATTCTTCATAATTATAACTCTAAAAAGAAATTTAAATCTAGAGCAAACTATAATAAACAAACACCATTATTTGCATTTATGAGTCAGAATCTTTTCATTTCTAGACCTGGAGACCATTTTTATTTACTATAAGAAAAACAGACTTCTATTACAATATGCAGAATAATCTGCATCGGGTACGTACCGCTGAGTAGCAAGTGTACTCGCTGAGTATCGGCTACAGTCGGTACCGAAAACGTATCCGGTACGGGTATACCGCCATCAAGGAAGTATATGTGCTTCATAATCCATGAGTAAAAAAACAAAACCTTCAGGTTGGATTCAACTTAGAAAAGTGAAGATAATTGGATTCAACTTGGAAAAGTGAAGATAATGTCAAAAATGTTTTCAGTCTTCACTTCAAGATCAGAACAAAATTAGGAAGCCAAAGAAATGGGGAATATGTTGAATGGAATAACAATTTTACTTATATTTGGACAATGTAAAAGGAGATTGATAGCAATATACAACTATCACAGTATTAAAATTGATTTGAACTTTTCTATGCAAACTTCTCATTAAAAATACCATTAATCAGCTGGAGTACTTATGATTTAATTGAAATGTACTGTAAATCTCAGATCAACTAAGGGTAAGTCCTTTCAAAATTGAAAGCCTTTTGGGGAAAAGTTTGTTAACTTGTAAAAAATTAAAATGTTCAACTCCTTTTGGGTCACATAAGCCTCAATCATGAAACTTCACTAATCACACAAAGTGATGTAGCACAAGTCTGCAGGTGGCGGAGGACGGATGCCCAAATCCTAGATGTTGCGCAAAGTGCAAACGATCACACGGTGAGTGCAAAGAATCTACGACGATGTTAAAATGAAACCATGAACACTTTAGAATGACCTGCAAGCATACACGCACTCCAATCAAATGTAAACTTAATGCGCATGCAAATGATTTGGTCCAATTGTAAATTAGCCACAAGCAATTAGTTAAGATAAAGATTTCAAACAGCCGCGCAACTCTCACACAAAATTAATTTAGAAATAGCAAGTTAAAATCCACAACTAATTGAGGCGCAATTAATTTAAGCACACAACGAATAGGACCTGCAAATCATGAGATGTCACAGTACTAAAAGTCAATATAAGATAGCACCCAACAGAACATATGTATACACAATAATAGAAAACAGTAATTCCAAACAACGACATACACGTGCGGGTGGCGGAGGGGTGGAGAATGAAGGTGGTCCACTAGAGGGAGGCTCTGTCTGGGATCTGATTGTTGGAAAGTGGCGAGGAGGGACTCATAAAGGAGTGGGGGCTGAGTTTGGTCAAATATGGGTGAGGGACCGGGCTGGAGAAAGGTTGGGGTGCAGCGCGGATGTGGTGAGAGGGAGGGAGATGGTTTTTGAAGGTGATTTGGGTGAGCGGCTGGTAGTAGTGTGGGTTTCGATCAAGTGAGGTCCTGATTGGGAGGGGAAAATGGTTCGGGTGATGGCTTAGGGAAGGAGTAGGGGTCGGCCTTGGGTAAAGAAGGGGGAGAGGGATAGAAGGTTGGGGAGAGGCCGAGGGGACGAAAAACGAGGGGGAAATGCGGGATCTGGCGGTGGTTGTACAGCGTTGGCCGACGGCGGCGATGCGGAATCAGGAATAGGGGATCGACGGGAAGTCGGGCAGGTGTTGAAACCGAAAAATCGGTCTCTATGGAGTTCGGGGTCCCTAAAAAGGGGTGACCTCACACTTACTGCACTCAGGCGAACGTCACGGACCAAAGGCTCACGAAACTAGGAACGGACCCTCGGCTCTAGCGTGGAGGTCCCTCCTCACACCCGGAAGACCCTCTTGATCTCCCCCTCCCTAGCCAATGCTGAGCTAGGTGCCTTGGAGGATGAAGAAAGAGGAATTCAAGTGGATAAGAAGCAATGTCCTCCAAGGCACCCTCAAGGATCTATTTATAGTATTCTGGGAATGGCCTGCAAATAATCAAACTTCGTTGCACAAAAAATTACCGAAATGCCCCCGGATTGGCCTGCCAACAGCCAAATCCTGATGTTCTAAGCAGCTAATCGCAGTCCACCGGGGGCTGACCCTCAAGCCGGGCGAGAAGTCCAAGTCGGGCGAGTTGGCGGCCTGGCGAGCGGGCGGCCTGGCGAGCGGGCGGCCTGGCGAGCGGGCGGCCTGGCGAGCGGGCGGCCTGGCGAGCGGGCGGCCTGGCGAGCGGGCGGCCTGGCGAGCGGGCGGCCTGGCGAGCGGGCGGCCTGGCGAGCGGGCGGCCTGGCGAGCGGGCGGCCTGGCGAGCTGGCGGCCTGGCGAGCGGGCGGCCTGGCGAGCGGGCGGCCTGGCGAGGAGGCGGCCTGGCGAGGAGGCGGCCTGGCGAGCTGGCGGCCTGGCGAGCTGGCGGCCTGGCGAGCTGGCGGCCTGGCGAGCTGGCGGCCTGGCGAGCTGGCGGCCTGGCGAGCTGGCGGCCTGGCGAGCTGGCGGCCTGGCGAGCTGGCGGCCTGGCGAGCTGGCGGCCTGGCGAGCTGGCGGCCTGGCGAGCTGGCGGCCTGGCGAGCTGGCGGCCTGGCGAGCTGGCGGCCTGGCGAGCTGGCGGCCTGACGAGAAGGCGGCCTGACGAGTTGGCGGCCTGGCGAGAAGGCGGCCTGGGCAACTCCTCAAAGGGGCCGGGGGGGACAAATATTCCATCCATCTACTAGTATATTATGCAGGTTGAGCCTAAATTGGCCACCAAGAGTGTCAAATCTCTCAAAAAGCTTAAAAAACGCGCAGCAAGTCTCACGCCTTATTTGGGGCCCTCTCCTTGCGAATACGGGGTTGTACACAATCCCCGCTCTTTTTGAGCGGGTTCCACGCTCGGAAAGAAACATCCAACTCAACGTATTCGCGGAGTAGCCTTCTTGGAGCCGAAAACACTTGGCCTCCCGGGGGGGTCAACCTGTCAAGCCAGCTAATGAGAGCATGGGTGACGAGACGGCCTCGGGGTAGAGAATACTTGGCCTCCCCGAGGGGTCAACCTGTCAAGCCAGCTAATGGGAGCTTGAGTGACGAGACGGCCTCAGGGTAGAAAATACTTGGCCTCCCCGAGGGGTCAACCTGTCAAGCCAGCTAATGGAAGTCTGGGTGACGAGACGACCTCGGGGTAGAAAATACTTGGCCTCCCCGAGGGGTCAACCTGTCAAGCCAACTAATGGGAGCCCGGGTGACGAGACGGCCTCGGGGTAGAAAATACTTGGCCTCCCCGAGAGATCAACCTGCCCAGCCAGCTAGTGGGAGCCTGGTCAGCGGAATCATCTCGGGGTAAGGTCTACTCACCCCCTCCGAGAGATCAACCTGCTCTGTCAGCTAGTGGGAGTCTGGTCAGCGGAATCATCTTGGGGTAAGGTCTACTCACCCCCTCTGAGAGATCAACCTGCCCTGCTAGCTAGTGGGAGCCTGGTCAGTGAAATCATCTCGGGGTAAGATCTACTCACCCCCTCCGAGAGATCAATCTGCTCTGTCAGCTAGTGGGAGCCTGGCAGCGGAATCATCTCGGGGTAAGGTCTACTCACCCCCTCCGAGAGCTCAATCTGCCCTGCCAGCTAGTGGGAGCCTGGTCAGCGGAATCATCTCGGGGTAAGGCCTACTCACCCCTCCAGAGATCAACCTGCCTTGTCAGCTAGTGAGAGCCTGGTCAGCGGAATCATCTCGGGGTAAGGTCTACTCACCACCTCCGAGAGATCAACCTGCCATGCTAGCTAGTGGGAGCCTGGTCAGCGGAATCATCTCGGGGTAAGGTCTACTCACCCCCTCCGAGAGATCAACCTGCCCTGCCAGCTAGAGCCTGGTCAGCGGAATCATCTCGAGGTAAGGCCTACTCACCCCCTCCGAGAGATCAACCTGCTCTGCCAGCTAGTGGGAGCCTGGCAACAGAATCATCTTGGGGTAAGGCCTACTCACCCCCTCCGAGAGATCAACCTGTCCTGTCAGCTAGTCGGAGTCTGGCAGCGGAATTATCTCGGGGTAAGGCCTACTCCCCTCTCCGAGAGATCGTCTGTCAGCTAGTGGGAGCCTGGTCAGCGGAATCATCTCGGGGTAAGGTCTACTCACCCCCTTCGAGAGATCAACCTGCCCTGCCAGCTAGTGGGAGCCTGGCAGCGGAATCATCTCGGGGTAAGGTCTACTAACCTTCTCCGAGAGATCAACCTGCCCTGTCAGCTAGTGGGAGCCTGGTCAGCGGAATCATCTCGGGATAAGGTCTACTCACCCCTCCGAGAGATCAACCTGCCCTGCCAGTTAGTGGGAGTCTGGTCAGCGGAATCATCTCAGGGTAAGGTCTACTCACCCCTCCGAGAGATCAACCTGCCCTGCCAGCTAGTGAGAGTCTGGTCAGCGGAATCATCTCGGGGTAAGGTCTACTCACCCCTCCGAGAGATCAACCTGCCCTGCAAGCTAGTGGGAGTCTGGTCAGCGGAATCATCTCGGGGTAAGGTCTACTCACCCCCTCCGAGAGATCAACCTGCTCTGCCAGCTAGTGGGAGTTTGGTCAGCGGAATCATCTCGGGGTAAGGTCTACTCACCCCTCCGAGAGATCAACCTACCCTGCCAGCTAATGGGAGCCTGGTCAGCGGAATCATCTCGGGGTAAGGCCTACTCACCCCCGCTGAGAGATCAACCTGCCCTATCAGCTAGTGGGAGCCTGGCAGCGGAATCATCTCGGGGTAAGGCCTACTCACCCCCTCCGAGAGATCAACCTGCCCTGTCAGCTAGTGGGAGCCTGGCAGCGGAATCATCTCGGGGTAAGGCCTACTCCCCCCTCCGAGAGATCAACCTGCCCTGCCAGCTAGTGGGAGTCTGCTCAGCAGAATCATCTCGGGGTAAGGTCTACCCACCCCCTCCGAGAGATCAACCTGTCCTGCCAGCTAGTGGGAGCCTGGCAGCGGAATCATCTCGGGGTAAGGTCTTTCATGGATCACAAATGTTTTCCGGTGGTCCCTGTCATCAATCATAGTTGATACAATGCAAGCAAAGTTCATTACAAGAGATGATTCACTTCTTCCCTACCTCCTTCTTCCCTCGTGCATCATCGGATCCCTCCCCGGGTACCCACATCAATCATGTCCTCACATCTCTCCCCTGCCGTCTCGGGTTGGACTTCTTTAATCCGCATCGGATCTTGCGCTTGTTGAGGCTGATGACGCTGTGGTGCCGGAGCTCTTGCCCTTCTCAACTCAAGGAATTCGGGACAAGTAGCTGTTACATGGTCTTCCTCCTGGTGGAACTCACAGTAGGGTAACTCTACTCTGACTCTTCCCTTTCTCGCGCGGTTCCTCCTCTCCCTTCGACCAATTGTCATCACTTGCTGCGGTGGGGGTAGGAGCTGCCTAGGGGTTTGCCTTTGGAAGTTGAACCTCTCTTGGCCTCCATGAAAATCTCCCCCACCTTGGATGAGACCTCTTCCTGGACCCTGAACGGGTCCTTCATGTTGCCTCCAACCTGGCCCCGGACCTTCTTGAGGTCCCCGGAGCCCCTGAGCTCTCTGCTCCTCTCTCCTTCTCCCCTTCAGATGCCTCGAGCCACCTTGCTCCTTCGACTCTGCCTCTGTTAACCTTGCCAACTTCTTGAAAAATGTCGGGTCGGCCGCCTCAGTTGTTATCTCCACTGCCGCCCTTTCAATCAGCTCCTCGAAGGAAAGGGGGTCTTTCGGGTCAGGCTCATCTTGAAGAACCTCTCGCGCAACCCCATCGTGAACACCATCTGGAGGGCATACCCCGGCATCTCCTGGATATCCAGGATCTCTTCTTGGAACCTATCAACGTAATGGGTCAGCGACTACTCGGCCCCCTGCCTTATCAGGAAGATGGACTCAGGACTCTTTTTCTTCTTTTTGGAGGCGGAGAAGCGAAGCTGAAAGCTCCGACTCAAGTCCTCGAACCCATAAATCGATCTCGGTGGGAGTTGGTGGAACCAGTCTCTTGCCTTATCCTTCAACGTGATCGCGAAGAGGCGACACTTGAAGGCATCCGTCATCGGCCTGATGGAGACGGCATCCTCAAACCACTGCAGGTGCTGGACGGGATCATTCTTCCCGGTATAGTGAGCCATGTCGGGCTCTCTGAACCCCTCGGGAACTGGGGCTGAGACAATCAGCTCGCAGAAAGGTGATCCTTTGATTGGCGGTCTCGCGTGCTCCACTCGCGCAACCTGCTCGCCTAGGAGGCTGGCACTCGTCGGGCTGGAGAACAACTCCCGGCCGGTGAGGTCTCGCTCGACCCCATTTCCTATCCTCTCCTTCCCTAGCCTTCTTCCTGGTGCACTTCCTTCTCCCCCTGTTGGGGTCACCTCGCCTAGATCCCTGGGAGGCAGCTCGCCGAGGCTCCTGAGAGCTAGGTCCTGGGGGGTGGGAGTTGAGCAGCTACCTCGAGGAGCAATACTTCGCAGCATCTTCATGATGCATTGGATGGATGTCATGAATTCCTCCCTTCCCACGAAGGGTGATGGATTGGGGAGCTCGCCGAGATCATCACTACCTCCCTGATCTTCATCCATGACACTCCCGAGATCTTCTGTGTTGGTCACTCTTTGCGCTCATCGCTCCAAGATGTTGAAACCGAGAAATCGGTCTCTGTGGAGTTCGGGATCCCTAAAAAGGGGTGACCTCACACTTACTGCACTCAGGCGAACGTCACGGAACAAAGGCTCAGGAAATTAGGAACAGACCCTCAGCTCTAGCGTGGAGGTCCTTCCTCACACCCGGAAGACCCTGGTGATCTCCCCCTCCCTAGCCAATCCTGAGCTAGGAGCCTTGGAGGATGAAGAAAGATGAATTCAAGAGGCTAAGAAGCAAAGCCCTCCAAGGCACCCTCAAAGGTCTATTTATAGTATTCTGGGAATGGCCTGCAAATAACCAATCTCCGTTGCCCCAAAAATTACCGAAATGCCCCCGGATTGGTCTGCCAACAGCCAAATCCCGCTGTTCTAAGCAGCTAATCGCAGTCCACTAGGGGCTGACCCTCAAGTCGGGCGAGAAGTCCAAGCCGGGCAAGCTAGCGGCCTGGCGAGCGGGCGGCCTGGCAAGCAGGCGGCCTGGCGAGCTGGCGGCCTGGCGAGCGGGCGGCCTGGCGAGCGGGCGGCCTGGCGAGCGGGCGGCCTGGCGAGCGGGCGGCCTGGCGAGCGGGCGGCCTGGCGAGCGGGCGGCCTGGCGAGCGGGCGGCCTGGCGAGCGGGCGGCCTGGCGAGCGGGCGGCCTGGCGAGCGGGCGGCCTGGCGAGCTGGCGGCCTGGCGAGAAGGCGGTCTGGCAAGCTGGCGGCCTGGCGAGAAGGCGGCCTGGGCGACTCCTCAAAGGGGCCGGGGGGCAAATATTTCATCCTTCTACTAGTATATTATGCAGGTTGAGCCTAAATTGGTCACCAAGAGTGTCAAATCTCTCAAAAAGCTTAAAAACGAGCATCAAGTCTCACGCCTTGTTTGGGGCCCTCTACTCGCGAATACGGGGTTGTACAGCAGGGGCTCACGGTGGCTTGGTTGTGGGGAAAGGAAGGAGAAGGAGGAGGAAGGGGTTTTACCTTGGAGTCGCACCAAGGAGCGGGAAAGGAGATCGCATCCGACGTTGTACCAGAACAGGGAGACCGACGGTTCGCAGCACCGCCACAAGCCTTCGATGCCCCCGCCCACTCAGCCGCAACATGTACATACAGGTCATAACTAAACTAGGGCACCCAGATCAGACGTCCCAGAATGTCCAAGTCAATCGGGTGTCAAAACAACTCAAAAACATAAAATAAATACATGAATTCGACTTGAAAAAAACATTCGGACGCATTTGTGGACTTGAATTGTTCGAATGAGTAGCAGATCACCGCGACCTTCATCACAAAGTCGTTACCCTGCCAATCTACTTGATAGATTTAAACCAATAAGGTTCTTATAACCAATGTTGAGTCTGCACACAATCCATTTGTTAAAATTCTAAGTGAATGTATCCATCTTCATGAATATGGAACAAATACCCCATTAGGAAACCAAACAAAAAAACATTAAGGATCTGGTGTCAGTAAGTTGCACATTATTATTAGCTTAAATTAAACAAGTCCAGATTAAGATTGAGTAGATTATCTCTCATTTCTTCCTTAATCACATAAAATCCACTCTATTATATAATATACGTAGAGGAAAAGAGGATAACTTTGAATAAAGCGTCATATTTTGATCAATATGGTATCACCACAAGATACCTAGAAAGAAAGAACAGCCACTCCCCTCCACCACAATCATTGATCCCACCCTCGCCGCCACCGGTCATAGCCACCTATCAATGCCACAATCGCACAAGTTCACCCGACTCAAGTAAACCTATCACTACTCCGCAGCTCCTCTAATTCTATCACTAGCTTCACAGGTCTGTGACTACTACCTTTGTATCTTTATGACTATTACCTCCACAGCTTTGTGGTTGCTATCCCTGCTGCTTTGCAGGTGCTACCGCTGCAACTTTGCAAGTGCTACCTCTGCGCTTTGCATGTACTACCTCTGCGCTTTGCATGTACTACCTCTGCGCTTTGCATGTACTACCTCTGCACTTTGCATGTACTACCTCTGCAACTTTGCATGTGCTACCTTTGCAACATCACAACCCCACAACATAAATGTGGTTATCGTTGTCACTTTGTTCTTATCCTCACCCCACCAAAGCAGTCACACTGTCAGTCTTCCAACATGACCCTTGACAGTTCTACTTTGCAAGCGTTCTTCTCCCTTTTGCCACCAAACCCCTCCATCCTTCAGCCCCAAAAAACACCTTTGTTACCATAACTTTACCTTCAATCATTCCAACTCTAGACAAGTAAGACAACTCATTTGATATATCATTTAACTATGCGTACAACAACAATCAAAGCTTCAAGATATTCCTTCCTTGCCAACAGTTGTTGCAACCTTTGCTTGCTCTGAATGCAATTTTTGCACCAATAATTAAAAGCTCTCAACTAGTCTCCATCCATACAAAATCTCCTACAGCTCTCTGGTTTTATCATTCCCTTTCAGTTCTATTGGACTAACAACCCCGCATTAACCTCTTCTTTTTCCGTCTTATGATGTCAGGATCTCTCCACTAGGGGTGCAAACGAGTCAAGCTCGATCCGAGCTCGGCAAATTTTTCAAGCTCAAGCTCATGCTTTGTTAATTTGAGATCGAGCTCGATGAGCTCACATATACAAGCTCAAGCTCAAGACTAGTATATGGAGCTCGAGCTCGACTCACAAGCTCGCAAGCTCGAGCAGCTCGCGAGCTTTTTTGCTCATGAGTTGTATTATATATGTCATAGACACACACAGACATACATACAGGCAGCCCAGTACACAAAACATCCTCGAGCAACGAGGGTCTGGGGAAGGGTCCCACCACAAAAGCTTCCTTGATAACCATCAGTGACCGTAAATCCAGCACCGCCACCACTCCGGAGACAACTGTCTTGTTTCTCCTTCCATCGGGCCTACCTCCCTTGCAAGAATCCCCTTATTTTGTGAGTGTCATATTGTTGTATGAGACATTTTCTTCAATAATATTATATGGCTTTGCGATTTCACGTTTGATTGAATCTCCTGTCTAGTAGTTGTTTGTTAAAGATTATTAAAGTGACTTGCAGGATCCAGTCGCTATCGTGTTCTTGCTTTGGCTCTCCACGTGGAGGAAAGCCTAAGCCTGTTTTGCCTAAAAAAATTACCTTGGCCTGGCTTAAATTGTTTGCTTGTGATTTAATTATTTATTGTTTGGTTTGACTTCTATGTCAGGACTTGCATGGGTGTTACATATAGTGTTAAAGGGTAATAGAATTATCTTCCCCGCACTACACCTAGGGTTGCATCATAGTCTTTCACACACGTAGCCTTCCCTATATCAGGTGGTATTCTAATTCATTAGATTGTTTGCATGCATTCACATTATTATAGGGTTGGTCGTAGCTCCATTTGTATGTGTTGCATGATTGTTTTTAAGTGCATGTAGGGTTGCATCATAGTCTTGTGTCAATATTCATTTTTTGTCTTCTGCCAAATGTTAAATGGCTTTCTATGCCTAGAAATGTTGGACTGAGATTTCTATAATTGCATATTTCAATTGCATCCTTTGATCTTAAATATGCAAATCAATCCAATGGTTTATATCATTCAGCATGTATGAATTTTAAGCCATCCATATTCAAGTATAAATTACTTGGGAGCTCATTCATTTCCTAATGAAAGTCTAAATACTTTTAGTTAGACCAGTAGACCATATAAATATAAACTTATCTCATTAAATAAATAATAAATTTATGTTTATTTTACCCATATCCTCCCTTTAAAAGCTTATAAAAAAATTCCTCCTTTATTAAAAATTCAATTATTATGAGAAAATTAACTTCGATTAATTTCCTAAATCACATAAAAACTCTTTAATGGATATAAACTAAGTCATTAAAAATTTGGAATGTCACAAGCACACAAGGAAGATATAAATGTGACACCTAGAGCTTATTCTTCGGCTCACTAAAATAATGCATGCAATCAAAAACGAGATGTTCTACTTCTATCAGAAACCTGGGTCTCTAATGAAATGATTGAAGATGGAGATGAAACAACATTCCTGAATATAGCCCCTCCCTGCGGCTGGGATTGAGCATAAAAAGCATTTTTGGGGATCCACAGTTCCAAACAGAGCTTACCCAAATGGGCCAAGAAAAAATATCATTTGTATTTTTTTTCGAAACCGCGGAAAATTCACTAGGGAATGACCACAGTCACATACTAGAATGCAAATTCCATTGTTACCATGATCATCTTATAGACCAATGTTGTTGGCTCTGTGAATTTATCAAATCACTCATTCATCTGGGCCAACAACAAAGTTTATCCAAGCTAAATCAGAACACGCAGGCTCGGGATGAAGTACGGCCATCAGGAACAAAGCCAGTAAGATAATCGGTAAAACCCTTGAGCCATTACAGAGGGCTCACAGCATTTTGAATAAGATTAAATATTAATTTTAAATCACAAAGTTTCTACTTATTCACCACACTATTTGTGTGAAATTTATCAGATATATATGGGCCAAGAGGTGAAATTTATCAGATATGTGGAGAAGTTAATGTGTGCGAGCGAATATTCAGAAGTGCTGTAGAAAATTAAAGATTGAACAAATACCTCGGATGAAAATGGCTTCTCCTGAGACGAAGAAGGTTGGACCTGGGACCGAAAGTGAGACCAGCGTCGGAAGTATTGGACTCTGGAAGTGAATATCGGAACCCTGACGGCGGTTTGGGTCGGCAAACGAAGAAGAGAGAACTTTTGGCGGCGGAGCTCAGAGGAAAGTTGTGGGAATGAAGGTCGTGTTGAGGTATCGCACTAACAGGTCGGAACCCTACCGGCGCTCGGCAGTAGCAGGAGAGCGGAGGCAGAGAGAAACACGAACAAGAAAGATACTTCCCCGGCGCTAATCACGATTTCACCTGAACCTCTACAAAATCGAGAGCAATGGAGCATTTCGGCGTCTAGATGCGGAACTCCGTAGATGGCCTGCCGCTAAACGAGCAGGCTTCGCCGCATCGTAATTTGGAGTCCCAAAATGCCGTCAATGTGGTCCCGGCGGTGGCCACTATCACGCTGAGGAATCGCTGTTTGGGATGGGCTTCTCCAGAATTGTGCCGCTCCAAAAAACAAACAACGCTCCCGTGTGAACCTAATAAAGGCAGCACAGGGTTCTGAAACAGGCGCCCCGCTGCTTTGCCCAACTTTCTTGTTCTCTTCAGTTGGAAATTACTTTAGGATCGGTTTGCTCGTGTCTTTTCTGAATTCGGGGAAGTATAGTGCACTTCCAATAATTCACATTGCATATTTTAGAGGTGCAAATGAGTCAAGCTCGAATCGAGCTTGAGCTCGAGTCGATCTTGGCAAAATTTCCAAGCTTGAGCTCGAGCTTTTCATTTCGAGCTCGAACTCGAACTCGACGAGCTCATTTTTCCCAGCTCGAGCTCGAGCTCAATGCCAACTTATCGAGCTCGAGCTCGAGTTTCGAGCTCGCGAGCTCGAGCTCGAGCTCGAGTTGTTCGCGAGCTTTTTAGCTCATGAGATTTATTTTCTTATTTTTTATATATTTTTTTCATATTTTGTATATTTTTAAAAAAAATGGGATAAAAAGCCCGTGAGCCGGCTCGCGAGCTCATGAACATTAACATTCGAGTTCGAGCTCGACTTGTAATCGAGCTCGAGCTCGAGCTCCATAGACTCGAGCTCGAGTCGAGCTTTTTTCGAGCCGGCTCATCGAGCTTTCGATCCGTCTCAACTCAACTTGCACCCCTTGCATACTTCCACACATTTCAAAGTGAGCCGTGATGTATTCACAATAAGATATGTGCCCGTACTTTCACGTAAGCCGTTGGATGCTCGTACTTTACCGTAAAATGCAGGGGTGCACTTTATTCCTCTATTCCGTTTTTTCTTCAGTTTGGTGAGTAAGATATGTCAACTTTGTAAAATATATGTTTGGTAAATCTATCTTCTTTATTCACAATTTTTCAAAACATTATTTTTGGTCATGGACATATCATTTCATTCTCCTTCCTTCAAAATGACACCGTCAAAACAAACCGAGCATAGCTTCAAAATGACACAGTCAAAACAAACAGTGTTAGTTTTGGATTTTAAAAGGGTGTTATTGTTAGTGCCATGGTTTTTTCTATTCACAAACATAATTTCCAGAAATTGATAACTACAAATGCGAATGCTATTGGAAGTCCGAACTAAAAAATTGAAAAATAAACAAAACCTTAAGATAGTTAATAAAGTTTTAAATTTCATGGCTATTAATTTACATCACAAAACACTAACAAAAATTAACTATGAAATATTTTAGTGAACATAAAAAAAGGTTTACATTGAATATATATTATCCTTAATTATTTTACTTCAAAAAACAAAATTTACATATATGATAGAAAATTTTGCAATATTAGTATGAGATATCTTCCAAATAGTGCTAGCTATAAACATTTAAAAATCTAATAGTGTTTGGACCAAGAAAATTTATTCATGTTGTTTGGATCAAGGGGGTGAACAAAGGTTACTGGCTTTGTGGTCAATTCACATGAGACTCGGTCAGGAAAAACTGGCGAGCACGAAGAAAAGTTTCGGACAGCCTACAAACAAAACTCGTGTTGCAGCGAGAAGATCCCGTCACACACCCGGAAGTCTATAGAAACTCCCCCTCCTAAAGTAATTGCTCCGCTCGGCACAAGGGAGGCGGGCACTGAACTCGCTCACTATAGGGGGGTCAAGGTCTCTTTAACTTATGCTTTGCGGTCCTATTTATAGGCAAATTCAAGGGGGAGGGGAGTTTGCTTTGCCAACAGCTGCTCCCGTCTTAACCAAAATGTTATTCTCATACCAAAAGGGGGTGTGAGTACTCTCCTGAAGACCGACGAATACTCCCAACAAGTACTCCCGACAAATAGATTATTGTAAAAATTAATCATGTGTTCCTATACTCATTGTAATGAACAAAACAAAGTTAACATTAATTAGATGTCATCTTTGATTGATTTAATTCATAATCATAATGTAATATATGCTAAAAAAAATTGCAATATTAATATGAGATATCTTCCAAAGAGTACTAGATGTCTCTCTAGTTGTTTGTATTCAAATAAAAGCATGAGGTTTTTTTATAGCTTTCTTGAAGTGATGTGTTGGTAATTGCGTTCGGCTAAATTTAGAGTTGATGAATAATGTTGTACAGTTCACGTCACCTAGATAATCAATCTCCCGAAAATGACGAACATGCCCCCCAGGCGCTATGGGAAAGTTTCACGGCGATGATGGCAGTCGGAGGCGGCGACCAGAGGTGGCGGGGTGTCGGACGAGGGCGCGCGGGGGGGAGAGGTCACATGCGTGACGTGCACGCGTGTAGGGAAATGGTGCACGTGCGCTGGAAGATGTCACGTGCGCGTGGAGAGGCTGCGGGCACGCGTAGGGATATGTTGAGGGCTCGTGAAGATGTCGCGTGTGTCGGGGAGAGGCCGCATGTAAGACCCTCCCCCCCCCCCCCCCAACCCTTAAATCTGGGTCGGTCGGAGATGGGTCTTATTGCCCAGGACGGCCACCCAGTGCTTCCCGAGTGGTTACGGCCAGCTCTCTCAAGCACAGGATGATCGCCTTGTCCAGCAAAAATCACAACACATCGCATCATATCACAGTGTTGTTGAAGCCAAAAATTGACCTTTGTGGAGTTCGGGGTCCCTAGAAAGGGGTGACCACACACTTACTGCACTCATGGGGGTGTCCCGGATCAAAGGCTCTGGAAACTAGGAACAGACCCTCGGCTCTAGCGTTGAGGTCCCACCTCACACCCGGAAGACTTTGAAGATCTCAATTTTTGGCTTCAACAAGTACGAAAGCATATCACATAAAACTAACCAAACATATATATAAACAACAAAAACCGTAGACATATGTTTATAAATGTGGCTCATTGGGCTAAAGAAAACAACAACGGTCTCTCCGTTTCTCTCAAGTCAAGAGCTCACATCTCTAAGAACTGGAGATGGTTTCGTGCCTCTGCTCATGCGGGTTTTAAGGCAGGTGCGCTCTCACACAGTAACTTGGCATCGCACTACTCTATCTCTTATGAATGGTTATTTAAATAATCGTTAGTCACAGAATTAAGTGAGTACACACCTCCACTTCAAGATCCCAAAACTTGGGTACGAGAGTGAGGCTCATCACTATCAACAATAGTCCGAGCAAAAGAGAGTTAGTAGCAACATACGCATTTATCTGCATTAACAAGAAATAAAGCTAGGAGAAATAGGCTAAACGAACGCAGCAATATATAACTAGAAAGCAACAGTGTTGAAGCCAAAAATGGCCTCTGTGGAGTTCGGGGTCCCTAGAAAGGGGTGACCTCACACCTACTACACCCGGAGGAACGTCATGGACCAAAGATCAAGAAGCTAAAAACAGACCCTCGCCTCTAGCGCGCAGGTCCCACCTCACACCCGGAAGGGTACCTGAGCACTTCCCCTCTCTAGCCAATGCTCGAGCTAGGGTGCCTTGGAGGAGCTCTCTCTACTCTACCAAAAAGAAGCTAAGGGAGGAGGAAGCTAAGACAAGTCCCCCACCAAAGGCACCCAAGGGGGTCTATTTATAGTTTTCCAAATCTCATGGGCCAAAATGATTGAAATACCATTATGCCCAATATACTTTGGGCCAATAGAAAACAGTCACACCGGGGGGTAAAGGGGGAATTCCCCCGAGGGCAAGACGGTAAAAGCATGGGGGGCAAGGGCAAGACCCCGGCGTCGGGCCGGTCTCGCCCCGCCAGGCCGCCAGGCAAGAAGAGGGCAAGGCGAGACCCCGGCCCCCGGCCGGTCTCGCCCCGCCAGGCCGCCACGTAGAAAGGGGGCAGGGCGAGACCCCGGCCCCCGGCCGGTCTCGCCCCGCCAGGCCGCCAAGCAAGAAGAGGGCAGGGCGAGACCCCGGCCCCCGACCGGTCTCGCCCCGCCAGGCCGCCAAGCAAGAAGAGGGCAGGGCGAGACCCCGGCCCCCGGCCGGTCTCGCCCCGCCAGGCCGCCAAGCTAGAAGAGGGCAGGGCGAGAACCCGGCCCCCGGCCGGTCTCGCCCCGCCAGGCCGCCACGCAAGAAGAGGGCAGGGCGAGACCCCGGCCCCCAGACGGTCTCTCCCCGCCAGGCCGCCAAGCTAGAAGAGGGCAGGGCGAGACCACGGCCCCCGGCCGGCCTCGCCCCGCCAGGCCGCCAAGCCACCAAGCAAGAAGAGGGCAGGGTGAGACCCTGGCCCCCGGCCGGCCTCGCCCCACCAGGCCGCCAAGCAAGAAGAGGGCAGGGCGAGACCCCGACCCCTGGCCGGCCTCGCCCCGCCAGGCCGCCAAGCAAGAAGAGGGCAGGGCGAGACCCCGGCCCCCGGCCGATCCCACCCCGCCAGGCCACCAAGCTAGAAGAGGGCAGGGCGAGACACCGGCCCCCGGCCGGTCTCGCCCCGCCAGGCTGCCAAGCTAGAAGAGGGCAGGGCGAGACCCCGGCCCCCGGGCGGTCTTGCCCCGCCATGCCGCCAAGCTAGAAGAGGGCAGCGCGAGACCCCGGCCCCCGGCCAGTCTCACCCCGCCAGGCCGCCAAACAAGAAGAGGGCAGTGGGAGACCCCCGCCCCCGGGCGGTCTCGCCCCGCCAGGCCGCCAAGCAAGAAGAGGGCAGGGCGAGACCCCGGCCGCCGGCCGGTCTCGCCTCGCCAGGCCGCCAAGCACCTATCGGGACGGGGCGGGTGTCAGCCAACTTGTCGCACCCGCCCCCCAAAAGAGGGCCACTGGGGGGAGGTAGATTTTTCCTCCCCCTACTAGTATGTTTCCAAGCTAGAGCCAAATTTGTCCACCGAGAGTGCCCATATGCCAAAAAAGCTTAAAACTATATAGGGGCGAATACGAGATTGTACACAATCTTCGCTCTTTTCAAGGTAGGCACAAGCTCGGAAAGAAACATCCAACCCAACGTATTCGCTGAGTGTAATTTTCTTGCGCGGCACCCCGGGGAGTCAACCTGTCGTGCCAGCTGATGGGAGCCTGGGTGATGAGACCCCCTCCGGGTAAAAAATACTTCACCCTCCGGAGGGGTCAACCTGTCATGCCAGCTATAGGAGCCTGAGTGGCGAGACCTCCTCCGGGTAAATAACACTTCACCTCCTGGAGGGGTCAACCTGTCATGTCAGCTATGGGAGCATGGGTGGCGAGACCTCCTCTGGGTAAAAAACTTGGCTTCCACGAGAGATCAACCAGCCCTGTCAGCTAGTGAGAGCCTGACAGCGGAATCATCATTGGAGCAAAGGCCTTACCCCACCCTCCGAGAGATCAACCCGCCCTGCCAGCTAGGTGAGAGCCTGACAGCGGAATCCATCTCGAGGTGAGACCTTCCCCACCCTCCGAGAGATCAACCTGCCCTGTCAGCTAGGTGAGATCCTGACAGCGGAATCCATCTCGAGGTGAGACCTCCCACCCTCCGAGAGATCAACCTGCCCTGCCAGCTAGGTGGGAGCCTGGTAGCGGAATCCATCTCGAGGTGAGACCTACCCACCCTCCGAGAGATCAACCTGCCCTGCCAGCTAGGTGAGAGCCTGGCAGCGGAATCCATCTCGAGGTGAGACCTACCCCACCCTCTGAGAGATCAACCTGCTCTGCCAGTTAGGTGAGAGCCTGGCAGCGGAATCCATCTCGAGGTGAGACCTACCCCACCCTCCGAGAGATCAACCTGCCCTGCCAGCTAGGTGAGATCCTGACAGTGGAATCCATCTCGAGAGGTACCACCGACCCTGCCCAGCTAGTGAGAACCTGGGCAGCGGGACCGTCTCGAAACAAAAGGACTGGGCATCTCAATCAAACCTTACCAAATCCTACATCCTCAAATGGGGAAAAATATAAGTTACATGGTCCCCTGACTCAGCTGGTCAGGGGTAGCACTTGTTACAAGACAAGAAAAAGAAAAAAACTACCGTGAGATGAGGCACCCTCAGGGGGCCTGGGCCTGATGGTCGTCTTCCGCTTCCTTCTCCTCGGACACTTCCATCTTTCTCAAAGCTCTCCATGACCTTCTCCATCTCCTCTGCCTTGGCCAACCAAGAGATGGTGTTGACGACCGTGACGTAGCACTGCCTTGCCATCCTGGAGTCTCCCTTGACTCTGACCTGGATCCCTCCGGAGCTGAACTTGAGGCACTGGTGGAAGGAAGATGACACGCAACGGAAGGCGTTGATGAGGGGCCTTCCGAAGATGGCGTTGTAGCTGCTTGGAGCGTCAACAATGACGAACCGGCAGTTCATTGAGACTCCCCCCAATTTAACTTGGAGTCCCACTCCACCTTCAACCTCCTTCCTCTCCCATGAAAACCCGAACAGGGGTCCGTCCGAGGCCAACACCCTCCTTGACTCTACCTTCATCTCGTCAAACGCCTTCTTGAAAACGACGTTGACGGAGCTCCCGTTGTCAACCAAAATTCGGGAGACGGTGTAGCCTTCGATGGTCGTCTGGATGACCAGCGCATCGCAGAAAGGATCCTCATGATCCGGCTGGTCCTTCACCGAGAAGGTGATCTTCTCCTCCTGGGGTGGGGTCTGGGACGTCGAGGCGACGCTCCGTCGGTACATCACATGAAGGCTCGCCTTCCGAGTGGCCTCGATACCCACTCCACCATGGATCACCGTTATACCTCCTCGGGGTCCGACATCGACCCGGTCCTCACACACATCATCTCCCCCTTCTTTGGGCAAAACCTCTTCAACTCGCACTGGTGGCTGCGGCTGGGCAGGGTCTCTCGCCCCCCACACCTCCAGGAACTCGGGGCAGCTGGTCGTGGCGTGCCCCTCCACCTAGTGGAAGTCACAGTACGGCAACTCTACCCTGACCCTTCTCCTTCCCTGGCGGTTCCTCCTCTCCCTTTGACCAATCTTCATCGCTTGCTGTGGTGGGGTTAGGAGCTGCCTAGGGGTTTGCCTCTAGAAGTTGAACCTCCCTTGGTCGCCATGGAAGTTTCGCCCATCTTGGGCGTAACCTCTTCCTGTGCCCTGAACGGGTCCTCCCTGCTGCCTCCAACCTGGTTCTGAACCCTCCTGAGCTCTCCGCTCCTCTCTCCTTCTTCCTTCCTGAGGTCTTGAGCCACCTTGCTCCTTTGCCTCTGTCTCTATCAGCTTTGCCAACTTCTTGACAAACGTCAGGTTGGCCGCCTCCATGGCTATCTACTCAGCCGCCCTTTCCATCAACTCCTCGAAAGAGAGGAGGGCCTTTCGAGTCAGTCTCATCTTGAAGAACCCCTCCTTTAGCCCAACGGTGAAGGCCATCTGGAGAGCATACCCTGGCATCTGCTGGACCTCCAAGATCTCATCTTGGAACCTGTCAACGTAACGGGCCAGCGACTCCTCGGCCCCCCGCCTTATCAGGAAGATGGACTCAGGACTCCTCTTCCTCTTCTTGGAGGTGGAGAAGCGATGCTGAAAGCTCTGACTCAAGTCTTCTAACCCATAGATCGACCTTGGAGGGAGTTGATGAAACCAGTCCCTTGCCTTCTCCTTCAACGTGATCGCAAAGAGGCAACACTTCAAGGCGTCCGTCATCGGCCTGATGGAGACGGCATCCTCGAACCGCTGCAGATGCTGGACGGGGTCATCCTTCCCGGTATAGTAAGCCATATCTGGCTCTCTGAACCCCTCGGGAACGGGAGCTGAGATGATTAGCTCGCTGAAGGGTGACACCCTAAGGGGTGGTCTCGCCACTTCCACTCGCGCGACATGCTCGCCTGAAAGGTTGGCACTCGCCGGGCTGGAGAACAACTCCCGGTCGGTGAGGTCTCGCTCGACCCCATCTCCCATCCTCTCCTTCCCTGGCCTTCTTCCTGGTATACTTCCTTCTCCCCCCGCTGGGGTCATCTCGCCTAGACCCCTGGGAGTCGACTCATCGAGAGGGGGAGCTAGCTCCGAGGGGGTTGGGGTGGAGCTGCCACCCTGAGGAGCAATGCTTCGCAGCATCTCCATGATGCCTTGGATGGAGGTCATGAACTATTGCCTCCCCACAAAGGGTCCTGGGCTGGGGAGCTCGCCGAGATCATCACTACCTCCCTGACCTCCAGTCATGACACTCTCCCGAGATCTGTTGTGCTGGTCACTCTCCACGCTCACCGCACCAAAGTGTTGAAGCCAAAAATGGCCTCTGTGGAGTTTGGGGTCCCTAGAAACGGGTGACCTCACACCTACTACACCCGGAGGAACGTCACGGACCAAAGATCAAGAAGCTAGAAACAGACCCTCGGCTCTAGCACGGAGGTCCCACCTCACACCCGGAAAACTACCTGAGCACTTCCCCTCCCTAGCCAATGCTCGAGCTAGGGTGCCTTGGAGGAGCTCTCTCTACTCTACCAATAAGAAGCTAATGGAGGAGGAAGCTAAGACAAGTCCCCCTCTAAAGGCACCCAAGGGGGTCTATTTATAGTTTTCCAAATCCCATGGGGCAAAATGACTGAAATACCCTTACGCCCAATATACCTTGGGCCAATAGAAAACAGCCACACCGGGGGGTAAAGGGGGAATTCCCCCTGAGGGCAAGACGGTAAAAGCAGGGGGGGCAAGGGCAAGACCCCCGCCTCTGGCCGGTCTCGCCCCGCCAGGCCGTCAGGCAAGAAGAGGGCAGGGCGAGACCCCGGCCCCCGGCCGGTCTCCCCCCGCCAAGCCGCCAAGCAGAAAGGGGGCAGGGTGAGACCCCGGCCCCTGGCCGGACTCGCCCCGCCAGGCCGCCAAGCAAGCAGAGGGCAGGGCGAGACCCCGGCCCCCGACCGGTCTCGCCCCGCCAGGCCGCCAAGCAAGAAGAGGGCAGGGCGAGACCCCGGCCCCCGGCCGGTCTCGCCCCGCCAGGCCGCCAAGCAAGAAGATGGCAGGGCGAGACCCCGCCCCCCGGCCGGTCTCGCCCCGCCAAGCCGCCAAGCAAGAAGAGGGCAGGGCGAGAGCCCGGCCCCCGGCCGGTCTCGCCCCGCCAGGCCGCAAAGCAAGAAGAGGGTAGGGCGAGACCCCGACCCCCGGCCGGTCTCGCCCCGCCAGGCCGCCATGCACCTATCGGGACGGGGCAGGTGTCAACCAACTTGTCGCACCCGCCCCCCAAAAGAGGGCCACTGGGGGGAGGTAGATTTTTCCTCCCCATACTAGTATGTTTCCAAGCCAGAGCCAAAATTGGCCACCGAGAGTGCCCAAATGCTAAAAAAGCTTAAAACTATATCGGGGCGAATACGGGGTTGTACAAGCAGTATAACATCGGTTATACCATTAAGAGCTCAATTAGCATGCACACAATCATACAGGTGTTCATAACCTACAACCACACCACGTGTTCATAACCTACCACCACACTACAGGTATTCATAACCCGCAACCACACCGTAGGTGTTCATAACTTGTCATCTCACCCTATGTCGACATAGTTTGGCTGCTTCTCTTCCAGCATTACACTGAACCCTGCGGGCCTCACCGATATAGTTGTCGGTGACAGTGGCCAACCCTGCCACTTTTGGGTGTGGACGTATCGCACTACCTAGGCATCAACGTACAACCTCATGTACTCCTAGACGTAGGCGACGTCTGACAATATCTAAATTTGGCCAACCGGCAAAGGGACCCAGCGGGCTATATAAAACACAACCGAGCTTTCGGGGTGCGCATCTCCGTATTGTCTTGACTCTTGAGTCATCAACCTTTTTGCACAGGTACGTACAGTCTACAGGCACGATCGACCCGCCACTTTTTGTCACAAACAATTCGCAAGCATTTCACTAAATAAATAACTGACGCACATCTGGTCAACAGAGGCCTGCCCTACATGACAAGAAATAATCCAGGCAAGCGGCTTTCTCACATTAACGTGTTGCTCAACTTTAGATAAAGAGCGCAACGAGCGTGAGAGCACGTTATTTAGGGCTAACCTTGTGGGAATATCTCAACTCTCGGTTATCCTCAACTAACGCTCTATCAAATGACCAACCGCTCGTTAGTATAGGCCCTGAGCTAAAAATGCAGGAATAATAAATTGCAGTAATTAATTGCGGTAAAAAAGTGTTGCCAAAATGAATTGTAGAATTGAAATGCTGAAGTAAACTGCTATAACTAAAGTACTGAAATGAGATGTTGTAATAAAATGTTGAACTGTAATAAATTATTGAACTGAAATAAACAATAAATAAATGCAGAACTATGTTAAAGTGATGAACTGAAATAAATACAGTAATCTGAAATACTGAAATAAAAGGTAGAAATAAGAAAGTTGTGTTTTTTTAGTTTCATCTCCGTCCATGGAGACAAATTTAGTTTCATCTCCAGTCATATGAGACAAGTTCGTCACTCCGTTCATAGGAGCCTTCAGCTTCATCTGCTTTCATAGTGGGAAAGTTCATCACTTCGTTCACTGGACCCTTCAGTTTCATCTTCGATCACAAGAGGCAAGTTCATCACTACGTTTATAGGAGCCTTCAATTTCATCTACGTTCATAAGAGTCCTCAGTTTTATCTTCCTTCATAGAATGCAAGTTCATCACTTCATTCATATGAGCTTTCTTATTAGATTTCACTCATTTATTTAGGTCTGATAAATATCTTTGTTCCATATCTTAAGTTGTCTTGATCAGACTTGGGGTTTAGAGGTTTATTATAAATTACTGGTTTCTCAATATTTATTTAAACCAGTTCAATTATCGAGAGTTGTATATCCGTATGAGGTTTAACATTATATTCTTTAACCTCAATTGCTTGCATCGGGTCGAACCAAGTTTCTACATTAAGCCCAATAATATCATTTTTCTTCCGATTTAAATCTCTTTTATGTAACAAATATCAAAGAGAGTCGGAAATCAATATACTAGAACCCGAGGTTGAAATTGTCATAACATAAATCTCATGAATTTCTCGAGTCATTTCGAGCACTGATTGAGTTTCAATAATTCATTTAGGCTGGAATACTCCTTATTTTTATATTTGAAAATATTTTATATTTCAAAAATCCAAACCACGACAGTGGGTTTAAATACAATCTTTCTCAAAATAATTTACATCACTACAAGATCTTATATAGCCTCAAACATTTTAAAATATGTTTGTTATTTAAAATCATTTTAAGGTCTTTCATAGTCTCTAGTAACTAGTAATCTCGCATCACTTTTTATAAAATCATTAAAAACACTAGGAATGCTCCAAAAATTTCTCAAACACTTCAAATGCATGTATTTTTTGCTGATCAAAAATTCTTGTGACACTGCAAGGCATTTGATCGAATAATTTTTGACTTTATTAACTTTTAAAAATGCTCATGCATAAATTAAAATCTTAAAAGTAGCATAAATACTTGAAAAATTATCAAACTTTACTGTGACATGTCTTTAGTAAATACAAATCAGCCATATAATTTAAGAGATTTTGATCAGAGAAATTAGCCTATTTTAATTTCCAAAAATGAAATTCACCGTTTTAAATGCTCCAAATATCACTGATAATTTTATTAGATTTTTATGAGCAAATTAGGTACCCAAATTAGCCAAATAAATACTATTTTAAATTTTTAAAATACCAAACAATGTCACGAAAATCCCAAATTTTTAAGGGGTAAATATTCCATAAAAAACAATTTTCATTTTCAAAGATTTTTCATCAGAGGTCTGATTTTGGCCCAAAAATTTAACATCTCTTTTATTTTATAATATTATAAAAATTATAAATTTTTATAAAATAAAATCTCACGGTTTGCACGCTCTCGTGAGATTTACGGGGCTCTGCCGCCGCCGGTCAGCCATGACTCCTCCCCTGGTCGGACATGACTCCTCTCCGGGGTGACCCACTAGGGGCGTGTTGAAACCAAAAACTTGGTCTCTCGTGGAGTTCGGGGTCCCTGAAAGGGGTGACCTCACACCTACTACACTCGAGAGAACGTCACGGACCGGAGACTTAGGAGACTATGAACAGACCCTCGGCTCTAGCGCGGAGGTCCCACCTCACACCCGGAAGGCTACCTGAGCTCTTCCCCTCCCTAGCCAATGCTCGAGCTAGGGTGCCTTGAAGAGCTCTCTCCACTCTACCAAGAAAAAGCTAAGGGAGGAGAAAACTAAGAAAGGCCCCTCTTCAAGGCACCCAAGGGGGTCTATTTATAGTTTTCCAAATCCCTTGGGCCAAAAATGACCAAAATACCCCTACGGCCAAAAGGCCTCGGGCCAATAGGAAACCGCCACGCCGGGGGGTAAAGAGGTAATCCCCCCCTGAGGGCCAAATGGTAAAACCACAGGATCCACTAGGGTCTAGGGGGCGGAGGGCGAACCCTCCCCGGACTAGCCTCCTGGGGCGAGAAGGCTGGCCGCCCGGTCTCGCCCCGCGGGCTCGCCGCCTGGGGCGAGAGGGCTGGCCGCCCGGTCTCGCCCCGCGGGCTCGCCCCTGGGGCGAGAGGGCTGGCCGCCCGGTCTCGCCCCGCGGGCTCGCCGCCTGGGGCGAGAGGGCTGGCCGCCCGGTCTCGCCCCGCGGGCTCGCCCCTGGGGCGAGAGGGCTGGCCGCTCGGTCTCGCCCCGCGGGCTCGCCGCCTGGGGCGAGAGGGCTGGCCGCCCGTCTCGCCCCGCGAGCTCGCCGCCTGGGGCGAGAGGGCTGGCCGCCCGTCTCGCCCCGCGAGCTCGCCGCCTGGGGCGAGAGGGCTGGCCGCCCGTCTCGCCCCGCGAGCTCGCCACCTGGGGCGAGAGGGCTGTTCGCCTAGTCTCGCCCCGCGAGCTCGCCACCTGGGGCGAGAGGGCTGGCCGCCCCGTCTCGCCCCGCGAGCTCGCCACCTGGGGCGAGAGGGCTGGCCGCCCACTCTCGCCCCTGCCCAAGGCCAGGGTGCCGGGGGCGGGATCCTGGTGTCCAGCCAGTCCCGCCATCCCACCTTGCACCTAGCACGCCAGGGGGGTGCCGGCCATCCTGCCGCACCCGCCCTTCTAAAGGGCCCGGGAGAAGATGTTGATTTTTCCTCCCCTACTAGTATGTTTCCAAGCCAGAGCCAAAATTGGCCACCGAGAGTGCAAAATCTCCAAAAAGATTAAAAACTAAGCTCGCCTCATTTAGGGTCCACTCTTCGCGAATACGGGGTTGTACACAATCCCCGCTCTTTTCGAGGTTGGCACAAACTCGGAAAGAAACATCCAACCCAACGTATTCGCGGAGTGTAACTTCCCCTCGGGGTCAACCTGTCATGCCATCTATGGGAGCCTGGGTGGCGAGACGGCCTCGGGGTGAAAACGCTTGGCCTCCCGGAGGGGTCAACCTATCAAGCCAGCTATGGGAGCCTGGGTGGCGAAACGGCCTCGGGGTGAAAACGCTTGGCCTCCCGGAGGGGTCAACCTATCAAGCCAGCTAATGGGAGCCTGGGTGACGAGACGGCCTCGGGGTAAGGGACTTGGGCTACCACAAGAGATCAACCTACCCAGCCAGCTAGTGGGAGCCTGACGGCGGAATCATCATCGGAGCAAAGGACTTGGCTTCCACGAGAGATCAACCTGCACTGCCAGCTAGGTGAGAGCCTGATAGTGGAATCGTCATCGGAGCAAAGGACTTGGGCTACCACGAGAGATCAACCTGCCCTGCCAGCTAGGTGAGAGCCTGACAGCGGAATCCATCTCAGAGCAAAGGACTTGGCTTCCACGAGAGATCAACCTGCCCTGCCAGCTAGGTGAGAGCCTGACAGCGGAATCCATCTCGGAGCTAAGGGCTTGGCTTCCACGAGAGATCAACCTGCCCTGCCAGCTAGGTGAGAGCCTAACAGCGGAATCCATCTCGGAGCTAAGGGCTTGGCTTCCACGAGAGATCAACCTGCCCTGCCAGCTAGGTGAGACCCTGGCAGCGGAATCCATCTCGGAGCTAAAAGGACTTAGCCTCCACGAGAGATCAACCTGCCCTGCCAGCTAGTGAGAGCCTGACAGCAGAATCCATCTCGGAGCTAAGGGAACTTAGCTTCCACGAGAGATCAACCTGCCCTGCGAGCTAGCGAGAGCCTGGCAGTGGAATCCATCTCGGAGCTAAAAGGACTTAGCCTCCACGAGAGATCAACCTGCCCTGCCATCTAGTGAGAGCCTGACAGCGGAATCCACCTCGGAGCTAAGGGACTTAGCCTCCACGAGAGATCAACCTGCCCTGCCAGCTAGTGAGAGCCTAATAGCGGAATCCATCTCGGAGCTAAGGGACTTGGGCTTCCACGAGAGATCAACCTGCCCTGCCAGCTAGTGAGAGCCTGACAGCGGAATCCATCTCGGAGCTAAGGGACTTAGCCTCTGTTGGGTATTGTATCCACAATTACCTGGATTTGAGGAAGCCACCTGTCAAGCTAAGATGAATTCACAATGTATTTGATGAAACCTCTTAACTTGTGCTTGCAGTTATTCCACGCTAAGTGCACACCAATGTCAGGGTGCAGTAGGTCAATATACACGGGTCTGCACGACGTAATCCCTCGTTGAGCAGATCAGTGTGTTGGCCTACGTGTACTCTCTCTATTGGAGTGCACTTACTTTCAAGTACAGGGTCGTATTTATACAAGAGCAGACAAGAAGCAAGGATGGGTCAAGGAGCAGCTCTTGGGTGGAAAGACGAAAATTCGTCTAAGTATAATTCGGCGAGAATCACCAAGTGATTCTCGCCGATTCGGCGAGAATCACTTGGTGATTCTCGCCGAATCGTCGAGAATCATTAGTGATTCTCGCCGACTCTATCCGGCTACCTCAAAACGGTGCCAAGTAAGATTCGGCGAGAATCACTAGTGATTCTCGCCGAACCCATCGTCGAGCAGATCATGGCCAAGTGATATTCGTTGAGAATCAACAATTGATTCGGCGAGAATCACTAGTGATTCTCGACGAATCGTCGAGAATCACTAACTGATTCTCGCCGATTCGTCGAGAATCACCTGCGATTCTCGCCGATTCTGACTTAGCAATTTCTCTGGAAGATGCTGGACCGGATTCTATCGCTGGAACTATGTTGAACCGGAACTAGGGTTTCCTTCAGGTGGGACCCACAACGGTCATTTAGGAGTATACGTGTGTATAAATACACGGGTATGTTTGAACAGTAACAGGAGCGAAGAAGAAAAGAAATACGCGAGCCGCGACGTGACCTAGATCGCCGTTTCCGCTCCGCCGCCGCCGCCGCCGCTCGCGCCAAGTTGTTCGCCGGTTGATAGTGGTTTCGCCCAGATCCTCCTGCGACAGAAGCCTAGCTAAGCTCAGCGTCTCACGTGTCTAACCGGAGATCTCTTGTCTCTCGATTTGTAGGTCGGGAAAATCTTCCCCATCCGAATCGATCGAGACGATTGATCCTAGTGTGACCGTTGGTAGACCTAGCTAGCTTCGCTACGAAGTTTGGATCTCTAAAGAACAGCAGCCGCACATTGTTGTTGTCGCCGATCCCGTGAACCTCGCCGCCGCCCATCTTGCCGCCGCCGGTTCCGGGGAGATTCTCTCCAAGTGAGATCTTGGGTAGTGGACTCTTCGTGGACTTCAAAAACACGTCGTCAACGAAGAGGGACACCTAAGTCTCCAAACGTAGTTTGTATCTCTTGTACATTCTAGTTTTACTTTTGTTGTAAAGGAACGGTAGTTCCTAGTTGTAAGGGTTGGGTGCAACCCGAGTTGTGGGAGTGTTGACTCCTACGTGTGGAAGGGTTCCTTCCGATAGTGCAAGGATTGGATTTCAATCCTGTTGGAGAAGTGACTGAGTCGTCCCTTGTTGGGAGATAGGTCGAAGGGGGAAAGTGGATGTACCCAAATCGGGGAACCACTATAAATAGCTTGTGTACTCTGTTGTGCTGTGTTGTTTTATTTTCGTGTGCAGGTACAATTTAAATTCCGCAAAAACGCTGCACGTCACCTATTCCCCCCCCCCCCATAGGTGAAGATAGTTGACACTAGGTGGACTTTCAAGTGGTATCAGAGCCAGGTTCCTCATCAAAAAGGTTTACACCTTGAGTAGAATCCTGCCACCAGTGTCAGAAGCATGGAGCTGGATCATGAGATATCGCCACTAAGACTCCCCACATGCACAAAGGAGTTTTATCCCGTCTGGAGGATGAGAGTGTCGTATCACTTGGATGCTATCGATCCTCGAGCATCTTTCATCCTGGAAGAGGGTCCGTTTATTCCTATGAAGACCTCCGACTCTGGAAAGAATATCCAAGTGCCCAAGTGCATTGCTGAGATGTCAACGACGGAATTTTCATTATTCAATTTGGACAAGAGGATTCGTCAAATTATCATGGATATCTGGTCTGGAGCTTCTCGCTCTAGATTGGAAAAATGTAGGACGGCTAAATCTATGTGGGTGATGATCTCAGAGCTGATGGGGGGGGGTCAGAGAAAGCTGGAATCTGCTGTCAATCAGAGGATGAAGCCTATGTGGGGGTCCTCGCATCTGAAGATGAAGGCAAGGATCTATCGGACAGCATCAGAGCTCTAGTGTCCGTGTCAGAGACTGAAGAGGCCAATGAGGAAAGCAGCTCTAATGAGGATGACACAACGGTCACTGGCTCTAATGACAATAACACTGAAGAGCAGGTAACTTCTTCATCCTGCCCCGTCTCTCTTGAAGTTTCTGAAGACAAGAACTGCATTCCTTCAGAAAATGCTGATTCCCTGAAGAGAGCCCTTCAGACAAGCAACCTACTTGCTGAGGAGCAAGCTCAAGAGATTGCTCGACTGAAGATCTTGTTGGTTCTCCAATTGGCATCCAACAAGGTCAAGGACTCTAAAATCTCAGCTCTAGAGAGTAGTCTAGAGAATGAGAAAAGAATAGTATCAAACTTTTCTAAGGTTGATGCTATA
Organism: Platanthera guangdongensis; assembly: GCA_039583875.1. Taxonomy (NCBI): domain Eukaryota; kingdom Viridiplantae; phylum Streptophyta; class Magnoliopsida; order Asparagales; family Orchidaceae; genus Platanthera; species Platanthera guangdongensis. Next base: position 177,216,522 of record CM077159.1, read on the forward strand.
AAGAGAAAGCAAGAAAATGGGTGGATCTTCCGAATTATCAATTCGTGGAGAAATGGGGAAACGGTATTCCGACCCCCCACTCCAAGCAGGAAGGCAACTCATCATGCCTTCAGGTATGACCACAGGAATAATCGTGGTCACTGCAAGGGTGATCTGTCCTCATGTGGAGACACCCGTAGTGCAAGGGCCGTCGTGGCCACCCATGAGAGAATACCTAAGGCTCATTCTGAGCCCTTTATATTCACTGCCACTGCCTCAACTCGGTGTCAATCTGCATGTACCAGCTCTCAGAACACTTCTCACCACCTGAGGACACAGGACAGGGAGGTTAAAAGTCATGGTGTAAGTTTTCATGGGGCCTCAGGAAGGGGGATGCCTGAAAGGAAGGCACCACCTCCCCGGCCTCGTGACGCTCGCAACATGCCTTCCTTCCACCCTTCCACGTGTTACGGTGGAAGAGGAAATTTTGTGAGGAGATCATGCCCTATCCTGTTTAGACCTAGGACCGTGACTACCTCAGTCACTAGATCAGGTCAGAAACGGCGATACAACATTCACCCGTGTTGGTGCTGTGGCAAAGTGGGACACTTTGCCATCGACTGTTGGCACAACCCCTCTGTGTCAAGGGCAAGGGCCTATCCATATTTTCTGGGCAGAGATAGTCTTCCTGACAGGTTTTCTGAAGGAAGGCAGTCGAGTGCTTATGCTAACAGGAACCTAGGACCCAACATGATTTGAGTTCCTAAGGTAAAGTAATTCTTTCTTGCAGGGTAGTCTAGGTTCCCGTAACTATGATGGGAACTAGACAGTAGGTGTTTCAAGACTGAATTGGAACATGCATCTGGAATAACAGCAGTGATATCTATATGAGCAAACTCACATTGAGCACCTGGTATGTTATAGTCAGAGAGACTAAATGATAACTCACATGTTCCCAGGTATTTTTCATCAGCTCCAAGACTTGAGTCGTTTTCCATCGACAGTTACATATATATATATATATATCTTTATATATATATATATATATATATATATATATATATATATATATATATATATATACGTGTATGTGTGCGCATCCAAGGATAGGGTAACACGATGAATATAAACCTTAGATACACCATTAAAGAGTTATCAGAAATTCCACTGGTAGACTCGAAATCTAACATCTACAGGCTTAAATTAGTTCACTAAAAACTATCGAAGATTGCCATCAAGAAATGTATGGAAAAGCTGGTTCAAACCTCAAATAATGGCTTTAAGAAGTATTCACATATTTGGAAGATTTTTAAATTAACTTATATGGAAAAGCCGGAAACCCGTTAAAATCCCTTCTAAATCCCGTCGATCTCACGCAGTCTCCCGCCGAACTCACCTTTATATATTTAGAATCCCGCCGACCCTTCACCTGCCATAGGAATCCCGCTGAAGGACCTTCTCCGCAGGAAACTCGCCGAATCCCGTCAAACTCCGCGGGACTCCGCAGGAAACTCACCAGGAATCGTGCAGGCTTCCGTCGAATCTCGCCGAATCCCGCCGCACTCCGCAGGAAACTCACCGAATCCACAAGTTTCTCACCAAAGGTTTCCCGCAAGAATCCCACCGAAGTTTCTCACCGAAGGTCTCCATCGTCTTCCCGCAAGTATCTCGCCGAATCGTGCAGGCTTCCGTCGACATCCCGCAGGAAGCTCACCGACGATCTCTCCCGGTTTCGATTCTTCCTTCCAGGAATTTCTCCGCGTGCACTCATTCGGTGTCCCTCGTCTTCATCGAACTAACTCACCGTCTACGCCGTTAGGTAACCACCCCCTCACCCTTACTTGGACTTGATCACTAGTGTCGCTTCCTTTTTGATTTTTGATTAAGCGTAGAGTAGGGCTTCTCTCCCTAGATTTGCAATGGCTCCAAGGACAACCGCTGGGCTGGTCACTGGATGCGAGCTGGTTCGCACAGGGTTGTCTCATGCCTCTGACGAATTCAGAAACATCATTCTTATACTGGAAGAGGCTGGGCTCTCATTCGTACTGGAGCACCCATGTAAAATCTTGGACAAAGAGGTGCTGGAGTTCTTCGCTACCGCCAGACTCCGAAATGAAGACTCTCTTATCAAGAGTAAGGTGGCTGGGGCAAAGATCAAGATGTCTGCCAGCAAGCTGACCCGCTTCCTGCAGCTCTCTAGCTCGGAGCACGAGGACTATCTTGAAGAAGAAGATAAAACCAGGACTCTATTATTCTGTGAACTCCCTCGAGGGACTCGGTCGATAAAGAGAATGGACATGAATGAAGAAGAGAAACTTCTGTCAGACATAATTGGAAAAGTACTCATCTGCAAGTCGGACTCTCATGACCATATCTCTGCAGACATGTTTCAGATCCTGGTGGCAATTGTCTGCCGAAAAAGATTCAACTGGGGGGCTTTGCTCTTTGAGAAGATAAAGGACACCCTGAGATCTCCGAGCTTTGGCCGAATCATAAGTCTGTATCTCAATCAGCTGAATGGAGACAAGTATGACATGAGTAAAGCTGTTCCTCTACACTACTTGAAGAAAATAGACTCAAGTGTTTTTGACAGATGGGAGAGGCGAATTGGGCAGGCTGCCGTGGAAGAACAACAGGACGTATCTCCAGCAGTAATCCCCAGTGAAATTCCTGATGCTTTGACTGCAGGAATTGAGGGGGAGCCTCTACCCACTCATGCTGATATCGTATCTGACATCTCCCAAATGGCCAGAGATGCTGTGGCAGATATACAAGAGGACAGTGAAGCTGTGCCGGAGAATGAGGAGGCCCTGAACCCGAACGATCAAGGAGCCGAAGCTGATGTACAAGAGACTGCTGACGAAGAGTTGGAAGATGATGCTGATGAAAATGATCTCATGGATGATGAAGGTGAAGAAGAAGGCAATGAGGGACAAGAAGCATTGGAGACTCAGGATATCATTGAACCTCCATCTGACAAGCACGCACCTGAAATCATTCCTGAAAACATTGGTGCACGAGTGGAGGGGGAGTCCGAGAAATCTATAGATGCTGCCAGTATTCCACCCTTAGAGGTTGTGCTCCTGTCCAGCTCTACAGGTGCATCTGATGAAGTGCAAGGCCAAGAAGTGCCTCCGGATCTTCCACTACGAGATAATCTAGCCACTCATACCGTGAATGTCATTCAGGGCATAGTGAATGAGCTTAAAGCCTCCTTTGATAGAGCTCAAAATAAAATGCTGAAAAGAATTAAGAAATCTGAAAATCTCATGCTCAAGAACATGGTGGAGATCAATCATAAACTTGACATGATGGAAAAGAAATTTGAAGATAAGTATACAGCGGCCGGCCAAGCTGTTACTCTTCTTATGGCTGGGTTGAAAAAGAACATCGATACTCTCGCCGTAGTGAATCAGAATGCTCATGTGGTAGCAAACAATATTCAAAAGTTTGACGGTAATATGGTAACCCTTAACAGCAATCAACAAGCATTGGTCACTGAATTCTCCAGGATGACAAATCATATTGATGACTCACTGCACTCCTATGCAAACTCCATCGCAGTCGAAGCCAAAAAGGGGGAGAAGGAATATATAGCTAGGATGGCTGAGCTTCGGGAAGTCATGATCAACAACTTCGAACAGTCAAACAAATACGTCTATGACAGTTGCTGGTGGATGCTCCAACAGGCGTTAGGCGTCGATTTGAATCCTGTGGGTATTCATGCTCCTGAGACGACTACGACTGCTGAGGGAGTAAGTGCTGCAGAAGTTCCCATGAGTGAAGCTGATGTTAGGGCTATTTCCAAAGCAAAACGTATGGCCATGTTTGACCAAGAGGCCCTAGCAAAAGCCAGGGACAAGAGACAGTTTCAAGAAGGTACATCAAAGGAAACACAAGCTGAAAAGAGAATCAGACTGAAGGAGGAGGAAGTAAGAAACGAAAAGTGGAGTCCAGTATCCAAGAGTATCATATTAGACACATTCTGGCTACAGGAACAAAGGGAAATCAATCGAAACGATGTATACAGCCAGTATGAGTGGGAGATGCATAAGACGTATGAAGCCAAACAGAACATCTTTTTCAGGACCAATACTGCGGCAGATAAAGCTCCTCCTCCCAGATATTATCCGAAGCCCAAAGAGTATATGGAGAGGCAAAGAAAGAAGTATTTGGCGCAAAAACTCAAGGATGACTTAGCCAAAGAAAAATAGTCAAAAATTTATAGCTTGTCATTCTCTCTTAAGAACAATTAATGATTATTGTTATTATATGAACAATCTTGAGACTATGTATATATACATATATATATATATATATATATATGCATTTGAATTTATGAATGACTCAAGTCTTGATTTGTCTGCCTATATTCTCTTGTACTGCATATTTAAATTCTGAATGTTGTTTATATTATCTGATTGGTGTTATTCATCTTAGCTAGTAGGGTTTTGGCTTCGTCAAATAGGGGGAGATTGTTGGGTATTGTATCCACAATTACCTGGATTTGAGGAAGCCACCTGTCAAGCTAAGATGAATTCACAATGTATTTGATGAAACCTCTTAAGTTGTGCTTGCAGTTATTCCACGCTAAGTGCACACCAATGTCAGGGTGCAGTAGGTCAATATACACGGGTCTGCACGACGTAATCCCTCGTTGAGCATATCAGTGTGTTGGCCTACGTGTACTCTCTCTATTGGAGTGCACTTACTTTCAAGTACAGGGCCGTATTTATACAAGAGCAGACAAGTAGCAAGGATGGGTCAAGGAGCAGCTATTGGGTGGAAAGACGAAAATTCGTCTAAGTATAATTCGACGAGAATCACCAAGTGATTCTCGCCGATTCGGCGAGAATCACTAGTGATTCTCGCCGACTCTATCCGGCTACCTCAAAACGGTGCCAAGTAAGATTCGGCGAGAATCACTAGTGATTCTCGTCGAACCCATCGTCGAGCAGATCATGGACAAGTGATATTCGTTGAGAATCAACAAGTGATTCAGCGAGAATCACTAGTGATTCTCGACGAATCGTCGAGAATCACTAACTGATTCTCGCCGATTCGTCGAGAATCACCTGCGATTCTTGTCGATTCTGACTTAGCAATTTCTCTGGAAGATGCTGGACCGGATTCTACCGCTGGAACTATGTTGAACGGGAACTAGGGTTTCCTTCAGGTGGGACCCACAACGGTCATTTAGGAGTATACGTGTGTATAAATACACGAGTATGTTTGAACAGTAACAGCAGCGAAGAAGAAAAGAAATACGCGAGCCGCGACGTGACCTAGATCGACGTTTCCGCTCCGCCGCCGCCGCCGCCGCTCGCGCCAAGTTGTTCGCCGGTTGATAGTGGTTTCGCCCAGATCCTCCTACGACAGAAGCCTAGCTAAGCTCAGCGTCTCACGTGTCTAACCGGAGATCTCTTGTCTCTCGATTTGTAGGTCGGGAAAATCTTCCCCATCCGAATCGATCGAGACGATTGATCCTAGTGTGACCGTTGGTAGACCTAGCTAGCTTCGCTACGAAGTTTGGATCTCTAAAGAACAGCAGCCGCACATTGTTGTTGCCGCCGATCCCGTGAACCTCGCCGCCGCCCATCTTGCCGCCGCCGGTTCCGGGGAGATTCTCTCCAAGTGAGATCTTGGGTAGTGGACTCTTCGTGGACTTCAAAAACACGTCGTCAACGAAGAGGGACACCTACGTCTCCAAACGTAGTTTGTATCTCTTGTACATTCTAGTTTTACTTTTGTTGTAAAGGAACGGTGGTTTCTAGTTGTAAGGGTTGGGTGCAACCCGGGTTGTGGGAGTGTTGACTCCTACGTGTGGAAAGGTTCCTTCCGATAATGCAAGGATTGGATTTCAATCCTGTTGGAGAAGTGACCGAGTCGTCCCTTGTTGGGAGATAGGTCGAAGGGGGAAAGTGGATGTATCCAAATCGGGGAACCACTATAAATAGCTTGTGTACTCTGTTGTGTTGTGTTGTTTTATTTTCGTGTGCAGGTACAATTTAAATTCCGCAAAAATGCTGCACGTCACCTATTCCCCCCCATATGTGAAGATAGTTGACACTAGGTGGACTTTCAGCCTCCACGAGAGATCAACCTGCCCTGCCAGCTAGTGAGAGCCTGACAGCGGAATCCATCTCGGAGCTAAGGGACTTAGCCTCCACGAGAGATCAACCTGCCCTGTCAGCTAGTGAGAGCCTGACAGCGGAATCTATCTCGGAGCTAAGGGACTTAGCCTCCACGAGAGATCAACCTGCCCTGCCAGCTAGTGAGAGCCTGGCAGCGGAATCTATCTCGGAGCTAATGGACTTAGCCTCCACGAGAGATCAACCTGCCCTGCCAGCTAGTGAGAGCCTGACGGCGGAATCCATCTCGGAGTGAGACCTTTCATGGACCATAAATATTTTTCGGTGGTTTCTACCATTAATCATAGCTGATACAACGCAGGTTAAGTTCATTACAAAGAGATGATTCACTTCTCTCTTACCTCCCTCTTTCCCCGAGAATCACCTGATCCTTCCCCGGGTGCCCACATCAACCCTGTCTTCACATCTCTCCTCTGCTGCCTCGGGTCGGACTTCTTCAATCCGCACCGGGTCTTGCGCTTGTTGAGGCTGATGAGGTTGCGGTGCTGGAGCTCTTGTCCTTCTCAACTCCAGAAATTCGGGGCAAGTAGATGTTGCATGGCCTTCCTCCTGGTGGAACTCACAGTAGGGCAACTCTACTCTGACTCTCCTCCTTCCCGTGCGGTTCCTCCTCTCCCTTCGACCAATTTCCATCGCTTGCTGTGGTGGGGGTAGGAGCTGTCTATGGGCTTGCCTCTGGAAGTTGAACCTTCCTTGGCCCCCATGGAAGTTTCCCCCATCATGGGCGTAACCTCTTCCGGGGCCCTGAGCGGGTCCTCCCTGCTGCCTCCAACCTGGTTCCGGACCCTCCTGAGCTCTCCGCTCCTCTCTCCTTCTTCCCTCCTGGGGCCTCGAGCCACCTTGCTCCTTTTCCTCTGTCTCTGTCAGTTTTGCCAACTTCTTGACAAACGCCGGGTTGGCCGCCTCCATGGCTATCTCCTCTGCCGCCCTTTCCATCAGCTCCTCAAAGGAAAGGGGAGCCTTCCGGGTCAAGCTCATCTTGAAGAAGCCCTACTTCAGCCCAACAGTGAAGGCCATCTGGAGAGCATACCCTGGCATCTCCTGGACCTCCAGGATCTCCTCTTGCAACCGGTCAACGTAGCGGGCCAACGACTCCTCGGCCCCCTGCCTTATCAAGAAGATGGACTCAGGACTCCTCTTCCGCTTCTTGGAGGTGGAGAAGCGGAGCTGGAAGCTTCGGCTCAAGTCCTCGAACCCATAGATCGACCTCGGAGGGAGTTGATGGAACCAGTCCCTTGCCTTCTCCTTCAGCGTAATCGCAAAGAGGCGACACTTGAAGGCATCCGTCATCGGCCTGATGGAGACGGCATCTTTGAACCACTATAGATGTTGGACGGGGTCATCCTTCCTCATATAGTAAGCCATGTCCGGCTCTCTGAACCCCTCGGGAACGGGAGCTGAAATGATCAGTTCGCTGAAGGGTGACCCCCTAAGGGGTGGTCTCGCCACCTCCACTCGCGCGACCTGCTCGCCTGGGAGGTTGGCACTCGCCGGGCTGGAGAACAGCTCCCGGCCGGTGAGGTCTCGCTCGACCCCATCGCCCATCCTCTCCTTCCTGGGCCTTCTTCCTGTTGCACTTCCTTCTCCCCCTGCTGGGGTCATCTCGCTTAGACCCCTGGGAGTCGGCTCGTCGAGAGGGGGAGCTAGCTCCTGGGGGGTCGGGGTGGAGTTGCCACCCTGAGGAGCGATGCTTCGCAGCATCTCCATGATGCCCTGGATGGAGGCCATGAACTCTTGCCTCCCCACAAAGGGTCCTGGGGTGGGGAGCTCGCCGAGATCATCACTACCTCCTTGACCTCCCGTCATGACACTCTCCCGAGATCTTCTATGCTGGTCACTTTCCACGCTCACCGCACCAAAATGTTGAAACCAAAAACTTGGTCTCTCGTGGAGTTCGGGGTCCCTGAAAGGGGTGACCTCACACCTACTACACTCGAGAGAACGTCACGGACCGGAGACTTAGGAGACTATGAACAGACCCTCGGCTCTAGCGCGGAGGTCCCACCTCACACCCGGAAGGCTACCTGAGCTCTTCCCCTCCCTAGCCAATGCTCGAGCTAGGGTGCCTTGAAGAGCTCTCTCCACTCTACCAAGAAAAAGCTAAGGGAGGAGAAAACTAAGAAAGACCCCTCTTCAAGGCACCCAAGGGGGTCTATTTATAGTTTTCCAAATCCCTTGGGCCAAAAATGACCAAACTACCCCTACGGCCAAAAGGCCTCGGGCCAATAGGAAACCGTCACGCCGGGGGGTAAAGGGGTAATCCCCCCCTGAGGGCCAAATGGTAAAACCACATGATCCACTAGGGTCTAGGGGGCGGAGGGCGAACCCTCCCCGGACTAGCCTCCTGGGGCGAGAAGGCTGGTTGCCCGGTCTCGCCCCGCGGGCTCGCCGCCTGGGGCGAGAGGGCTGGCCGCCCGGTCTCGCCCCGCGGGCTCGCCCCTGGGGCAAGAGGGCTGGCCGCACGGTCTCGCCCCGCGGGCTCGCCGCCTGGGGCGAGAGGGCTGGCCGCCCAGTCTCGCCCCGCGAGCTCGCCACCTGGGGCGAGAGGGCTGGCCGCCCGTCTCGCCCCGCGAGCTCGCCACCTGGGGCGAGAGGGCTGGCCGCCCGTCTCGCCCCGCGAGCTCGCCACCTGGGGCGAGAGGGCTGGCCGCCCGCCTCGCCCCGCGAGCTCGCCACCTGGGGCGAGAGGGCTGGCCGCCCGTCTCGCCCCGCGAGCTCGCCACCTGGGGCGAGAGGGCTGGCCGCCCCGTCTCGCCCCGCGAGCTCGCCACCTGGGGCGAGAGGGCTGGCCGCCCACTCTCGCCCCTGCCCAAAGCCAGGGTGCCGGGGGCGGGATCCTGGTCTCCAGCCAGTCCCGCCATCCCACCTTGCACCTAGCACGCCAGGGGGGTGCCAGCCATCTTGCCGCACCCGCCCCTCTAAAGGGCCCGGGAGAAGATGTTGATTTTTCCTCCCCTGCTAGTATGTTTCCAAGCCAGAGCCAAAATTGGCCACCGAGAGTGCAAAATCTCCAAAAAGCTTAAAAACTAAGCTCGCCTCATTTAGGATCCACTCTTCGCGAATACGTGGTTGTACAGGGCGGGCACTCCCTCTAGCGGTGGTCCGGAGGCATGGCGCCCCAGATCGCCGTTGGAAAAATTCAAACAGATAACTTCATTTCCAAATACGGTGGTGCCGCGACGGCGCTCTGGTCGTCGGAACTCGCATGCGTTGCTTCCAGAAGTTAGAGATGGAGGAGGGGATAAGTATCTGGGAGCTCTCAGTGAAATCCACCATGGAAGGTGGTGGAGGTGGAGGATCTCGGTTTGAGAGGTTTCCAGTAGGGTCGAGGCTGGGGCAGAGGTGGTCTGGGCTCATTTTGAGCTGGGGAGAGGAGTGAAGTCCTCTGGAGGGAGAGGTTTCTTATATATGAAATCAAGACCCCTCCCACTCCTTTCATGATGTGGGATTTAAAGGTCTCCATGTATTTTTTGGTGGAGGCTCGTCCACTTGTTCAGCCAAATGACTTTTATCTTGTAGGGGTGGTACAACCACTTGGGAAGCATCCAGGGGGGAGCTTGGGTTGGGGCTTTTGGAAAAGGAATTGAAGAGGGGAGAGAGGAATTTTGGGCCTCCTCTTGGCCCAAGACTCATACCCATGAGGTTTGTAACCTTTCAAGCCTTTATAAGACTAGGGGAGAGGTGTCACGGCCCGCATTTTTTCAACATTAAATAATTCATCGAAGTAAGAGAAAATGTGTGTCGTGATGTCACGTCGTGCAGAAGACAACTGCAGGCGCTCAGGCAAGAACCTACTTATAATACTTTTCATGAGAATAATAAATTGTTACGATGAAAACATAGTATAAGTTTAACGTTTTAGAAACTGCGTCCCTCGCTTCAGTGGATCAGCCAGTCCACAGGTAAAAAAAATACATAAATGCAACGGAGAATATTTGGTTTAGTTCATTTATTTTCTTATACTAGCACAAAGACCCAACAGAGAACTTATGATATACACACTTCTAGATATAGTATAAGCACAAAGAGCTTTTATAATTCTTCAAAATAAGGTCATATTTGATTTAAAAAGATATTATGAATATGAGATAAATACATTGATCTTTTTATACTTTGAAAATAACTAACATGCAATCATAGCATAAAATCTTCCCAGAGAGCAAGTAGACAAAACGACTCAGCAAGAAATAACTTAATAACTAGCAAATAGTCTAACATCTACAACAACACAAAATTATTGTGGGTGTCAACAACCTGACACGAACCCACAAAATTTAGATGTATGTCTGAACCAAAGAAAATCAACAAAACCACCTCACAAAGGTGAGGGGGGAAACCACAGCTACTAAAACCCATGCCAGAAACCACCAACTCTAGCTGCTCAGAATGCTACTGCTCCGAGTCTGAAGCATTCAAAAGAAAAGAATGTCACAGCAAGAATGTACAAGTGGCAGTAAAATACAGAAGTAAACAAACAAAGGAAGTCAAAAGGATTACCAACCCAAGTCAAAATAGCTGAAAGAAAAGCATCAACACTCAACCACAATATAATAAATAAGAATGAAGTCACATGAGGTTAGATATATCAAATTGCACTAAGTGCGATGAAGATATATGCTTTATAAAACATATATATGAGTAATTGTGTGTGTGTATATATAAAAGAGATTGATCTGCTCATCATTGAGCAAACGTTAACACCGGGAAATAACTGGGACCTGTGGTGGTGGAAATCTCCCCCACACACCGACGATCAAAACTTCACAAGGACCCAAGGAAATGTGGTCATCTTTCTCGACACACCCAAACCGAGGAATAACTGGCACCTGCGGTGGTGGAAACCTCCCCCACACACCCAGTCACAAAACAACAAATAGGGGAAACCTAACAGGTGTAATGGTTCACAAAATAGGTCACTGTGGCGGTGGTACATTCCACTATCGCCCACAGCCTCAAATAGTCCATAATATATACTATAAATACCATAAATAGAATAAACGTCTAGGTTAGCTGCACCGCTAGTCTTATAGAAAGGAAATTCACAAAGCATACTCACTTCTCGACAGGTAAGACTAACTTCTCTGAATAAGATAACCTGATTAGGTGAGATTTTACCTTTCTCAGTGAATTCTAGAATTAAATTGACGAATACCTCCAATCTTGACAAATAATAGGGGTGTCTTGACAAAAAGACTATAGTACCCGACAGATAGGTCATACACTCGCCGAATGGGGCAAGGTCACTTGTCAAAAAGGCAGGGTTACTCGACGGATTGGACACTGGACTTCGACGAGTTAGGCAAGATCAATCGACAAATTCCACTGATCTGACTATGTCCACTTGACTCCGACAACTCATCATCCCGACAAACTCCACTGCTCTAACTATGTTGATTCGACGAATTCCAACAAGTCAATCCAGGCAAATTTCAACAAGATTCGACAAAAACTACTACAGGATCCGGCGAACACTTCAACTGATTCTGTCTAACACTTTAAGATTTCTGACGAACACATCAACTGATTCCGACTAACACCTCAAGATTTTTGACGAACCAACATGACTCCGACAACTTAATATTGGACAATCCAACGAACTCACTAGATATGGCTAACAACTGTATTCGATGAACTGGACTGATTCAAGCAAAAAGATAAAATCAACGAACTACCGGGTTTCGGAGAAGTGGACTGAGTCCGACTAACTCAACAGGACATCCCAACAAACTCCATGGATCGGATGGTTGCCATGCACAAGAAGACCAAGAAGAAATGATCTGGCGAAGGTTTACGTCAAATTTGACGATTTCCAAGGAGGAAACTCAACTTACTCAAACTCAACAACAACAAGAAAAACCCTAGGTTCCGCCGGTGAAGTTAACAGCCAAACATAATGCCAAATATTTGGACATTACGAGGGATAAAAAATAGAAAAGACATGCAAGGGAAGAAAAGGAACCACCACTTGCGGCGAACTCCACGACGAAAGCCACAAAACCGATGAAGCTTACTACCAAAGCGAAGATCTCGGCGAGAGCTTTCTGGATCCATGATCCGCTAAAGATTTAGCCAACCGGAGCTCCTAAAACGACTGTCGAAAGGTCTACGGTGAACAGTCATCGTTCTCTTCTCTCCGCTCTCAGGACCAAAGTTTTGGGGAAGATGAAGAATAAAGTTTTGAGTTATGAATGGAAATATATGTGTGTGTGTGTGTGTGACCACACCACCTCGGTTTTCAATGAAATCGCACAAAAACTAAATGTCTGTGCTACGAATCCAACGACGATGTCGAAATCTGAATTCGATGAGTCAAATGCGAGATAAAAATCCTAGAGTTAAACCACAATAATTCTTTTAAAATCCATCGAGACTCCAATTTAGCTCAGATCGCCACGAAACATTACATGCACAACTAAAATTAAATACTTTAATTTCCTAAAGCTTAAAACCCCAATTCTGATGAGTCTAAGAACTGGCCGACTCGCCCCAATGAATGAAATCACGCACAAACGACGGCGCACTGTTAACTACGAGTCAACGTAACGCTCTTACGTCATCAATACATCACTAAAGAAATTTAAATAAATATCAAAAATTCAGGGGCGTGACAACTTACAAAAGGGCCCAAATTATTTGGGGAGTTGAGACAGAGACACCCCTCCTTTTAAATTTTTAAAAAATCTGGGGTTTGATGGGTTTGACCAAAGCCAATCCTATGGTGGGTCCCTCATGTGGGTCAAAGTCAAAGTCAGTAGAAGTCGTCGAGTGTCGAGCCACTGTTGAAGTATTTTCGTAATATCGATGTGTGCACACATTTCGGTACACCACAAAGCTCGATTTGACTGATGTTGACCCGACGACGTCGAAATCGAGCACAACAAATTTTGCTGATCTCGTATTGACCACACGAGTCTAATGCGTTTGCCTGAGGTCAAATCTATGTTCATTTGCCCATTATTCCAAAATAGTGTCGTCGTGACGCGCAATATTACTCAAAACGATCATATTCAACATATGACCTCTGATTGGAACAAAACAAGCCCTATTGCACTCGTATTGATTGTACGAGTCTATAGGAACTAACATAACTCGAATCGGAGCTCGTATGCTCAATATTCAAAATTGACGTCATCGTGACGCTCTACGATACTCAAAATGGTCATATCCTCCAATGACCTCGGATAGCGATGAAACGAATTCGGTTGCACTCTTATCGATTATACAATTCTAATTAGGCAACCGTCAGTACTTGATTCAGAGCGCATATGATTAGTATTCAAAATTGGATCAACTCCTACCTTCTAAGGCCTTGGGTAGGGGATAAGGTCACTTTTATTGGGTCAGCTAGGGTTCTAGTGACCCAATAAAATCAGGACGTTAAAAGTTTCGTCTTTCTTAGGAGGTCGCGGCTCGAGCGTCGGCGGGACATAGTCAACCACTAAGCTTAAGTACTCTTCCTCTAACAGTCTCCGGTCAAAGAAAGGGTGGTCTATGAATTGCATCGTGCACTTGGACCTGTCGTTAACATCATCTTTCTTCTTGCCCATTTCAGCTAGTCAAGGAGACAAGTGCAGAATAGGATAGTGCGAGAAAGGGTTGAGTCTCGATTGAACGAAGTAATAAACGCGGTTGGTAGAAGTGAAAAGGAGGGAAGGGGGTATTTATAGAATAAGAGATGGAGTAGCGGGGGGAAGCAAGGGGTGTGCGTCTATCATTCCCGTGACGTTGAGGGATGTAGATAGTCATCACAACTTACGCCATCCCGGTCGACCACTCGCACCCCCTCACTCACCAATCAGTCAGTTTTGACATTGAAAAATAGGGGCAGCCTAGGTGCCCCTCATATGCGCGAACCGAACACATGCATGCAATTATTAATAAAAGAGAAACTGTAGAGACTCATATCCTGGGCTCTTCAACTAATTCAAGGATCAGACAACAGTTTTGAATAAAAAGGATCACAACATTGACCATAGTACAAAGAATAGAAACACCAGCATTTTATTCCTTTATTTATTATTGTTACAACAATTGATAAAGGAAGAGAAATACATGAGTACTACTTGTATTCAATACAGAAGTCACAGTACGGATCTCTACAGGAGTCCTTATGCTTTATGCAAACTTCTCTAATGCCTTCAATGATCTTTAGCCATACCTTCGCTAACTCTTATAAAGGAATCTGCTTAGGAGCACTGGGAGACGCCCGTGTTGCCTAAAACAATGAGTCCACAACGGGTTAGTCATAAAATTTTGACTATGTGAGATAAGAATTTCACGAAACATTGTACATGCAAACATGGGGGATATAACAATATGCATACAGTATAATAAATCAATCATAAAATGAGAATGCTCTGGTGATGCAAACTTGAATTGGTCACCACCCACTTAAGGGCTTTCCACTTAAGGGCTTTCCGTAGGCTCACCCTACCGATGAATCCATCCGTAGATTCCTCTACATTATAGGATTCGAAACCATCACATTTCCTCGTGCCGAATTTTATTATTCTGTGTTTAACGTATAAAAGAAAATTTAATTTAAAATAAAACATCCCCTCAGATAGTTATATTGCTTCATGATTTTTCCTTTGCCCATATTTATTTCTTAGCGATATTTTAATGAGTTAAACTCATATGCACATGCATTGGTTATTTCAGAAAGGAAATCAAAATAGAAAATTACCTGAATAAAACTAATTCAGGAAATAAGAAACTCACGACAACCCTGTCTTTATCCATACTTTTATTGACACTGTTATCACGATTATCTTGTGACGTCATCCTCTTTTTTTTTAAGTCTAGAGAACCATTGAAATGATACGTACTTTTTTGAAGCGACTAAGCGGCAATATCGGGCCAAAACATCGCTCCATGTGTATTTTTGCCGAACCCAAACTCATTCCTAGCCAACACCTCAATCTCCATCACAAGCAAACTGCCTTTATCAACTGCCAATAAGCATATCCAGTCACCAAACACAGCCAACACATTTTCAACATAGCCAACACATTATCAACACAGCTAGCACACCAAGCCAGCCAGCCCAAAAATCATCAGCCAATAAAATAACCAGCTAGCCCGCCTCCAAATGCAGCAAGCCTTTGATAGAAACTAGCTTAATGCATTCAGTAACCCATCAATTGAGCTAGTCCTCCAAAATTTACCAAGCCCACAACTTAATTGATACCCAAAATAAAAGAAAATAAAGCAAAAAACAAATTCACCGAAAACAAAAAAATTCAGAAACTTATGCAAATGCCTTTTTCATCATCGGAGATATAACTCAAAATATTTTATACAGATTTTTATTTCAGGACGTAGCAGAAACCGCAATCAAAAGGTTTTGCTACGGCGCAGTTGTCAAGGGCGGAACATTAAACAAATACTTATTAGAGCCCGGGGGATAATCCTGATATGAAATCACAGTTTTTAAAGTACGACACAGGAAAGGAAAGACGTAAAGGGACATCGAGTGCCAGGAGGCTCGAAATTTATGTCATTTCCATCTCCCCTGCCCCACAACTCTGTCATATGTGTTCGACATGGATCATTGCACTCACGGACGACTCTTCAATCGAGGTGCACTAGACGTAAGTGCTCCTTGATTCGCCTAATAAACACTCTCGGGGAAGTCGGCTCGCTACCCGCCCCATGCCTCACCTCATTAACGGACCTTCCGCGCTCACACTCAAGCACATCCACTCGATGTTCGACGATTATCCTCTCCTCTTGCATCTCGCGGAACATGAGCCCATATTTTAGAAGGACACCAACCATTTGCCTCTTCATTTCGACAAGATTGCTTGAGTCGCCTCGGAAATTCTCAACTGCGTCGGGAGAAGGAGGCGTCGAGTATCCCCCCTCGTCAGAAGGTTCTTCAGTCATTATCGCCACCCGAGTATCCAAAACAATAGAGAAACAATAGAATTCAACGTTTTTGGATAATACCAAAGGAGAATAGCGAGAGATCTGACGAATCAGAGTCAGAAGGCCGACGAGATGGACTAGGTCTTCCATGGAAAGGTGGACCTAAGGGCAATGTAAGTGACTTCCCATGGCCGAGGGAAGGTTCAGCGCTCGACACCAGGGCATAAGAAGTGTCAGGAATGCGAACGACACCAACTCCCGCAAGTGCCGAACCAGGATTGGGCTCGCGTGATGATTCACAAGTCGACGATTACCACGACAAAGAGCCCAGGCCGGTGGTCCCAAAAGGAACAACTGCACCAATCGACAGAGACAAGTCAAGTCGAAAATCAGGGTACGAGCTCTAAAGTGAGAAGGGCGCGTGGCTTACAGGTCACCGTCAGGGAACACAAGGGGGTGGCGCGAGTGCTTACACCCTCCACCTAGTGAGCTACCGGGCCCTCCTGCGGGGTCACATCGCCACAAGAAGGAGCGCCAGTGTCCATCGGCGTCGCGTCAGCAACCGATGTGTCAATGAGCTTTTCCTGCGAGTGATGAAACGGTCAAGGACGAGAATTCCTATGAGGAATGGGCAGGATAAAGGCTAGGTAACCGGAGCACCATCGAGAAGCATGCGCCCTGTTTGAGAGGATGGGGGTGTCAGGTTAGGAGGAATGGACTCGCCTGACGCCCTGACGGTCTTGGCTTTCTTGACCCCTTTCTGCTTAGAGAATGAGTGTGCAGATTTGCCGAGAGCCATGGCATTATTTGGGCAATCTCGGATTTATCCTGTTCTCGTACGACCGCAATGCAATCACAAACGTCTTGTGGAAGAGACATCTCGAAGTCAGGAGGATGAAAAAAAATAGTGAGAGAAAGGACAGACAAGAAAGACATTTTCCCAACGCCCTCCGGGGGGTATTTATAACTCCATGGGGGATCCCACCAAAAGATTCTCTTAGAAGAAACCTCCACTCACCGAATACATGTGGTTGAACTTTTCTTTCCGAGCTTGGGACAATCTCGCAAAGAGCGAGGATTGTGTACAACCCTGTATTCACCGAGTGGGTCCTTCAGAACAGGATCAAGGTTGGGGTTCAGACAAGCTGGATGGCGAGTAGGTTAGGACCCCTCCTCGGCTCGCATAGGCCATTGCGGCTAGGGGTGCTTGGGAGAGTGGGTCACGTGGGCCTGCACTCGCCCCAAGATCTGGTCGAGGGAGCAACAAGTGCGTCCACCACGCCCACACCCTCACGACGCCCTTAGTCAGTAGCGAGGGCTAACCTCAATAGAGGCATTCGTAGGCCCGGACGAGTGGAAATAACAAGTGCAATCGGCTTAACAGTATTTTTACCATAATGCCCACTGGCCTGTTAATAGCCCCTCCAAACATCAGAGTTTTGCTATTGGCAGACCAATTTGGGCTGCGTATAACATTTCCAAAAGACGGTATTGCGCTATTTGCAGGCAAAGTCAGAAAAACTATAAATAGACCTTAAGGGCACCTTTGGAGGGGACTTTCTTTCTGCGCTTCTTCCTCCTCTAGATTACTTTTAGTTGATATTCAATGCCCTCCAAGGTGCCCGACTCATCCTTGACTTAATTGGAAAAGCTCTCTTAGATCTTTCAGGTGTGCGGTGGGACCTCTCCACTGCAGCCCATGGTCTATTCCATAGTTCAAGGTCTTTGGCCAAGAGTTCTAGCTCGGGATAAGTAAGAGCGGGCCACCCCTTTGGGTCTGAACTCTTCTTGGTACTGGGTTCCGGTTTCAACAATGACGGA
Source organism: Platanthera guangdongensis (assembly GCA_039583875.1). Lineage (NCBI taxonomy): Eukaryota > Viridiplantae > Streptophyta > Magnoliopsida > Asparagales > Orchidaceae > Platanthera > Platanthera guangdongensis. The sequence goes on from CM077159.1 coordinate 177,234,344, forward strand.
CCCCGGTCCTCCTAAGATGCGAACGAATAAAGGTTCTTCATCACCTCCACCCAGACGGACCCCAACCCTCCCGAGGTGCAAACGAACGAAGATTTTTTCCACCATAGTCCGGATGGACCCCGGTCCTCCCAATGCACGAACGAACAAAGGTTATTCACCACCTCCACTCGATGAACCCCAGTTATCCTGAGGCATAAATGAACAAATGTTTCTCGCCACCTCTACCCGAACGGACTCCAGTCCTCCCGAAACAAAAACTAACAAAGGTTCCTCGCCACCTCCACCCAGACGAACCCCGCTCCTCCCGAAACAAAAACGAAGAAAGGTTCCTCGCCACCTCCACCCGAACAGACCTCGGTCCTCCAAAAATTAAAACGAACAAAGGTTCCTCATCATCTTCACCCGGACGGACCCCGGTCCTCCTGAAATGAAAACGAACAAATACTCTTCACCACCTTCAAAGAAAAGAATCATGTACCTTTCTTAGATAAGAGCACATCCTCGATCCTCCCAAGGGTTTTTGCCAGGATCAACCACGAGTCCTCCCACGCTACGCAACCAAACACGAACTTCGAGCACTCGTTTGCCGTCCCATGTGGTATCGCCAATTCAAGGGACGGAACGCCCCCGCATCCTTTGCGCTGCCCAAAACCTCTCGCCAAGAGCAAAGTGCAATGACATACCCGTGACGACCCGAACCTCATGACCGTCATCTCGGAGCTTCCCCAGCCGTCCGGCAACGCCCCGCTCCAAGGCCCGACTACTCTCTATGCTTTACGATTGTGAAAGTTTGTGACATTCCAATGACACAAAGCATAACGACCACCTTCTTAGAAGACACTGCTTCAACTTTCGAAAAACACGGACACAGAGTCTCCGCGCGAGAATAGACAAAAAGTCCTTCCAAGTCTCCTAGTAAGAACAGATCCACTGGTCCCTCTGCAATGCTAAGACAAGGGGCAAAACATCCCTCCACGAAACTTCCAAGAATCCACCACTGACGCTAATCTTCCGCGTCAGTCGCATAAGCCAGTGCACGTCATGCTCGCACATTCATACAAGAAGAAGTGCGAAAATTGACACACATTCGCACCAACGCAGCACACAGAGTGCAAAGCAAAGGGACTCCCCGCAACACGCCACAAGCACCTCATAATGAACAAGGGCGATGCACGAGCGACCGACCCCAAGACTCACCGTTTAGAGTTCCATCGCAGAATGCGAGTAGCGCCAAGTGATTAGCGCATGCAGACATGAAGTGTCTTTTGGCCCACGCTTGGTCGAACAATCCAAGGCCCACAACCTCGAGGCAAAAAAAAGTTTAGGTCTAAAAATTTCCGGGATCGAGACACCGCGGTTCACGACCCGCAAAAATTTGAGGGCATTTGATGGGGTTCTCCCCGAATTTTCTAAATTAAACCGAGAAGATTTCAACCGAATACACGAATGGAAGATAGTCCGTTCGAACGAGTTGCACACATTTTGCAACACTCACCCAAGGACTTGAAATCACCACAGAAGGAGCAAAACCAAGCACGTACACCTAAGCAATGCGCGCCCGTGCGACACGCGCACACGCTCATTGTGCGTGCGCAGCGCGCAAGAGCGAGCACTGCCAGCGCGCGCCCACAACACTACTACCAACATATGCCTCTAGAAAATTATTAAAAAGCCTCAGACATTCATTTGAAGACAAACAACTCCAGATAGTAGAAAAAACTTTGAGGTTTTCTGGTGAGAACGTGTGACTTACAACTCCGCTTCTTCTCTAGCATGAAGATGTCTCAATACTTCAAGAACGCAGTTTTTTCTTCAAAGGAGCGCTCTCATCAAGGCTCCAGCTCAATAAGAGTGCTTCAAACGAGGCACCGATGATTTATAGATTTTCACCTCCGGAGTGCCTCCACCCAGACTCCAAGGACTTAGCTTTTCCTTAGTTATTTTCATATTCTGAACTTGTAACAGAGAGATGATCCGTCACCTCCGAGGAACTGTCTCAACTTTTGAAATCTCCAACAAAATAGTGGATTTTGAACTGACACAGATTTGACCACGTGGTTTTTCACCCTTTTGGGGTTTTCACATCAAGAAAGCCGTTTGTCATTTGCTGCTGTTTTTCTTTGATTCTTCACATGTCCATTCCAATTTCGAACCAAGGCGGTCTGCATTCTCCAAACTGGGAAATAACCGGGTGACCAACAATAAAATAGTTTATAGAAAGCTCAAAAATTCCCCTTTAAACACATTCATTGAAAAACTCCTTCCGCAAGAAGGCTCAGTTTGTTTACACGTTTTTGCTCCGTTGCAGCCGGGCAGCAACGAAATTTTTTTTGGCCTGTTTGTATCCGCGTTCCATCGCCATCAGAGCCCAAATCCTCCGTTGCCAATGTGGCTTTCCGACATCTCCTCTCTGCTCCTTTTCAACGGAGCTTTCCAACTCAAGGGAAGGCACATCCGTGCTGCGGCGAGGGAAGGCGCATCCGTGCTCCGGCGAGGTTCGGCGGAGTCGTGCTCCGGCATGGGTCGGCAGAGCCGTGCTCCGGCGAGGGAAGGGGCATTCGTGCTCCGGTGAGGTTCGGCAGAGCCGTGCTCCGGCATGGGTCGGTGGAGCCGTGCTCCGGCGAGGGAAGGCGCATCCGTGCTCCGGCGAGGTTCGGCAGAGCCGTGCTCCGGCATGGGTCGGTGGAGCCGTGCTCCGGCGAGGGAAGGCGCATCCGTGCTCCGGCGAGGTTCGGCAGAGCCGTGCTCCGACATGGGTCGGGGGAGCCGTGCTCCGGCGAGGGAAGGCGCATCCGTGCTCCGGCGAGGTTCGGCAGAGCCGTGCTCCGGCATGGGTCGGTGGAGCCGTTCTCCGGCGAGGGAAGGCGCATCCGTGCTCCGGCGAGGTTCGGCAGAGCCGTGCTCCGGCATGGGTCGGTGGAGCCGTGCTTCGGCAAGGGAAGGCGCATTCGTGCTCCGGCGAGGTTCGGCGGAGCCGTGCCCCGGCTTGGGTCGGCGGAGCTGTGCTCCGGCGAGGGATCGACGAAGCCGTGCTCCGGCGAGGGAAGACGGAGCCGTGCTCTGACGAGGGAAGGCGGAGCACAACAGAGCATCCATGACCGACCTCTGAAATGAGAAGATGAACAATATGTTTACCGATTATGATTATTATTATTGTTATACTATTTTGTTATTATATACTATATTGTTATTATTAGTAGGATTGACCTATTAGGATTATTATTATTGTAATTATTATTAGGATTATGATTGTTATTTTTATTATGATTATCATATTATGAATTTATGATTATGATATTGATTATTATTATTATTATTGTTCAATTAAATTTATAATAAATATCAATTATAATTAAGTGTAACATAAATGTCAACTTTGTTTTATCAAACTGTTTCTTCATTTTGAACAGCTCTGCCACCACTATTTTATGAAACTGTTTTGTCATTTTGAACACTATTTCCATAGCTTCATTCCGACTCCTACTTTTAGGGTGGTGTTAAAGGTACACCATTTTCGGCTATATGCACACTCATCAAAAAAATAATCCTTAATATTTTAGATTTTCTAAACCCCACCCTTAAAACTAAAGCCAAAGCATTGAGCCCGCCTCCCCCTTCCCGATATTCGGCGCTCCTCTTCCCGATTGCATCCGACGAAACCTCCCCCCGATTTCTCCAGCGAAACCTTCTCATCCGACGCAATCCCGATTCTCTCTTCCCCTCCCGCCTCATCTCTCTTCCCCGTCATCTTACACGACTGCATCCGACGAAAACCGCGAAACCCCATCCCGTTATCTTCCCCGACTGCATCCGGCAAAAACCGAGAAACTCCATCCCGATTCCTGCGTTTCCTCTGGCGAAATCTTCGGCCGCCTCCTCCACTGATACCTCCAGCCGCCTCCTTCACTTTCGGTAATGTCTCGTCCACTGATACCTCCCGATTTCTGCCATTAATGTCTCTTCCGGTTCTACAGTTTTGACATATGTTCCTGCATGGTGGACATTTGGTCTTTTGGAATTACTGTTTTGGAGCTTGCACATCTGCTTATCTCTATATTATTGTTTTCATTTTAGTAATTTAGTTAGTGTGAACTATTACTTTAACATATTTTGATTAAACTTGATGAATGCATGAGTAATTTTATATTTTGTATATATTTTATTATTTAAATTTTATGTTATGAATTGCGAAAGGAAAAACGAATATTGTAATTAAAAAATTGAAAAACTGTACTGAGTGCGCATTACGGCTCTGTTTGACACTCCGGCGGGGTGCCGTTCCGTCCTGAACGAGCCGGAGAAAGGATGTTTGGCGAGCTCCGGGCGAGAACGGCCGGCGTAAAAGGGTGAAATCCCGGTGTTTTGACGCTGGTAGGCTGAGCACCAGTCGACCGTTCTAAACGGCCGTTTCCTGTCTCCTGACTGGCCTTCCGCCGGCCCGAAATGTAAAACAGAGCCTACATTAGAGTGCACATAAAATTCCAACTAATCCCCATAATATTGGTGTGCACAAAAGCAAAGATTGTGTACCTTTAACACCACCCTACTTTTATCACCGCCGCTGCCAAGCTGCTCAAAGCCCGAGTGACTGCTGGTCATCTACTCCATCCCGCCCGCGCTCGAAGATTTCGGAGGAGGATGGGAACACTGCCTTTCAGCGCGGCCTGCTAGCCTCCTCCTCCATCGAGCTTCCTTTTGGGTTTCATGTTCTTGCAGAGACTGCACATACTCAATTCCTTTCAACGCTCCACTCCTCCCTCTCTTCTCGCCGCTAACTCTCTCTTCCCGCATCCAAAAAATCCCCATAAAACCCTTCCCGATCTTCTCTGCTCCTCCCTTCGGCGTCGAACAATGTCGTCTGGCCGCACTGTCGCTGACGTCCTGATGGGCGCCTCCCGTGCTGCCGCAACCAATAAGAATCGCCCGGCTTCGTCTTCTCAGCCACAGAATTCTTCTTCCCCTGCAAAGAAACCCAAAACATTAGAAACCCTAGTTCCCAGTGACGACCCAAAGATGCCGGACACCGCCGATATCCTCATCGAACTGAAGAAAAAAGGCTCCGAATTCGACCCCAGTGCCGCCGCATCATGGAAGGTCAGCGAGCCGGTGCCGTTCCTGTTCCTCGCCCGCGCCTTAGATCTCATATCCAACGAGTCTGGCAGGATCGCTATGACGGACATCATCTGCAACGTGTTTCGGACAGTCATGGCCACCAGTCCGAACGACCTTCTTCCCACAGTTTATTTGTCTGCTAATAGGATTGCTCCTCCCCATGAGGGAATCGAGCTTGGAATAGGAGATGCTTCTCTAATCAAGGCGCTCTCTGAAGCGTATGGGAGGAAGGAAGAGCACGTGAATAAGCAACTTCAGGTCGGTTGATTCTTCAAGTCATCTTCTTTATTTCCATGGATTGGCAGCTGAAAGCAGTGGTTTACTTTTAGGAGCTGGGTGACTTGGGCCTTGTTGCGAAAGCTAGCAGGTCATCTCAGAGAATGCTATATAAACCCCAGCGTTTGACTATTGCCAAAGTTTTTGACACATTCCGCTCCATTGCAAAGGTAAAGGCAGTTTTTTTTTTTTGGAAATTAGATACATTTGAATGTTCGTAACACTGCCTATGTATCAGTATATGCTAACTTAACTATTGTGTTTGAATACTGTCTGTTTGTTTTTACTACAATTTAGGAGTCTGGAAAAGATAGCCAAGATAAGAAAAGAAACTATATAAAAGGTCTTTTAGTCGCAGCTACTGATTGTGAACCGTTATACATAATCCGCCTTCTTCAGGTTTACTTTCCTTTAACGTTGTTGCTACTGTTATTGATTCCCATTTTCACACTCACTCATTATACTCATTGCATTTTTCTAACCTCAAATATTTTCTGCAGTCCAAAATGAGAATAGGTCTGGCAGAGAAAACAGTTCTTGTGGCTCTTGGACATGCATCTGTATATTTTGAAGCACTTCGGGGCATACCTTCAAAAACTCATTCTCAACTATTGGAAGAGGTCAGTCTTTTTTAAGGATAAGAATCAATCAATAGTTGTTTATGGTTTTATATCTTGAAAAAACATAAATATACTAATATAATCAAATTTAAATTCCTTAGTCAATCCGAACTGTATAAGGGATAATGTGTATAGTTCCATTAAAAAAATGATCTAATATTATTAAAGATAATATTAACATATTAACTTATGTTTCTTATCTCATATTACCTAAATGTGACATCAGATATAGCGGAGCCTATCGAAAAAAGTGAAGGAGTGACGATTGAACAATAATCTGGAGGAATGAATGTGCGAATGCTCTCTCTCCCAAAATTATCTCCTTCTTCATTGCTTTCAAAATGTGCTTTTAAAAAGTGTAAAGATAATTGAATTGTATTTAGGCTTAAATTTGATTATATAAGCTGAATGATGCAGTAATTACAAGAAACAATACAACTTGTGAAGATTTAGGCAACAAGGTTGATACTAAGGAGCAAAAAAAAAAGCTAAGCTAAGAGGTAAGTGATTTAAAAGATTCAAATAAGTAGATGTTGTAGAAATAAAATAAGAAAATATTTGTTAAAGGCCAAGAGATGGAAAATTGTAAAGGCTACTTCAAAAATTATTAGATGAGAGGTTTAAAGAAGAGATTATTATGCAAGAGTATAATGAACAAAATAATGAAATATATTTTAGACTGATCCAAAATATTGAAGTGAATTTAACTATGTAAAAAGGTATAAAGATAAAACTTTTGGACCAAATAAGTGTATAGTTATAAGAGAGAATATAGTGTTTTCAGCTCTGTTTGTTTCAACGGTTGCATTTTGGAGCTTTGGGAATGAGAGCGGTGAGAATGGGGTGTTGGGAATGGCGCGGTGGGAATGGGGGAGGGGGTTGCGATGTCGTTGAAGGATAAAAATGACGTTTTAGAGTATTGAGAATGAAGAATGAAGATTTATCAAACAAGTATTTTCAGTGGTGGCGTTTTTCCCCACCACAAATGGAGAAAAAATGCCAAAACCAACAAAGCCTTGATTATCAACTTTTTTAAATGTAATTTCCAAAGTTTAATAGGATAAAAAATGATCAAAGAAGTTTTAGTATTTTAAAGCAAAATAGATCAGAATAAAGCTTACAAGTCATGCAATGAAAATGTAACTTGAGATACATAAAATATGTCTTCTACAAATGTAATCACTTATTTTTATGCCAAAAGTACCTATTTTTAAAAGTGATTTTTGTGCTAACATAAATATGTCTTCTACAAATGTAATCACTTATTTTTTTTAGTATAGTATGTGAAGAGAATGATCTTCACATACCTTTTATTGATATGATCAAATACTGAATTATTCGACTTGATATGCGTTAGGATAAAAACATGTGTTAAAGTTGTTATAGATATCCATGTTGGATATTAGAAGTGGTTGTGAAGTTATCAAATAATTCCCAGTTTGGTAGTCTCACATCAAATATCAATTTTGACTCTATATCTTTCAATTGGTGAATGCTTTGCTTACAAAAAGTTTTTTTTGTATGCTTCTTTGTTGATGAAATATTTTGAAGCATTGTATTTACCTTTTTTTTCAACTTATAAATGAAATTTCACCTTAAAAAATACAACGGTGAAACCCTTTTGAAGATAAGAAATAAGAATTTGTAAACATTGAGCGAGCATATGTTATGAAATTTAGTGGATGTGATACTATTGATTATTAAGTAATAATCTAAAGTGATATATTTGTGCAGTATGTTTAATGCTTCAACTGAAAGTTTAGAGAAGAAAATAAAATATTTTGGCTGAGTGAAATCAAGAAATGAAAAAGGAAGGATTTGCATTATTTCATTTTGATTGGAAGTACTTTGTGTCGAAGGATGGTTCTAGCAAAGAATAAATCAACTATATGAATGAGACACATGTGTGACACGCCGACAACTACACTTGCAATAAAAAGTCTATAACATTATCGACACAATGATCACATTCAGGTAGAGTTTCTAGTTAGAAGTCAAGTATCATAGTATAAATGCGTGAGTTCTAGAAAATAAATACTCGAACGAACAATGTACGACAAGTCATAGGATTCTTGACACAAATATTACAATACACTATTCGTAAAAAATAGAAAATTAACACGCATAATTCGGCAAAAAAGAAATTACAACCAAGAGATAAACTCACAGGTCACAACTATGTGATAGAAGGCTCGGTGGGTACCTGATGAGAGATAAGTGGATGGAGAAACAATGGTGGCTTGAATCAGGACTTTTAGAAGGATTCAGAGGGTCGGGTGAGGTTGTTCCAGTGCCGAGTTGCAGTTTTCGTAGGCTGTATGGTGGCGACAGGAGCTGAAAGATAAGTACAGGCCTGATTGATTGTAGTACTGAGAATTTAGGGCCTGAAGTTGATTATTCTGGCTGTAGTGGATTGGAATAAAGGAGAGGAAATGCTATTAGGCTATCGAGTTTGATTTCTGGACTTCGAATATATATCAAGTCCGGTTCTATATCGAAACTTGAGCGGGAAGGAGTATACCAACAACTTCTGTGATACGGATATGACCTCCGTGTCGCATCTCCCGCTGCTTATGTAGCCCTAAGGGATACTATCGTAATTTGTGTATTCACTCTCCTATATAAGAGAGTTATATGTCTCTTAAAGAGGATCTTTGGAAGACATTGTGAGTGCTAGACTCTCCCATATGAGAGAGGCTCTTAAGGGGAACCACCCTCAAGAGTTTGGGTCGAGCTTTTCTCGATATTTGTATCTCTATTTTGGTGTTTAATCCTACAATTTTTCGTACTTGATAGTGGCAACTACCAATTGGTCTGACCTGCCCCTCGTTTGAGGTTTTTGCCAAAATCCTAATTGGACCTCTGTTCCAGCCGCACTGCAGATTCCACCGGTTCCGTGCGATTCCGCCAGTGCTAGCGCCTTTGCGATCGATCACGACCCTTCCCACGCTTCCTGTGCATCCCGCTTCTTCTTACAACGATTTTACCTGATTCCAAAGCCGTCAACTCTTACTCTGCTTCCGGTGCTTCCGCCCAGTTCCAGAGCAGTCGACCCTCTTGCTACTTCCAACATTTTTACCGATTCCAGAGCTTGTCGACCTCCTCCTGCTTCCAGTGATTCCAGGGCTTCCTTCTACTTTCATCGCCTCCAGAACCCCCTCCCACGCTTTCCAACGATGCAAACTCAACGCCATCTATTTCTGCGCCCTCGTCACCGCTTTCTACGCGTAGTCGTCGCCCACCGCCACACCCCATTCAACCCCGTAGCCGCTGGTCTACCTTTGGCCCCGTCGTTCCGTGTATCAGACACGTTCAATATCCCTCCACGCCGACGAGGACACCTTCACCTCCACAGACACCCATCACATGGATCACTCGAAGCACGACTTGATGATCTCACTCTCCTCCTTTGAGAGATTGCGGACACAATGGTTAACCGCCCACCGACCCCTCCACCACCAACGCAACCTCCTCGGCCCTTCACAAACTACATGTGGTTCCTTCACCCTGTTGCGGACAACCACATGTCCATCTCTGTTGGATTCAGGTCCCTGTGTTCGATGACACCGACCCTCTTGGCTAGATCGCCCACGCCAAATCTTCGACCTTCAACCCACCCCCGCCAACCAGAAGGTTCCCCCGGCCACTATCTATATGGAGGGTTTGACGCTCCATTGGGTACATTGGATGCGCCAACAGGTTCCTGACCTCTCATGGTCCACGTTGAAGGAAGAACTCCGCCATTATGAAGGCCGCCAAGTGGGCAATGCCTACGAGCGCCTCAGCTACGTGCGATAGTTTGACACCGTGTCCAACTATATTGATGAATTCATCAAGGTCTCCACGCACGTACCCGACCTATCCCCCGACCATTACCCAGGGTATTTTTTTATGGGTCTACAACCCCACTTTCAGATGCACCTCCGGGTCCACAATCTGATGACTCTTTTCGAGCCATGAAGCAAGCTCGTTGCCTCGACGAGGAACTTTACACAACCCAACTGTCCTCCTCGGCCCGTCCCCCCATTAGCCTTTTTTGTCGAAATCTCCGTGGCTTCTTTCCCGCTTGGATCACCTGCTCCGTCCCGGGCCCTCACTGCTAGGCCTGCCTCAGCCACCACCAGTTTCGCCAGTCCCGCCTCCACCAGTGCCTCGACGACCCCACCTCTTATCTCACGAGAGCTTCGCCGCATGGGCCTTTGGTTTAGCTACCAGCAGCTGTACTCATCACCCATGTCCGCGCTTTCAAAAACTTGTGTGTGTTGGTTGGATCTGAAGACGATGGTCCTGGCTTCAGAGACTTGGATTCTTTGACGCTTGCAAATGACCCCACGAACCTTGACCTTGAGGGCAATGCCATTTTTTTTCTGGAGGGGAGTGTTGATACAAATACGATCTCCTGGTCACGCGTTGTGTCTCCTGCCGCTTATGTAGCCCTAAGGGGCATTATCATAATTTTTGTGTCTCACTCCTCTATATAAATGAGTGGTAGTGTTTCTTAATGAGGATCTTTGGATGACATTGTAAGTGCTAGGCTCTCCTAGGAGAAAGAGGCTCTTTGGGGGAACCGTCCCTCAAAAGTTTGGGTCAAACTTGTCTCGACATTTGCATCTCTATTTTGATGTTTAATTCTATAATTTTCCGTACTTGATAGTGACAACTATCATTCTTAGACTTCCCAAATGTGTGGAGTGAACATGAGTTTTGGGAGAGGGAATATGTTGGTAGTGGGCTAAAATAATAGGAGCCTAGGAGGTTACAATTTGAATACACTACAGGAGGGGCGGTTTATGGTTGGAATGAAATGGGCAGGTTGTTTGATGTCAATTGGGTAAGGGGACTACAGTTACTAGGAAGTTACGAGGTAGCGGGGTGGTTATTGGCTGGCTGTGGTGGTCGATGGTGGCCCGTAGTGGCGGAGGAGGAGGTGATGTTCAGTTAAGGAGGGGAAGGTGGAGGTGACGTCCAAGCTTCGCACTCAAACTCCGGCTTCTGCACCTATAATCAAAATGAGGTTTTTTTAAACTTTAATGCCTTCAAATGGATCCTTCAACCTCAATATGTTGACTAATGCGGTGCCATGAACGGTTATGATTCTTCGATCATGATGACCTCCAAAATAAGTTAAATAAAAATTAGAAAATACATATGTAAAAAAGTACATAAAATAGAAAAATAAAATATAATTTTTTTATTAATTTCTCTCACATACTTACATAGAAGTATTTGTAAGTGTACTTATATAGGAAGAGAAACAATCCCATTCAAAGATACAAGACTAAAACCTAAAGAGGTAGTGGACTCTAGTTGGGCCTTGTTATGAGCCTTTGTACATAATTTATTCAACACTCCCCCGCAAGCTGAAACATACAAATCGTAGACATTAAGCTTGAGCAAAAGCTGCTAATATAACAGACGTGGTGAGGCCTTAGTGAGAATATCAACAACTTGCCCAACAACAAGTTTAATTCCAGTTTCTTTAGTCGAACCTTCTCCCGAATGAAGTGACAATCGACTTTGATGTGTTTGGTACGTTCATGAAGTACGAGATTCTTGACAATACGTATAGAAGTTTGACTGTAGCAATAGAGACTGACCAATACGGGAAGTTTAACACCCATATCACTTAGAATGCTTTCCAACCAAGTAAGCTCAGACACAACAGAGGGCATTGAACAATACTCAACTTTGGTTTATGAGCGGGCAACCACAAACTCTTTGCTGCGCCAGATGATTTGATGTCCACCAAAGTATGCATAATATCCACTTGTGGAACAACAATCATCCAGAGAGCTAGCATAATCAACATAAGAGTAGATAATAATAAATAAGGAAGAAGAAGGCTTGTATACAAGTCCTTTTCCAGGAGCAGCTTTAGGTATCGAAGGATACACTCAACTGCCTTAATGTGAGAGATCCGTGGAGCATGCACGAATCGACTGACAACTCCAACAACGAAGGATATATCAGGTCTTATAACTGTAAGATAGATTAGCTTCCCTACAAGATGACAATAATTCTATGAGTTCAGAAGGAGTAGATCAGAGTCTGAAGCACGAACACAGAGCTTGTATTGACATCCATAAGAGTGTTACCAGACTTGCATCCGGAGTAGCTAGCATCATGAAGCAGGTCAAGACAGTACTTATGTTGAGATAGAGCAAGCCCATCACGGCGCCGAACTACCTTGAGACCATGGAAGTATCGAAGATTTCTAAGTCTTTAGTTTGAAAAACAGAGGCCAAGTGCTGCTTGATCATGCATATTCCTTTGACATCATCACCCATAATCAAGATATCACTGACATAGACCAAGAGAATTATTGTGCCTGTCCGATGATGTCGAGTAAATAGAGAGAGGTCATCCGAGGTTGAGTGAACTCAACACCATTAACAACCTGACTAATCTTGTCAAACTAAGTACGAGGAGACTGTTTTAGATCATATATAGTTTTTTAGATGATATACAAGAGACTCCTCTATGTTCTTAAATCCGAGAGGTTGTTGCCTGTAGATAGTGTCTTGCAGATCGTCGTTAAAAAAGACATTTTTGATGTCCAATTGATGCAACTGCCATTGTCGATGAACAAATAAGGCGATTAAGACACAATATTCAGTTTGGCGACAAGCGAAGTCTTGTCATAATCAAAACCATGTTGTTGAGTGAATCCACGAACCACAAACGAGCCTTAAGTCGTTGAAATGTCCTGCACGGATCATGTTTGACTGTAAATGCCCACTTACAACCCACACAAGGTTGTCCAGGTGGTAGGGGAACATGATTCCAAGTCTGATTTGCTTGAAGAGCATCCATTCCCTCATCAATGGTCGCCCACCACCCAAGATGTTGAAGAGCTCCTATAGAGAGTTATAGGTGGAAATACACATCAAAGAAATTGCAAATTTGTGAAGCACCAGAGAGAGGCGATGCAAGGGCACACAATTCGTCATAGGATAAGCTGTTGATATGGGTGCCAGATCTTTAGGCCGCGGGATATCATTTGTGACGGGTATTTGTCTGAGGGCATCAAAACGAGGATGACGAGTGTACACTCGAAGAAGAGGTGGTTTGGAGGGTATGTTGATCGGTGGTGGTAGTATAGGTGGTAGATGACATATAACAGGGACGGTAGGGCGCGGTAGAGTTGTAGGTGGTGGAGAAGCTGAGTGGGAAGAATGAAAAGGTGGTCTTTGAGGAAGGTCACATCCGCAGTTGTAACAACCATGCGATCGCCGGGAGAGTAGCAAACTTAACCTTTTTGAGTGCAAGAATAACCAACAAATATATATTCGGTAGCATGAAAAGCAAGCTTGTCGGTGGAGGGACCGAGACGGTGGACATAGTAGGTACATCCAAAAATGTGAGGAGTGACTGGAAAAGAGAGGTGGTGGGAAACAAAACGCTAAAGCGAGTCACATAGTTGAGAATGGATGAGGCCATGAGGACATGCGATTGATGAAGTATCAAGCTTTAGTGACCATGAAATGCCAATAAAGCTTGAGGACCTGCATTTGAAACATGAGTGTGCAACCTCAGAAGGTGACGATTCTTGCGCTCAACAATATCATTTTGTTGGGGGGGTATAAACACATGAGGTTTGATGGATGATCCCCGACTTAGTATATAGAGTATTAAACTTATGACTCGTGTATTCACGTGCATTGTCGGTGCGAATTATTTTGATGGAGCTTGAAAATTGTGTACGAGTTTCAACAATAAAGACTTGTGGAACAACGATCATCCAGAGAGCCAACATAATCAACATTAAAGTAGATAATACTAAATAAGGAAGAAGAAGGCTTGTATACAAGTCATTGTCCAGGAGCAACTTCAAGTATCGAAGGATGCACTCAACTGCCTTGATATGAGAGATCCATGGAGCATGCACGAATCGACTGACAACTTCAACAATGAAGGATATATCAGGTCTTATAACTGTAAGATAACTTCCCTACAAGATGACGATAATATTATGAGTTCAAAAGGAGTAGATCGGAGTCTGAGGCACGAGCGCAGAGCTTGTATTGACATCAATAAGAGTGTCAACAGACTTGCATCCAGAGTAGCCAACATCATGAAGCAGGTCAAGACAACACTTCTGTTGAGATAGAGCACGCCCATCAGGGCGCCGAACTACCTTGTGACCATGGAAGTATCAAAGATTTCCCAAGTCTTTAATTTGAAAAATAGAGGCCAAGTGCTGCTTGATCATGCATTTTCCTTTGACATCATCACCCATAATCAAGATATCATCGACATAGACCAAGAGAATTATAGTGCCTGTCCGACGATGTCGAGCAAATAGAGAGAAGTCAGCCGAGGTTTGAATGAACTCAACACCACGAACAACTGACTAATCTTGTCAAACCATGTACAAGGAGACTGTTTTAGATTATATATAATATTTTTGATGATATACAAGAGACTCCCCATGGTATTAAATCCGAGAGATTGTTGCATGTAGACAATCTCTTACAAATCATCGTTGAGAAAGACATTTTTGATATCCAATTGGTGCAACTGCCATTGTCAATGAACAACTAAAGAGATTAAGACACACATTATTCAGTTTGGCGATAAGCAAGATCTTGTCATAATCAAGGCCATGTTGTCGAGTGAATCCACGAACCACAAGCGAGCCTTAAGTCGTTGAAATGCCCAGTACGGATCATGTTTGACTGTAAAGACCCACTTACAACCCGCACAAGGTTGTCCAGGTGGTAGGGGAACATGATTCCAAGTCTGATTTGCTTGAAGAGCATCCATTCCCTCATCCATGGCCGCCCGCCATCCTGGATGTTGAAGAACTCCTATAAAGAGTTAGGGGGTGAAAATAAACATCAAAGAAGTTGCAAATTTGTGGAGAACCAGTGAGAGGCGATGTAATGACACATAATTCGTCATAGGATGAGCGGTTGATACAGGTGACAGATCTTAATGCCGCACGATATCATTTGTGACGAGTATTTGTCTGAGGGCATCAGAACGAGGACGACAACGAGTGTACACTCGAAGAAGAGGCGGTTTGGAGGGTATGGTGATCAGTGGGAGTAGTATATCATTTGTGACGAGTAGTATAATAGTTACTAAGTCCCGTGGAGCCTCAAGACGTCTAGTTACAGTCGCTCATGAAGCCCAACTGTAAAGATGTAGACCCGATGCTCAGGTAGTATTGATGTAACAGAGCTAGGAGGACCTGGAATTATTCTAGCTAAGCGTTCACCAAACCTGTTTGTCGTAAAATTGTTGGAGCACCAAGTGGATTGCTGCGAAGAGGGGGACCTAATCACATGTTACAAAACTTTTAAATTCTTCCCACATTATACCCGGTTTTTCACTGTGCAAACGGTTGAACCAAAGTTGAGTTGAACTCAGAAGGTGAAAGGATGCCAAGCCGAGCCATTATGGGATCAACGTCTGCTGGTGGATAGAAAATTGTTTGCACCTTGTTAGCCATCCCAACAGATATGTGTTCCCATCTTAGATTGGGAATTCAAACTTGGTGTTACGCAACATAGTATTAGTGTTAGGTCGTATAAAGGGTCAGTGGATCATTGCATATAAGTGGAGTTGAAGGTGCATATAAAGGGTCAGTAGCTTAGTCATGTGCTGCGACAGTAATAACTTGAATGAAGGGTGCGAGATCATTGAGCTTGTTGGAGAGAGTGACAATGTCTTCCTGGTGAAGTGCCTTAACTTCTTGATATCACACTTTAGCTGCGACTAGAGTTGTCATGGAAGCTTGCATCATGTCCATCAACTTACTCATTTGGCCCGGCGAGTCCCCCAAAATGTTATCAACACTGGAGATAAAGTGGAGAGAGCACGAGATACAGAGCGGGTGACTGGAAGGCTCAATTTCCCAAAAGAGGTTGAGATATTTGAGTTGTCGCGAAATCCGTGACGCTTCCCTATGATGACATCAAATAAGTAGACGAACAACTTAGGGTGAGTGGGTATTGAACCACTTGTATAAAATAATTCAGCTAATGAATTGATGTGAGTTGAACCAGAACAAAAATGTGGGAATAAGATGAAAGGGTGTTGGGTTCGATGTGATGATCTCGAAGCAGTGGCTAGCTCAATAACGCTATCGGGTTAGTGGTTGGAGCAACGTAGGGATTGAGGATGACAAAAGGTTTGCGTGCCTATTTGAGGGGCTTGAAGCACTAGTGCGATGGAGAGCAGAAAGGAAACTTCGATCGACGAGGCTGAATGTTGGTTTGCTGACTTGAAAATGCATGCGTGCCGGCTGGATTTGCGTGCGTGTGTGGCCGAGATGATGAATATCGACTGGAGTTACATCGACTTTGCGGGGAAGGTGTTAGAGACAGAAAGCGGGTTCCCCTACTTGGTTGTGAAGTAGCGTCGTAGCTGGTGCCGATTGGATTGGCGAATCTGGGAAGAAGACAACGCTGGAAGAGGTACTAAGTGGTAGATGATCATTGGGAGATGCGTGCTGGTCGACGATTGATCTCTCTAGAGCTTGGTAGTAGCAATCACACGGGTTCAGCTGCAGGGTTCGAGGTTGACTATATTTCACAACAAGTTGTTGCCTGGATTAGTCGGCTGGAATGCTGGAACCAACAATTCCGCCAACCGATTAAGGCTTAACAACTATTGGAACGGTGCTCGATTAGTGGACAATTGACCCGAAGAGAATAGCTCTGATACTAAGTTGTTACAGGCTCGCCGTAGAACATTGATGGTGTTGACAGAGAGGTCACCAGAGGTGGAGATGCAAAGATACTATGAAGCCGGAACCGCGACTGCCTAAGCGGAGTGTGCTCGGGAGAAAGAGATACATAATACAATCTCCTAACAAGACCGAAAAAATAGATTTATTTCTTTGATTGTTTCATTCCATCCTTACCTGCCTTTAAACAGGCTACATGACTCTGAACAACCAACTACATCATTAAATGTCAATTAATTAAAAGACACCATCGATTAACCCTACAATAATTAAAAGACTACATTGACCGACTCGGCAATAATTAAAAGCCAATTAACAACTCGATAATCAAGCTCGAAGCCCATTACAATAACTAGGCCTAAAGCCCATAATATGTGCTAAACTTTTTCTATTCATGAGCCTACTCGTGATTTCTTTTTAACTTTTTTAAAACTTCAATAAATATTTAAGAATAAATGTTGAATGAAGAATATTTTGTACTTTTGTATTTTCCTAATTTACTTGCCATTTAACAGTTACGTGGATATAACAATTCATCATTCTTCAGGGCAAGAAAAGCAGTCCTTTTGAAAAAAAAGAAATAAAACACCAAACCGTAGCTTATGAGCAGCTCGGGCTGTACTTGGAGTTTACTAGCTTGTAAGCTCGAAACAAGGAGGGACTGTCCACAATAATGAACGTTATATTAACTAGGTCTTAAAAGAAAATGAAGATAAAATTGCCCTTAGCACGATTTATATAATTAATGAAAATGAATAAATTTCATATATTATGTATATTATACAAGAAATAAATATAATGATGATGTCATAATGAAAATGATTAAGACATGGATGATAGATATGCTTGCTTGAAATTCTAGCACAAACATGATTTTATTTCATGCTGAATGCTTAAGATTTAAAAGAGCTTATAGAATCACAAGACTATCCTGTTATAAAAAATGCTCTCTGGAACATAAAAAAACAAATAAAATGTTTATAGATGTTAAAGTTTCTGACAATTAGGAGGTTATTATAATGTTCCTAGCGGTCTTGATAGTTGTCTCACTGGAACTCTGGAAGATCAAGGAGAAAGAGAATATGAAGTCCTTTGATTTTTTGGTAGCGATGTTATGATGTATAAAGACACTGTTTTACTTAGTCCTATATTCTACTAAAGATCTGTTATAATGATGCAATAAATATAAGCTGACTCTTGTTATGTTGAACGATCTTTTTTTCCACGATTTTAAACTGTCTCTTCATTGTTCATGTTTGTTATGTGCTTGCTATTCTTTGTTATATGATATTATCATAATGTGGATGTTAAAGCGATGTTAAAGCTATTTTTTTATGATCTAAGTTTAAGAGAAAATTATGTCACACATAGTATAATCTGAACCATGATAAGGTCACTAAAATTAATTTAATGGTACTTCACATGAGTAATTATGCTTGAATTGAAAAACTTTCAAAATGGTCCACTACTTATTGTGTTAATTTAACACCATACAATATTTGTTCTTTCCAACTTGGTTTTTAGACTTATACAAGACAATAATCAAAAACCAACCAAAAATACCTGTTTTCACTCAGCTCATGAGGATTTTACCAATATTTAACAAAAAGGACTATAGCGGTTGTGTTTGGATAAGTATTAGGTCATATCCGACAAACTTTCATTTCAAAATAAATACATCCTAAATATTTGGGGTCCATTTCAGTCCTCTCAGCTGGAATTCTATCCACGTCCCTTATAGCTATCTACACCGTTTTCTGTTAGTATTTAGAAATGTGAATATCAGCTTGACAATATGTTTTAAACACTCAACTGGAGTATAATCTCAACCTTGGTTGGCATACTATATATATACATATATAGAGTTATAAATCATGTATTTACCCAGTGGTCTGTATTGATTTTCATGTACTGTAGGCGGCAAAAATCATTAAACAAGTATATTCAGTTCTTCCGGACTATGGTAAAATTGTGCCAGCTCTTCTGAATGTTGGGGTGCTGAAACTTTCTGAGGCATGCAAATTCTCTTTGGGTGTGCCCGTGGGACCTATGTTGGCCAAACCTACAAAATCAGTCTCTGAGATCCTAGATAAGTTCCAGGGAACTGAGTTCACATGTGAATATAAGTATGATGGTGAGCGGGCTCAGGTATCGCTGCAAACTTGCTAGTCGCCTTTTATGATTTTTAAATTGTGAAAATTTTCTTATTATTTCTTAGTCAGGGACATTCGTGTTTTGCATCATTCATGGATGTTACTTCATGGACTTGTGTAAATTCATGCATATATTTCAAGTTGCTTTATGGTTTCTTAATTGCAGATACATTACATGGAAGATGGTTCTATAGAGATATACAGCCGTAATGCTGAACGAAATACTGGAAAGTACCCTGATGTAGTTGGCTCTGTGTTAAGGTTGAAAGAAATATTTGAAATATTGCTTAACCTTTAAATATTTTTCCCCTATTGATTTGTAAGCATGTAATATGTTTAGCTTGACATTATATCATTCACGTTTTAATGAGTTTACTCATGCATGATTATCACATCGGTCTGCAGATTTAAGAAACCTGCAGTCAATTCTTTTGTGTTGGATTGTGAAATTGTTGCTTTTGATCGTGAGAAGCAGAGAATCTTACCATTCCAGGTAATTTTTTGCGCTCTATCATTGTTTAATTGCGATAAAGCGCTATTGTTTTTTGCTAAAACTGTGCACTTTACAACTTTGGAAATCTCTGCCTTAAAATTTTCAGTTTCTACTTTAGAGAGGCCACATAAAACAGTTGGAACATTATTATTTTTGGGTAATTCAATAAAATCATGTGTATGCTTTTCACCACTAAGTATTATTGCTAGTTTGAGAGGACTAGTTTGGAGTAATGATTAGTTTGCCTACAGTTATCTGAGGTTCATGGCTTCAAGTTGTGGAACCCGCCTCTCTGCCTTGCAGGGTTTTTATTACGGTTTGCTGACCCCCCAAAAACCTTGCTTTGATAAAATCCGGATGAATTGAAGAGGTCTTTTTTAGGTACTCTTTCTAGTTTGCCTTCAGAATTGACTTCCAACTTTAATAGTGCCCTGATGTTGGTTTTCATATACTTATTGGGAAGGTTATTTACTTTTTTACTTGACTATTTTGTTTCATATCATCAGTAATTTACCTCTTAAATATCTCAGTGATCATTGTAGTAATTAGTTCTATGCAGAATAAATTGATTTTATTGTATTTTGTATAAGCTATCATGTGAAACTATGATGGCCATAGTATTACCTGTGCTTGAAGTCTATACACTAAATGTCGCAACCAAGTTTGTCACACATCTCTGGACATCTATTTCATGGAAATTTATATTTCCAGTCACATCATACTTGTCACACATTTATCTAAAAGTGTATTCGTGATTTTTGAGCTTCTGAGTTACACATAAGTCAATTCGTCTTGTAGGTGTTGAGCACTCGTGCGCGCAAAGGTGTTATCTTAAGTGATATAAAAGTTGCTGTATGCACTTTTGCTTTTGATATTCTTTATATCAATGGAAGACCTCTTCTCGAAGAACAACTCAAAGTTCGCAAGGAGGTATTGGAGTTATCTTCTGTTCTTTATTAAATTCATTCAACATGACAATGTATTGTTTACCTTTTTTCATGCATAACAATACCTATATATCTTCCCACCACTACCTCTTGGATGCTAGTACTATCTATTGAAGCAAATATTTGTTTCTGATGGGCCCCTCAAGGTTGTCTTATCTAAGTCGTTTAATCGCCATATATGCCATTTCGTCATCAATTGAGTTTATTTAGGTCATGTGATGCAAATTTTTTTGAGGGGGAGACTAAAAATCAAAGAGTTGCAAGAAGTAGTTGACATGAGAATCTGATGAGAAGCTGTCCATTACATGATTGATAAGGTGGAAATTCATTTCAACGGTCAATAACATGGACTATGACCTTTGTTGCAGCAACTTTTGAATCCCTTTCATTGTTCTCAAATGGGATACTTGTGGAGCATATCAAACATCATGAATATTAGTGTTATAGCAATGTATGTATAGAGTTGAGTTTTCACTTCCCCTCCCTATAAATTTGTGTTCAAATACTTGTATTAAATAGTTTTTGTAACTGAAGTAATAAAACATTGAAATTTCACATTCTCCCTTTCTACATGCCATCGGAGTGAATTGAATTCTCCCATTGGACTCCCAACGATTACGCTTTCGCTCTCGCCAATTGTGCCTTGTTCTTCTTTTATTATTTTCCAGGTACTCGCAGCCCCACCATCAAGAGCTACCCCGATTTTTGTTCTCAACCATCTCCAAATAAAACCAGCACATCCCGCCTTTTATCAACAAGCCGGGTGCTAGCTTACTCGTTGCTTCTGCGTTCCTACTCGCCTGATCCTTGCAGCTGAGAAGCAAGTCTTACTGTTTTCTTGTGCAAATCTCACCGTTCCCAAGAGCAGATCTCGCCATTTGTAGGAGCAAGGTTTCGCCATCTCGTTGTTTCCCAGTTGTCTTAAGTTTGCCACCCGACCTCGTGTCGTGTCCTACGACAGAAGACGCTGCTTCTCCGCTTCAGAGCTTGTAACTACCTTTTTTGCCAGAGCTCACAACTTCCTTCCCGAACCCATTGCTCCTCTTCTCAAATTCCAAGTTCACAACTACCTTCCTTCCAGAAGCCGTTCTCCATTTCCGAACTCACAACTATCTTACTCTCTGGACTCACAACTACCTTCCCGAAGTCGTTGCTCCTCATCTCAGATTCCAAGCTCGCAGCTACCTTCCTTCCATAAGCCGTTGCTTCTCTTCTCCGATTCCAAGATCGCTGCCACCCAACACCGAGGGTACTCGCCACTTCTGTTGTACTCACCGACCCCTTCTTACTATCTCTCTTCCAACTATGTCTAATCCTATGGGGACATGCCGCTTCCGCCTCTCTCTCTCATGTCCGTGATGAACTGTTCATTTCCACCATCTCCCTCACTGGGAAGAATTCTTTTTTTTTGAATGGGTACACCCGGTGCACAATGTCTTTCAAACTAAGGGACCGCTTCATCATCTTACTCGTGACCTGCCTGTTGAGCCTATGAAGCAATGACTCAAGGATGATTACTGGGTTCAATCATGGATTTTGAATCCCATCTAGAGTGAGCCATACCACTTGACTGCCAAATCCATGTGGGATGAACTTCAGTCTTCTTACTTTGTGAAGGACAACCTTCAACGTTTATTCGATATCTTTACGGATCTCCAGACAGCTAAACTTGGTGTGGATGTGAACCTGACTTCCTTTGTGCAAAGTATAAGACCCTCATCAAGCCATAGATCCAGCACCAACCACCGACTTTGGATTTTGCAACCCAACGATCTCAGAAGGAAGATGCCGACATAATACTGATGTTGGCACAGATCCTCCCCTCATCTATACAGTGTCTGTGCCAACATCTTATCCTCTCCTACCATTCCCTTTCTCTCCGATGTCTGTTTTATGATTTTGAAGGTGACACCGCCCACCAATGTCTCAGTGACTCCTCCTGCCCTTCTCCAACATTTTACTGTAGCTCACCCTCCACCTACTGGGACTCGTGGAGGCCTCCATAGGTTTCAGGGCGATGGGTGCGATGTTCGGAATTTCTCCAAGGGAAAAACACTCACCTATTATCCATTGTGGTCAGAAAAATCATATTGAGACCACATATTACAAGAAACATGAGTTCCCTCCATAGACCGTAGCCTTTCACCTCTCAACACCACACTTCTCCCACGGTGAATGTTCCCACCACATCCCGCTCTGACATTGACACCTTGCATGAGGAATTCTACATCTCCGGGGCCGGTTACTCGAACTTCCAGCTCTGTCACCTCTATCTCCAATGAAGGTATATTGTGCTTTTCCCATAGTCCCTCTTGGATAGTGGACTCTGAGACCATAAATCACATTACTCCGCAGAAGCCTTCTTAGTACACAGACTCTGTTTATCCTAAGTTTATTATGGTGTCCAACGAGGATTCGTAACATCTCCGTCCTGCCCGACATCAAGCTTGCCCTCAAGCTTGTCCTGCGGTGACAACGACAAGGGAACCAAGGGAGTGGTGGGAGGTTCGCCGACAAACGGCTTCTGCTACGACACATGAATGACATCGTGAATCCGCGCATCACCATCGAGGCGGAGACGGTAAGCCACGTCCCCAATGCCGTGTAGGATCTCGAAGGGTCCAAAGAATTTGGGCCCCAGCTTCTGGTATGCCCCCTTGGAGACGGTGGCTTGAAAGTAAGGCCGACGTTTGAGCCAAACCCAATCCCCGGGAGCGAAGAATAACTCGCGGTGGCTGCTGTTGTAGGCTGTTTCCATCCGTGCTTGAGCTTGAATGAGCCGGTCCCTGGCGAGGCGCAGAACTTCGTCACGCGTGTGGAGCTCGGTGTCAACGGTGGTGGAACGAGCAGAGGCATCAACATAAGTGAGAAGTCGGGGAGGCTTCCGACCGTAAATGAGGCGGAAGGGAGTGGTCTGGAGGGCGGTGTGGTATGGAGTATTGTAACAATACTCCACCCATGGTGTCCAGCGGGTCCAGTCTTTGGGCCGGTCTCCTGTAAGACATCGCAAGTACATCTCGAGTGTCCTGTTAACCATTTCGGTCTGACCATCTGACTGCGGATGATAGGCGGAGGAGTGGGCCAACTTCGTGACACAGAGGGTAAACAGCTCCTGCCAGAACTCAGAAGTGAAAACCTTGTCTCTGTGAGACACGATGCTCTCCGGTACCCCGTGAAGGCGAAACGCTCAATCAAAGAAAATACGAGCCACGACAGGTCCCGTGATGGGGGTGGCTCATGACGATGAAATGGGCCCCCTTGGAAAAGCGGTCCACCACCACAAAAATGTCATTGTATCCTCGAGAGGGAGGCAATCCTTCGATAAATCCATGGAAATGTCGGCTCATATCTGTGTCGGTACTGGTAGCGGCTGTAGTAAACCGGCCGGGGAGAGCACCTCCGTCTTGCTGCGCTGACAGCTGAGGCACGCCGCGATATGAGACTGAACACTCCGCTTGAGCCAGGGCTAGAAGAACAACGAGAATGTCCTGGATCAAAGGGGAAGGGGCCGACAAATAAAAACAATCATTGTGGAGAATGAGGCCATCACAGACTGTCCAAATCGGCGGTAAGTAGGGCTGTAATGGTTCGGTTTGGTTCGGTTTTTTATCAAAACCATTTACCGAATCACCCACTTGTGGTTCCAAAAATCTGAAACCGAACCGAACCGTGTGCACCATTGGAACCAAACCGAACCGTTCGGTTCAGTTCAGTTCGGTTTGAGTGGTTCAATATTTAAAAAGAAAAGAAATTTGCTACTTAAAAGTACAAATTGAATCATTTACTACATATATTTTGTACTGATCGGTGCAAAAGGGGATAAAATAATTCATTACATTCTTTAATGTCAAACAAGCAAGAAGGAGAATAAGATAGAAATAACAACATGAGGAAGATGATGATTGGAGATATATGGATATCAAAAATTAAGTTCTTTACTCCTTCAAAAATTAAGTCCTTTACTCCCCAACTTTCACTATTTTTATTTTATTAATTCTTGAAAGTGAAGTTCAGGTATAAAATAGAAGATTGCAAACTTATCTGTTAAGGTTCATGGTACGGAACTTGAAAATTCACAGAAGTGGTGGTTATAATTTATAAAGGTTCTAAAACTAGATAAAGGATACAGAGGTTTTTTATACACAGAAAATCAGAAATAGATTTAAGTTTTTGAAGCCCTAGAACTTAAGAAACAGGAAGAAATCAGGAAATCAGAGAGGATTTAACTTACTGCTTGAGGCTCCACCGCTCCAGGTCGCCAGTCACCGGTCGCCAATCGCCAATCACCAATCGCCAATCGCCAATCGTCGCTCTTGCGGTCAAAAATAAGTAGAACTCCAGCCGACTACCGTATTTGAGATTTTGATTTTTGAGTGAGTCGTGACCTAGTGGGTTGCGGAGTGCAAACAATCGGGCATTCCAACATATTAAAAATGAAAATAGTTGTGCTGCCAAGTGTGAAGTGTCAAGCCTTAATTAATATAAATAGCTAACATGGTTCGGTTCGGTTCAACTTGGTTCGCTTTGACAATCCAAATCGTGAACCAAACCGAACCACATGGTTTTACAAAAAAAATGGAATCGTCACCAAACCGTGGGATACTAAAACCGAACCAAACCGTGCGGTTGGGTTCAGTTTGGTTCGGTTAGGCGGTTCGGTTGGTTCTGGCTTACACCCCTAGCGGTAAGTGCTCCTCTTGAATGCGGAGCCGCAACTCACTAAGGCTGGGTGAGTCATCAATCTCCTGTCGGAGGCGGGGAAGAACCACGGAGGAGGGCTCAAACATAACATAGAGAAGTGCATCTGGGGCGTCGCGACGAGAGAGAGAATCGGCCGCGCGGTTCAAGTGGCCGGCCTTGTACTCCACCCGGAAGTTATAGCCAAAAAGGCGGCTCACCCAACGCTGTTGGTGAACCATCGTCAATCGGTGCTCCAACAAGTACTTGAGGCTAAAGTGGTCGGTACAGATGAGAAAGGGGTGCCCTCACAAATAAGGCCGCCAGTGGTGTACGGCCTTCGCCAGGCCTATGAGCTCCTGCTCATAGACGGGAAGCTCCCGATGGTGGAGAGTCGCCTTGCGGCTAAAATAAGCGATCGGGTGACCGCCCTGCTGAAGTGTCGCGCCGCAGCCATGCTCAGAAGCATCACATTCTACCCGAAACTCCTCCTTGAAATCTGGTAGCTGAAGAACCGAGGTAGAGACTAGAGCCTGCTGAAATGATCAAAAAGCCTCCATGGCGGTGTCGTCCCATGTAAAGCCCTGGTGTCACAAGAGAGATAACAAGGGAGCAACAATGACCGTGTAACCCTGGATGAAGCGACGTAGTAGCCGGTTAGACCAAGGAACCCACGTAGCTCCCGCTGCGACCGGGGAACTGGCCAGTAGAGAACCCCGTGGACCTTGGCTGGATCTGCAGAGTCGCCGACGTGGTCGACAATGTTTCTCAAGTAGGCAACTCTTCCAGTGCCGAAAGAGCACTTGGAGCCCTTCAAGTAGAGCTGATGAGAGCGTGCAAGATTAAGAACCTGTCTGAGGTGATCAAGATGCGCCTCCCAAGTTTTGCTGTATACCAAAATATCATCGAAGAAAACAAGGAGACAATGTCGAAGAAGAGTATGGAATACATCATTCACGAGTGCCTGAAATGTGGATGGAGAGTTGGTGAGCCCAAAAGACATCACAAGAAACTCGAAGTGACTATGGTGTGTCCTGAAGGCGGTCTTCTCCACGTTCCTAGGAAACATACGGACCTGGTGATACCCTGAGCGAAGATTCAGCTTGGAGAAATAGTGTATCCCATGCAACTCATCCAATAGCTCCTCAACAACGGGAATGAGAAACTTGTCCTTGACGGTCTGTGCATTCAGGGCGTGGTAATACACACAGAAGCGCCAAGAGCCGTCCTTCTTGTTGACTAAGGACGGGCAAGGAGAAGGGCGAGACACTATGACTGATGATACCTTGCTGAAGCATCTCGGTGCACTTCCTCTCAATCTCATCCTTTTGTAGGAAGGGATAGCGGTATGGACGAACGACTACCGGGGCCGTATTTGAAAGAAGGAAAATACGATGATCTTGGCGGCGCGAGGGGAGAAGCCCGGCCGTTGCGGCCATAGTGTCGTTTTACTCGTGGAGAAGGTCGACGAGGCCCGACTGTTCGGGAGAAGCAAACTGGAGGGAAAAAGCGTGACCAACATTCGCCTTCGGATGGCCGTGCCAAACTGTCAAAGAAGGCCCATGTCCCCAGGACATCGTCAGTGCGTCCAAATCCCACAGAATCGGTCCCAGGTTGCGTAACCAACGCGTCCCTAAGACAGCCTCGAAGCCCCGCAGGACGATGACAAAGAAGTCCACTTGAGAATGAAAGCCCCCCACAATAATCAGAATGTCTTTGCAAACCCTGGTGCAAACCATCGCGGTGCCATTCGGCACTGCGACACGCAAATGACTGTGGGTGGTAATGGGTAGCTGGAGTCGCTGAGCGGTGATATCGTTGATGAAACTGTGTGTACTGCCCATGTCCATAAGGGCGAGTAGCTGGCGGCCCGCCACAGAAATAGGCATCTGCACTGTGTCCCCAGAATGTGATCCTAACATAGCATGGATGGAGATTGCGGGGTCCCCTGACTCGTCATCCCCTTCGTCCCCATCCGATGGGTCGCCGACTTC
Organism: Platanthera guangdongensis; assembly: GCA_039583875.1. Lineage (NCBI taxonomy): Eukaryota > Viridiplantae > Streptophyta > Magnoliopsida > Asparagales > Orchidaceae > Platanthera > Platanthera guangdongensis. Next base: position 177,261,312 of record CM077159.1, read on the forward strand.
AAGCCAAAAGAGGCGCTTACACTTGTGTCCCCGAGTGCAAGCCTCATCACAGCTGAAACAAAGGCCCTTGGCACGACGCTCGACCATATCCTAATTGGACAAACGCCGAATATGTTTCGGTCTCTCCCCGTCTCTGGGTCTTGTCGTGCCACTCCCCGACGGCAGTGGAGGATGACTATGGTGCCGAAAAGAGCCCCCGCTGCCACAACGCCCCATGCGGGGACGGTCCAGTAAAATACGCCTCTCAAAGATACGTGCGAGTCTCATGGCGGTGGTGAGGTCTGACGGGTTTTGGAACTCCACGTCCATGAGGAGTCGCTCATGCAATCCCGCAGTGAAAAAGTCCACCTGGTGGGCTGCTGGGACCGGCGATGCACGAGTAAGGATCACCTGGAACTGCTCCAAGTAATCGTCAATGAAGCCTGACTGCTTCAGAGAGATCAAATTGCCAATGAGATTGGTGCGTAGTGGAGGCCCGAAATGCAACTTGCACTGAATCTTGAAATCATCCCATGTGAGGTGAGACTTCTCCTGTTGAAGCTGAGAAAACCATAGTTGGGCCGACCCCATCAAGTGGAAGGAGGCGACACCCAGCCAATCTTCCCACAGTGTGCGTTATGCCACAAAGAAATGCTCACAATGGGTCAACCACGTAAGGGGGTTCTCTCCGCCTTCGAAGATCAGAAAGTCCAACTTAACAAAGCGTGGTACAGTTGAATAGTCAGAGCGAGCCGACTGATCGGTTGGCATCGGTTGGTGTAGCTGATTGGGGACAAAGGGAGATGAGGATCCCTTCTTCGAACCCTTGGGAGCAATGGTGAAGAGGAGGTGGAGCAGCCCTCACAACGGAGAGGGAGTGACGGCGGCGTGTTGCGGAAATCTGCAGCTAGGGTTCGGCGGGGTGCGGTCTTGCGGACGGGAGAATAAAGAGAAGAAAAGTTAAGAGAGAGAGAGTTTTAAAATACTTCTTGCTTCATTTTTCCAAAGCCCAAACCCATCTATATTGTGGGAAAACCGGTTCTAACATAAGTACTGAAATGCCCTCCTCATTAGGGATTAATACATGAGGATTAAAATACTTGAGCCAAAATAAAAACTACGAGTAGTAAATTAAAAGACGGTTTAGGCGGGCGCTACGCGAGGCTCGCGTCGCTTGGAGGTGATCCCCTAACGAGGATCCGTAACAGAATATTATTGGTGGTGGTCAACTGTCAAATGGGCTTTACACTCTGGACCTTCCCACCTCTGTTGATGTAGGGGTAGGCTAGTGGTGCTCGGAAGCTAGGACTCTACGTGCACGAGTGAGGGAATATGCGAATGCGATGCTACATGCTATGAGCAGTCGGAAAGCAACGACTAGTAACGTAAGCAATGAAAATTAGCAGCACCACGCAGTTAATCGAAATAAAAAAGCAATTAAATAATTTTGGCAATTTGGCAACGGCTTCCTCCGCACGGAGGGCCTGAGCAAGCGGCGGCGACTAATTCCACAATAAATATTAGCGTATAAAACAACAACTATCAAACTATGATCACAGCACAAATATAGATAAACAACCAAGTGCAAATGTCAAGTACAAACATAATATCATGAAATACTCACGATACAGTGGGCTGATCCGAGGCGATGGAGGATTTGACGAACCAGATGCAAAACGAGCGATCGGAACTGGAACCGGAGGCGCAGCGGCGATGGCGGTGGCTGCCTTCGGCGAAGAGTGGCGGTGACGGATGGTAAAACGGCGGATCCGGCCACAAATGAGTAGATCCAGGCCGGGGGTGAATAGATCCGATGATTTGAAGTGGATCCGAACAAAAATGGAAGGTTTGGGTGGAGGCAAGGTTGTCAGGATCGCGATCCGGATCGTAGGATCGCATGATCCTACGATCCAAATTCTACATTTCGATCCGGATCTTAATCTGGATCGAAATCAGGCCGTGTCCAGGTGGGATCGCGATCCGGATCGTGGAATCGTTAGGATCGCGATCCCTAAACGATTCCACGATCCTTATCCGGCGTAATTAAAAATCGTGGAACCCTACGGCTTTTCCTCTCCAGCCCTATTTCCTCTCCCGACGGTTTTCCTCTCCAGCCCTATTTCCGCTCCCGACGGCTTTCCTCCCGGCTCCTGTCTCCCGTCTCCCACATCTCCCGCATATCAGGTCCTTCTTCTTCTTCTTCCCTCTTCTTCTTCTTCCTCTTCTTCTTCTGCCCTCTTCTTCTTCTTCTTCTGCCCTCTTCTTCTTCCCTCTTCTTCTTCTTTGCCCTCTTCTTCTTCCCTCTTCTTCTTCTTCTTCTGCCCTCTTCTTCTTCCCTCTTCTTCTTCTTCTGCCCTCTTCTTCTTCTCTCTTCTTCTTCTGCCCTCTTCTTCTGCCCTCCTCTTCTTCCCTCCCCTTCTTCCCTCCTCTTCTTCCCTCCCCTCTTCTTCTTCCCTCCCCTCTTCTTCCCTCCTCTTCTTCCCTCCTCTTCTCCCCTTCTCTTCTTCTGCCTCTTCTTCTTCTTCTTCATCCAGATTTCTGGACTGATTTCAGTCCAGAAATGGACTACAATCTGTCCAGAAATCTGGATGATTTCTGTACTGAAATCAGTCCAGATTTCTAGTAATAAGTCTTATATTAAACAAATAAAAATGATTAATTATATGGTTTTTGATATAGATTATTTGTGTAATTGTATCATATGATTGATATCAAATTCAATTTCATCATTTAAGTCTTGTTTTAAGAATGTAGTGGGATCTTACGATCCACGATCCGATCCTACGATCCGATCCGATCCAACCCCTTAAACGATCTCACCTAGGATCTCGATCCTGACAACCTTGGGTGGAGGGGATAACGGATCGGAGTGTCGGTGGGTAGATCCTCTAATTTTAGGACGGATCCGGGCTACGAGAGTGAGAGTACGTAAATGGATAGTAGATCGGGGGAAGGTAGTGCTAGATCAATTAGATCTAGGATTTTCGGAGTGTGGGGAGGTGGATCCACGGCGGGAGAACGAAAAGGAGTGGCCGGCTTGGGTTGATGAGGCCCTATGGTGGCCGGTTGCTGTAGGGAGGGGCCGGCTGGTACAGGAGAGGCGGCAGGAAGGGGTAGGAGGGGTGGCTGCTGTCTTCACAGCAGGCCGGTGGGGTTTAGAGGGGTTTTCGGGGGTTCTCCGGCGGTGGGAAAGGGGGGGAATGGCTGGAAAAAGGTGAGGGGGGATAGAGGTTACCTTGGGGGGAAGATTGACGGCCTAGGAGTCGTCACCTAGGGTTCCACAGCGTCGGCACTGGGGAGGGATCGCTTGAATCCGGGATTATTTCTCTCCAAATTCTGCAATGCCCTGGAATCAACCCCCTAGCATCCTATTTATAAGAAAACATAACTTAGGGCATCCCCATCAACGACTATGATTGACCGGTGGGTTAGTCCTTGAAATACATCAAAATACACTAAAAAAATAAAGTAATATAGTGATTTGACTCGCGACGACGTCCCGGACGCAATCGCGGAGTCTGATCGGCGATCCGATCAAGTCTTCCTGCGCGAGTACATGTATGTGGGCTCCGCCTTGCGGCGAGCTCCTCCAAGTGCATCCGATAGCTCCCCATCATCTGTTCTCTCCTCTATCGGCTCTATTGATTGACATTGACGTCTTGTCCATGCTCCTCTTCCTATCCTGCAGAAAGCTTTTCTTGATTTTTCTTTTTCCGAATTTACTTGTGAATCCTATATTTACGGCAAACAACATCGCTATTCCTTCTCTTATTATACCACTAGCTTTACTCCATTTGATTTAGTGCATTCAGACATTTAAGGTCTGTATAAAACAACTAATTTTTCTGGATATCGTTTTTTTTCTTACTTTTATCGATGATCCTTTCTCGCATGAGCTGATTGTATTTGTTGCACGATCACTTTGAATTACTACGCGTTTTCACTCTTTCATCTCTGAAATCCGCACTCAATTCTCGTGCTCCATTAAAATATTGTGAATCGATAATACTCGCGAATACACATGTCACACTTTTCAGGAACTTGCAATACATTGGGTATTATCTACGAAACATCCTGCGCCTCTACAATATAATAAAATGGTGTGGCCAAGCAGGATAATCGCCACCTTCTCGAGGTTGCCCCCTCCCTTATGTTTCAAATGCATGTCCCCATGATATATTGTCACTTCAAGTCTCCATCGTATGATATCTTATTAATCACATGCCCTCTTCCATTCTCAACTTTGTGACACCATTCTCCATCCTCTTTTCAACGCCCCTCTTTTCCTTGACTCATTGTGTTTTTGAAAGTGTTTGCTTTGTCCACCATCTTGGCCCACACACTATCAAAATATGTTTGTGGAGTACTTACACACACAAAAGAGCTATGTGTGTTACTCTCACTGATCAGATACTTGTTTCCTTCACCGATGTCACATTCTTCGAGAATCAACTCTTTTACTTCTTGTGATACCTTCTCACCCTCTACCCCATGTCACAATGTTCCTATCAACAACAACACACCTCCCCTGCTTCTAACGCCACCTTTTGTGCTCCCAACACCGCCCTCCTCCTCATCCTCTTCGTGTGTGCACTTGTCATCGTCCTTAGTATGATGTCCTGTGGCAGTTGCCCCCTACTGAAGCTTCACGACGAGCTTATTCCACTACGATTTCTACTGCTCACCCTCTCTCTCATTACGTCTCCTTACACCGTTTATCTCTGCTGGTCATGATGGATGTGAAAATGGTTGCCCTATGGTCCAATCAGACTTGAGATCTTGTCCCTTTTCCTCCTGAATAATTCCGCTTGGGATGTAATTAAGTCTTCACTGTAAAGCATCATCCTGATGAGACCGTTGTGCGCCTCAAAGCTCTTCTTGAGGCTCTCGGTTTGACTCAACAATATCACATTGATTATGAAGAGACATTCTCTCCTGCCACAAAGCTGAATACCGTCCGGATTTGGATCTTCTTAGCCTTCCATCGTCATTGGTAGTTGCATCAACTTGACATCAAAAATGTTTTCCTTGATAGCAATCTTGCTGAGATTGTCTATATGCAACAAACTCTTGGTTATGAAACCACGTGAGAGTCCCTGGTCTATCACATCAAGAAATCTCCCTATGACATGAAGCAGTCTCCTTGGGCTTTGTTTGATAAGTTTAGTTAGGTCGTTCGAGATTTTGACTTCACTAGAAGCTCAGCAAAATTCTCTCTATTTTTTCGTTGTCGTACGACTGGCACGATCATGCTTTTTGTATATGTTGATATTCTCATTACGAGCGATGATCTGAACGATATTTCTATGATCAAGAAACACTTGACCTCACATTTTCAAACCAAAGATTTGGGTCAACTCTGATATTTATTTAGTATCGAGGTAGCTCGTCGATTTGATCGACACTTCTTGTCTCAATGGAAGTACTGTCTCGAACTTCTTCACGTCGCGAGCTATTCAATATGCAAGTCTGCTGACACCCCAATAGATGCCAACCACAACCTTTGTGTTTATGCATCCGACTCTGATCTATTTCTCCCTAATTCGGAGTACTATCGTCGCCTTGTTGGCAAACTTATCCATCTGTCTGCTACGTGAACCAGTATATCCCTTGTTGTTGCGTCGGTTAGCCTCTTTATGCATGCTCCTTGTATATCCCACCTCCAGGATGTCAAGAGAATCTTCGGTATCTGAAGAATGCTCCCAGGCAAGGGCTTGCGTATAAGCCCTCCTCTTATTTATCATTAAGTACCTACTCTGGTGCAGACTATACCGGTTCCCTCAATGATTGTCGGTCTACGAGTGACTACTGTACATATTTTGTAGAACACCTAGTCACCCGACTATATCGTTCAATGATGTTTGTTGTTTTTGAACTCACGTGGTTGGGAAGTCTTCTTACTGGTTAGTTCGATCAAATGTATTATCAGGATCGGTCAGAGTCTCTGACTCTGGCAACAACTGGTGGAATATCTTCTTCTTTATAGAAGCTAATAGGGCTGATCCCCTTTTAGATTATGCCCGCACTATATTGAGATACCCTTCCTTATTGCGATAGTTAAGTTGCCATCCATATCGCCGAGAATCTCATGTTTCATGAACGTACTGAACATATTAAAATCGATTGCCATTTCATCCAAAAAAAGTTCAACTTTGCAAACCGGACTTCAGACATGTATCCGCTGTTGAGCAAGTTTCTGACATTCTTTGCAAGGCCTTACCTCGCTCACTATACCGACAATTTGTTTCTAATTTTGGTGCCTATGATCTGTATGCTTCAGCTTGCAAAGACCTATTTTTCTCACGTATAGATTAATCTTACATCTTGGTTTGAAGTTGAATTTTCACTCTTCCCTATAAATTTGTGTATAAATACATGTATTAGTTAGCTTTTGTAAGTGAAGTGATAAAATATTGAAATTTCACCTAATTTTTTCCTACGTGTAAAAAAATCTTTCAGTTCGAAAGTATGCATAATTACATATGTGCTTAGAGATAATATGACAAAAAAAAAACCAATTTCCCTTAGCCAATGGGCCCTGGATTCTTAGTCCTCAACTTCCTTCAATTGTGTCCGTCTCTATTAATAATGATGCTCCCCCTCTAGTTCTTTCAACGCCTTGACGATGCTGCTGCCTATCTCGACTCCTATTACCACATTCCTTCGATGCTGTTGGAAAAGCCCACTTAACATTAGGCCCATTTGTATAGCATTTATTGCTTTTTCTCTCCTCTCTTTAGTCTCACATTGTGTATAGGACTTTTCTCTCTCTTTCTCTCATCTATATATATGTACTCATTCTTTGTATTTGTATCAAGTGGACATATATACAAGGTTGGCTTTCTCCATTTCTACATGGTATCAGAGCCAGGTTCGACTCTCCTGCGGACTCACTCTTCTGTCCGCCCTGCAGCCTGCGGTCTCTGCGGCCTCCCTTGTCCAGTCCGCACCCTCTAGTCGCACCTCTCCTGCGGCCTCACTTTTCCTGTCCGCTTCCTCTCCCGTGGATCCACTTCTTCCCCCCCCCCCTCTCCCTTCTCCTCAGGCCCCCCTCCTTTTATAGCCCTCCTGTGGGGTCCGCTGCTTCCCCTTGTCCGCTGCGGCCTCTTCCTGTCCGGCGCGACCTCGGCGACCTCTCTCCTTGATCTCCTTCATCCGCCGTTCGCGCTGCGTTCGCCAGCTCGCCAGCTCGCCAGCTCGCCAGCTCGCCAGCTCGCCCGCTCGCCAGCTCGCCAGTTCGCCAGCTCGCCAGCCCGCCAGCTCGCAAGTCCGCCCCGGCGTGTCCTCTCCTATCAGTTCACTCCTGTCCGCCGCGGTCTGGCCCAGACCGCCGCGACCTGAACCAGCCCGCCTCATCCTCCAGCTCGCCGCGACCTCATCCAGGTCGCTGCGTCCTCACCCAGTCCGCAACCTGTTTGCTTCCTCTAGCTGCTGCCTCCAGTCCGCTGCGGTCTCCTCCAGCTCGCTGCGACCTCCTCCCACTCGCTGCAGCCTCCTTCAGCTCGCTGCGGCCTCCAGCCCGCTGCGGTCCTCTCCAGCTCGCTGCGGTCTCCAGCCCGCTGCGGTCTCATCCAACTCGCTGCGGCCTCCAGCCCGCTGCGGTTTCATCCAACTCGCTGCGGCTTCCAGCCCGCTGCGGTTTCATCCAACTCGCTGCGGCCTCCTTCCAGCTCGCTGCGGCCTCCATGACTACATCTGCAGACTCCGTCGGTACGGCAGTTCCTCCTGAACGCCCGGCCTCTATACCGGAAGTCCGAGACGAGCTCCGGATCACCACAATTTTGCTCACTGGCAAGAAGAACTTTGTGGAATGGGCACACTCAGTTCGCCGGGTCCTTCAGTCCAAGGGATTCCTTCATCATCTGACCCAGACCGTTACTGGTGTCCCTACTGAGGAGTGGTTACGCAATGATGGGCGTGTGCAGACTTGGCTCCTCAACTCTCTTGATGGAGAATCTTATCGTCTGACCATGTATCATGAGACGGCCAAAGGCATGTGGGACGAGCTACACACCCTCTACTCCGGCAAAGATAGTCTCCACCATCTCTATGACATCATCACCGCTCTCCAGGCCCTTGACAGCAGTGACGCCACCGACTTGACGTCCTTTGTTGCTCAAGCCCGGTCTCTGGTTGAGGCTTGGATCCACCATCAGCCTCCCACTCTAGATCTCGCTGCTCAACGTACCCAGAAGGAAGCTGTGGGTATCGCCATGATGATGGCCCGGGTGCCCCCTCATCTTCACAGTGTCCGGGCTCACATCCTCTCCTCTACTGTTACACCGTCCTTTTCCGACGTGTGCTCCATGCTTCTCAAAGTCTCCCCGCCTCCGGATGTTCCCGGACTTCCTTCTCCGGCCCTTGTTCAACAGGCACCTGCTCCCTTACTACCTCTTCCCCCCTCTGCCCGTGGTGGCCGCTCTGACTCTCGCGGCCGGGGTCGCGGTGGCCGGTCTAGGCCTCAATGCTCGTTCTGTGGTAAAGTTGGTCATCTTGAGGCCACTTGCTTTCGCAAACATGGCCGTCCTCCTCGTCCACATGCCTCTGCTGCTACTACCGACTCTGCCTCCTCTCGTACTGAGCTCGACGAGGTTCGTCTTCAGCTCCAACATCTTCATGGCTTGCTCAGCCGTCCGCCTGCCTCGGTTGCCTCTGCTGCCTCTCTCTCCAATGAAGGTATCGCCTGCCTCTCCTCTGGCACGCGCTGGATCCTCGATTCTGGTGCCACTCATCATATCACCTCTGTTAAGCCACCACAGTACTTGTCTTCACCTCACCCGAAGTATATTACTGTTGCTAATGGGGCGTCGGTTCCCGTCTCTGGATGTGCTGATATTTCTCTCACCTCTTCTCTCCTCCTACGCTCGGCTCTACATGTTCCGGGCTCTCCTTTCAATTTACTCTCTGTCGGTCGCCTTACTACTGATTCTAATTACTCAGTGACATTTACTTCTTCTTCTTTTCTCATACAGGATCAGCAGACGCAGACTATCATTGGTAGAGGACGGCTGCAGAATGGGCTCTATCTCCTTGACGACTCTCCTACTGTCCTCGCATCTACCTCCTCTTCGGATTGGCATCGCCGTCTGGGACATGCTCCTCTTCCAGTCCTCCGGAAGGCCCTTCCTGACGTCACTCTCCCTGCTTTTCGTTGCGACACATGTATTTTGGGCAAACAGCCCCGTTCTTCTTTTCCCCCTCATTGTACTCGGAGCTCCGCTCCTTTTATTTTAGTACACTCCGATATATGGGGTCCGTACAAAGTTACTAGTATTTCTGGCTATCGCTATTTTCTTACTTTTATTGATGATTACTCTCGCATGACATGGTTATATCTTCTTCGGGATCGCTCTGAACTTCCCCGCGTATTCCGGGCTTTCATCCTCGAGACTCGCACTCAGTTCTCTGCGCCTATTCGCACGATTCGTACAGACAATGCACGGGAGTACACCAGTCATACGTTTGCCACTCTCTGCTCTGAATTCGGCATTCTTCACCAAACTTCCTGTCCGTACACTCCACAACAGAATGGTGTCGCCGAGCGCAAGAATCGTCACCTTCTTGATGTCGCTCGCTCGCTTATGCTTCAAATGCAGGTCCCCAAACCGTACTGGAACTACGCTCTCTCCACGGCTTGCTTCCTCATCAACCGCCTCCCGTCTTCCGTCCTCCAGTATGCTACTCCCTTCAGCCTCCTCTTTCCCACTACTTCGCCTTTTCCTCTTCCGCCACGGGTGTTTGGGTGTACCTGCTACGTTCACCACCTCGGTCCCTCCACGGACAAGTTGGACCCTCGTGCCACCAAGCAGATCTTTGTCGGGTACTCGCGCACTCAGAAGGGTTATGTATGTTATTCGCCTACTACCCGCAAGGTTACTGTCTCGCCTGACGTAACTTTCCGTGAAGATCTTCCTTTCTTCCCTGCTCCGGATATCGCTCTGCCTCCCGCTCCCGTCGTGCGACCTATCATCCCTGCTCCTCACTCCTCAGCCTCTCTCCCTACCCCACCTCCGGTCCGTCCACCACCTCCGGTTATCCGGGTCTATTCTCGTCGCTCTCCTCATTCTGTGGCTCCTCTGCAGTCGGCTTCGCCCTCTGGTGCTCTGCTCCCTGCTGCTCCGGCTCCCGTCTCCACCGCTCATCCGATGGCGAACTACGTATCGCTCCATCGCCTCTCCCCCTCTCTTCTTCACCTTGCCACCTCCTTATCTTCTGTTTCAGTCCCTAACTCTTTGCAGGAGGCGCTTCACCATCCTGGCTGGCGGGCTGCCATGGACGAAGAAATGACGTCCCTTTGGGCCAACCAGACCTGGGTCTTGGTTCCCTTACCTCCCGGTCAGCACCCGGTTGGATGCAAATGGGTCTTCGTCATCAAGCATGCTCCGGATGGCACTATTGCCCGACTGAAGGCCCGTCTTGTGGCCCGAGGCTTCACACAACAGGAGGGCCTCGACTATGAGGAAACATTCTCTCCGGTGGCCAAGCTTAACACTGTCCGCGTTCTTCTCTCCGTCGCGGTACACCGCCGCTGGCCTCTTCATCAACTTGATATCAAGAACGCCTTTTTGAATGACGACCTTCAGGAAACTGTCTACATGCGCCAACCGCCCGGGTTTGAGACCACGGGGGAGTCTCGGGTCTGTCTTCTCAAAAAGTCAATTTATGGTCTCAAACAGTCCCCACGGGCGTGGTTTGACAAGTTTAGCAAGGTGGTTCGGGACATGGGGTTCACTCGGAGCTCTGCCGATTTCTCCCTCTTTACCCGACACCGGGCCGCTGGCACCATTCTTCTGTTGGTTTATGTTGACGACATCCTTCTCACTGGGGACGACTCAAAGGGGATTCAAGACGTCAAACAACACCTGAGCACTGTTTTTCAGACTAAAGATCTGGGGAAACTTCGCTACTTCCTTGGTCTCGAGATCGCCCGGCGGCCGGACGGGTTGGTACTCTCCCAACGAAAGTACTGTCTCGATCTTCTCAAAGATGCTGGTCAGTCTGGTTGCAAGCCAGCATGTACCCCGATGGAGGCAAATCATAAATTATGCGCTCATGCTTCGGATGACGATTTGCTACTTCCGAACCCGGAATACTATCGACGCCTTGTGGGCAAGTTGATCTATCTAACAGTCACAAGGCCAGATATATCATTTGCAGTTGGGGTTGTCAGTAGGTTCATGCATGCCCCCCGGGCTTCTCATCTCCAAGCGGTTGAACGGATTCTCCGATACCTTAAGGGAGCTCCAGGCCAAGGGCTGGTTTACAAAACCTCCGACTCTGCTCCCGCATTGGTTGCCTATTCTGATGCCGACTATGCGGGTTCCCTGGACGATCGAAGGTCAACTAGTGGGTTCTGTACGTATTTTGGTGGGCATCTTATTACTTGGAAGAGTAAGAAACAAGCTGTGGTGGCTCGTTCCTCTGCAGAGGCTGAATACAGATCGTTGGCCTCAGTTGTTTCAGAACTCACATGGCTTGAAAGTCTCCTTACTAACCTGGGAGTAAAACTCCCCTTCTCTGCTGTTCTATTTTGTGATAGTCAAGCCGCCATACACATCGCAAAGAATCCAGTCTTTCATGAGCGCACAAAACATATAGAGGTTGACTGTCACTTTGTTCGTGAAAAGGTTCAACTGAAGAAACTTGAATTAAAGCATGTTCCAGGAACTGATCAAGTTGCCGACATCCTCACAAAGGCCTTATCAAGCACTCTGTTCTACCAATGTTTGTCCAAGCTGGGTGCATATGACCTATACGCTCCAGCTTGCGGGGGAGTGTTGGAAAAGCCCACTTAACATTAGGCCCATTTGTATAGCATTTATTGCTTTTTCTCTCCTCTCTTTAGTCCCACATTGTGTATAGGACTTTTCTCTCTCTTTCTCTCATCTATATATATGTACTCATTCTTTGTATTTGTATCAAGTGGACATATATACAAGGTTGGCTTTCTCCATTTCTATAGATGCCAATGCTGACGTCGACACCCTTGATTTCCCTTGACTTCCCTAAACGTCTTATTGACGCCTTACCTCCCATAACTCTCACTTCGATGCCAAGTGCCAACTCAAGAAGTAGACTTTGTATGACAATCTGATGAGACATATATCGGTTACATGTAACGAGATAACATGGAATGTGACCTCATTGCAACAACTATTGCTTCCCTTCCATTATTTTCAGATGGGATCCTTGATGAGCATATTGGCCATTGCCATCGTGAATATTAGTGGTATAACCATGCATGCATATATATAAGTTCTTTCAGCTCAAATTTGTTTGATCAAATATGCTTTGCAATATGATATAAAGCCCTTGACGCTGAATCCTTGACTTACTATGATTGCCGCTGCCTTCACTGTCATAGATGCTACCCCTTGACTCCTTTCAACTCCTCGACAACGTTGCATCTTTTCTCGACTCGTATTGCCAGATTCCTTCAACGCCAATGCTGATGTTGACACCCTCAATTTCCTTTACTGCCACATCGACACTTTGTCTACCATAAATCCCGTTGGTGAATTCGACGTTAACTGTCTCCGACGCCACTGCCGCCTCAATGGAAAAACAACCATCTTCTCCTCCCTTCGGACCTCTTTGTACCCCTCCTCTCCCTCCTTACTGAGCTTCTAGATGCATATACCATTCCTTTCATCCGGTCGTACAAACCATAGCCATGCCCTGCCTTCCCCTCATAGTTTCTAAAATATCGACGAATCTCGAGCCATCTTTGTTTCCCTAGTACCTGGAAATCATTGTCGATAATTCCACTATTCGATAAATATCTTGACTTCGTGTGTTCTTCTTCAAGTTCACACCGTCCTCTTCTAGCTTATGTATTCGTGCTAGTATGTATTTTTGTTATCTGTTGCTAATTCAGAGTTTGTTTTTTTTGACGTGGAGTATTTTGTGGTGATTGGAGTGAAGAGCATTGTATTATGATTAATGTTTCTTGCTTGGTTTAGTTATCTAGTATGTGGAGATGATTGATGAGGAGATGAAGAATGGGTAAATCCAAAATAACATGTATAAAATTTGTGTAAGCTTACTTGCTCAGTTTAGCACCTCCAATAACACTCTATAAGAGCATGGAAAATATGGATGCTGAAAGAAGACCACAAATAGTTTGGTTAAGACTATTTATGGTGATGATAATCTGATAAAAATGAATAATAAATATTTTCAGCACGACAAAATAATAATTTATCAAATCTGGTGGTGGAGACCCACCTAGGTCAGGTCGCCGAAAAATGCCCGATGCCGCATTAGACCGGATCTTTACCGTTCTTGAATGATCACATTTTAATGTTATATTAATTGCATTTTTATTTTGCAAATTATATGTTGTCAATTTTAGTTGATGCACGACTGTGTGCGAAACCATGTTGTTGCACGCCTGCGCGCGTAGCCGTTGGAGTTTTATTTTTCTCTATTATATATATATATATAACTATATACACGTATATATTTATATATACATATATTAATATATAAATATATATATGAAAGGAAAAGCCGGTTCAGTGAAGCCCGGTTCGGTGGCTGTTTACCTTCTCCCCTCCCGATCCAAGCCGCAGGCCCGCAGGAAGCCAAAAATGGCGGAAGTGCACACGCGCACTTGCCCACATCCCGGCCACGCCTCCCTCAACTGGCGAATCCCACGATTTCTTCTTCGATCGTTTCCCACGACGAGCAGCCTCCAGATTTCGACGCGCACGATCTCCTCTGGTGGTTTCTCCATCTGCCAAGGCCAATAACTGTGCTTTTCTTTCTTCTTTTCTGTTTTTCCTATTCTGTTCAAAACCCTATAAAGGGGAGATGTTTTGGTATTTTTTGGTGATTGAAGAATGATGAATGTATTGAGTGAAATTTGTTTATCCTGAGATTTGATTAGGTTGATGATTTCCGTATGAATTCCTGTTAGAGTTAGGAATTATGAAATGTAATGATTGATGTTGTGAGTTTGCTGTATGCGTTTCCTGTGTGGGAGTGTTAGGGAAGATGAACAGTAGTGTTAGTGAAAGATTCATGTGATTATTTGCTTTGAATTTTCCGTGTGAGGGCTTGGTGTAAATTTCCTGTTAGGAGTTAGATTGTTGATGTGAAGAGCTGTTGAGTTTTATTCCATCAGCCGACAGGGATGATGAATAGTGTTTAGCTTTAGTTTTCCAGTTTAAAGAGCTGTTGATTGCTTCTGTTAATTTCCCGTGGACTGATGTGGATATGAGATTTTCCTGTAGCTATTATCTGAGAGTAGGTGAAGAAAATTACTGTTGAATGATTTGGGATTTTCCTGTTGCTTGCTGCCCCTGTAATGAGGACTGATGAAATTTGGACTATTGCAGTTGTGTTCTAAAGTTCTCTTAGGGAAGACAATGAACAGTGGAAACTTTGCTGTTGGTAATTAGCTTGCTACTCGTGTGCTGTAGGAGATAGGTTATGTGACAAACAGTTTGGTGATTTAGAAAATTAGGATTTTGATTCAACTGTGAGAATCTTGATCCATTTGAGCGTTAGAGATTTCGTGGATCCACTGTGAGTGATAGAGAATTCGTGGATCCTCTAGTGTGAGAGTGAGTGAATTTAAGTTTGTTAGGTTTGTGGCTTCCTTACTTTGTTGAGAGAGTTCGTGGAACCACCTGGTGTGAGGGAGTGATTTAATTCCGTGGTGCCCGTATGCGAAAGAGGCCGACCTCAAAGCGGAAGATCGAAGGTGACGAGCAGTTCCTCGCGAGATCGCCATTGACTTCGGATACGGAAGACGTCTCCTTCCGTGGTTAACTTGTTTCTATCTGTTCTTTGTGAGTGTCTATATTTTCTCTTAGGTTAACTAGACTCATTGCTGGGTTTCGCCCGAGTATTGTCAGCAAACGCTACGTCGAAAATTCCAAACGGAAACGTATTTGGAGTTTACGATTTACGCTTTGCTACAATAAAAGGGGACAGTACGAAAATTGCGAATTTCGGCCCCGAATTTAGAATCGAACCATTATTTTAAGAAAATCCTTTTTAAGCAAAACTAGTTTTTTTTGTGTTTTATAAAAACGTTGCTTAAATTCATAAGTCAGCGCAACATCCGCTCCAATTATTTGCCAAAAATCATATTTCATTGCATACATTTAGGGTTTCTAGAAAAAAAGCCGACAGACGCGCAAACCCTACGCTCCGTCCTGCATCATCTGGTTTTATAATCTTAGCAAAGCTCTCTATCCCGTGAATCCTTTAGCCACAAGACAAGTTTTATATTGTTTAGTTGTTGCATCAAGGATAGTGTAAACCCATCAACAAAATGTTTTCCATTAGATAGCTCCATTTTATCCCATGTATCATTCTTATCTGTTAATTCCTTTTTTTTATTTCTCTTTCACTGCGATTTATCAAGGGCTTCATAGTTATTAATTTAGAGGACTTTGTTTCTTAATATTTTTCATAAATATTTTTTTACACGATAATTTCGGATGACATACATAATTTGACAAATGATGTTGCATGCGTGATCTTAGTCCTCATTTTAATTGGAATGTCCAAGCCACCGTGCAAAATTCTTATTTTCTCATGATTTTTAGGGACAATCAATGATGAGAATGATAAAGAGTGGTGGTTTTTTGATGAGCATTTCTTTTTGAACGTAGCACGAGGTTCCAATTTCCCACAATGAGGATCATAGTTATGAATAAAGGTATTGCAATCAAACACTTTTGTGGAAGGGAGGAAAGTAGCCGGGTATAAGGGGAAGATTCGCATGAGACCTGCAATGGAGTAGTACACTTGAGAATTTTACGGAAGACGATTACTCAGGTTAGTGGAAGCTAGAATTACTTTTTCCTGGAAAACATAATTAGGAATGAGTGTTATCTGTCAAGTATTAAAAAAATTATTTCTCGGGGTGTTTTCTTGCTTTTTATTGGAAGATATAATCAAGGATAACATTACTAGAAAACATAAGAGGCTAAGAATGTGAGCTATGTTTAAAATGTCTATTTTTTCTTTCAACAGTCAAATTTTGTAGGGGTGGTTAAGCACAAGTGATTAAAATTTTACTCACATGAGTTTATAGAATCCAATTTGAGATGAGATTAGATATTCCGTCCCATTATGAGGACATGCAAACTTAATAAGATTGTTCAATTGGTAAGAGATGATACTATGAAATTGTTGCATGACTCTTAATTTAGAGATTGGCCTTTGAGAAGATACACCTAGCATGCTTGAGAATATTCATCAATAAAGATGTTAAACTGAAAAACTGTAACTTTTTTATATAAGCAGGGATCCAAATGTCACTATGATCTAGATCAAAAGATTGAGAGCTTTGATATGTATGTGAACCATAAGGAACCGTGGTGGCGTGTACCATTATTTTGGTGAAAACGTGAAATAAACAGTAACATTAAATAAGGGGCATTTAGTGACCAAAACGTGAAGTAGGAACATCTTGGCTTGAACAGATAGCTCGGCTGGTGACTTCTTCAGGAAGATACACCCATTTGTAAGTTTTGCACTGGCAATCCTTCCCGAATGAATGTATGAAATTCTAATTGACATGGAGAATTTGAATGACATTTTTAATGGTAGATTTAGACAACTATGGCTGAACAACAACAAATCTTTTGATGTCGTATATATAAAACATGTGGAGAAGGCATTACTAGAGCTTGATGTACCCAAATACTCCGTGTCAACAATCCAAATTAATCATGTAGCTTTTTCCTTGTATAAGTGATGCAGAACGACGACACAAACCCATGATATAGGACGAGTTTTGGGCCTGTTTGGGGCCACTGACTACTTTCCATATCTAGCATTTCCGGATTGATGATCCGACTCCGCAGATGCTTCCAAGATTTCATTTACTTACATTTTCATATATTATATTGTATTTTTTAGTCTTTATTTAGTGTAATCGGGTCTGTTACATTAACGGTCAATCATAACCGTTGGTGTAAGGGATGCCCTAATGTTGTTTTAATATAAATAAGAGTCGGGGTGTTGCTTGGAGGTTATTGCAGATTTTTGAGAGATCACTCCCGGAATTCGGCGATCCCTCACGACGATGACTCCGTGATACTCTAGGCGACGACTCCATGAGACCTTAGACGACGACTCCTTGACAATGTTGTGAAGATCAAGATCTTAACTAAGATCGGGAGGCATCCTTAAGATCGTAAAACGTAGGATCGACACGGATCGCAAGATCGTATTTTAATAAAAATTAAATCAAAAAATGAGAAATATGTAACAATCTACATACCATCAAATAAAAATATAATATTCTATATTATACCAAATTACCAATGATACTATCACATCAAAATATTAATATAAAAGACATAGATGTATAGTCGCATACCATACCATCACATTAAAATATTACAGTCCAAAAAGTCAATAGTATTCAATCCTACTTAAAGAAAATCACTCAAGTCAAAATTTAAATTTTCCCCAAAAACATGTTCATCTCCTTCAACCATCAGTTGCTCTGCCTCTTCGTCCTCTTCTGCAGCGCCAGCAAGTTCTCCAATGAAATCAGGAGTATCCAAATCCGCTTCATTTGGAGCCTCTTCTTCCTCACCTGCAACCATCAGATTGTCTTCATCTTCAACAATCCACTCATCATCTGAAGGGATATCATCAAAATTATAATTATCCGCGCTCCTTTTTTTCATTTTGCGATCTTACGATCTTGCACTATGATCCTAACGATCCTAACGATCCTAACGATCCTAACAGGGCGACGATTTTAAGTAAATCGTGGATCGTTGCCTTGTGCAAGATCGTAAGATCGTGCGATCTTACGATCTTGCACGCGATCTTAACAACGTTGCTCCTTGGTGGTTTTCTTCCTCCCCAATGTATCTAATATCCCTAGCCTTCATTTTCTCCTCCCCAAACCATAGCTCCCTCTCCAACCTCCTTAAACAACATCCCTTTTCCCCACGATGCCAATCACTATGTTTCCCCTCCCCAAACCGCCCAATCAGCCCTCTGAAATCCCTCTCAGACCTCCTCCCTGCCGCCCCACCCAACATCTAACCGCCCGCTGCCATGTTTCAGCCTCCACCCGCCCATATCTAGCTATACCCGCCTTGATCCGGGCGCCTAGCTGCTACCCAGCCGTGCCATTGTCCGTTTTCCCCCTGCCCCCACTCCAAACAACCGCCCATATTTCACCAGCAGCAAGTTCCAACAACCTACCTACCTTTCTTCAAATCCAATCCCTACATTCCAAATCCACCCCCTCTATCAAATCCAGCCACTTTCCCCCAGATCCAACCGTATAATTTCAGATTTCTCGCCATCGCATCGTCGTACCCTGCCAGATCACCTCTCCTATGGTTGCCCCCCTTTGTGAGTTTTATTCATTGTATGGACTCTTGTTTTCAACATTAATATATGGTGTTGTGATTTCTTATGTGCTAGAATATTTAGTATTGTGGAATTTTTCTCTAGATGCGCTTGTGATTCGCAGAAAGTATTCACCGTTCGCTTAGCTTTGGCCCTCAATGCGGAGGAAAACCAAAGCTTGTTTACTTAATGAAATAATTTTGCATTGCTTCAATTATCTAAGCGTGATTTAATTATTTATTGCTTAATTTGATTTTGCCGCCGGTTCTGACATCTCATATATAGTAGTTTAGGGTTGTCGAGTTGTTTCCCTGACACTTCACCTAGGATTGCATGTTTGTTGTCACGCCCACGTAGCCTACCCTACATGTATAAGACAAATATTTAATTATCTTGATAAGCAACAATGCAATCATAAGTAATAATAAGTTGGATGGAGGTGAAGTTTGTTTGATCTAGACATGTATAGTAGGATCAAGACATCTATTTTGACCCAGGATGATGAAATCAATCATGACTATCTACAAATCCATCTGTGAAAGTAGTTACTGTCTTCAGAAGTCATCACTATCTACGTCAGCTTCTTCGTTTCGTCTGCTCCTGGTGATTAAATTATCTCCATACCAAAGAGGATGCCGAAAAAATACGTGCATGCAATTGACATCAATATTGAAGTTAGATGTTGCAATATGTAGTGATCACATCAAAGAAGGTGTTTGTGACTTTCTGTCGAGGAAGGACGTGTCTGTGTTTGGTTTGGAGCCAATTGTCCATGGCAGCGATTCAACGTCATTAATGGTGGCTCTACTGTTAGTGAAATGACTAGATTAGTATGAAATGGCATAAGTGGGAATGTTTTGCATCTATGTTTCGATCGTTGCAATTTCGAGCATTTGCCAGAAAAAGAACGGTAATGCTACATTGTCATGGAGTAGTGTGTCAGAGTAGGAAGACCTTGATTGCTTCTAGAATCGATGTATGCAATCAAACAAATGAGCTCGACTATGCCGACTAAATCATCTTAGGTTCGTTGCAAGTTGCAAGGAGTCAGAGGAAGAATGCCTGAACACCATTTGCAGTGGTTTATGTTTCAAGTAAGAGGGTCTAATTGGAGCCTCAGTGGAGGAAGAATAACCCAACTGCATTGTGCCTATAAAGGTGTTTGTGTTTGCTTCTGAATCAACATCCTATGTAGCACGGTGATGGGGGCGTGATATGGGATACGATACAAAATAGATACTGAAAATGTGATTTTTCAAAAAACTAGGATGTGTGAAACGATTAAAAAAACCAATTATTTAAATATAATTATTAATTAATGTGAAAACAAGACAACAAATTAAGTATACATATCTTGAATTATAAAATGAGAATTTTGTAAGACTACAATATATATATTATATATTATATATCGTTCATATTTCATATATCATTCACATTTCATATATGACATTGTTATATTTAGACCATGTTTGGCTATATACAAACCATTGTTATATACAAATCATATTAATTCAAAACCAGCTATATCTAGACAACATTGTTATATGCAGACCAATGTAAAATTGTAAAAAAAAAATCAAACTTTTTTATAAGCAATCAACTACTATTATATTAACAAACATTACAAAAAAGATGTAATTCAAGGCATATATAAAAGATCTAAATCCGAAAAATCTTGTCGTCCATCATCTTCGCCAAATGAAGCGATCTTGCTATCAATAAATAACAATTAGATATCACGAGAGGAGGCGGGGAGCGGACGTGAATGGTGTTATGAGTCGAGCTAACTTGGGTTCACCTGGTGGTGACCAGATCTTAAGGAGTGGCTAAGCATATAAAGGAATATACTTCTTCGGCAGAGAGACAGAGAAGAAGAATCGAACCCTAAGGTGAGTGATCTCTCCCTCGTTCTCAACATGGTATCAGAGGAGGTTTCTTCCGCTTCAGCCTAAAGGCTCTCTGCTGTGTCGCTGTTGCGATTGGAGCCGTTCGTCTCGATTGTTTCGTCAGTTCGTCTTCGTTATCCGTCAGCCCGTCGATCGTCAGGGATCGATCGATCGTCTTCTTCTTCTGGCGTCGACAACAGGGTGTTGACAGTGGGATCGATTGTCGTCGTCTGGTGTTGTCAGTGTGATCGATCTATCGTCTTCCTCTTCTTCCTCGATCGTCGTCTTCTGGCTGCTGGGATCGATCGACAACAACCTTCGTCCAGTCTTTCCTGGTGTAGTCAACCTTCGTCCAGTCATTCCTGAGGTGCAGTGGCTGCCGTCTGGTGGTGCAACTGGAGCTGTTTTTTCTTGCAATCTGTTGGTGCAGGGGTGCGGCTGTAGTCGTCCTTTTTTGGTGCAAGATGTCGTTAGTGTTTGTTCCTATGGAGGACTGGAGGAAAAATTGAAGGGTATTGGTGCCTCTGAAGGGGTGGTTGATCAATCTAAACACTATGATGAAGGAAGTTCTAACATGGACTTCAATCATGGTGTTACTCAAATCAAGCTCAATGAGAGAAATTATCTTTTATGGGCCCAATCTATGCCGATATTCATTGGAAGTCGTCAGAGACTTCTGTTTCTCACCGGATCCAAACCAACTCCTGACGTGTCTGACCCCCTATATGAGGAATGGTAAGATGAGAACCTCACTGTGATAAATTAGCTTGTCAATTCTATGAAACCCGAGATTGCAAGTCACTTTTTATTCTGCCAAACTGCGAAAGAGATGTGTGAGTTGATTGAACGAAATTACTCAAAAAAGAAGGATTTAGCTAGAATATATCATCTCCAAACTGAGCAAGTCCACATGACAGGAATGACTGATTTCGAAGAATATTACAACAAGTTGACCCATAAGTGGGCTGAAATAGATCAGTATTCCGCTATTCAGACTATAGAAGATTACAAGACTGACCTCATGCAACGGAGGGTCTTTGAGATGCTTTCTGGCCTTTCTCCTGAACTTGAATTCCAGAGAGTTCAGATGTTGGGTAGAGATTCCATGCCGGATCTAGAGACAGTGTCTCATTATATTCGAGGGGAAGCAAGCCGTATAAATTCCCTTCGTTCAGACATTCTGGTTGGTCATGAAAAATCTGCCCTTGCTACAGAGCAGAAGAGATGGCACCCGAGGAACGAGAAGTGCCCTCACTGTGAGAAGAATGATCATGGGAACGAGAAATGTTGGGATCTTCATCCTCACCTGATCCCTCCAGGTTGGATTCGTGGTGTCGATGAGAAATATGTGAGATCCCAAACAGCTATGTATGGTAATCTAGAGAATACTGGGTACCTTCAGGCAGAGAACGAGAGTTTAACTAGAGAACTAAAGGCCTTAAAAGCCAATGCTACCGGGCGATCTCTTTCTGGTGATTTTGTGAGGACGACAGCTCATGCTCATTCTACTCTTGTGTCCTCAAAAGGACCATTTACTTATTGGATCATTGACTCAGAGGTTTCCGACCACTTGACTGGGTCTTCCATGGGGATCTCTTCTATTTCTCCTGCCTCTGGCAGTATGAGACTTGCTGATGGATCTTCGACTCCTGCGGCTGGTAAATGGGTTATTCATCTTTTTCCCTCAGTATCTCTCAAATCTGTTGTTATCGTTCCCACATTTCCTACAAATCTCTTATCTGTGAGCAGTTTAACTAAACAACTTAACTGTTCTATCACTTTTTTCTTCTCCCATTGTGTTTTTCAGGATCTGGCGAGTGGAAAGACGATTGGTGGTGGACATGAGTCTGGTGGTGTGTATGTCTTGGACAACTATCAAGCTTTTGGTGTTTAGAAGTCTACCAACTCAGATCAGTTGATGCTGTGGCACGAGAGATTTGAACATGCTTGTTTAAAGACTTTAAAAGCTATTTTCCTGCATTTTCTTAATATTGAAAAACCTACTTTTGATTGTCAGTCTTGTGAACTAAGCGCTGTAGAACCAATTATGCCCCTAGTCATAGTCGAAGTTTAAATTGCTTTGATTTGATACATTCTGATGTCTGGACTGCTCCTATTTGCTCTGTGATTTTCAGTATTTTGTCTCTTTTATTGATGATCACTCGCGCTTTACTTGGGTGTACCTCATGAAAAAGAAGAATGAAGTTTCAGAAATATTTCAGTTATTTTATCATTATGTGCAGACTCAATTTGGAACTAAAATTAAGATCCTTAGGAGTGATAATAGAGGTGAATACACATGCAGTAACCTTCGGAGGTTCTTGGGAGAACATGACATTACTTTCCAAACTTCATGTCCGAGGACTCCTCGACAGAACGAGGTAGCCGAAAGGAAGAATCGTCATATCTTGGAGACTACTCGTTGCCTGTCGCAAGAGATGCATGTTCCTAAGGGGCTATGAGATGAAGGTGTTCTTACCTCCGTATATCTTATTAATCAGATGGATACAGTTACTTTGGGGGAAAAGTACCCCCTTAAGCTTCTTTGCCCAAATATGCCTCTATTCTGTCTCCCCCCCAAAATTTTTGGATGCACTGCTTTTATCCATATTGTGGGGCCTCATAAGGATAAGTTGGGCCCCACAAGCAATAAAATGTGTCTTTGTGGGATATGCTGCCAACCAAAAGGAGGTACAAGTGTTATTCTCCTATTCTTCGGAGAAGGTTTATCTCAAAGGATGTTACGTTTTTCGAAAAAACTCCCTATTACTCTGTTGAGGGAATGGTTATCACATTTCAGGAGAAGAGTAAAGATGATAATGATACAGTGCCACCTCTTCCTGTTTCGGTTGATGTGCTTGCTCCGGGATGTGTGGATATTCTTGTTAGAGAGGAAGTTCCTACCAAGGATCTTCGTGTGTACAAAAGGAGGAAGAATATTTAAGTATACCCGAGAAGGAAACATAGAAATCTTGGTCAAGAATGCCTTACTCATGCTCCACCACCCACCACTACTCCGCCAGATCCGAGCAACAACATCACTCAGGAGACCACTTCTGCGCTGCAAGTTCATATCGGTCAGACTAGATATCCCATAGATAAGTATGTTGGAGTATAATTCTATCTCTCTCTCTTTGCAAGCATATCTTGTATCTGTTTCCTCTATTTCTATCCCTAACAGTTTTTCAGAGGCTATCTCGTGTCCTCATTGGACGAAGGCCATGGAGGAGGAGGTGAATGCTCTCCAACCTCAAAAAACTTGAGAAATTGTTCCTATCCCACACGGGCGTCGTCCTGTCGGATGAAAATGGATATATACAACTAAATTTCTTCAAGATGAGACTCTTGACAGATATAAGGCGAGATTGTTTGCTAAAGGCTTTACTCAGGTTGATGGAATTGATTTTCAAGAAATATTTGCCCCCGTCGCTAAGCTGAACTTCGTCAGAATTTTATTGTCCATTGCTGCTCATAAATCTTGGACGTTACATCAGCTTGATGTTAAGAATGTCTTCCTCCATGATGATTTACAGGAAGAAATTTATATGACTCCTCCCCTGGTATGGATGTTCCTGAAGGACATGAGTGTCGCCTTAAGAAAGCCTTGTATGGCCTCAAACAGTCGACTCGAGCCTGGTTTGCCAAGTTAAGCGACAAACTTGTTCATTTAAGCTTCACTCGTTGCACTTCAGATCATTCTGTCTTTGTCTACAAATATGAAGAATGTACTACTGTTCTTGTTGTCTATGTGGATGACATTATTATCACCGGAACTAATGAACACCACATTACTTTTGTAAAAAAGAAATTGGCTTCTGCATTTGAAATTAATGATTTGGGAATCCTTAAGTACTTTCTAGGAATTGAGATCGCTCGATCTGCAGGGAAGATTATGATTTCTCAGCGTAAATATGTCTTGGATTTCTTAGAGATGTTGGATATTTGGGTGTCAAACCCGTGGATAGTCCTGTGGATCCGAGCTATGACATTCACAAGGAGAATTCTTCGGATCTTGAGAGGAAGTCTGAATTTCAACGTATTGTTGGAAAGTTGATTTATTTGACTATTACCAGACCTGATATCTCCTTTGTTGTGGGCTTGGTAAGTCAATTCATGCACAACCCTAAAGTTCATCACTATCAAACTGTCCTGCGGATTCTCAAATATTTAAAAAAGGACTCCGGAAAAGGCATTCTTTGTCAAGATCATGACCATCTTAAGGTCCATGGGTATTGTGATGCTGATTGGGCAGACTCTTGCTCGGATAGAAGATCTACAAGTGGATATTCTATCTATGTTGGTGGCAATCTTATTTTCTGGAGAAGTAAAAAACAAAATGTTGTTGCCCATTCCTCCACAGAAGCCGAGTATCGGGCTATTGCTGTCACTGCCTGTGAATAATGTCCACTAGAGGCCTCATTGGTGCTGCCTTACTTTATCTCTGTGATTGGGCCCCGATGAAAGCCGCCTGGTGGTGATGCCCGATGGGCCTCCTTGTGGTGATGCCAGGGTGGCAGGTAGGTGTGATGCCTCTCCCGCACTAGACACAAAAAACAGGGAATGTGAAGGTCTCACATTTTTGTATAGTCTCTGGCAGAGGTCTTACGTTACTGGCAAAGATATCTTTTACAATCACCATGGACCAAGTTACTTCTACAGAGTTCTACTATTGGAGATGATTGAGGAGCTGTTATTTCATCGCAATGCTGGAGGTCTTCATCGATGCAACACTTAGAGATGATGGAGGATCAGTGCTTTTAAATATTTTTGCTTGGGGTGTTTCGGTGGTCCTAGGTCTCCCGCATTTTCCAAAATTAACATTTTTGAGACTATAAACTATGGAAACTGAGTGATATGCTGGTGCATCCTTTAGTGTTATGCATCAATGCTAAGTGGCTAAAATTATAGCTTTGCAAAATTCCAAGATGGTATGTGCTCTTAACCAAATACTCAAGTAGCTCAAATTATAGCTTTGTAAATTTCAAGCTGACTTGAATTGCTGTGTCATATTTTGCTTTATGTTTCTTGTTTTCTTTAGGTTAATTTAGTGGGTTTATAAATTCTTGCAAGATATTTGATTTTAGTTATTTTTTCTTGTATAATTATCGTATCTTCTTTTGCTAAGTTGTGAATAAAAGGGTGTTACTTATGTGTACCCTTTCTCTAGGAATTGTATAACTCATTTGTGGAAGTACCAGGAGAATTTTGCTTTGCGACAGCAATAACATCTAATGATCTTGAAGAAATACAAAAGTTTTTAGATAAATCCGTGAGCTCCAGGTATTTTGGTAGTTGAAGCGTGTATGCACATTTACAAATGCTTCAATTTAATTGATTATTTGTGTATATTTTGGTTATGCAGTTTTTGTTAATGTGACCTTAGGTTAAGGCCTCTTATTCTACTGTAAGCGCGCTCGCGCGCGCACACACACACACACAGTTACCGAACTGCAGGACGTGAAGGGTGTACGCACGACGACCACGCACGCAGGTGGGCGGTGATGGCGCCGCGGTGGAACCGGGCGAGGTTGATCGCACTGCCTCCCGCGATAGCGCACTCGTAGGAGACCCGACAGCGGGATAAGAGAGGAGCTTAAGAGTATTTTGGGCCTAAGGGATTTCTAGTCTTTTTGTTTGGTTGTGCCTCATTATATAAGAGAACTATTGTAACCCTAATGTTTTATCTTTGGATCATCTAACAAGAAAAGGGGGCTGCTCCCTCTCCTCTCTCTAGCTCTCATCTCTCTCTCTCTCTAACCGACACCCCTCTACCGCCGGCCTCCCTCTCTCTTTCTCTAGCGGTAACATTTGGTCCGACCTGCCGATCCGCCGCGCCGCCGCGCCGCCGGATATCCTCATCATGTCGGTCTCCACTCGGAACGCTGCCGCTGCCTACTCCTCCTCCGACACCCCGGACGATCTCCGCGCCCGGGCCAACGCCCACGAAGCCGACCTCGCCGATCTGCGGGCCTCCGTGTCCGCCCTCCAAGCCACGACCCTTGCCACCTCCAACACCACCGCCGCTATTCTCGCCCGCCTGGAGCTTCTCCTACCCGCGCCTCACACGCCGGCCGCCAACTCATCCACCTCCCTTCTCGGCCAGCCCCCCGTTCCACCACTCGTGGCGGCCGAGCCGCGACCAACGGTGGTGCTACACCCCGTGGGCCGACCCCCCCTCGCACTGGAGTTGCCGTCATTCTCGGGCGTCGATCCAATGGGGTGGATTGCACGTGCCGAACAATTCTTCGATCTCCACTTCACCGCCGACGAGGACAAGGTGAGCACCGTCGTAGTCGGCCTCTCCGACTCCGCCTTGCATTGGGCGCGTTGGCTACGCCAAATTCAGCCCCAAATTTCTTGGCCGGATTTGAAGAACGAAATGATTCAACGCTATGACGCGCGGTACTCCGGCTCCGCCATTGAGCATCTCTGCAGCGTTCGCCAATCGGCCGACCTTGATAGCTATATTGATGAGTTCGTGGCATTGGTTTCCCACGTGCCCGGGCTACCTCCCGATCACTATTTGGGATTCTTCCTCCAGGGTCTACGCCCATCCATTCGCTCCCACCTCCGCACGCATCAACCCCACACCGTCTCGGTCGCCATTGACCTCGCACGCGCCGTGGAGGCGGATTTGGGCATCCGGCCTGCTTCATCGGCCACCCCTGTTCCTCCGGCCCACTATATCCCGCCGCGGCCGACCGCACCGCGGGAGGGGGGCCCTCGCACTCCTCACCCAGGGGGGCCTCGCCAGGGGCGCAGACCGCCGCACCGTTTCTCGGACGCGGAATACAACGACCTCCGCAAGCGGGGTTTGTGCTTTCGTTGTCGCCAACCGTACTCGCCCAACCATGTTTGCTCGGTGAAAGAATTTCACGCCTTGTTCGGCGACGACTATCTCGAGGAAACAACAACGGAGGTCGATGACACGACCACTTTATCGGCCACCGATCCTCCCATTCCGGAGGGGGACGACCTCCACTGCTTGGAGCTCCCGTACTTTTCGATTGGCGGCATCATGGGCCCGCGCACGATGAAGCTCCGCAGCCGCCTCCAGAACCGCGACCTCATTCTCATGATAGACAGCAGCGCCAGCCATAACTTCATTTCGGAAGATCTAGCGCGCGAGTTGGCGCTTCCCTTCCAACCGTCCCCGGCTTTCACAGTGTGTTTGGGTGACGGCCGTCGCCGCCCGACGCAGGGCCTCTGTCAGGCGATGACGATTGCTCTTGGTACCTGCGCCGTGACGGTCGACTTCTACATCTTTGGGTTGGGCGACGTCCGGGTCAATTGGGCCACAATGACTATGCATTTCCAGCAAGGGCTCACGTCCCACTGTCTTACGGGCGACTCGACCCTCCTCTGGACGCCGGTATCGTTCGCGCCCTTCAGCGTACCTCGGAGGTGGATTTCTCGGCGTGGCTTTGGCCGCTTCAGGGCGCCGAGGCCGAACCTCCCACACCTCCCACACCTCCCGAGGATTTCCGCCACCTCCTACATGAGTTCCACGATCTATTCGAGGCCCCGAACGGTTTACCCCCGGTCCGCCACACCGACCACGCCATAGTTCTCCGATCAGTGACGTCCGCGGTGTTCGTTCGGCCCTACCGCTATGGGCATGTTCAGAAGGACGAGATTGAACGACTCGTACGAGAAATGCTATCGGGAGGCCTTATTCGGCCAAGTGCAAGCCCTTTTTCCAGCCTCGGTCCTTCTCGTACGCAATAATGACGGTAGTTGGCGTTTCTGCGTCGACTATCGGGAACTCAACAAAGCAACCGTCGCCGACAAGTACCCGATCCCCGTCATTCAAGAGCTTTTAGACGAACTCCACGACGCCACCTTCTTCACTAAGCTGGACCTTCGGACCGGCTATCATCAGATTCGGGTCCGGCCAGAAGACGTGCCCAAAACAGCTTTTCGGACTCATGACGGCCACTTCGAGTTTTTGGTGATGCCGTTCGGGATGACTAACGCCCCGGCCACCTTTCAGGCTACCATGAACGACATCTTCCGGCCGGTACTCCGTAAACATGTTCTTGTTTTTTTTGATGATATCTTGGTATACAGTTCTACTTGGCAGGCACACCTCCAACACGTTCGGGCCACCCTCCTCACTCTTCGCCACCACCGCCTAGTTCTGAAGAAAAAAAATGCACCTTCGGCTCCACGAAGGTTAGCTACTTGGGCCATACTATTGCGGCCCATGGGGTGGCCATGGACGAAGACAAAATTAGGGCGGTGCTCCACTGGCCGACGCCTACTTCGGTCAGTGAGGTGCAGGCCTTCTTGGGCCACACCGACTATTACCGGCGGTTCATTCAGGGATACAACACTTTGGCCCGTCCGCTTACGCAGCTGCTGAAATCCTCGGAGGAGGGTCCCATCGGGTGGTCCGCCGCAGCCTTGGCCGCTTTTACAGCGCTGAAGTCAGCTCTTGTGCACGGGCCGGTTCTGTCCATGCCCGATTTTCACCAATCGTTAATAGTGGAGTGCGACGCCTCGGGCAACGGGGTCAGCGCGGTCCTCATGCAAGCCGGCCACTCCATCACTTACTACAGCCGCGGGTTCTCGACCTCCATTCGAAGCCGCTTGGCGTACGAAAACGAACTCATGGCTCTTGTCCTCGCCGTCCAGCATTGGCGCCCGTATCTCTTGGGTCGGCCGTTCGTAGTCCGGACAGACCATCATAGTCTCCACTACCTCCTCTAGCTGAAAATTGCCACACCCGCACAACAACTGTGGGCCGCTTAACTTCTTGGTTACGACTTCTCGATTGACTTCCGCTCCGACAAGACTAATCGGGCGGCCAACGCTCTCTCCCGCCAGCCGCACGCACCGGAGCTCGCGGCCCTTACTTGGCCAGTGTGGGAAGAGGGCGCGACTATCCAGGAAGGAGTCGAACGGGATCCCATGCTTGGCCCCATTCGTACAGCTCTCATCGCCGACCCGGCCGCACACCCGCCATACTCGCTCATCGGTGGACGATTGTTCTACCGCGGTCGCCTCGTTCTCTCCGCCAGTTCCGGTTGTATTCAACGGTTGTTGGAGGAATTCCACGCATCTCCGACCGGCGGCCATGCCGGCGCGTTCCGCACCTATCGCCGCCTCGCCGCTTCATTATTTTGGCCGCATATGTTTCGCCAGATCAAGGCGTATGTCGCCTCCTGCCTTCCTTGCCAGAAGGCCAAATACGAGTCCTTATTTCCCGGGGGCCTACTGCAGCCCCTGCTAGTGCCCGAACGCATTTGGGAGGACAGCGCTATGGATTTCATCACCCGGTTACCGTATTCGGCCGGGTTCGACTGCATTTTGGTGGTCGTCGACCGCCTCTCGAAGTCCGAAGTCCTCAATCGGTGTCTCGAAACCTACCTTCGATGCTTTATTGGCGAACGGCCGGGCACCTGGGCGAAATGGCTCCCATGGGCCGAATATTCATACAACACGGCTTATCATCACGCCGCCAGCACCTCCCCCTTCGAAGCAGTCTACGGTCGATCTCCTCCTATCATCCGGCACCTTCCGGGCGAGTGCCCCGTGGCCGGCCTCGCAGCTCATCTCCACGATCGCGACACCATTCTAGACAGCCTGAAGCAGCACCTCCGCCGTGCCTAGACCAAAATGACGTCATTCACCAACCTGAAACGCCGGGACTTGCAGTTCTCCCCGGGCGAGAGGGTGTTCATTAAGCTCCATCATTACCGCCAGCTCACAGTCGCCCGCCGCGCTTGACCCAAGCTGGCACCACGTTTCTTTGGCCCTTTCGAGGTACTCAGTCGGATTGGGGCTGTGGCCTACCGCCTCCGCTTACCTGACGGCAACCGGATTCACCCCGTGTTCCACGTTTCGCAGCTTCGCCGGGTCATCGACGATCACCCCACCTTGGACCACATTCCCACCGACCTTGATTTCTCCGGTTCGGCACCTTTGTACCCGACGACGATTCTGGAAAGTCGGTCCCCCCACCCCGGCACCGGTGCTCCCGAGGAAGTCCGGGTGGCCTGGCGACACCGACCTCCTTCGGCAAGCACGTGGCTCCTCCGCGAGGATTTTCGGCGTCAATTTCCGGACTTCTGCCTTGAGGACAAGGCGAATTTTCCAGACGGAGGTATTGTTACCGAACTGCAGGACGGCGGGCCGCCGTGGAGGGTGTACGCACGATGACCACACACGCAGGTGGGCGGTGGTGGCCCCGCGGTGGAACCGGGCGAGGTTGATCGCATTGCCGCCCGCGATAGCGCACCCGTAGGAGACCCGACAACGGGATAAGAGAGGAGCTAAAACAGCGCGAAGAGGGAGAGCACCAATGAGCAACAAGACAACCACCATGCTACAACCAGCAAGTCAGCCACAAGACAACCACCATGCCTTGCTGAACTAATAAGGCAACATAGTAGCCACCAACAACTAAATGGGTCATTGACTGCAACAACCCACAAGACAGCCACCATGCTATAGCCGACAGCTTGCACAACAACTAACACACAAAAAAACAAAATGCAGAGCGATAGAATGGTAGGGGGCGGTAGGGAGAAGAATGCACCAGCCGAGAGAGGACCAACGAGCAGGGAGAAGAAAGAACCAGTGAGATAAAGTGCCGACAACGTGCGAAGAGGGAGAGCACCAGTGAGCTAGAGAGCACCGGAGAACCAGAGAGCACCGACGTGCAGGGAGAAGAAAGAACCAGAGAGATAAAGTGCCGACAACGCGCGAGAGAGGGAGAGCACCAACGAGCTAGGGTGCACCAGAGAACTAGAGATCCAGAGAACCAGAGAGCACCAGCGAGCATGGAGAAGAAAGAATCAGAGGTCTAAAGTGCTGACAAGCGCGCGAGAGAGGGAGAGCACCAACGAGCTAGAGAGCACCAGTGAACCAGAGAACCAAAGAGCACCAACGAGCAGTGAGAAGAAAGAACCAGAGAGATAGAGTGCCGATGGCGCGCGAGAGAGAGCTAGGGCAGGAGCGACGTGGAGAGCTAGGGCAGAGCGACGGGATGAAATGAAATGAGCGGGGTCAGGAGAGTTAAAACAGCGGCCCGACCCCGCTCATTTCATTAATAAAATAATAACTAACTAACTAAATAAATAAAAATTTAATTTTTAAAAAACGGGCCGGACATGGCCGTTTTTTTGGGCCGGCATGTCGTTGGTCCGTTAATTTCAAAACGCCACAAGCCAATTCTAAAACGGTTTCGTGTCGTTTTTGCTCCCAAACCTTCATGTCGGCCGACATGTCCGACATGTCGGCCGATATCCACAACACTGGTACAGACAAATACAAACATGTACATTCTTATACATGCATATATATACATGTACATGCATACACCCATACACATGCATACATACACATGCATACATACACATGCATATATGTGTGTGTGTATATATATGTATATATATGCATATACATGCACATATATACAATATCTATATGTATGTATGTTTATATAGATATTGTTAGAATTAATGTTAATTATATCCTTGTATTAGTCCTTAATATATAAGAGGAGTCCTCATATTATAATTATTATTCTTTTATTTCTTAACTTGGCAGAGCAACCTCGTTCTGTGCCCAAGCCCTAACCGCGCGCGTCTTCTGCGCTCGACTTTCGCTCACACTCTCGGCTGACCACCGTTTGGAACCCCTCTACCGCCTTCCTCTATCCGTTTCTGACCAACCAAGACCTTCTCCCCTCTCTACCGCAGTCGCAGCACAGATCGTCTTGCGAGACAGTTCCCGCAGCATATCGGCGTTGGCTGACGGAATGTGCTCGCGACACAATTTATCATGATTTCAAGCCAAAGACTATAGATAAGGATCACATGACTTGTGATTATTATGGCAAACATCGTCATACTCGGGATACATGCTTCAACTTACATGGTTTTCCCGCTCCCAAGGGCGAAACAGTATCACATGGTGGTCGCGTTCAGATTTCCGTCCAAATTATGGGACTTCTTCCTATACCTTCACTATCTAAAGTTTATAGCATTGCATAATAGGGAGTTTGACCGTAGGAAGTCTTGGAACACTTCCATGTTATCGAGGGATTAACATTAATGACTCATCACCTAATTTTGGATGTTGAGTTTCTCGTGATTTCAATCCAAAGCCTATAAATAAGGATCACCTGACTTGAGCTTTTTATGGCAAGGCTCGTCATACTCGGGATACATGCTTCAGCCTACGTAATTTTCCTTCTCCCAAGGGCGAATCTGCATCACGCTGTGGTCGTGGTTGTGGTATAACTTCAGGGAGAAACTCTTCATCATATCACTCAGTTCATTTGACTGAGGTTCTCGGGGACAATTCTCCTCGACATCTCTACCCTACTCCCACTTTATAGTCCTTTTTTCTTCCGAAGAGATGCATGCTCTTCACCAGTTGATGCATGGTCTTACTCTTGAGACTGCCATTGCCTATACTTCATCATTTGCCCTTGCCCACACAGGCACACCGGGTTCCCCCTATGCTACTATTTTCCCTTTTACTTATTGGATTATCAAATCAGGAGCCACTGATCTTATGACTGGATTAGCTTCAGTTTTGTGTTTCTTCTGGAAAAGATAAAGTGAGCATTGTCGATAGGTCTTTTTCCTCTATTGCTGAAAATGATCCATCTCTTGTTCCTCTCTCACTTTATCTTCTATACTACATGCTCCAAATTTTACCCACAGTTTACTTTCTGTTAGTCATTCACTCATTTGACTAATTCTCTTTAATGCTCAGTTACTTTGTTTCCTTCTCATTGTGACTCCATTTGGCACGATGGTGGCGGTCATGAACATGGGGGTTAAATTGTTATTCGTTAACGCCCACCTAAAGAACTTCATCCACTTTTATGTTCAAACGGATGATGTTTGTTAGGTGATCCTTAACGAATGATGGTTTAACCCATGCGTTTACGACCGTCACGATCATGCCAAACGGAGCCCGCGTCTCTTAGGATTTGAAGAACTTCATCCACTTTGGTAGTATGCAGGATGACCTGTACGTGTTTGACTCCTCTTGTGGGCCTCCATCTATGCAAGCTATTGACACTGCACAAACCTCCACCTTACTCACCTTACATCGTCTTCTTGGCCATTCCTCTGTTTCTACCATGCAATATTCATTTCCTACTATTTATCCCATGCATTTTAAAAAATTTGTTTGTGATTTGTGTTGCTGCCAAACATCATCATTCACACTGATGTTTGGAGGCCCTACCTCATTACCTCAATTCGGGTTGTCATTAGTTTATTACTTTTAGTAACTATTTTCTCTCACTACTTGGGTATAATTGATGAAAATAAGAGTGAAATGTTTTATATTTTTATGGAAATTTCATAACATGGTTTCTATTCAATTCTCTGTTATTATCAAAATTTTACGTAGTGATAATGGTCAGGAGTGTATCAACTCCCTCTTTGAACACTACCTTATTGATCATGACATTTTCCATCAAAATTCATGTGTCCACTCTCCTTCTCTGTCGCCTCGTGGAAGTTGCTGTGTGTTTACTATTAACTATGAACCTCCCTAAATTCTATTGGGGGTGATGCCCTCTCGAGCGTTGGGGAACCAAATCCCTCTTATCTCCTTAGGGGTTACCCCAACTATTCTGCAACCAAAAACATTTGGTTGTGTGTGCTTTGGGCACATACATTTTTCGGGCCTGTTTAAACTTGACCCCCGTGCTCTCAAGTGTGTTTCTTGGCAACTCTTATACTCAGAAAGGGTATTAATGTGATCACCCTCTGACCAAGAGGATCTTTGTCACATCGGATGGTACATTTTGTGAATCCTAGCCTATTTATGTGATCTCACTTCTGGGGGAGTCTACAACTATGAAAGATGTGAGCTCCCCTTCTATATGCTTTCTGATCCCTCCACCGTATTCCATTTCTCAGACACATACTCAGACTGTTGATGAGACTCCTAATCTGGGGCAGCTTCCTCGTAAAGAACAGTAATTTCATGTGTACACCAGATGGAGTAAAGGTTCTATCACAACCTCATTCCATGCTTCCAGTCTCAGTGCCCAATCAGTCAGCAGATTCCTCTGAACTTTTCATTGCACTCATTAAAAATATCAGGTCTTGCACTCAACATATATTGTCTCATTACGTTTCCTATCACACTCTTGCTTCTTCACATAGTGCCTTTGTATATTCTCTTTCATTTGTTTATACTTCATCCTCTGCTTCAAAGTGGGACTGGTTGCAAGAGGATATACTCATCATGGGGATTGATTAGCAAGAAACATTTACCCCTGTAACAAAAATGAACTCTATGAGAGTCGCTATCTTGTGCCGCGTGCAAGGGATAAGATCTTACCCAATTGGATGTGAAGAATGTATTGCTTCATGCAAACTTAGAAGAAGAGGTATATATGTATATTCCCTCTGGTTTTTCTCCTCACGGTTCTAAAGGGGAAGTATGCAAACTCAACAAAGCTCTTTTTGGTCTGATGAAATCTTCGAGGGCTTGGTTTGGTCATTTTCACAAAGTTATGACCTCTTTTGGATACTAATAAAGTCACGCTAGCTATACTTTGTTTATCAAACATAGGGACATGTTAACGACTCTCATTGCCTTTGTTGGTGACATCGTCATAATAGAAGATGATGTTAAAGAAGTGAAAGTTTTAAAGGGGAATTTTGCGAAGGAGTTTTAAGTAAAAAAAATCTAGGAAACTTAAGTATTTTTTGGGGATTGAACTCTATAGATCTAAACATGGTATTTTCATCTTTTAGAGAAAATATATCCTTGATTTACTGGAGCAATTTAGAATGATTGAGTTGATATTCATGTACAGGGCATAAGCCCTTTTTCCTCTTCATATTTTTGCACTCATTGTGGACTGGATGTACTTTCATTTTGTTATTTGATATGTACTGTGACTGTGGACTGGTGAAAGAACTACTGCCTAATCACCTAGAGGGGGGTGAATAAGTGACCTTTATCTTTTCAACTTTAAATGCAGAAATACTATACAGTAAATGCAATTCTACAATTATCACAACACAACAACCATACAATCAAACATACACAGAGTGCACACATGATTTATATTGGTTCCCCAAGGTCTGGGTACATCCACTTTTCCGTTTCGCCTATCTAGTAGTGTACTAGATTCGGCCTAACTTCTCCACTTCTTCTCAGATCCTCAGATCTTACAACTCAGAACCCCAAACAGGTTTCTACAACTCAGAGTGTCCCCACTCCTACAACTCAGGCACAAAGCCTTACCACTCAGTGTTCACCAAGACCTACACTTAGGCTAAACATCCCTACCTCAGCCTACAATCAAGGCCTACACTCAGAGAATAAAATCTCTTACACTCAGGCACAATAGCCCTACCTCAGCCTTTATAAAATAGGCTTACAGCTCAGATCCCTTAGGATACTACAGAAAATAAAGTTTACAAAGTGTTTAACCACAACTTTGAAAGAGAGAGATGAGTTGACTGACTTCTTGATGAGTTCTTGAAAGAACTTTGCAGAGATCAAGCTCCCTTGGCTTTCTTCAAAGCTTCTTGAATTAGAACACAGTATGGTTGAGTCTCCTCTGAAGATGATCTTCTATCAACTTCTGTCTTGAGAATCAGATCTCAATCTGAAACTTACTTCTCAGCCTGGTTCAACAGCTGTTCTTCTTAGAAGGAGCTCTCTCTCTCCAACTTCTTAGATCTTCTCTTGAAGGTCTTCTTCTTTTTTTGTGTTGTTTTTCAATTCATTGATCATTGTTTCTGTCGAAGGAGAAATGTCTATAAATAGTCTTCCTCCAAGGTAATCGGCTGATCCGGTTTCTAACAACCTTCTGACAGCTCTGACAGTTGCAGTTGACCGGTTGAAATGACAGCTGTCAAGTCATCCAGTCACTTCTTGAAATCTCTGTCACTGTCTGAAAGTGTCGAGACAGATAGTCATTATGTGTCGACACAAATAGACTAAGTGTCGACACAAGTAGACTAAGTGTTGACATTAGCCTTGATGGTGTCGACACAACTCCTTGTGTTGTTGTAATAGCTTCTCGACACTGCTTCTTCAGAATGTGTCGACACTGATTCTGTGTGTTGACACAAGCCTTCTGTAGAATGTGTCGACACTGATTGAGTGTGTCGACACAAGTACTTCTTCTTCAATACTTAGTTCATTTCTGCTGTGTGTCGACACAACTCCTTTGTGTCGACACATCTTCTTGTGTTGAGACTTGCTGAGTGTCGACACATCTCCTTTGTGTCGACACATGCCTTCATGTGTTGAAATTTTGCTGAGTGTCGACACATCTCCTTTGTGTCGACACATGCCTTCATGTGTTGAAACTTTGCTGAGTGTCGACACATACTCAGACTGTTGATGAGACTCCTAATCTGGGGCAGCTTCCTCGTAAAGAACAGTAATTTCATGTGTACACCAGATGGAGTAAAGGTTCTATCACAACCTCATTCCATGCTTCCAGTCTCAGTGCCCAATCAGTCAGCAGATTCCTCTGAACTTTTCATTGCACTCATTAAAAATATCAGGTCTTGCACTCAACATATATTGTCTCATTACGTTTCCTATCACACTCTTGCTTCTTCACATAGTGCCTTTGTATATTCTCTTTCATTTGTTTATACTTCATCCTCTGCTTCAAAGTGGGACTGGTTGCAAGAGGATATACTCATCATGGGGATTGATTAGCAAGAAACATTTACCCCTGTAACAAAAATGAACTCTATGAGAGTCGCTATCTTGTGCCGCGTGCAAGGGATAAGATCTTACCCAATTGGATGTGAAGAATGTATTGCTTCATGCAAACTTAGAAGAAGAGGTATATATGTATCTTCCCTCTGGTTTTTCTCCTCACGGTTCTAAAGGGGAAGTATGCAAACTCAACAAAGCTCTTTTTGGTCTGATGAAATCTTCGAGGGCTTGGTTTGGTCATTTTCACAAAGTCATGACCTCTTTTGGATACTAATAAAGTCACGCTAGCTATACTTTGTTTATCAAACATAGGGACATGTTAACGACTCTCATTGCCTTTGTTGGTGACATCGTCATAATAGAAGATGATGTTAAAGAAGTGAAAGTTTTAAAGGGGAATTTTGCGAAGGAGTTTTAAGTAAAAAAATCTAGGAAACTTAAGTATTTTTTGGGGATTGAACTCTATAGATCTAAACATGGTATTTTCATCTTTTAGAGAAAATATATCCTTGATTTACTGGAGCAATTTAGAATGATTGAGTGTAGATTAGTTGATATTCCTTTGGAGGCCAACCACATTCTTGGAAGGGATGATGAGAATCCTATTGAATGTGTTATTGGTTACCAACGTCTTGTCAGGTGGTTAATCTACCTATCTCATACTCGCCCTGACATAGCTTATGCTGTGGGAGTCATTAGCCAATATTTGCAATCCCCAAGGACAAGACATCTCTTTGCTGCTCATATAATCTTGAGGTATTTGAAAACCTCACCAGGAAGAGACATCCTCTTCACCTCTAATACAAAATTGAAAATTGAAATTTATGTTGATGCGGATTGGGCTGGATCTGTTGAAGACATACAATTTACATCTGGGTATTGCTCGCTCGTTGGTGAGAACCTGGTTACTTGGAGATGTAAAAAATAACCCGTTATCTCAAGTTCTAGTGTAGATGTTGAATTTAGTGCTATAACACGACATATATGAAAGATTGTGGCTACACTCCCTTTTGTATGATCTGGGACTAAGTCAGACTAGTCCCACCCGGTTGTATTGTGACAACACAACTGCAATTAGTATTTATTGCCCACAATCTTGTTCAACACAATCACACCAAACATACAGAGGTGACCAAATACTTTTCATCAAAGAAAATATTGAGAAAAAAATTATTTGTACTTCATTTGCTCTTTCAGAGGGACAATTAGCTGATATTCTCACTGAGTTTGAGGGAGAATTTTTTATGGTTTTATTGACAAGTTAGGTATGACAAATATAACACACCCAATTTGAGGGGGAGTGTTAAATTTAATGTTAATTATATTACTCTTCTACATATAAGAGGAGTCCTCATATTATAATTATTATACTTTTATTTTCTTAACATATATATATATATATATCTTTATCTATGTTTATGTATTTGTATATGTAAGCATAGTTTCCTTCTGCATGTAAATATTGTGGTCAACTGTATCCCCCCCCATGCAGAGTACTCCCAAACTGATACTGAGATGACTCCAGTCACTGCCTTTATTCGGATAAATATTTTAGAATCTATGCTGAACGATTAATATCTAATTTGTGAAATTGTTATCATGGTGACTAGTCTGCCTAACAGTTAACTTTACTGTATATATAGCTGTGAAGGGTTGATTATCAAAACTTTGGAAAAAGATGCTACATATGAGCCTTCAAAGCGGTCAAACAACTGGTTAAAATTGAAAAAGGATTATATGGACAGGTGTGTGTTTGCTATGTTATATATATTTTTTATCAAATTTCCATCAGAATTTAATAGTTAGTTTTTAGTTTTCGAAGTGTTTCCTTTTAACAGAACCATCATTGGTAATTTGATATCTGCTATGAACACATTTTGTTTATATAGTCGTTTTGGTTGTTTTATATTCACAGAGATAAGGAAGAAACAAACTTTGAAGTACTTTAAACTTCAAATTTTTATGGTTGTTTTCCGGGAAACAGAAATATTCTGAATTTAATTATTAAATAATATAAAGTTGCTAATAGTTTCAAACTAGATTTGATGTGACTTGATATAATTTTATGTAAGTTGAAACTGAGTTCTGATACCACCTTATGCATTTATTTGTATTTAGGAAATGAAATGGACAATGTTAGTAAATACACATATAGTATCATGTTCATCTTGAATTTCTGGGGAGATAGCATAAAATATTTGGATTCGACAATTGATTCTAGCAACTTGGTAAACAGCTAATCTGTAAGGTATAGCATGTTATGATAATTTTCATGTTAGTTCATTGGATGCATGATTTTTCTCATGATGCCTTTTATATGCATGAACTTTACATGAGAAACTTGCCTTGGAGCAAAGTCCTTATGAAAATAATATTATTAGGGTAAGTTTCTTTCTTTAAGCTTAACAGATATGGAATCCTAGTGATAATGACGCAGTACGAATCTATAGTTTCAAGGAAAATCGATGACCTAACCCTACATGCTATGCAAAGCCCGACGGATTAATCACAATTGGATAATAAATACTAACATCACACGCAAATAATTCACAGCAAGACAAAATATTTTATTAGGGCAATAACAAGCTTAGGCTTTCCTCCGCGTGGAGGGCCAATGCAAGAGCGTGCGACGAATAAACCCTTCCTGCAGTTAGAACAAACATGTAATAAACAACTGTAACAATGTTTTGCGACTGAATACCGATACAAAAACACTACGAATAATAGGGCTGCTGTAAAGATAATAAATCTGAATGTTGGATGACTCAAAGCGGGATGCCGGTGGTGGGATGACTAGATCGGGTAAGGGGAATGCTGGTTGGGGGTGGGGAGGGCTGGATCGTGGAGGATAGGGATTGGATCTAGGCTGGTTTACTCGGATCTATGCAAAACCTGAAGTGGGTGGCTGTTTTGAGGTGGTTCCACGTGAAGGGGGGTGTTGACAGCAATTTGGGAGGGATTGTGTGGCTGGATCTGGGCTGGAATGCCCAGATCAGGTCTGGTTTGGGCTGAAAAACAGCTAGACATTTTTAGGGGGTGCTGGCGGGTGGCCTGAGAAGGGGAATCAGGGCCGACAGGTATGTGGAGAGGGGCGGCGGCGGGTCAGCCCGTTGAAGGGGGATTTGAGGCAGGGCAGCACTGCGCTGAGGGGAAAACCGTGGAGGAGGGCGTGACTGTCTAAAGAGGGGAGAAGTGGCTTTTTTCTTGTGGTGGCCGGCGGCTGGATGTGTGGGAAA
The DNA here is from genome assembly GCA_039583875.1 of Platanthera guangdongensis. Taxonomy (NCBI): domain Eukaryota; kingdom Viridiplantae; phylum Streptophyta; class Magnoliopsida; order Asparagales; family Orchidaceae; genus Platanthera; species Platanthera guangdongensis. The sequence goes on from CM077159.1 coordinate 177,301,435, forward strand.
AACAGGGGCGACGACTGTATGCAGGGGCTGAACAACAAAAAAAGGAAGGGTGGAGGGTGGGGGAGGTGGAAAAATATAGTGATACAAAACCTTACCCAAGGAGTTGTCATCAAGGGTTCACAGAGTCGACACCGCGGAGATCACTGAAATGAGGGGATTTCTTCTCCAAACATTCATCAATCGCCTCAATCAGCCCACTACCTATCTATTTATAATAAAATAAAGGCCAGGGCATCCCACCTTCAACAGTTCTGATTGGCTGGAGGTGGGGCCACCCAAATACATTAAAATACAACACAAACTAATGAAGTAATATATCAAATCAATTCGCAACGCGAATCCTGACACATCTGCGGAGTCCGATCGTCTATCCGGGCACACCATATATGGAAAGTCGCCAATTGGGCCCGAACGGGCCCAAAACTTGTCCTCCACTGCAGGTCCTCATCTCTACTTCTCATCAGATAATTTTGATCATTCAGAAGAGCTATTAACATTGACGCTGATGTATCTCCCTATTTTTGATACCCTTTTTATCCATTACCACTTAACCTATTAATATCATTCTTGAAAGTCGTGAAAGTGATTCGGGTTATGTTAGTGTTAAAATTCCCATGGTGGCATGTAATCATTACTTCTTAGTTTCTTAAGCACTGTATACGCAAGCTGTCAGCGTTTTTGTTGCTGTTGAAGATTAACTTGGTTGCTGATTTCTGTCATTGGTTATCATAAAGACCAATTTTTTCTGTAAGCCTTGTACATGAAGTCAATTTTTTATTTTATTTTGAGTCAGTTTTCCTTAATAAGTTGTTATTTGTTTCTACCACCTTATGCGTAATTATTGTTGATGCAGTGTAGGTGACACTTTAGATCTAGTGCCCATTGCTGCCTTCCATGGCCGTGGAAAGCGCACAGGTATTAATTTTGCAATACTTCAGTTGACCATCTGCTGTCATTCAGTTTGTCAGCTTAGATCTTGTTTCATTGTTGTATTTCTGAACAATATATGTATTTTGATTTTGTTCTGCTGCTATCAATCAAATTTTCTGACACAATGAGTTCTATTTATTTATTTATTTTTGCGTACACTTAATGTCTCTAGCTCTCACAGGAGGTTATGGTTCTTTTCTTCTCGCTTGTTATGATGAACAAAATGAAGAATATCAAAGCATTTGCAACATCGGTAAGGGGATTGATATTCATATTTGTTATTGTTCATCTACAACTTCACTTTCTTTTGATATTGACAAAATAATAATTTGTTATTCTTTAGGTACTGGATTTTCTGAATTGCAGCTTGAAGAAAGGTCCAAAAGTCTTGGCTATAAAATTATATCGAAGCCAAAAGTAAGTCTTTGTACAAAGTAAAATTTTATCACAGCCAAAAGCAAGTCTTTGTACCTCAATGTAGTATGCCAAACTCTTTTATTTTTGTTTTCTTTTTGAACTTGTGGATCTGGTTTACTTCTCGTTTTAGTTATACTTTAGATCTTGATTCAATGAATCTTGACCGACTGCATTTATTTCTGTTTTTCTTTCGGAACTTATGAATCTGGTTTACACCTCATTTCAGCCATACTATAGAGTTGCTGATTCAATGAATCCTGATGTGTGGTTCGAGCCAGCAGAGGTATTTGAAATATGCAATTAAATGATGTTATTTAGATCTTCTAGCAACATAATTTTGATCTTCAGTGTTTTCCATTTTTGATAAAGTCAAAGTATTATATGTTAAGATGGTGGGTATTTTGATAACTGTGTATGGTGCATGCTTTTTCTGTGTTTTTAAAATTGTCAAATCTCCCATTAATGATAGTTATAATGTTTAGCAAATTATCCTCCTAGTATCAAGAATACAAGAATTACTGTTACTCGTTAAGATTTCCAATAGCTAATCCCAAGGAGAGGAGAAGAGAAGAAATTTAAGGAGAAACTCAAGGTGATGGGATCATAGTTCATGGGCGGGCCGACCCGTATCGGAACCTGTTTGGGTTTACTCTCATAGGAGGAATTAGGGTCCGTCGTATGGATGAACCGAGGTTGTCGTAGCGTCGACGGGGAGTGGAGAAACTCTATAGTTAAACGTGTTTGAGCGAGAGTAGTGGCGGGATGGGTGACCTCCCGGAGAAGTCCCTGCGTTGTTCGCTTAACTATAGAATCTCCCTCATCAAAGGGAAGCTGTGGCCTCCAACAACCTGCCAGTGGGCATGAAAATGGATTGGAGTGTACAGTCTGCAAACATATTTAGGCTGACCCTTTCGAGCTGCGTGCTGGGGGTGTCAGCGATCATCCTTTTGAGCTGTGTTTCAGGGAGGCCGTTACAACTCAATCACTTCAAAGGAGTCTGCCGCTCCTGGCCTCCATGCCTCTGCCCTCCTCTGGTTTGGACCTGACCACTATTTATAGGAATCGGGGGATGCCCGGATGGGCAACTTAGGGATTACGGGCTGCCCTAAAAAAGGAGGTCGCGCGGTCAGGGCGGTCACTAAAACGTGTCCGCGACTCGCGGTCAGGGCGATCACCAAAAAGCAGGCCGCGAGCATTCCATGGTTAGGGTGATCACTAGAAAAGAGGTCGCGAACACTCCCAAGGGGGATACCTCGTGGTCAGGGCGATCACCAAAAAGGAGTCCGCGAGCACTCCTGAGGGGTAGACCTTGCGGTCAGGGCAATCAACAAAAAAGAGTCCGCGAGCATTCCCGAGGAGGAGACCTCGCAGTCAGGGCGATCGCCAAAAATGAGGCCGCGAACACTCCCGAGGGGGAGACCTCGCGGTAAACAACAAGCTTCTTTGTTTTTGTTTGGAGGATGGAAGCATTACCATCCAATTAGGGCTTAATTATCTACCATTCTGCCGTGATTACTTTTTGTCTTTGAGGAACTTATTTCATTTAAGTTGTTCTGATGTACAAAGAGCCATAATAATTAAGTAATGGGCTATAAAATTCTACTCTTTTGTTGGTGAATAGTTCATATCTACTAAACTAATTACAGAAATAAACTTCATTTTTAGATGAACTATAGGCTTAAATTTTTTATCAAGACACACGGCCCTATTTTTGAGAAGTAATGACTATATCTGACATCTAATTCTTACTGCACCCATCAAACGTGTGCTACTGTAAGTTCTAAGGTGATGACTGAACGTCTTACTGATGAACAAACTATCCTACTTGTGTGGTTAGTGCTAATTATGGTAGATGTTGGACATTCTTTGTTGCAGTATGATACTTATTTTTTATTTTACATTAGATTATCACTCATTGATATTTTTATTTTGTTCAAGGTCTGGGAAGTAAAGGCAGCTGATTTGAGCATCAGCCCCGTTCATCTTGCGGCTTCTGGTATTGTCGATCCAAATAAGGTTCTAAAAATGCCAATTTGTTCTCAGGGAGCATTACCTTACCAAAATCAAATCAGAGCACCGGCAATATAGATTCTAATTGTAAAATATTTTTAGGGCATCTCTCTTCGATTTCCTCGTCTACAACGTGTTCGGGATGATAAAAACCCAGAACAAGCCACAACGGCCGAGCAGGTATCTGCTTGATGTTATTGTTGCATGGATTACCCTGTTGTAGTTGCACTTATATTTCTTAATGAGATTACAAAACTTACCTGTACCAGGTTGCTGATATGTATCGTGCACAAAAGATAAACCATATTCACAATCAAGAGGAAGAGGATGATGAATGATGTTGCTTCTGATATCAGTCAAGTTCTGTCATTTCGTCAAGGTTGGCATCATACGATACTTGGTAAAATAAACATTCATTCACTGGATTTACTATTAACATATTTTACCGTTTTGTGAAGCAAAAAATGCCGAGGAATTCTTCCTCACGTTTTTAAAATTTCTGATAGAACATTTGTTCCTTCCCGTGCTAACCAGTTTGTCTAATAAATGAAAATCCGATACAATTTGGTCCTCTGACTCTTTTTTTTGTTTGGGAGTATCTTAGTTATCAAAATCTTTTTAAGTTCAACCATCATGCTTTATAAATTAAATCTTCATAGTTTATTACTCTTCAACAACAATCAAATGTAAATAAATATATTGTTTTATTTGCATGCCCTAACTGAACCTACGGTGGATGATGTGACTGTCCTCGTTTTTTTTGACCTTAAGCTTATGGTTTAGAGCTTGGAACAAGGGCTGTAAGATAATTCTCTCTCTTTCTCTCTCTCTCTCTCACACACACACACACACTATCATTTGACATGCTCCATGCAAAATCATGTTAACGCACACACACCAACACCCGACTATCATTCTACAGTTTTGTATAAGTGCAAATTTGGCCTGGGCCCGGTTGCTCGGCTTGGGTTGTCCGGGTTTTATCCTAGTTAGGCCCGGGCCAGGTCCATGCCCTGTCTGCGTCTTTGATGCAGTGGTAGGTCGACTCGGGGCGGACGCTCTAAATGCAACTCTATATGCAATGGAAATTGATGTAATTGCAAGAGGTCCGTTTTAACATTTAACTATAGTAATCGATTATTATAACTGAGCAAAAGCACAAGCATTCACAAACCATGATTAAAGGGAACAAATTTCATTCAACAATCGATAACGACACAATTGATATTTAGCACGCACAGAATAAGCCCTGCAAATCACGCGATGGTCGAACTAATGGCAAATAACAATAAACATCTACTATAGTCAGGTGCCAAATACACAACGCTAGAAAATAAAACTCCAACTGCAACTTAAACACATAGGCGGTGGTGAGTGACGGTTGAATGCAGGCATCCAAGGTCGTTGTGAGCGGGGAAGGCATGGAAGTGGAGTTTTGGGTTGGAGAGGCTCGAATGGTGTATATGACGGGGTAGGGATGTCTGGTTTGTATCGTATGCTTTTGAGATTTCTGACTTATTGCTCGCGAGTAACTGCCCTTGCTCGTGCCTTTCTCTTCATTCTCGCTAACTCGACCTTTCTTCTCGAACTCATTACTCGCTCAAGATGGTTGCTGATGATGTCAGCGCTCGCTGACAGGCTCATGCCATCAACTTCACGGACATCATCTTCAAGAAGTCTGTCACGACCGAGCGAGATCTGGAGGATTTTTGCCAAAGACACCTCCCAGAGGGATACTTGGCCAGGCTCCCTGCCCGGAACGAGCGACTAAACACCTTCCTCGAAGATGAGTTAGTCCCGCCCCTCCGCCACTTCGAAGTCGGCTTGCGACTTCCGTTGTGGCCCGAATATCACCAGATTTTGCGATACTTAGACATCATCCTCACCCAAATCAACCCCAATGGCGTGGCGATGATCATGAGCTTCCTCGGCTTCCCGCGGGAAGAGAGGATCGTGTTTGACCTTTCCGTAATCCGGAAAGTCTTCGCCTTCGCCGCGACTAATGAGGGAGTTATCTTCTTCAGTAGCCATGTTTGCACACTGTTCAGCACGACAAACAAAGTCCACCGGTAGAGCGAGTACCTGGTCGACATCGCCGACGACTTTGAAGGTGTGTCGCGGAATATCTGCCGCGGGATAGCGCGAGCATGGCTCAAGGCATAGAAGGAGGAATTTTAGGTTCAGGACAGACAAAGTGGCGAGTGAGGTAGGCCGGCCCGCACTCGCCCAACGCATCGGGGAGCTTTCCCCCAAGTTAGGAGGGGCAGTCAGGCTCTCGGGCGAGTGTGGTCTTCATCATGCACTCGCCCAAGGCTCATGCCTTGATACACACATAGGAGGGTTTTCGCCAAGACGGGCGAGTGATAGGTAAAACCAGCACTCGCCTGAGAGGCGAGTGCATGGCTCATCCAACATTCGCTGCTTCAGGCGAGTGGTGTTTCTACAGACCATTCGCCCGGTAGGGCCCCGGGGTGAAATTACCTGGATTCCCCTGGAGGTCTGGAGATAACCTTTTTCTACAGCGGAGTTATGCTATTGGCAGACCCAATTAGGCTACGTATAGGGAAATGAGATAGCGGAGTTATGTTGTTGGCAGACCAAGTATAGAAATCTATAAATAGACCCAAGGGGGCATCTTTGGAGGGACAAATTCTCTTAACTTCATCCTCAGGCTTTTCTTAGCAAGCTTTGAGTGTCCTCCAAGGTGCCCAAGCTCAGCATTTGCTTAGGAGGGGAAGCACTCTTAAATATTCCGGGTGTGTGGCGGGACCTCCCCGCTGGGACCTCGCTTCTGTTCCTGAGTTTCTAAGTCTTTGGTCTGGTGTACTCGCTCGAGGGAAGTAAGTGTGAGCCCACACCCCCTTTTGGGACCACCGAACTCCACAGAGACTGATTTCCGGTTTCAACACTTTGGTGCGGTGAGCGTGGAGGGACTGTGACAGATTTGTTACAACCGTCCATAGAAGTGGAAGAGCTAATGCAGATAGAACAATGAAGTGGGAGTGCTGGAACAGAGGATAAGGGCTGGAATGGGTGTAGGACTGCTGGGAATCACTTTCAAAAGACTGAAAATTGGATTTTGGGCTTAACCTGCGCCAGGTGGCTGGAAACGGCGTCTGTGGGATGTGCACATAAGCTGAATGTTGGAAGGGGAGGGGGGGGGGGGGGGGTGGCGGTAGCAGGGAGTGCGGAGTGGAAGGGCTTGGAGTAGGAGTTCGGTTAGGGTTGGCGATGGCCTGCACGGGAGGAAGGAAGTGGGCGGTTTATAAGAGTCCTGGGCACATGAACGAGAGCGGGATGAGTCGTGGGTTGAAGGGACAGGGCTGTGGTGGCTTGGCTATGAGGATTGAGGAGAGGAGGAAGGTATCTTGGAGCCGCACCAAGGAGGGGAAGTGCTGGATTCCTCCGGCGTCGCTGCAGATGAAAATCGCGGAGACTGACGGTTACAAAACTGTCACAAGCCTTCGATAGCCCGCCTTGAACCGTTGCCTGCAATATTTATAACTCTAAAACTAACTAAAGCACCCGAATTGGACGACTCATAATATCCGGGCCGATCAGGCGTCAAATACAACTCAAGAGTCAAGGCATAAAACGTAATATATGAAATTGGCTCGGAGCGACCATCTGAACGCAACCACGGACTCGGAACGTCCGACTGGGTAGCGGATCACCGGATCCCGCGGGAATACACCTGTCGGGTTTTGCGCGCCATCAATATGCCAGAGTTTGAGCCCGGTTAGGCCCGGGATAGGCCATGCTAGGCCTAAGGGGGCACACTAGGCCCCCTTATTCGGCTATGGCCCGACTTGGTGCCCGGGCCGGGCTTAGGCCTGCCCGGGCACTAGACTTAGCCTGGTGCCCGGTGTAAGCCTTCCCTGAGCGGGGCAAACTGGGCAGCCCGGTTATTTCCTGCTGGGGTGGGACAACCCCAAATGTTGGGGCCACTCCCCAACATTTAATACTGTGCTGGCCGCCCTGCTGCCAAATGACACCAAATGGCTGCCATTTGGCCTCTCCTGCTGCCAAATGGTAGGGGAGCCAACCAGGCCCAACCTGGCTGGGCCCGGTCTAAAATCAATGGAGGCTAATGGATATGCAATGATATCCAATAACGTAACCGGCTAAAATCAATGGCCACAATTGAAATTAAAGATGTAAAGAGGACAAAACCCATTTCATGCCCAAACCAGCCACGTATACATTAACTTAAAATTAAAGCAATCAACCCACTGTGTTGAACTTCAACCATGAAGACACAGAAAATAAAGGCCACCACTACAAAACTCTCCATGACAAAATCCACCATGACACGTCATAACAAGAGAAAAACATGAAGATACAAAAATAAGTAAAGTGGTCGTAGAAATATTCGAAGAAGCTCAAAAATCAAATAAAACAAATAAACTTGGCACATCATTGGTGCTTCACTTTTGAATTGCATTCATCATCAGGGAGACTTTATAGGTTCTTTTGTTTAAAGAAAATTTTGGGGTTCACAATAATGTTGCCACACCTTAGCGGAATCGAGCTATTTGTGTGCCTTTTGTCCACACAAAAATGATACCCTTACAGTGTTTTGATTTTGTTAGGTGATGTGGATTTTTAGTTATTGAGTGCAGGCGTGCTTGATTTTTGAAAATCAATCCAGAAGAGATATTGACATGTGGAGGCACATGTGAGTTGCAGTGCATTTTCGTGGGGAATTGGTGAAGTCGACGTGATGTGAGAGTTTGGGGTCCCTTGGAGCGTGTATGAAAATGGCAGTCTCTGATAATGAATAAGTTTGAAGACGACAAGTGACAAGGTCGGTTTGCAGGCAGCGAGTGATAGGAGAATTATACAGGAGAGTTTTGTGAGACATTGCGGAGTAGATGCGATCTGCCATATGCGTGCAATATATTTTGATGAGGATGCATGAAAGTTGACTCGCGGAGAAGCATGAGCGGGGAAGATCTATGAATCATTGTTGTGGTAAGGGAAGAATCCAGATAGAGGGAGAGCCGAAGGAAAAAATTAAGTAAGAAGACGCTGTTGAAAGCCTCTTGGAGGGAAACAGGAGATAGTAAGTAATAAGAAGATCTAAGCCAGGTGGAAGTGTAATCGTTAAGTCATTTCATAAATACATTGACTATAATGGAAGCCTTGAGCTTGACTATAATTGGATTAGTGTTATTTTAACCCGTACCGAACTTCCTGTTTGACCATAAACCAGCCACTTGTCCCACTTGTTTGGTAGATAGATAGCTAGATAGAGATCGAGATAGTGAGAGAGAGATTCTCATTCTCAAAATATCTTACTGTTTCACTGCACATTTTTTCTTCAGAGTATAATTGATTTTTTCCTTCATTCAGCTGAATGAGGGGGAGGGAGACTTTGCTGTACATTTTATCAAGCAGTGTAGCACATGGACAATAAAAATGCTCTCTACCATCCAAAAAGAGCTCAGCATTGAAGTGATTACCACTCAAGTTCAATCTTTACATCTCTCTATTTCCTTCAAATATTTAATGGACACTGAAAGATCTGAAGGGGCAGTGACCTTCTTAGAGGGTACTACCACCTCTCAAGGCCTGAAGGCAGCTTTTATCATTCTCATGTGTTTTTATCTTCACTGCTATTGAGAAGGACCCACAGGGTTGTTTATCAAATATTTAATGTAACTTAAGCTAAAATATCTAAACTGCAATTGGTAAGGACCTAATGGGGCTGTGCTCTTATGATTATCATTGTACCACATTGTCTTCAAACCCTAATTTTTTTTTCTACTGGCTTGCTATTGTTAGGTTGTGGAATGCCAGTAATCTTTTAAATTATTAGTAGTTGATCTTTTTATTAAGAAAGTTTATATTTTGTTATAGGAGTTTATTTGAGATTTCAAAGTGTTATGTTTCAAAATGTGGTAAAAATATATCTAACATCTCTCAAATTCATTAAAAAATGAAGTTAAAAAGACAATTTTATTTTTAAATTCACTGCTAAAACTGATATTATTTGATTACAAATTAATATTAGACGTTATATTTATCTTTCTTAGAAGTACTAGTGATCAATTAAAAATTTTCATATAAATTTCAGCATATGCGCTCTACTATTTTCAAATGAGTTGGAATTAAATTAGGGATGTTTTTGTGTGGCATAAAATATAGAACTAGTAGGTTTTGATTTGCATGCATTTTCTTATTGAAATATGAGTGCGGTTTTCATAATAATTTAGTTGATAAATTCCTTTGATGGAATTTTAATAATCATATCAAACATAAATTTGAGGGGAGCCTTGACACACTAGTTGAGGTGTGTTGTAAGATCTTGAGGTCACGGGTTTGAGACTTGGAAGCAGGTTTGCCTAGAGAAGTTGATAATAAATGGCATGCTATCTATATTTAAATGCAAATATTTAAATTTATATTTAATATATGGTGAGCTTAATAGTCAAATATAGCTTTATTGTTTTAACCTAATGACTTTATGTATATTATAATTTACAACAACACTCAAGCCTTTATCCCACTATAGTGGTGTCAGCTATATGGATCCTTTGTCGCCATTGTGCCATATCTTTTGTCATAATCTCACTAATGCGTAAGTACATTATGTCTTTCTTTATAGTTTCATTTCAAGTCTTTATTGGTCTACCCCTCTCTTGTTTAACATGCCTAGTGACTAGACTCACAACGCCTAATAGGTGCCTCTAATGGTCTCCTTTGTACGTGTCCAAACCATTTTAGACGAGCTTCTCACATCTTCTCTACAATTTGTGCTACTCCTGTCTTCTCCCTGATAAATTCATTCTTAATTTTATTCAATCTCGTGTGTCCGCACATCCACCTAAGCATTCTCATCTCCACAACTCTCATTTTTTGCTCATGTACACAATTCAATGTCCAACACGAAGAACCATAGAGCATCGTGGGTCTAATTAGAGTACGGTAAAACTTGACCTTAAGTTTTAGTGGTACTTTACGATCACATAAGATTCCTGACGCGGCTCTCCACTTCAACCAACCCGCTTGGATTCTGTGTCACATCTTTATCAATACCTAGGTCGTTTTGAACTATCGATCCAAGATATTTAAAACGCTCAATACGGGAAATATCTTGATCACCCAACTTAATAATGAAGTCATCCGTTCTTGTACTGCTAAATTTAAGCTTCATATACTCCGTCTTTGCCCTGCTCAACCTAAAACCTTTCTTTTCTAAAGTATCTCGCCAAGATTCAAGTTTTACGTTTACACCCTCGCACATCTCATCAACCAAAATGATATCATCCGCAAACAATAAACATCATGGTATTGCTTGTTGGATATGTCTGGTGAGCTCATCTAAGATAAGGGTAAAGAGATATGACTTAAAGCTGAACCTTGATGTAAGCCAACAATGATAGGGAATTCCCGTGTTAATCGTCCCGATGTCCTCACTCTTGTCATTGAATTTGTATACATATCTTTGATTATGTTAATATGAAACATTTACACCTTTCTCATGTCTTCTCAAGATCAATAAACAACATATGCAAATCTTGTTTTATTTCTCGATAGTTGTCAATGAGTTTTCTCAAGAGATGTATAGCTTCCATGGTCAACCTCCCTGGCATGAATACAAATTGATTCTCCGAGATGTTAGTCTCCCGTTTTACTCTTCTTTCTATTACTCTGTAATTAACACAATTTTGTATATCTCCTTTATTCTTATACAAAAGGTATCAAGATACTCTCTCAATTGGTTTGACATCCTTTTTGACTTCAATATCATATTGAAAAAACATGTAAGACATAAAATTCCTTCATTTCCTAAACATTTTCATACTTCGATGGGTATATCGTCTGACCCAATCGTCTTTCCATTTTTCATCTTATTTAGAGCATCTTTTACCTCTGATACTTGAATTTTACGATAAAACATTATGTTCATATTCTCCTCTGATTTATTTAACTCTTACAAGTTCAATTCATTGTCATTTGTTTCATTATAGAATCGATAAAAGTATTTTTTTCCATCGCTTTTTAATATCCACATCATCTGTCAAAACTATATCTGTCGCATCCTTTATGCATTTTACTTGACTTAAATCTCTTGTTTTCCTTTCTCTAGCTCGAGCAATTTTATATATGTCACGTTCTCCATCTTTGATATATAGTTGCTTATAAAATTCTTCATAAGCTTGACTTCTTGCTTTACTTACTGTGCATTTAGTTTTTTTTTGATGACTTTATACCTGACTATGTTTTTATCATTCCTACAAGCGTAAAATGATTTATAGCTGGCCCTCTTTGTCCTCACTTTGTCTTGCACTTACTCTTTCCATCACTAAAATTATTTATTTGGGGGCGCATGATCTTTTGATACTCCAAATACGTTCTTTCCACTTATCCTTAAATGTGAAGACATTACTTCTCATGAGACATTAGGATCAACATAAGGGTCATCAACTAGTTGTTTCATAACTACCATCTTGAAAGCAATCTATTTTTACATCTTCAAGTTCCACCACCGAATTTTTTGCAACATTTTTGTTCTTGTCTTAAATTTATTATATTTAATTTGTACATCTAACACCACTAACCTATGTTGTGTTGTCAATCTTTCTCCTTGTATGACTTTGCAATCCTTACGAATCATTTTATCCATTTTGCGAGTCATAAAATAATCAATTTGTGACTTATTTGGTGCGCTTTTAAATGTAATTAAGTATTCTTCCCTCTTTATGAAAAGCGTATTTGATACAATTAGTTCATGTGCTATGACAAAGTCTAAAATAGTTCGTCATTCTTCATTTTTTTCTACATATCCATATTCTCCAAGAACGACTGTGTAATCTACATTTTCCTTCCCTATATGTCCATTTAAGTCTCCTCCTGTGAAATTCTTCTCTCTTTGTGAGATTTCTCTTACTAAATCATCTAAGTCTCCCGAAAATTGCACTTTAATAGTTTCACTTAATCCTACTTATAGTGCGTAAGCACTGACCACATTAATAATTTCCTTTCCTATGACCAATTTAAAAGCTAAGATTCTATCACCTTTTCTACTTACCCCAACAACTTCATCCTTCCAAGGAGTATCTACAATAATACCTACTCCACTGCTTGTTTTATTTTTTCCCGTGTACCATAATTTAAAACCTGAATTATCTAAAAAATTAGCTTTCTCATCCACCCATCTAGTCTCTTATAGACATAAAATATTTATTCTTCTCCTAATCATCGTATCCACTACTTCCATCGCTTTTCCCATTAACGTACCTAAATTCCAACTTCGAAACCTAAGTCGATCACAATTCATATGACATACTTCCCTACGATGTCTAATATTTGAGGACTTTTGCTTATTTAACACTACACCCAAGTTCTCTTGGAGGTGCAGCGGTCCTTGCCAAGACGCCACATTCGAACCATACGACGTGGACTCTTGCATATTTAATACTACACCCAAGTCCCGGAGATGCAACAGATCTTGCCAAAACACCACATTCGGACCATGCGACGTGTTGCTTAAGGGAACAACCTAGCTTTTGCACAATTTCTCAAAAGATTCATATTCATAAGGATGACTAAATTTTACGCTATCTACCTAACACAACACTCATTATTTTTCATTTGGGCTTGGGACAGACATTGGCCGGTTTAACGTATATTATAATATATTAAAAAAATTAAAATATAATGTTGATTCAAATAATAACGAAGAAAATCAATAAATTCAAAAAAGTTAGTAATACTTCTATACTTATGGTAAGTTGTCATTAGACATTAGCAATATTTTAAAGAAAGTCTATTATAAAATGTATTATCAATATTTTCAAAAAACTACCATTAAAAATTTATCATTAAACTTATCAATTTTATTAAAATAAATTGATTTGACATGCGCAATAATAATTTTTTTTCAACAAAATTAGAAAAGTAATGTAAAATTATTTTTCACATTATTTAATTTATATCATTTATTTTAAGGTGAATTAATTAACAGATATGAACAGAGTCCTATGCCTATCACAATCAAAATACTACCACAATTAGCCGTAGAAGTGAAGCCACATGCCTCTCACTCGTTTAATAAATGAGATGCTGCAAAATAAATCTTGAAAACTGCTATTAATATTTAAATGCAATAATTCAAATTTATACTTAATACGTGTGAAACTGATTTTGCGATTTATTTAGGATTTATGATTTAGAATTTATGCTCCATTTAGCCTGATAGATAACACTCATGAACACAGTGATTATGAATTGTTCATGAATGCTCAACACCACCTAAGGAACTTCATCCATTTTTATGTTCAAAATTATTAATGTCTTTCCAAACATGTGCATTAAATGATAGTGGAGTTTTTGTCCAAATTCACAAGAGCCAAAAAACTGTGCCAAACAAAGCTTTAATAAGTGGGAGATGCTTCAAAATATAATTTTGAAAACTGCATAGCTCAGTCCTGACAAGATATTGAGAGGTATTATGCATAATAATAGAAATTCATATATAGTTTTATTATCACCGAGACCTTGCAAAGATATTCAAAAGTATTCAATGGATACAACCTGTAATAATGCAAAATTAAAAGAAGAAATTTCTAAACAAGTTTTCAACAAGTTTTCTAAACAACCATTACTAGGCATGTTATAAACAAAAGTAAGAAATTTAAGGAATTATTTGGAGTGGTGCAGCTCCACTGCAGCTTCACGTGTTGACTAATAGGCTTCGTTTGGCATGGCTTATTTGCTCCGGTGATTTTAGTCAAAAGCGCCATTAAAGCTTTGTATGGAGCGGATGTCTCTGCCACCATGTGAGCCATCAAAAGCTGAGCGTAAATGCGGCGATCTTTCGAGAACGGTGCGAAAAATACCAGTCAAGTGGATGACGGACGAATGTTCGCCTATGGGGAAATGCCGTGCGGCATTGCCAAATAGATGCCAAATATATCACGACCAATTATCACTTCAGCGTATGAACTGTAACATTAACAACTTAACCAAATTTGCTAACTAATATTATAATAAACAATAGATTCCCAAAGTAAAAACTTTGGGAAAAAATAACTTACACACATTTGACATTGAAGAAACTGGAAGATCAAAGAATAACAACATTAAACAATACATTGAATCAATATAATGTTTGCTGTAGCTGTTAAACTCTCCGGAAAATTCCTGAAAATATTCAGAAAAATCCTAATTCCATCTAATAAATTCGGGCTGGAGGGCTTCAAATAAGCCGCGGGGCCTAAAACTATTTACAGAAAATCAAGGGGCACACTCAATGCCGATAGAATTGATCAAACAATGTTGGTTAAATGGAAAGCCTCTACCCCATACCTGTACTAAAATCATGTGTTCCATAATTTATATTCATCCACGCTGAGTGGAAGTTCTCTCGAGAATTCGAACTTGAAGTGATTTTTCCACGAAGAGAATCAAAATGAATATCCTCCGAAGCATTTTGATCACCTCATCGCAGTTTCTTTTACAAAAGATCGCCCTCCTGAGCTGCTGGAGCGAAACCGCATTTTGCGGAAACGAATGTGAGGGAGACTGAAAGCACAAATTACGTCTGAAACACAGTTTCTGCCTCACCTGTACTCAAGGTGAATGTTTAAGAATCTAGCATTCTCTTTGCTCTGAGACAGAGTGATGGACCCTTCTATAATTTGATTTTGCTTCAGATCTATTGGTTCATAGAAGTAGATCAGGGTCTGCAAGAAGTTATTTATTAAGAAGGGAATGCACATCTAAATTTCAAAACCAAACAGTAAAGAGCCTCTACTTTTTCTAAGCGGGATAGAGAAGTAAATTTATATTAGAAAAATAGCAAATCACATCTATGTGTAAACAATATAATATGTACTCTAATCTAAATATCATGGACAATCAGTTTGGGATGAATCACAAATTTTCTCAATGATAAAAGTCAAAAATGTATCTAAGCTTAATTAAAGCAGTTCACAGGTGTAGGTGTCGGTGAGATCAGCTTTTGGAGGAAGCGGCGAGCTCTAGAATTGAGAAGGCAGTGAGCTTTGCTCTTGAAGGAGGCAAGTATTAAAGGAGAGCAAGCCTTGGCGAGATCAGGCGCTGGATGAATTGGCAAGCTCTGCGGTTGGAGGAGTCGTTCTTGGTGCTGGAGAGCAAGCATCAGCTCTGTGCTGAGGCGGCGAGCGCACCGGGAGTTTATAAAAGGTGGGGCGAGGGATTTTGAGCGATGGAGCAACAAAGGAATTTGGCGAGCGCTGGAGCAACAGAGGAATTTGGCGAGCGCTGGGAGGTTCAACGAGCTTAAAATATGATCTCGGCCATCACAGTGGGCTCAAATCTATAAGTTCAAGTGGCATGCTGATTTTGCGGAAAGCGGAAGGGAGAGCTCAATCATTGAGAGTTTTACTTTAGAAATTATATTGCTCCGAAACCATGTAAAGTTACGAGAGCAAAGACGTAATAATTTTATTGCTTCTCTTAAAAAGAATACAAGTACATGTACACATATTTATAGAAGTGACACCTTAACTCCAAAATCACAGTGTGGGACAAAACTATACAAGATTATCATGATGGGTCATAGAGGTGGGCCTTTACATGGGCTTAATACAAGTTTTTCTATAAATAAAAAAGTATTCATAAATAATTGGGGTATTCTAGCTACTGCTGAAGATTACCTGCTGCCAGTGGGTCGGATCATCCTCGGGAGCAGTAGATAGCACAATAGCCTCATTGGACTTGATCCGTTTCTTACACGTGTTATTGGGATGTAAAATCAACTCTGAAGATGATCTTTCAAAGTCTTGTACATGCTGATTGGAAGGAATATGAGGCCCGTCAAATTCAACATCAAACCATAAGGCAAAACCATGCAGCGGGGCTGCCATTAAAAGGGAAAAAAGAGTCATTCTTTCTCTTAGGTTTTTTTATCAGTAATATAAGAGCATGAAAAAAATAAAGGGATCAAGTGAAAACACAAGATCAAACGGAATATTCCCAAATGAAATGTGATTTATTTCTGTAGAGAATTACGACAGGAGACAAAGAAAATAAATATTTTATTAATTTTTCATGTATTTCTAATGATTACAACATAAATATTTGTACATATATATATAGGAGAAAGGAAAATCTAAACATCATCCTAAGGTGTGAGACTTATCTAACTTTACATGGGACAATTAAATGAGTTTTTTTTACAAGTTATTCGACAATTCCCCGCAAGCTTGAGCATACAAATCGTAGGAACCAAGCTTAGACAAGAACTAAAAATATAGTGGTTGAGATAAGACTTTGGTAAGAATATCAGCGATTTGTTCTGCAGTAGGAACATGTCTCAAATCCAATATTCTTAGTTGAACCTTTTTCCATAATAAAGTGACAATCGATCTCGATATGTTTGGTACGTTCATGGAACACAAGATTTTTGACAATATAAATAACAATTTGACTATCACAGAACAAGATGTCAAGAGAGGAGCGTTTGACACACAAGTTACCTAGAAGGCTTTCTAGACATGTGAGTTCAGAGACGACAGAGACCAATGATCGATACTTAGTTTCTGCAGATGAGCGTGCGACGACAAATTGCTTCTTGCCTCGCCAGGTAACAAGATGTCCGCCAAAGTGTGTGTAAAAATTATTTGTGGAACGACGATCATCCAAGGATCCAACATAATCAACATCATAGTGCACAATGAGAGTTAAATATAAGGAGGGCTTATATACGAGCCATTGTCCAGGAGCAGACTTCAGGTATCGGAGAATGCGCTTAACTAACTGGAGATGATAGGTCCGTGGAGCATGCATAAACCGATTGGCAACCCCACAACAAAGGATATATCGGGTCTTGTAACTGTCAGATAGATTAGCTTTCCCACAAGATGCCGATAGTATTCAAGGTTTGGTAGGAGCATAATAGAATCAGAGGAACAAGCACATAGCTTGTGATTGACATACTCGATTGTGTCAGCTAGCTTGCAGCCAGAGTAGTCAGCGTCATGAAAAAGAACAATACAATACTTTATTTTAGATAGAACAAGGCCACCAGGACGACGATCTACCTCGATACCAAGAAAGTATCGGAGATTCCCCAAATCTTTGGTCTGAAAAACGGATGCCAAGTGCTCCATGATCATGTGGATGCCTTTTGAATCATCACCTGTAATTAAAATGCCAACAACATAAACCAAAGTATCACAGTGTCTGTCGGACAATGACAGGTGAAGAGAGAGAAGTCAGCCAAGCTTTGAGTAAACCCAACATCACTAACAGCCTGACTGAACTTGTCAAACCCATACCCTAGGAGACTGTTTGAGATAATAGAGAGATTTCTTGAAGTGACACACATGTGACTCCCCCGTGGTCTCAAAGCCGGGAGGTTGATGCATGCAGACAGTCTCATCAAGATCACCATTGAAAAAGACATTTTTGACGTCCAACTAATGCAATAGCCAATGATGATGAACGACCAGAGAGATCAAGACACAAACAATGTATAGCTTTGCAATATGGGAGGTCTCTTCGTAGTCAAAGCCGTGTTGTTGAATAAAACCACGGGCGACAAGATGAGCTTTTAGTCGTTCAACCGTTCCATTTGGAGCATGTTTGATGGTAAAGACCCATTTGCAGCTCACACATGTCTGGCCAGGAGGGAGATGGACAAGATCCTAGATGTGATTGGCGTAGAGAGCAACCATTTATTCTTCTATAGTCGCCCGCCACTCCGGATGTTAAAGAGCCTCCTGCAAAGTAGGGGTGAAAACAGACGACAACGAGATCGCAATTGTGTTAAGTATCGAAGATAATCGATGCAAAAAAACAAAATTATTGATGGGGTGAGATGTAGAAGGCGTGTCCGGGTCAACATATCACATAGCTTCATTAGTAGGAGGTAACGACCTCGGGGTATCAGAGCGAGGAAGACGATGAGTGTACACACAGAGAAGAGGAGATGGGTTGGTGGGTCCAGTGGAGGGTGTGGGAAGAAGAGGTGGTTCAGGAGAGGTGACAAGAATGGCAGGACGTGGTAGGAGAGGAGGTGCAAGAGAGGCCAGAGGTGACGAGTGAAAATGCCGATCTTCGAGGGAAGTTACATCCGTACTCGTTCCTAATTTGCGAGTGGAAGGATAATAACAGACATAATCTTTATGGGTGCATGAGTAACCAACAAACATATACTTAGTAGCGCAAGGATCAAGTTTGTCAGTTGTAGAGCCAAGAGAGTGAACATAGCAGGTGCAGATAAAGATACGAGGCGTTATAGGAAAGGGAGAGGTGGAGGGGAAGAGAAGACAGAAGAGAGTGACAAAATTGAGAATGAAGGAGGGTATGTGATTGATGAGATAGCAGGTGAAGGACACTACAAAATATCAATAGACCTTAGGCAACTGCATTTGAAACATAAGTGAACGAGCAACATCCAGGAGATGACAGTTCTTGCGCTCAACAAAGCCATTATGTTGTGGTGTGTAAGCATAAGAGGTTCGGTGGAGGATACCAAACTCAATACAAAGGTTTTGAAAAACAAGACTCGTATACTTGTGTGCATTATCAGTACGATGAGTTTTAATAGTGGCAGAGAACTTAGTATGTATCTCAACATTAAAGGTTTGGAAGACACGGACTAATTTAGAGCGATCGCAAAGTAAGTACAACTAGGTCATACGGGAGTAATCATCAATAAAGGTAAGAAAATAGCGATAACCAGAAACACTAGCCATTTTATAGGGACCCCAAATGTCTGAATGTACTAAAACAAAAAAGGAGCATTGTTCCGAGGACAATGAAAAAAAAGAAGAACAATGTTGCTTGCCGAAGATGCAAGATTCACAATTGAAGTCGGTGAAGGGTAGATATGGAAGAGTCTTCTTCAAAATGGGGAGAGAAGCATGCCCAAGACATCGATGCCAGTCAACTGAGTAATATAAGAGAGAGCGGTGGAGGAAATATCCAAGGTGTACAACCCGCTAGAAAATCGCCCTCTACCAATGTTCTGTGTCTGTCGATCTTGCACAATAAAGGAGGAAGAAAATGTTACAGAGCAGTCAAGGTCCTGAGTAAGGCGAGTGACAAAAAGAAGATTAAAATGAAAGCCTGAAACATGAGGAACAAAGAGAAGAGAGAGAGATGAAATCAGATCCATATTGCTAAAACCATGAACGGGTGTCACCATTGGCCACAGTGATGAACCTAATACAAGAAATGTTCAAGTACTGAGGAGACTTATATGGAATAATATGATTGGTGTCCCAAGAGTCCATAATCCAAGTTGGGCTATGGGATAAATAGGAGATACCCTCATTGGAGATGGTCGCAACCGAGCAAGAAGACCGACTAAGCAGGCCCTGAAGATTCTGGAGCTCAACACGTAATGCAACAACGTCAGGGGAAGAAATAGT
This sequence comes from Platanthera guangdongensis, assembly GCA_039583875.1. Classification (NCBI taxonomy): domain Eukaryota; kingdom Viridiplantae; phylum Streptophyta; class Magnoliopsida; order Asparagales; family Orchidaceae; genus Platanthera; species Platanthera guangdongensis. Next base: position 177,321,162 of record CM077159.1, read on the forward strand.
GGGACTAGCAATCACCATAGACGCAAGGCATGTAGGAGCGACACCATGCTTACTGTTGGAAGAGCCCAAAGCTTGTATGTATTGTTTCAGTATGTAAATACAAGGAGAGAATACAAATATATAGGAGAGAAGAGAGAAGAATAAATCCTATACGTGATGTGGGACTAAAGAAGGAGAGGAAAAATGGGCCACCAAATGGGCCTTTTACATGGGCTTTTCTAATACTCCCCCGCAAGCTGGAGCGTACAAGTCGTATGCGCCAAGCTTGGATAGGCACTGATAGAAGAGGGTACTAGGTAGAGCCTTGGTGAGGATGTCAGCAACCTGTTCAGTACCCGGAACATGCTTGAGCTCGATCTTCTTCATGTGGACTTTCTCTCGGATGAAATGACAATCTACCTCAATATGCTTCGTTCTTTCATGGAAGACCGGGTTTTTGGCAATATGTATGGCAGCTTGACTGTCACAAAGGAGGAGAGCTGGTGAAGGTAGTTTAACTCCAAGGTCGGTAAGGAGACTCTCAATCCATGTGAGTTCAGAGACCACAGCAGCCATTGCCCGATATTCTGCTTCTGCTGAGGATCGAGCAACCACCGCTTGTTTTTTGCTTCGCCAAGTAATCAGATGTCCTCCAAAATAAGTGCAAAAACCGCTAGTAGATCGTCGATCGTCGAGGGAGCCAGCGTAGTCGGCATCAGAGTATGCCACTAGTGTAGGAATGGAAGATGAGGTTTTGTATACAAGTCCTTGGCCAGGAGCTGTCTTAAGATATCTGAGAATGCGTTCCACAGCCTGGAGATGAGAGCTTCGAGGAGAGTGCATATAGCGACTCACAAGTCCCACAGCGAAAGATATATCAGGTCTTGTAACTGTTAGGTAGATAAGCTTCCCAACGAGACGACGGTAATATTCTGGATTTGGTAGAAGCGAATCAGAATCTGAGCCCTGAGCACATATTTTGTGCTTTGCATCCATGGGAGTGTTAATAGGTTTGCAACCAGAGTAGCCTGCATCATGAAGAAGATCCAGGCAATATTTGCGCTGAGAGAGAACCAACCCATCTGACCGTCTGGCCACTTCCAGACCGAGGAAGTACCGAAGAGGACCCAGATCTTTAGTTTGGAAGACGGAGCTCAGATGTAGCTTAACGGCCTGTATGCCGTCCAAGTCGCTGCCAGTAATAATGATGTCGTCGACATATACCAACAGGAGAACCGTACCAGTGGCTTGGTGACGAGTAAACAATGAGAAGTCAGCCGAGCTGCGAGTGAAGCCAATGTCCCGGAGAGCTTTGCTGAACTTGTCGAACCATGCCCGAGGGGATTGTTTGAGACCATATAGAGATTTGAGAAGATGACAAACCCGTGACTCCCCCGTGGTCTCAAACCCGGGAGGTTGTTGCATGTAAACCGTTTCCTGAAGGTCGCCGTTCAGGAAAGCGTTCTTGACGTCGAGTTGAAACAAGGGCCACTGGCGATGGACAGCCACAGAGAGGAGAATGCGGACCGTGTTGAGCTTAGCGACCGGAGAGAAGGTCTCGTCATAGTCCAGCCCCGGTTGCTGGGTGAAGCCACGAGCAACCAACCGAGCTTTGAGGCGATCAATGGTCCCATCAGGAGCATGTTTAATGACGAAAACCCATTTGCACCCAACGGGTTTCTGGCCGGGAGGAAGGGGCACCAGGGTCCAGGTCTGGTTGGCCCAAAGAGCAGTCATCTCTTCTTCCATGGCCGCACGCCACCCAGGATGTTGAAGAGCGTCCTGGACAGAAGTAGGAAGAGAGACCGAGGAGAGCGAAGTAGCCAAGGCCTGAAGAGGTGGAGAGAGGCGGTGGAGAGAAACATAATCCGCCATTGGATGAGCGGTAGAGGCCGACACCGGAGCAGCAGAACACGGAGAAGCTGAGGTCGAAGCCGACTGCAGAGGAGCAACGGGAGGAAGAGGGCGACGAGTATAGACCCGAATAACTGGGGGTCGAGGAGGGTCAACAGTGGGAGGAGGCGGAGGGATGGTGGGAGTTGAGTGGACGTGGATCACTGGCCGGGGAAGGGAGGGTGTTGTAGGAGGTGGTGGTAGAAGTGGTGGCAAAGGAGGAGGGAAGAAGGGTTGATCCTCCCGGAAAGTAACATCAGCCGAAACAGAAACCTTCCGGGTGACCGGAGAGTAACAAACATAGCCCTTTTGGGTACGGGAGTAGCCGACAAAAATGTGTTTGGCCGCACGGGGATCCAGTTTGTCAAGAGTGGGGCCCAGGTTATGGACAAAGCATGTACATCCAAAAACCCGGGGGGTGAGGGGGAAGGCGGGTGTGGAGGGAAAAAGAAGGCTGAAGGGGGTAGCGTTCTGGAGAACGGGAGAGGGGAGACGGTTGATAAGAAAACATGCTGTGGACACCGCAAAATTCCAGAAGACTTTGGGAACGTGCATGTGAAGCATGAGAGAGCGAGCCACATCGAGCAAGTGGCGGTTCTTGCGTTCGGCGACCCCGTTTTGTTGAGGGGTGTAGGGACAAGAGGTCTGGTGAACAATACCGAAGTTTGCGCAGAGAGTGGCAAACTCGTGGCTAGTATATTCCCGTGCATTATCAGAGCGGAAAGTTTTAATGGTGGTAGAGAATTGCGTACGAGTCTCTAACACAAACGCCTGAAAGACACGAGGAAGCTCAGAGCGATCATGCAGGAGATACAACCAAGTAGTACGAGAGTAATCATCAATAAATGTTAGAAAATAGCGATAACCAGAAATGCTAGAAACTTTATAGGGTCCCCAAATATCAGAATGTATTAAATCAAATGGAGCAGAGCTCCTAGTACAATGAGCTGGATAAGAAGAGCGAGTCTGTTTGCCAATAATACAAGAATCACATTTAAAACCAGAAAGAGAAAGGTCGGGAAGCGCCTTCTGCAGGATAGGTAGAGGGGCATGCCCAAGCCGACAATGCCAATCAGACGAGGAAACGGAGGAAAGGGATGTGGGAGAGACATCGAGGAGGTAAAGCTCGTTCTGCAGCCGACCCCTACCAATGGTAATCCGCGTCTGCCAATCCTGTATCAAAAAACCAGAAGAGGTGAAGGTGATAAAGCAATTCATATCAGTAGTAAGACGACCAACAAAGAGTAAATTAAAAGGTGAGGCTGGCACATAAAGAACGGAGCGAAGAGAGAGAGAGGGAGGAAGGAGGAGATCCGCGCAGCCGGAGACCGGGACAAGCGCACCATTGGCCACAGTAATAGACGGGGGGTGAGCAGCAGCAGAGAACTGGGGCGGCCGTATGGAAGTGATGTGGTGGGTGGCTCCCGAGTCCAGGATCCAGCGAGAGCTGGAAGAGAGACAGGCAGTACCTGCAGCGGAGGTGGAGACAATACCTGCATGGGAGGTGGAGGCATGGGAAGCAGAAGGGGGGTTGAGGAGCCCCTGGAGTTGTTGCAGCTGAAGGCGAAGAGCCTCAAGATCCGTACCAGTCGGAGGAGAGCTATCGGTAAGAGCAGCAGTAGGCGGGCGAGGGGGGTAGCCATGTTTCTTGTGACAAACGGCTTCAGTATGGCCATCCCGGCCACAGTAGGTGCACTTGGGCCGTCCGCGGCCACCACGGCCCCGCCCACGGGAGCCCGTACGGCCACCCCGAGGAAAGGAGGGTTGTGGGAGTAAAGGAGGAAGGGCCTGCTGAAGAAGGGTCGGCGAGGGTGGTGCAGGAGCCTCCGGTGGAGGTGGTACGCGAAGTAGCATCGAGCAGACATCAGAGAAAGAAGGGGTAGTGGGTGAAGCCAGAACCTGGGCCCGAATACTGTGTAGGTGTGGCGGGACGCGAGCCATAATCATAGCAATACAAACAGCCTCCTTCTGGGCGCGTTGGGCAGCGAGATCAGTAGTCGCGGGCTGGTGCTGAATCCAGGCTTCCGTGAGAGTTTTAGCACGGGCCACGAAGGAGGTCATGTCCAGAGCTTTGCCAACATCCAAGGCTTGAAGATCAGTGAGGATGTCAAAAAGGTGTTGAAGGCTGTCCTTCCCGGAGTACAACGAATGAAGTTCATCCCACATGGCTTTAGCAGTCTCATGATACATGATCATCTGGTACGGCTCACCCTCGACCGAGTTCAGGATCCAGGTCTGGACACGACCGTCATTGCGGAGCCAATCATCAGTAGAAGGAGTTGGTGGGCCCTGGGTAAGGTGACGGGCAAGGCCCTTGGCCTGTAAGACCCGGCGGACAGAGTGGACCCAGGGGATGAAGTTGGCCTTGCCAGAGAGAGAAATAGTAGTAATCCGAAGCTCATCTCGAAGTTCGAGAGGAGCCACGTGGTCGGCAGAGGGTTGAGCGGTAGTGGAGTCGCTGGAGGACATGGCGACTGAAGAGCAGCAGACAGCAGGGCTCGGAGAGAAAGGAGGGCCCGCAGCGGTCTGGAGGTCGCGGCGGTCTGGAGGTCGCGGCGGTCTGGAGGTCGCGGCGGTCTGGAGGTCGCGGCGAGCTGGGGCAGGTCGCGGCAGAGGTCGCGACAGAGGTCGCGGCGAACTGTGGGCAGGTCGCTGGAAGAGGAGCGCAGTGGATACAAGCAGAGCCCGCAGCGGACAGGAGCAGTCCGCAAGAGAAGGCGGAGAGAGAGAGAGAGTCCGCGAGCAGAGGCTCGAGCGGACAGAAAAAGAGCGAGCTAGAGGGAGCAGTCCGCGAGCAAAGAGGCTCAAGCGGATACAAGCAGAGCCCGCAGCGAGAGAGAGAGAAGCTAGAGGGAGCAGTCCGCGAGCAAAGAAGCTCGAGCGGATACAAGCAGAGCCCGCAGCGAGAGAGAGAGAGAAGCTAGAGGGAGCAGTCCGCGAGCAAAGAGGCTCGAGCGGATACAGGCAGAGCCCGCAGCGGACAGGAATGATCGTCCGGAGCGGATAAAGAGGTGGGCCCCACGAGCCAGAGCAGAAGATGGCTATAAGAAGCCTGAGGAGGGTGGAACCACGGAGGGAGAGAAGGGAAGCGGAATCAGAAGGGCAGTCTGCACGAGACCGGAGCGGATGCAGGAAGGCAGTCCGCACGAGACCGGAGCGGACAGGAATGCAGTCCGCAGGGTAGCCGGGCGGACAGAAGCAAGGGGCAGTCCGCAGGAGACCGGGCGGACAGAGAAAGGGCAGTCCGCGGCTAGACGCAACCTGGCTCTGATGCCATGTTGGAAGAGCCCAAAGCTTGTATGTATTGTTTCAGTATGTAAATACAAGGAGAGAATACAAATATATAGGAGAGAAGAGAGAAGAATAAATCCTATACATGATGTGGGACTAAAGAAGGAGAGGAAAAATGGGCCACCAAATGGGCCTTTTACATGGGCTTTTCTAATACTTACGATAACAAGTAGCCTAAGGATGACCTTCCTGACAACAGTAGGTGCACTTGGAACGCAGCCTACTGGATCGTTCTCTCCCCTGAGAGCCGCTGCGACCTCCACGAGTCGACGGAGGAGGGAGGTGAGTAGTAGGAGACTGTTGAAGAATAGTTGGAGAGACAGTGTCGGTACAATCAGGAGGTGGTCTCACCTTTAAGAGCATGTAGCATACATTGGAGAGAGAGGGCAGGGAGGAGGATGGGAGGATATTGGCAAGGACGCTGTGAAGATGTGGGGGAACACGGTCGATCATCATGGCTATGCCGACAACTTCTTTCGAAGCTCGTTGGGCAGCAAGATCCGGCATGAGAGGTTGATGTTGAATCCAGGCTTCAATGAGAGTCTTAGACCGCACAATAAAGGAAGTCAGGTATCCATCCACCCTTGGATCAAGAGAATGGAGATTGGTGAAGATGTCAAACAGGTGTTGCAAACTGGCCATGTTGGAGTATAAGGAGGGAAGTTTATCCCACATAGCTTTGACCGTTTGATGATACATGGCTATTCGGTATGGTTCACTGTCCATTGAGTTCAGAATTCATGTCTGGACGTGCTCATCATCTCAGAGTTAGTCCTCGATGGGGGTCGTAGGTTGTGCCGTGGTAAAATGAAGAAGAAGTCCCATGGTTTGGATGACACGATGCACAGAGTGGACCTACTCTACAAAATATTTCCGACCACTACGAGAAATAGTGGTTATCCAGAGCTCATCCTGAACTTCATAGGGATTAGTCACAACACGAGCTGGAAGAGAGAGACATCATTCAAGGCCATGACCATTGACCGCCGAGATTGGATATCAAGGAGAGGAGCGTGGCAAGAGTGGTTAGGAACTGGCGAACAGGGAAACAGGCGCTTGGGAGAACAAGCGGGCAGGAGTATTGAAACGGCCGAGGAGCGTGACAAGTGCAGAGGAGATCGGCGACCAAGAGCTAGCCTGCAGATAGAGGAGCTGCAGGTCAGAAGAGGACATGCAGTGAGGAGCAGCAACAGACAGAACTGTCGAACAGAGGAGCTGCGACCTGATCGGACAAAGTTGTCGAAAGAGAACTGACGATCAGGAGCAGTAACAAACAAAGCTGTCAGACAAAGGAGTTGCAACCTGAGCGGCTAGTCACCAAGGACACGAACAAAACTCAGCAACGCCTAGAAACGACAACTAAAAAAGAGAGAGGTCGACAACGGCCAGAAGTGGCGAGAGAGAGCCGAGCAGAGGCGAGGGCTGGCGGCAAGAGCAAACTAGCGGCGCGATATCTAAGACTCGAGCAAGAATCAGATGTGAGCCGAGCGGTAAGAAAAGGGAGATCACGCCAATCACCCGACAGGTGAGGTCAGGCTGGCAGCAAAATCTATAAAAGGTGGGGAAGAGGGATGCAGAGGGAGCAAATCCGCACGTAGCAGAACTACGGTTAGAAAATGGCTGACCGCACGTGAGGGATAGCTTGGAGGATCAGGGACTCTAAGCCACACAATAAATTGAAGGGTCGGCAGGCTATGATACCATGTAGAGATTGTATATCAATTTTGAAAAAACTTTTCCAATGGATTTACTATGCACATAATTATAGCTCTTTTGCTAGGACGGTGTAGCAATCTACATGAATCACCTTAAGCTTTTCCCTATACATCACCTTGATATCCCGATGAGTATGAGTTATCATTTTATATCAATTTTGAAAAAGCTTTTCCAATGGATTTACTATGCACAATACGAAAAGAAAAACAGATTTGAAGGTTTTCCTTCAACACATTAGATGCAAATAGGATCCCCATCATAATTCATAAGACTGCATTGATTTCATATTATCACTTTATGCTTATCTTACATATCCATAAAATATTTACTAAATATAGTCTTTGTCATGATTACCTTGGAGCATTGATACAAACTTGTATTTTGCAGAGATTGATTCTAGCTCTTTTGCTAGGACGGTGTAGCAATCTACATGAATCACCTGTTTGATAAAGCAATAGATTTTGACAAAAATTGCATGAACTTTAGGAAAGATAAAGAACAAGTTACTAAGATGAAAGAAATACATTTTCCCCAAATATGACTCATTACCCCTTTCTTGGAACAGTAGAATACAATCCACAGAGAAGGGTAGTGCAGATATGCGTATGACTCATCTATTTTAAATAGCAGAAGCAGCGAATAGACACACAAACAGAGCACTATATATAAATGTATTTAACTGGAGCTTTATACAGAGGAACCACATCCACTTGCACATTTCTGATTGATTCCTTTCTTTGCTTCAACATTTCACTTATATCGTTCTATTCTTTCAAGGCAACAACTTAACGTCAAGCTACACAATATCTTGAGTTACTGGATTTTCATATATTGTTGATGATAAAAACCCCATATGATTTGGATAGATTTTTTGTTCCATGTTGTTGATGGTTCGAATCCTGGAAGCAGCTTCTTGCAAAAATAAGGGTAAGATTTTGCCTGCATTTCACCCTTGTGGTGGGAACTTCCCCGAACCCTTGGTGTGCGGGGATGTTTTGTGCCCCGGGCTGCCCTTTAGCTAGGAGGTCTGAGGTGGCAGTTGGCATTAGAATACAAAATTATTTATCTATACTACATAAAATGCATAACATGATTGTAGTGCCGCATTTTAGATTTATCTCATTTTGTCTCACTGAAAACACGTGCAAAGAGATTCATGCCATAACACATTATAAGAAAATTAAATGAACGTGACTGTACAGAATGTCATTCATGTTCTAGGAGCCAAAAAAGTAGTCCCTTCGATTTAGCCTTAAATTATAAAAGAAGAGGACACCAACCAGCTCCAAGGATCTAGAGGCTGTGGCAACATAGTTGGCATTCTCGAGTAGTGGGCTTACCAATGGCCCCTGAAAAAGGAAGGCCAACTTGGTGTTCTCCTGTAACTCTGTGATTCAGGACGAATCTATAGGCGGTGGATGAAGAATGCCCTAACCCTACATGTCATGCAAAGCCCAACGGAGAAATAAAAAAAAACAAATAATAAATAATTAAATCACACGCACATAATTATAGCACAAAATTAAATAAGGGACGAATACTCATACTCATCGGGATATCAAAATCAAAGATATTTGTTCTGATCCGTCTCATGATTGTATAGGGATCCATTCACCTAACTCTCGAACTTTTAGTAGGCCTCTCATGGAGCCTCACAACGCAGATTCTCACTATCACCTGCTCGCCTTCATGAAATACATGTTCTTGCTAGTAAACATTTACATGCGATTTATAAGATTTATTACCAATATTGATTCTCTGCCGGACCGGCTTAATACACACATGCAAACGATGAACAAATTTAACTAACGCATGCAAATGATGAATAAACCACTCAACAGACTCATACCAATGATGCAAATGAAATATGATAGACATGAGCGGACCTATGTAGAGACACCCGGGCACGTGCCTGGGCGTAATTTTGTAAAAGTTTCGCCTAATGCTGCTTGCCACGTCCTTCTTTAATCCCCAAGTTGTCGTTGTCAACCTACTTTTGCAAGTCTGCAAGCTCTATACCCCTTTCTCGTTCCCCCCTCTCTCTCTATCACGCCCTAATTCCGCGATCATGGTACAAATGTAACAACTACAGCTCCCTGTTCATCAATCCGCAGCTCACGTCCTCCATAGTTCGAGCATCTCACACCTCTAAGGTAGAGGAGTCCATTGCAGGAGGCTCAGAACTTTTAGGGCATATTCAACTTGCATAGAGGCATGCCATCTGGAGCAGGAGTCTCCTATGCTGGTTCGGCTTTGCTTCTTCATCTCGAGTGGCTGCCTCTTCTTTGTCCCCAAGCAAGGTACCAGTGGTCCAATTTAGTCGAGTATTTGAGCAACGAAGCATCAGTCAACGGATCCATCGTTAATGCCCAACAACCAACATGTATCTTCTTCCTTCATTTATCCTTTTCTTCTTACAATTTCTCGGAGTAAAGACATTCGAATTTCTGATTCCAGACAACAGAGCCATCATCATTTTCTTACTAAGATTTTTGATTTTGTTTGGATTTGTGAATGTATGGTCTTAGATTTGTGATTTTTTCCCTGAAAAAATGATAAATACATTCTAGAAATTGTAATCTTCAATCTAGGGCTTGAATTTGTGAACTTGAGATCGTTGATTGGTGTGTTTTTCCTTGAAAAATGATGAATACCTCCCAAAAATTGTCCAGTGTGCACTCCTATGTCACCTTCAATCATCGGCGCTTCTGGGCCTCTGTTTCAACCACGTTTGCCCTCAAAGGTTGCCTATTTTTGCCCAAAGGTTGCCAAAATTTTCCTCTGTTTCTGTCTCATTTTCTTTCTGATATTAATTAGTAAGTTATATGGTTATGTTCCCATCCTTGCCCTCATTTTTTACCTTGTTCTTGTTTCCCAATTTTTGCCCCAATTTTTGAGATAGTTTCCAATTGATTTTGATTTTAAATTAGTAAGAGTTAGTTATCAGAAATAGATTTTTATTTTTAAACTGTAATTGAACTAAACGACACTTATATTGATTGGCTATATTTAGTTTTAATCCTCACTTTCTATACTTAAGCTATTAAATTTAAACATTTGTGTTTACTTTCTAAATTGTGCCCGAGCGGAGAAAAAATCCTCGTTCTGTCACTCATGATAGACACAATACACTCTCTATAGGGAAGTCTGACAATGATCTGAAAATCCATAAAATGAGGTGATCTATCAGGAGGCTCTCTCGATGGAGTGTAAAAAAACTCATGCAATGTGCGACGAGTGTCCAAGTGACCATGTGAGACATCAACACTCAAAGAAGAGCTTATAAATTGCCAAATGTCTCTTATGGATTGTGACGCATCAGACTGCTCAGCGAGAGGTATGTATGAAAATTCATCGCGGATGCAACGAACACCTGAGTAGATACCATAAACACTGACGATAGGATGTGACTCAAGAGTGTGGTGAGTGTCCCTGAAAAGAAAGAGCTCATCTGGTGGGTCAGTATGCGGTGTGGCCCAAAACTCATCAAGAGTGTGATGTGTCATAAGATAGGTCCTCAAAATATCAGGAGTATGCTCAAGTGTACTTGAGGAAACTCCTAAATACTTGATGCTACACTCAAGATCCATTCTCCGGGACAAGATCAAAGACGATAATAGAAGAGACGTCAATAAATCGATACTCATAAATGAGTGGCCCAACCGAGTTTCATCCTCACCAGGACGTGGTGGTTCATTAGGAGGTTCAACAGGGGGCTCGTCATAGAACCAATCAATAGGGTCAAGATCCTCCGGACGAGTACCAACGTAAGGGGTAATGTCCTCATAAACAGGTGAGATAGACACTACGAAATCAACACGAGACTCTGGGCTCTCGGTCGTGATGTGACTCTGGGCTCTTTGTCGCATTATGTTAACTAACACAATGCATGACAAAAGAAGAGGTGTAGGTGAGGGACACAACACTATAGAATCAATAGGTCGCTCAGACTCACTCTCAGTCGGGACCACTTCCCGGACTAAGTACCTCACTGGGGTGAGATAAATCCGTATCAGCCGTATCATCTCTATTGTGTGTGATAGGACAATGATAGACATTGTGGTGTCAGTATGGGAGAGACTCATACTACACAGGTTAAGGTGCGAATCCAATCGATCATATCTTGCGGTTCTTAAGGACATTTCATGATGAAGGGCGCGCAAAAATGTCTGCTCAAGGGACTTCGAGTTGTTATAAGCCAACTCAGTACGTATGTCAGATCAAAGTCCAGACCGAAATCGGGAAGTGGTAATGGCTGACTCCTCTTGGATATCACTCCTCACAACTAACTCATCCATGTACATAGCGACAAAAATAAATCCTCGCCGAAGGGAAAATAATTGCTCGAGTAAGCAACTCTGATACGACGGAGATAAATACCTCTGACACAAAATATGTTTCATCTACACCCAACTAGTGATGCGATGAAGACGATCTCGCTCGCAGGTCCTCTCAATGCTAGATCAATATGCTCTCGCCTGATCTAGAAGCCAAAGTTTCGTGAACTTGATGTACCGCTCACCGAATAACTCAAATGATTGAGATAATACTCCATATCCACGAGCCAATAACTGAAAAACCCGGGACTCGATGAGTCATCAAAGGAAGGGGCAGCAGTACGAAACTACCACTCGAGGTCTCTCTCAAAACGATGATCCTCGTAATAATCATCCCTAAGGTAATCGAGTCGCGTTGAAAGATCAACACGATCCGCTCACGTGCAATGATATGAATGACAACAATCATCATATTGATCGCCTATAACATAGTGGGATCGTGTCAGTGGATCAACACGATCTCTGTAAGTGATGTGCTACGATCAAGAATAATCATCGTAGTAACGTGAGAATCTCCCTAAAGGCGCTCTATGAGAGAGAGTGTAGGCGGACTCGGGATCCCCAAATAGAGGAGAGGAATAATGGTGATACCTAGCCATGAAAAAAACCTATACACTCTACAATTGCATATCAAAAGAGTGCTCGCAATCTCCCTTTAATACCAATTGACGCAGGATGAATCTATAGGCAGTGAATGAAGAATGCCTTAACCCTATATGGCATGCAAAACCCAATAGAGAAACAAAAAAAATCAGATAATTAAATAACACGCACATGCTTATAGCAAAACAAAATAACTTCATTAGGCAAGCATGCTTTAGGCTTTCCTCCGCGTGGTGGGCCAAAACGAGAGCACGCAGCGAATAGTTCCTACAAATCACAAAATAATCTAGAGCAAAATTCTACGATGCTATTTATCCAAACAAATATAAAATCACATTACCATATTTTAATATTGAAAAACAAGATCCATACAACAAATAACAACTCACAAACATGGGGGTTGTCGTAAGGGAGTAGATCTGGCGACGTACGTCGTGAGGGTGGCTGAAATCTGAAGATGTAGTGGGCGGTGGACTGGATTTGGGTTGAGGGAGGGCTAGATCTGAGAGGAAGTGGTTGTTATGGAAGGTGGGGGACTGATTGTGGTCAGATCTGTGTGGAGATGACTGTTTTGGAAAGTGAGAGACTGGTTTTGGGTGGATCTAGGTGGAGGTGGCGGTTTTGGAAGGCAGGAGACTGGTTTTGGGCAGATCTGGGTGGAGGTGGCTGTTTTGTAAGGTGGGTGGTTGGCTGAACCACGGTGTGGGCGACAATTTTTTGGGGGGAAAGGAGGGAGGAGGCGGGCTGGTTGGAGGGTTGTAGGGGAGGCAATTGTGGGGTAGCAGGGAGGTGGCGACATCGGGCTATTTGGAGAGTTGTAGGGACGGAGGCTGGCTATTGGAGAGATGTGGGGGTGACAGTGGAGGAATGTTGCCAGGGATAGGGGTTACCTTTGGGGAGCGGGAGAAGGCCTTGGAGTCGTCACCTATGTTATTAAAGGCGCAAGGCGCACCGAGCCGCAAAGGGGCTATGGAGTGTAGGCGCAAGATGCAGGCACGCGCCTGAGGCACGTGAGATGCAAAAATGGGGAAAGAAGAAAATCGAGCGAATTAGGTGCTCAATTCGCTGAAATTGAGCGAATTGAGCGCCCAATTTCCTGAAATTGAGCGAATTAGTCTCCTAATTTGCTGAAATTTGGCCGCCCAATTTGCTGAAATTTGGCCGCCCAATTTGCTGAAATTTGGCCGCCCAATTTGCTGAAATTTGGCCGCCCAATTTGCTGAAATTTGTGCGCCCAATTTGCTGAAATTTGGGCGCCCAATTTGCTGAAATTTGGGCGCCCAATTTGCGGAAATTTGGGCGCCCAATTTGCGGAAATTTGGGCGCCCAATTTCCTGAAATTTGGGAATCCGGGAATAGCTTTCTCCAAATTCTGCAATAGCCTCCAAGCAGCCCCATACACATCTATTTATAATTAAGAGATATTAAGGCATCTCACCATCAACGGTTATGATTGATCGTAGACGGGGTAGCCCAATTACATCAAAATAAAAAGCCAAAACAACAATATAATATATAAAATCGTGTGCAAACGATGGTCCAGATGCATCCGTGAAGTCGGATTATCGATCCAAATACGCCATGTATGGTAAGTAGCCAATCGGCTCCAAATGGGCCCAAAAACTTGTCCTCCGCTGCGGGACCGCGTCTGCGTTCCACGCCAATTTGGCTCTGGAATGGCATGAGAGGGGTGGAGGGCCATCCATCAACTAGTTGTGGTGATCATTCTGGATCTTGTTGCTCCACCTGCTGTTGTTGATGTAGTCCTGCCCAAATATATCTTCTAAAAAATAATAACCATTTAAGTCGTTCAATTTTTTTCTCAAACCCTAGTTGCATCCATGTTAATTTGTATACACCGTCTTCATCATCACGACATTGGTGGATTAACATAGTTAATATGTGTCTTTCCACCAGCACAAGTTAGTGGGTCAGACTTTTTCTGTCCATCTGACACATAACACAAGGGAAACAGTAACAGTTGTAGGCCACAGAGAATCTAAAATATGGTAAGAACCAAAGAGGGATAGCAAACAAGGGTTTTGGGGGGAGAAAAAATAACAAGGAAAGGAAGTAAGAAGATTAACAAAATTCTAAGTTTGTGAGCGGTAAGAGGATCGACTGGGAGTAAGAATGCTAAAGAAAAACTCATTTTTTTCAATTCATTAATGATGTAGACAGATGCCAGTCGACTGATTTCATTTTATGATTTCAATTATTTTTTGTGGGCATTTTAATTTGTACATTTATTTTTCTACATTTTATTTTGCAGATTTTATTTTCTGAAAGAACTGTGGTGTAATCCGTTTGAATTGACCATTTTAAGTAAATTTAGTTAAGCTGCTGCCAGCTTCAGTGATATGATCAGATCAAGCCAAGTTCAATTTCTTAGTACTCTTTTGCATCTTAGCCTGAATTTTGAGCCTATACATAATTCGTTCCCCTTTGAAACTATTGAACATTGGAAAAGAGAAGGTAAAAAATCTGCTTTATAAAAAAAGATTTTTTTTTAAATACGTTCAAAGAAGAAAATAAAATGAAGAGGAAAAAGAGAAGGGAGGCAAAGGAAGCAAGTGCAGATTCCAAATGTGAATTTCCTAGTGTACACAATAAATGACAAGTCATAATATGGCTTAGCTGTTTGATATAATCCTTATTGTTTTTTTTGATTTATTTTCCTATATATTAAATAACATTTGATTGTTGCATGTTATTAGTGCCCTTTATCTAATTTGTCAACCATTGTGCGTTCTTCATATACTGTTCTAAAAAAATCCGCTACGTTGATCGCGGATCTTGCCGTCATTTTATTTCTTCTTTCTCGATACAGAATCGGTCTCCTTGCAAGATGCCCCCTTCTTTGCTGAGGACTCTCTCATCCTCTGGATTGTCACCAACCCCTTTACCTTGTCATTTCCATATTCATTGAGATTATACAATGTCTTTGGTTCTCCTCTGCATAGCATAAATTAGATTAATCTAGTATGTTTTCAAGGGAATTTAGTTGTGGCAGACTGGTAGTATATATTTACAACAAAGTTCGCTTTATTATAATTTATATTGATTGTTGCAGGGTTGCTTATAATCAAATACATTTGTGCCACTAAACTAAAATGAATTTCTAATCTTATGCAGATTGCGCTAAAAATACTTCGTAGAATCTAGTGTCACATCCTGTAATCTAAATTGCATTTAAAATTACATTTACATCACATTCATCCCATAGTGTGCAATTATGAGTGCATCAATTAATAAATTGCTAATTCAATTACAAGTCATAGACCTCATAGTTATTGAAATAGGGTTATAAGATTCAACCCAGCTTTAGTTAAGGGACATTCCCGCTACTGAACAAGTCATAGACTTCTCCTGAACATTTCCCAATCCGGCTTTAGTTTTTTTTTTTTTTGCAGTTTTTGTCAAATTTTAGTAACATTGACTTTGCAAATGGCGATATTTTCATTTATTGCGTGTATAAGATTGTACGTTCCTACAAAAACAACAAAAAATGTAAATTCTAGGACAATCTGCTGCACCTTATTCTACTACTTAGAAACAAAATTTTACTGTTATTTATAATGTGCGCGCTCATAATTTAAATATCCAAAACTACTTGCATCAAGTTGTATCAAGCATTTTTCAATCTCTGTAAAGGGAAAAAAAAATCATAGATGTGAGATATTACCGCAGATGGCCATGTCAAAACATTTTCGCCCGTAATTGTCTCCACGCATGGCTCCTCAAAGGCATATTGCTTTGCAAGAGGTAACATGGAAGTCACTGCAACCATAGAAAAATGTCATTTTCCCCATATTCTAAAGGTAAAAAGTTTGATGAAGTGCCTCTTAACTTGAATAAAAGAATTCAGAAGTTAATTAACACTTTATTAACTCTACTATCAAGCTTCCACATCTTTATAACAGCTTTTTATCAAATATTGTTTAACAAATATCAAACAGTAGGACAATTTTTGACCAGACAAAAGAGTGTAACAATGAGTTAAGAAAAAAAACTGGGTAATGGATTCAAATTGACCAGCTACATAAGGCTGTAAGAAGTAAATTTTGGGTGAACTTACTATTAATCCCATAAACATCACGCCAAAAATCAACACTTTCATGGTACCTAACACTGTGTGTAACTGGTGCCATGTAGAGCTGAAAAGGAGAGGAAAAAAAAGAAGAAAAAACCATTAAAAGTTTTGTTCAGTAAAAGGAAAATTACAATGGTAAAGATTGCTATTTGTAAATATATTATGTTATTTCTTGCTAGCATTCTTTTGTAAATTTATTGTATATATATATTGATATTTGTTCCCCTGGTAATTAAGGTAAGGGTATTGACCCTTAAAATGAATAAAAAAAAAATTTCCCCTCAATCTCTACAAGGTAGCAGAGCAGGGACGTGCTCCATAACCTAGCCATAGTTGGCTGCCGATTCCAGTCTCGCCCTTTCCTCCCGTCAAGCATTTGGTATATAAGACTGGACTGCTCCCATCGAGCCTCTGCTCCAGTCGAGCAATTATCTCTGTCGAGCCTTCCACCAATCAAAGCCCTTCTTTTTATATCATTGAATTTCTGCTTCCGTTGAGAAATCTCTCCCATCAAACACCTACTTTGTTTGGCTGTTTTTGCTCCCATTGAGTCATCAGTTTCGTCGAATGTCCTCCCCCATCCGCAAATCTTTTGTCTTTATTGGGTCCCTGATAACTAGATCGAGCCTTTGATGAAATTTTTTGATTCTTCGTCGAAAAAGCACATACCCTTCGTCGAGAATCCTGTTTCATCAAACACGTGTCCTTTGGCGAATGACCCTGTTTCATAGAATGTGAATTTTTTGAGAAACATGAGTTTTGGAGCACATACGAGGATGATTTGCACCTACCATATTTGATATCGCCAAATAAATGATCGGAGACCATACTAATTTCTGGAGCGATGTTTAGATATTTTTATTCTATTTTTCTAATTTCATTTCATAGGATTGACAACCATTATAACATGGTGAGCCTCGAGCCTTAGGTGCGCCTTTAACAACATAGCTCCCAGGCCATGCCAAATCCAGCCGACCATTTCCTTATCATCTACCCTACAACCAACATTCTAAATTCTCCCCTCCTACAGTCGACTGCAACCTAACAGATAGACTCCCACGTGTCCACCTCCATAGTCCAGGTCGACAGCCCAACAACCCTCCTCCATACTCAGCTGCACCTTCCCACACTTCCCAAACTCTAGCCAAGCCCCTTCCCATCTTCCCTACACCCTTCCTAAAACAACCAGTTTTCCCCTTCAACGGCCACCATGCAGCCTTCCTCCATATTACCACCACTCCCACAATCATAGAATCTCCACTTCAGCAACGAGTCCTCACTAGTGAGTATTTTATGTTCGATTTCATTACTCTTCAACAATATTGTACTAACATGGCAGATGGTTCCTAAATGATTTTGGATGCCTTGTTATGCTAGTGTAAATATTTTGTGACTAATCGTGACTTGCAGGATCCATTTGTTTGCACATATTCTGATAGGAGTATGGAAGACTCCCAGCACCGGTAAGTGCTATGCAGAGTGCACACGAGGAGTGCACGGGATACGGGTGCGGCTTGAGGACCGGATGGACCCTCCTATATATATGGGGAGGGGTCTTAGGTTTGTACTTATGCTTGTATTGCCTTGGAGTTCAGTGAATTTGGAAGGGAATACAATCCCGCACATCCCTTTGCCCTATTTATCCGGTTTCTAAAATTGGCCCATCAACCATTCGTGTGCCACACACTCCTCACCGCTTCGCGCGCATCACTGCCTTCTGCTTGCTCGTCTCCCAAGTGACTCTAGATAGTTGTTGTTTCCGTGTGTTCTGTCGGCGCTCCTGCCGTATCGCCGTATCCTCCAGTCGCCTTTCAAAATGCCCCTTCGGCGCAGTCGCGGCTCTCGCAGTTTCCGCTAGTTTTCGTGCTCTGCGTTGCATCCGACTGACGTTGCCTCCACTACCCGCTGCAGACCTATTTCCCTCGTCGCTTAATCTGCCTTCCTCCTTCGACGCCCGCTTATGCCCGTGACGCGTCACATGGCTCGTGACAAAGACACACCTCCTACGGTTGAGGCCTCTCCAACCACATTTATCAAGTAGACACCACTCTCTCCGACCACAAAATCGTCGTCCGAGAGACCCACTCGCTACTCTCCAATCGACCGGCTAATCCACCTATTCCACCGGCCCACTCTACCGCCTCCAACAGCAGCGCGTTGGGTCTGATGGGGTTTCCATCGACTCTGGGTGACCCGTCGATGCTCCACCTCCACCGACTCGACATTCCCGTGTTTGATGAAACCGGTCCTATGGCCTGGTTGGCCCGCACAGAGCAATACTTGACCTCTAGGGGGCCTCGAGGTTCAAAAGGCGCCCCTCGCGACCATCTACATGGAGAGCTCGACCCTCCAAAGGGTTCGTTGGTTGTGCCAACCTATTCCTATCCTATCATGGATGCCCCTCAAAGACGAACAATTACAGTGTTACGACACGCGCCATTCGAGCGTTTGAGCAACGTTCGTCAGACGGATTCAGTTGATTCCTATATCGATGATTTCATCGAGGTAACCACACATGCTTCAGGTTTATCGGCTGCCACTACTTGGGCACATTCCTTGATGACCGACGACCGCATATCGGCATATTCGAGCACGTCTACAGGTGCATAACCAGACTACGCTAACTCGGGTTATGGAGCAGGCTCGTAACGTAGAAGAGGATTTTGTAACTTTTCCTTCTATTTCGGCCCACCGATCCACCAGCACTTCGTCCGCCCTCGCTTGGGCTCTTTCAAGCCTCCTGCAGTTCCTCTTCATCTTCCATCCGAAACCCCCATCGTTCCGGGACGGCCTCCGTCGCGGCTCAGTGTTCAAGCTAGCTCAAGCTTGATCAACACTCCTCCCAGCAGTCGGTAAAACCTGAGGGGATTAAGGCTTCATTTGGTTTAGCGATGGCGGGAGCAAGCGGGTCCAAACGGAGCTTTCGAACCAGAAGGGGAGAGGTGGTGGTCGAAACAGAGCGGTGGGGGGCGTTTCCTCCTTGCTGCGGGTGCAAACGGAGACGGAGTTTCGTTTGGTTACTCTCCGTCCGGTGGCGTTTGCTCCAAACGCCGCCCGAAAATGCTAAACCAAATGAAGTCTAAATATTAAATTTACTTTTCTCTTTAATGTACTTTTTCTTTAATTTACTTTTCTCTTTAAATACACACATACACCAATACATGAGAAAGAACGGGGGGCTAACTTATATACTGAACTATTTCGATAATCAAAGCAGTCGGGTGTAAAGCATTAACGCGTGATGAACATACTGCATTTGTAGTCATTGACCCTGAGGGATTGGTCCCGAATACTGATATCGATACTGTAATAGTGATACCCTCAACATTTTCTCATTATAAAAATAAATAAATAAAATCAATTTCAAATATATACTAGCACTCATACTGCTTTATGACCGTTTTATGTTATTGTTATACATGCATACGGATACACATTTACAGTTGTTATTCTTATATTGTTAATTAAATGCATATTGCTAATATTTCACTCTAATTGTATATATTAGTGGTTAAAAACTTAAACAATCACTTAGCTTTTTAGACTAACCCGTTTGTGGATAATGTTTTTAGGAGCCGAACGTCGTCAATCCAACCACCCATGAAACTCATAATAAATTTCAAGCTGAAGGAACCAGACGTGTACGAGATCATGTATGTTAAAAAATTACCATACGTAAATGTATTGTCTTTGTATCTGGATGTATAATGTAAGAAATGAAATAAAAGTTATTTTGTACTGCTGCAAGCTCATTGTGTATATATTATGCTGCGCTATATGTGATTTGAAATATGACTTATGTTACTGTATAAATGGTGATGGTCTTCAGGCTGTTACATGCAGCAACCAACAAGCCTTGGTTACGGCCCCAGTTCTAGCCATGTCAGATTTCACTCAGCCCTTCATAGTGGAACGTGATGCCTCCAGCTCGGGCATTGGCGCGGTGCTTATGCAGGCCGGACGGCCGGTTGCGTACTTCAGACAGTCTTTCTCTTCTACCATTCGGTCCCACATGGCAAACGAGAACGAGTTGATGGCACTCGTCTTGGCGGGTCAGCATTGGTGACCGTACCTCTTGCGACGGCACTTCATCGTCTGAACCCATCAGCACAGCCTTCGGTACCTTCTCAGCCAAAAAATGACTACCCCGTCACAGCAGCTTTGGGTGGCAAAGCTATTGGGCAATAACTTCACGGTGGAATACCGTTCCGGCAAGTCCAACGTGACAACAGACGCCTTACCTGTCAGACAGCGTCCGCAGTATTTGACAGTTATATCCACCCAGTTTGGCAGGAGGTGAAATTTTAACAGAGAGAGGTAGTGACTGATCCGACCATGAGGGCCATCATGGAGCGCTTACAAACGAATGTTGATGCCCCCCCCATACACCCTTCTTGGAGGTTGTCTGTTTTATCAGGGCCGATTAGTCATTTCATCGTCTTCACTCAGCATTCTGAGGCTCCTAACAAAGTCCATACCACCCCAAACAACGGTCCATTCCGGGACATTTCGTACTTACCGCCGCCTCGCAGCGACGCTCTATTGGAAGGGCATGACGCGACACACAGAGGAATTCGTGGCAACATGTCTCGTTTGCCAGCGCTCGAAGTACGAGGCCGCATTTTCGCCTTTTCGGGCGGCCACAGGCATCCCTTGCCCATCCCCGATCTCATATGGGAAGATATGGCGATGAATTTCATCACGCGCCTCCCTTGGTCCTCGGGGTACGACTGCATCCTGGTGGTGGTAGACCGATTGTCCAAATACGGTCACTTTATACCCTTGCGCCACCCAATTACAGCTCCAATAGTGGCCGAGGCGTTTATTTTTTGGCGTCGTCCGACTACATGGTTTTCCTCGTTCCATCGTCAGCGATCGCCGATCCGGTTTTCATGAGTTCCTTTGGCAGGAGTTTTTCAAACTCCAAGGCACACAACTTCGAATGAGTTTGGCTTACCCCCCCCCCCCCCAGACGGACAGGCAGTCCGAGGTTATGAACAGCTACTTGGAGACATACTCGCGTTGTTTCGCCTCCGACCGCCCCCGTGACTAGAGCAAATGGTTGGGGTGGGCCGAGTTCTCTTACAACACCTCCTTTTGATACTCGGGCGACATGACCCCCTTCCAGGTTGTCTACGACCGACCGCCTCCCACCATGATCCAGCACCTTCCAAGAGAATGTCTCGTCGGGGTAGTGCACAACCAGCTTTTGGACCGAGACGAGATTCTCCGGATCTTGAAGACCCACGTCCACCACGCACAACATAAGATGATCCACCACACGAACAAGTGCTGGAGGGATATTCAGTTTCAAGTGGGGGACGCGGTATTTGTCAAGCTTCAACTTTATCGCCAGACTTTAGTGGCATCCCGCTCTCACCCCAGGCTATTTACTCATTTTTACGATCCGTTCAAGATGATCGCCCGCATCGGCGCGGTGGCCTACCGCCTCCGTCTGCTCGCCCATAGTCGCATACATCCAATCTTCCACGTGTCCCAGCTGAAGCAGGTGGTAGGAGACCGCTCGGTCGAGGCGACTATTCCACCGGACATGGAATTTAACGGCTCCACCGTTTGCTTTCCTAAGGCGATCAAGGACCGCAAACCCGTCATTGTGGAGGGTCGAGTCCGAGATCAGGTTCTGGTCGCATGGTGCTAACGGCCTCACTTCGAGCCGACGGGGTTGAATCGTGATGACTTTCACAGCCAATTTTTGTAGTATTGCCTTGAGGACAAGACAAATTTTTCATATGGGGGTATTATTACGGACACAGAGGGTGGCCTAGAGGAAGGAGCATCGACTATGTGGCGCGTATATTCCCGAAGGAGTAGACCGGCTGATGGGACTACAACAAACAACAAGATGATTGGCGTGATCGTCTCCGTTATGTTATTTTATTTCTCCATCATGTTATTTTGTTTTATTGTCGCACTTTATTTCTGTTTCGCTTGGGCCGGGAGGGATGATATAACTCCCGACTCCTTTTGTGGTCTTGTCTTGTATTTGGATTTTGAAAAGGAATTAGAGCATAGGGTTGGCCAAGTGGGATCTTCCCCTTGGAGTGCATCGTTTATCTAGGGCGTATCACATACACTCGGCTCATAAACTCAACTAATACAACTCTACTCATAGTAATAAAAGTATATAACAGCTAGATAACTGACCGCATCGGACCCCTAACACTAACCTTCTTGGAATGTCTTCAAGTAAACTGGTTCCCCAAATGTAGTTTATACTGAAGAGTATGAGTAGGTATTGTGTAGCCAATGCATAAATGCTCAATGTATTCCCATATTACTTTTGCAAGTTCACGGCAACATAACAATTGATCATGTGTCTTTTTATCATGAGATTTTATCATAAAAGGTGTTGAAGTTGAATCATTGATCAATCTTTCACTTCCTTGGACATTCCTTTTTTTCCACCATTGTAGGACGTGCTAGATTAACATAATTTAATTTGTCTCTTCACAGTGAAACAAGCAAGTAATATAGTTTGATAGGTTGATTATTAGTTTCCTTTAGACAGATCGGATAAGATTCACCGAGGATGGAAATAGGGAAATCATTACCTCGACTATCAACTGCATCAAAAAGTAAATGCAAGGAGGCTACCATATAAATTTACCGTGGCATGTGAGGGAAGAATAAGCCCACCAGGCTTAAGCCATTTATCCCGTGCAAAGATCACGCTAGGTAGCATAGTCTACAACATAATAATAAAGAGACAATATCAGAACTCAAGGTTAAAAACATCACGAATAAGTTCAAAGAAACACCGTATTCCTTGTACCATCGTTTCAAGCAGCTTTCTAAACTCCAAAGAACAAAAAGGAAACTGACATAAATTAAGCATAGATATGCAAATGCACCTCATACAGAAGCAAATAGCCCATCCACTCCGATATTATGACATCTACCATCTCTTCAATATTGACATCCTGTTCTCATCACGTTGAAAGTAAGAGGTGCAATCATTTAAAATGATTTAAAAAAAGAAAATAGAAGCTTTACATATTAAAAATATCAAGTTGGAGAGTAAGCCTATGAAGGAAAATAAAGTCAACAGGTAATTACAAAAATTATGAAATATATGCTACTTCATCAAGTATATATAATGAACATTGGTGTTTGACCTTTTAGAAGTCTGATAAGTATACGGCAGGCAAGCAGAGGCGCAACACGGTTATGGATTACTTGTAATTGCAACTAATTACGTATTTGTCTTATGTATTTGTTCTATAATGGGGGGATTCATCTATATAGGACCCCTTCGATTACGAGTCTTATCTTCTAAGTTAGTGTTTTTGGGTTCTCTTTGGAGAGAGGAGTGCTCTAAAGGACCCAGCTTCCTGGTGCTTGGCGGGAGCGAGTCTCCCGAATTGTATCTTTTATTTTCATGCAATGCAAGCTATTGTTCGTGTTGTTCGTTCTTGATACGCCTATCGCGTATCAATTGGTCCGACCTGCCGCACTTAGGGTTTCTTCATGAACCTAAATCGCACTTCCACAATGGATCCCCCGCGGACTCCTTGCTCATTATGCTCGGATCGGCGCTGCCCTGGCCGAAATCGCACTTTGGTGCACGAACTACGTCATCAGGTCCTCCCACTTCCTCTGATATCATCGTCCCTTTCCTCTAGCATTGTCGCCGCCAACTTCCGCATGCGTTGTCCGTACCGATGGCCTAGCCCTCATGGAGCTCACTTCCACCAACGACGACCTCCCCACGCTGCTCCCAGCTCTCCACGACCCAAGTCCCGCATGACATCAACAATTCTCGTCACCTGGGTGCGCGTCCTGTGCCAGACGCTGTCTCTTTCCCGACCCCAACACTCTTCCCTGCACACATCTATCTCCGCCCAGCTCTTCCAACTATCGTCTCCCATGCCAACCTGCATTGCCTGCTTTTTTTGCTACCTATCTTTGTCTCTTCTCTCCCTGGACTCGAGCCCTCCGCCCCTTGGTCGGATCAATCGCACTGAGGGAATTTGCTATAGAAAACATGGATTCCCACAACAACAACAAAATCAACCTCACCAAGCTTCTTCTGCAACCAACACTCCCAGCACGTCCCGATCTAAAATTGACAACTTGCAAGACGAACACCAGAGTCTTCGGGGCTTAGTTACTTGAACTTTTGGGTCCATTGCTTTTGCGCCAAATGAAGGAATATCATGTCTTTCTCATAGCCCCTCTTGAATAATACTCAAGGCCACAAATCACATTACTTTGCAAAAACCCTTGTGGAGCACAACCATTGTTTGTCTCAAATTTGTCATTATGGCAAATGGAGAATCCACACCTATTAACGGATTTGGAGAAATGCATCTCACCTCATCTCTTTCTATATGATTTGTACTTCTTGTCCATGGTTCACAATTTAATCTTCTTTATGTTAGTCATCTCACTCATGATTATGATTGCTCTATAAATTTTTTCTCCTCTTCCTATGTGATGTAGGATAGATGTGTTGAGAGCAATGAAGAAATTTAGTTTTTTTGTTATTGTTGTACTTAATAATTTTTTTATTTAAATCTAATTAAATTTCTTTCTTATAGGAGGAGGGGCTTGAAAAGGCTTTACAATAAGAAAAAAAGAAGATGATGAGACTCAATTTCCATCAAATAAGTGGTACCGAGAGGGTTACACATCTCCTAGTAGGAAGAATTTTTTTCTTCTTCTAAAATTATTAAGAAGAATATCATTGCTTTGATGTTGATGTTGTGCTTAATTGCTAAACATTTTATGATTCTGTGTTATTTACTAATCACTTTATATTATGTGCTAGGAAGAATATTATTGCTATGATGTTGAGTGTTATTTGCTTTGAAGTTGTGTGACTTTATTACATGTGTAACATTCACATGTCTTTTATTTATATGTTACAGTCCTTGTTATGATGATTATCAATGTTATTTTCTTTTCATGTTTACATGAATAACATTGTTTATGAAAAATCACGTTTTCATGAAATGAGAAGTCGACCATTAATTAACAATTTTCTAAAAATTACAGTGTGATCTGGGTAGAATTGCATTTGATCCATTAAATAGTTATTTTTTGATGATGATATCTTGAGATAAGTTTTTCTCAAATAAAAAACGAACAACTTTCATGTTCGAAGTTTTTGATAATTTTTATTGGATCATGCTCAAAAAATATTTTTAAAGACAGCAAAAGCTACTGTTTTTTTGGCTGAAAATTGCTTAACTGCTATGGGTAATTACCACTTAAATAAATTTGAATTTTTTGTGACTCATCGTGTGCCACCCAATTACTATTTTCGAAAATAATTAAGTGGAAATGACATTAAAATGATGTCCAAGATGGGGGGCTAAAAATCACATGATTTTAAAAAGGTAGTTACTCCATCAAGGGGTGTTATTACTTGATGAAGAGTCATGTAAATGGGCAGTTATCCTAATTCAGTTTTTCCCTTCAAAATGGTGATAACTTCCTCTATTTTTGGGGACTTCGGTGATAACTTCCTCTATGGTAGAAAATCTGGGCAAATTTGGTGCTGAAATTGGAGAAGCTGAAATCTGTCTAGACAAAAACTGCTTGGCCGAAACATTGAAGAAGCAAGTGTACGCCGTGGAATCCAAAAAGGAGATTGGTGTTGCGGTACAAAGGCGTCATTAGGGAGTATGTAATGATGCGTGACGAGCCAGACCCACGTTGGGGTCGCATGTACCAACCCCGACCACACGCCACGACCGCATGACTGTAGTTGGATGTTTTATTATTTTGTATGCACGTTATTTGTATGCCTTGCAGTTTTATTATTCCCACATGTCTAAACCCAAGTAGGGGGCAAATGGTGTGAACTGGTTATCTACCGGGCGAACTTTGATTTTGATTTTCAAGCAAGTATTTTCCTCCTTACTCTCTCTAAATCCCTCTCTCTCTACCCTCTTTTGTAACATCATGCCCTATCCACATCTGCTCGTCGCTTGGAGCCTTTGCCGCATTGGTTCCGCCGGCTCTCTCCTTCCCCCTTCCTTCTCCGCCTCTACCTCTCTCTCTCTCGGCCTTTATGTTCCTCCCTCTTCTTCTCCCCTCTCTATTTTGCAGGTTTTCGCCATCTCCAACCATAGATCCGCCAGGCTCCAAGAAAGGTTTTGCCACTCCTTGGTGGGATCCTTCCCTCTCCGGCTCTATCATGAGATCAAGATCGGGAGGTCATTACAAAGTCAACTTCAATTTCTCATAGAGAATTGAAGAAAGAGAGACATTGTGAAAGATTTTCAAAAAACACAGTGCCACTCAAGGGAGAATTTTTAAGGTGCGATTCTTTTAATACACTAAGGAGACAAAGGGTAAGGAACATTCAATTGTTTGCCTTTGAATTTACTTCTTTACAAAAGAAGTTTAGGGTTTCAAACCCTAAATATCCAAAATCTTTTAGATGGGTTTTTAAGATAATATTGTCAAACAATTTTATCTTAAAAGAAAGAACATTCTCTCCCTAGTAATTTGAGTTTGGTGTTTTTGAATGTCTATGCATTTTAAAATTTCATGTTTGAATTAATCTTGCATAATTTTGTGAGACTCAAAGTTTATGCATGCAATATTGTTGTGGGGATAAATTTATGAACTATTTCTTTTGTGTTTAGATTTTAAAATCCCAAATTAAGCAAGTTGATCATCATAAAATATCTTATATTATACATCTCTCAAATAAATGTTAATAAACAAAGTCATTCGAGATTAGTGAGAGTGATAAATAACAAGTTAAAAATTTTTGATATGAAAATTGAAATTTGTAAATATCCAAATAGCTTTAAATTTTAAAAAATATATAATCACACACATCCCCCCGCACTTGGCAACCCTAATTCAACAAGATGGATGCGAAGTATCGTAGGTACGGGACGATTGTTGAACGTGCTCTAAATTCTGGATCTACCCACTTCAATTCTCTCTTCCACCCTAAGTTATTAAAGGCACAAGACGCACCGAGGCGCAAAGGCCCCTGGAGCCTAGGCGCAAGGCGCAGGCGCGCGCCTGAGATATGTGAGGCTCAAATTCGCTGAAATTGAGCGAATTCGGCGTCCAATTTGCTGAAATTGAGCGAATTCGGCGCCCAATTCGCTCAATTTCAACGAATTGGGCGCCCAAATGCGCCTACGGGTGCCTCGGGTGCCTCGGGTGCGTTTAAGATCATGTTTTTGCCCATCACAATTTTTTTATTTTAAAAACACCTTGAAAGGCCCAGGCGCGCCAAGGCGCGCGCCTAGGCGCGCCTGGCGAACATCGCCCGCCTCAGCCGTGCAGAGGCGCGGCGGGCTGCGCCCGGTGCCTCAGGCGCGCCTAGGCGCGCACCTTGACAACTAAGCTTCCCCCACTTCAGTAGAATGACGTCAGTATCTTATTCATGCATCTCTCCCAATCTTACAAAAGGCACCTCAAAGTTTCCTTTTTTTATTTTACTTGTGAATCGTATATCAATGAAAAATATTGTTCATCTTTCCCCTCTCATTGTATTACGAGTGATGCTCAATTATCTTTTGTTCATTTGGACACTTGAGGTCCATATAAAATAACTAGTTTATTTAGAAACCGTTATTTTGCTACATTTATAGATGATCATTTGTGCATGATGTGGATGTATTTACTTCGCGATCGATTCAAGATATGCATGTCTTTCGCTTAATTATTGCAAAAAATTGCAATCAATTTTCTACTACTATCAAAATTATTTGAACAAATAATGATTACGATTACATTAGTCATAAATTTCAATAAATTTGCAATATTTTGGATATTATTCATCAAACTTCCTGCATTTATACACCTCAACAAATTGGTGTAGCCGAGCGGAAGAACTGATACTTAATGGAGATAGTCAGATCTCTCATTGTTCAAATGGAGGTTCCAAAGAGCTATTGGAACTTCACAATAAAACCTGCAAGTTATTTAGTTATTCGCATGTCATAGACTATTGTGAACTTTGAGTCCCCTTTCTCCATCATATTTCCGTCCACACTTTATTCTCCCCAACCCGACGAGTTTTCAGCAGGACACCAAATATATTTTTATTGCGTATGCTAGAACTCAGAGAGGATATACATGTTATACTCCCACCAATCGAAAAAGTGACATTACCTTCCTTAAGAGTCAACCCTTATATTTGTCTTCTCCTCCTGGAAAAACACCACTTGCACCTCACGTCCCAACATACCTATCGACTTTTCATCCACCATTGCGATATCAGCACCCCTCCCCCTCCTCCTCTACTAAATGTATATACTCACCATCGTTCTCGCCAGTATGTCGAACCAATCGCCATTTACTGATGACACCCCCGGTCCAATTGATGACGCCCCTGGTGCCCACAACCATCCAAGAGGACACACGCTCATCTACTGCTCACTCAATGTCTCACTATGTATCCTTTTACCAATTCTCCTGAACTTCATTGGCGTGCATGTTTCTTGTCTTCTATCTCCACCAATCTTCTATACAGGAGGCTCTCCAACATCTGAGGTGGCGAGCAACAATGAATGACGAAATGAAGCCCCTATTGGCCAATGGAACTTGGGATTTAGTGTCCTTTCCTATGGACAATCCCAAATCAAATGTAAATGAGCGTTCATGGTTAAAAATCATCCATCCAGGTAAGTTGAGGACTTATAAGCCCATCTTGTGGCTCCAGGATATACTCAACAATATGACATTGACTATGACAAGACATTTTCTCGAGTGGCTAAGCATAATATTGTGGGGGGTATTGATCTCCTTGACAATCCATCATCACTGGCAATTGAATCAACTTGATAGCAATGATGCATTTCTTAATCGTGATCTGACTGAGGCCGTCTACATAATGCAACCTCCTGAATATGACACCACATGGAATTCTTTTGTATGTCGTCTAAGAAAATCCATCAATGACTAGAAGCTGTCTCCTCGAGCATGGTTTTAAAAAGTTAGTAACGTTGTTCAGGCATTTGGCTTCGCTAAGACCTCGGTGCACTTCTCATTATTTACACATTGTCGCAAAAAGCATACTGTGATCCTCCTTGTATATTTCGATGATATCATAATCATGGGCGTTGCTCTAAATGGTATCTCCATGATCAAGAAGAACTCAGCCACTCACTTCCATACCAAATATTTGGGGAGTCTCAGATATTTCTTACGTATTGAGGCAGCTCGACAACATGATGGGCCAACAACAAAAGTATTGCACTAATTTTTTACATGTCAACTATTTAGAGTATAAGCCAGCTGACACACACATGGATTGATACGGACGGAGCAGACCCGGTAGAAGGAAGGCGTTTCACGTGCGTATGTACTAGGCGTGCGCGAGGGTCGGAGGAGGTATGAACCCGTGGAGCACTTGGCGGGCCTAGCTTCTATTTATATTTCGTATTTTATTTCGTAGTTCGATTTTATATTGTATGGCCGATCGGCATGTGTGGGTCTTTCCCTATATAAGGAGAGATGTGAACCTATTATTGTATCTTTGGAGTTTATTGTATTTGGATTTGGACTGGAGAGAACCGACCCAGCGGTCTCTTCCTGTTTGCCCTAGCCATCCGCGTATCCCGCCTCCCTCTCTCTCGCGTGTTCCGCCCGACGTCTTGCGCAACACACCGACGCAGACCCCTGCCTCCACTGCACCTCCCACCTCCTGCTAACAACTGGTCTGCCTGCTCTTGCGCGCCGCCCTCGCCGCGTCGCGACTTCGCGGTGCCGCACGACCGACCACCGATTTCGACAGCCGTTGCTTCTTCTTTCCCGATCAGTCGGGTCGTCGCTCGCCGGCTCACCGTTTTCCTGGCTTTCGCTTCCGTCGGCCTCCCTGTTTCTCCTCTCCGCGGTCCTGACACAAGCCCCTCACTCGCAGCATGACGCGTGACTCCAATCCGGCCTCCGCCACAGCGGCTCTTTCTGACTACCTCGATCGGGTCGATACGACCCTCTCGGATATCCAGGTGGCCGTCCGTGACATCCACGCCTTCCTCGCAGCCCGCTCTCCTACCCCGGCTACTATGTTGTCCCAGCATTCTGCTGCCACCACGTCGGCTAGCTACCGGCTGACGACCATCAACTACCCGACCTCTCTTCGGCTGCCCTCCGCCGCCTCGAATTACTGGTCTTTGACAAGACCGACCCCTCGGGTTGGCTTGCACGGGCCGAGCACTACTTCGACATCTAGGGAACGCCCGCGACTCAAATGGTTCCCCTCTGCCACGATTTACATGGAGGGCTCGACCCTTCATTAGGTTCGTTGGCTCCGCCAGTCCTCGCCGGCCTTGACTTGGTCACTCAAAGACTAGTTGATCCGCCGCTACGACAAACGCCACGTCAGCAACCCTTATGAGCGCTTGAGCAACGTCCGCCAAGCTGACTCCATGGACGCTTACATCGACGACTTCATCGAGGGTGTAATACCCGAATAATTAACATGTTTATATTTTGTAAAATAAAAATATTATGTGAATACTCCCCGATGAGGAAAGAACAATGCCAGTGTCGACTTGTTTTGATGTTCGGAATTTTTTTTTGTGTGTTTGGGAGGAATTGGATGAACTGGCTGTGTAAACTTGTTGGGTTAAACTTGCTGTGTTAAGTGCTGAACCGGTTGGACCGGTAGGTGACCGGCTGCTTTGAGTTCAGCGGTGGCTTATTTTTCCCGTGCTTTAAAGTATCGGGTTTGATTTCTGTCTCTTCATGTTCGACGGAAGAAACCGCGGAAGCCGCTACCGCCGCTTGCTCTATCGGGCTCGATTCTCCTCCGATTTCTGTGATTCTTCTTTCAAGCGTGAGGTAATCTCCTTCCCTCAACTCCTCTTGTGTCGATTTTGCAGACTGTGTATGGATTTTTGATGGGTGAAAACCCTAGGGTTTGGGATTTTGGTTTTCTTCACCTCCTTTTATAATTAAAAGTTCTGAAACCCTAGAACCATTGTTGGGAGAGATGAACTACGGTTCCATTTGGAGTTTGGTTTTGTCTTGATCTCCTTGTATTTGTATGTGTGTCGGTTATGCTTGGACAGTGCTGTGTGTATGCCGGCTGGACTGTGTGTGTGCCGGTTATGTTGGACAGTGCTGTGTGTATGCCGACTGGACTGTGTGTGTGTGTGTGTGCCGGTTATGTTGGACAGTGCTGTGTGTATGCCGGCTGCTACAGTTTATGTTTGGGCTGCTGTGTTGGTTGTCCGGCCATGTTTGAAGGGAATTATACTGAATATGAGCTGCTGTTCACAACACTTGGTGTTGTCATGGGGACAACCCTTGTGGTTGTGGATCGGAGCAACAGGGATTTGAATGATACACGGTCAAATTGCATCACCCACACTAGTCCTGTCCTATACAACTCCTAAATGTCGTAGTTGTAACCGTCGTAGGAGTCAGCTCGTAAATATTAATGCGCAATTGTAAGGTAAATGATATTTTTGATACTGCAGAGAATGGCGTCCGGCGATAGGCGTGATGTGACTCCTTCGAGGGAAAAGGGCAAAGGAAAAGTTAGGGTGAGTCCTTACTACTTTTTGGTGAACTGTTAAGCTAAGTACTTCTTGTTATTTATCACTGAATATATGAATCGCCGAAAACGCTAACTTGGTTTAGCGAGTGATAAATTTCTGAGGGGAAAACATTCACATAAATCTTATTTGTTAAGAAAATGAAATGAATTGAAAAGATAGAATGGAATTGAAATAGCGTCGACGCATCGAGAAGCTAAGGGTCGGCCTAGTAGGGGGGGATACTTCAGACTCCTACACCTCGTGAGAGGGGTAGAACTCTCACACCTCGTAGGAGGGGTCGAACTCCTACAGAAGATGAAGAGAATCCAATTTAGGAGGCATGGAAGCCTACTGCGCATGAGAGCGCCCTAAAGTGGATATTGATCTGCAGGGTCGACGGACCCAGATGATTGAGATATTTGAATGACCCTTAGTCTTTCGAGGAACGCAGTGCGAAATAATGGAAATTTGATAAGAAATATGATAAATGAATATGAATTGATATCAGAATAGAATTGTTGATTTTCCCTGTTACTTGCTTAGAGACATGTTCATATATGTTATTGCTGCTGACTCTCTTGTCTACTTGCAGTGTAAAGATTCGGAAAAGGGTAAGGAATTCACTTAATTTCAAAACTAATTGGTTCCAAAAATTTTCTTTCAGGAGCCGAGTACCAGCGTACTAGACCCCGCTAGGCGGGCTCAGACCGATGCAGACAGAAGACCAACTGATGACGTGGCTCGTCCACGGGTTAGCTTGAGTTTTTCCTTGTACTTTAATAGCTAGTTAGAATGTAATAAATGTAGACAGTTTCGTACCTGACTTTGAGATAGTGGATATATTCTGTAATGATATGTGATGTTTTATTTTCTCTGGTACACCCTGTTATTATACTGCTGCGTATAGTTATATGAAAAATCCTCTATGAAAGAATGACTTAAATTGTGGCGGAGTCGGGCCGTTATAATTAAATGGTATCAGAGCGAGGTTTTCATACGGCGTGTAACGCAGAGAGTACCAGAAAGGAAAATAAACCCACAATAATGACAATTGCATATCAGAATATACTAAACTGTCTTATGGTTTGTTTTCCTCCGGAACCGTTTCAAATCTATTCGAGCCGCAGAATGCGAGAGGCTCTTACTGAACCTGAGAATTCTGGTGATTCCAGGTCAGAAGAAAGTGTGAGTGGACGACAGTCTACCTCACTTCATATCGCCAATATTGCCCAAGCTATCGCTGAGGCAATTAGATTGGTTCGGGATACCCCTCCAGTTGTACCTCCTTATGGAGTAACCCCAGTGGTGCCAGCTGTGCCTCATCCAGTTGTGGAACCGCAGCAGCCTCGCTTGCTTGAAACTGATATGAAGCAATTTTTAGAATTGAAACCGCCGACGTTTCGTGGTGGTTTGTCTCCGATCGAGACAGAAGACTAGATCCTGCGGATTGAAACAATATTTGATACGATGCGGTGTCCTGCGGAGAGGAAGGTGGAGTTGGTCGTTTTTCTGTTGGAAGGAGAGGCTAAGAGATGGTGGGTGAACTTAATGAAAGGGAAGTTTCAGACTCGTGGTTTGGCAAATGTGACTTGGGCAGAATTTGTTTGGGAATTTACAAAGTGGTTTGTGCCGCGGACGGAAAAGAGACAGCTACAGGAGAAGTTCTTGCGTTTAGTTCAAGGAAGCCGCTCCGTCCTTCAATATGAAGCCGAATTTTCCAGCTTGGCATACTATGCAGAGTCGGCTGTGGCGACTGAAGAAGCTCGTTGCTTGCGGTTCCAGAAAGGATTGCGGGATGATATCCGCGCTTCAGTGGTTCCATTTGATATTACGGAGTATGCCCTATTGGTGGAGAAAGCTCGATTGGTCGAGTTAGATACTGAAAAGAGGCAAAGAAGGACAGAAATGAGGAAGAGGTTCAAAGAAGGTACAAGCCAAGAAAAATCGGGCAGAACAGGAGAAGCCCCTTGGAAGAAGAAGAAGCAGCAACAGTCAGTGTCGACTGGTAGCACCCAAATGTCCCAAACAACGGCGACCAAATGTGCCAAATGTGGCAAGATGCACAAAGGGGAATGCTTGACTGGAGTCTGCTTCTACTGTCGCCAGTCGGGCCATCGCCGAAAGGATTGTCCGAAACTGCAAACGGATGAAAGTTCGAGGGGAGCCCCAGTCTTACCGCCTCAGAAAATGTATCATATTGGGACTTCCAGGGAAGGGGAGTCGATAGCATCGGCACCCGCTGAAGGGGCCAGATATGAAAGGTTGATTCAAGCCCGAGCTTTCAATCTCGGTCAACAAGAGGCGAAGGCAGATGATACGGTTGTTACAGGTATGCTACTTGTGCATGATCAAGTTTTGAAAGTTTTATTTGATACTGGTGCCAGTCAATCGTTCATTTCAACATCTATTTTGGAATCAATTCATATACAACCATATCATATTGCTCAACTGTTGAGTGTATTGCTACCAAATAATATGGTTTTGATGACAAAAGAGCGAGTTGTACTCTCACTACTTTTTAATGATCAACGAATTGAAACCGATTTTGCGGTCTTGCCGTTGGTTGAGTATGATATCATCCTTGGTATGGATTGGCTATCGGATCGAGAAGCCGTCATTAACTGTAAAACGAAAGAGGTGGCATTCAAATGTCCAGATGGAAGTCCGATGATCTACCAAGGGTTGGGCGAAGTTGCCAAAATTAGTATTTCGGCTATGAAAGCCAGCAAAATGGTACGGAAAGGCTGTGAGGCCATTTTGGTAATGATTAAAGAAATGAAAGAAGAAACGAAAGAAATTACGGCTGTGCCCGTGGTACGGGATTACGTGGATGTATTTCCAGAAGAGTTACCTGGTGTGCCTCCAGCCAGAGAGGTTGAATTTGAAATTAACGTGATCGAAGGAGCTACTCCAGTTGCAAAAACTCCTTATTGAATGGCACCAAAAGAATTGGCAGAATTGAAAGTACAATTGCAAGAATTGCTTGATAAACAATTTATCCGACCGAGTACGTCACCTTGGGGAGCTCCAGTATTATTTGTGAAAAAGAAGGAATGATCTCTCCGTCTGTGCGTCGATTATCGGGAACTGAATAAGTTAACCATAAAAAATAAATACCCTCTGTCGCGTATTGACGATTTATTCGATCAGCTGGTCGGTGCACGTATCTTTTCTAAAATTGATCTTCGATCAGGATATCACCAGCTAAGAATTCGACAGGAAGATGTTTTCAAGACCGTATTCAGTACCAGGTATGGGCATTTTGAATTTGTTGTTATGCCTTTTGGCCTAACGAATGCTCCTGCAACTTTTATGGCATTGATGAATAGTGTGTTTAAAGCATTTTTGGAGTAGTTTGTGATTGTTTTTATCGATGATATCTTGATCTATTCAAAAACAAAGGAAGAGCATGCACAACATTTGCATCAAGTTTTACACACATTGAGGGAACAACAGTTGTATGCTAAATTCGCAAAGTGTGCGTTTTGGTTGACTGAGGTGGCCTTTCTAGGTCATGTAATTACTGCAAAAGGTTTGGCTGTCGATCCTGCTAAAATTGAAGCAATCCTCAACTGGACCCGACCGAAATCTGTAACTGAGCTACGAAGCTTCTTAGACTTAGCTGACTATTATCGGAAATTTGTCAAGAACTTTTCAAAGCTAGCCTTACCCTTGACACAGTTGACACGAAAGAACGTAGTGTTTACGTGGGGAGATGAGTGCCAGCAAGCGTTCGAAACGTTAAAGGAAAGATTAACAACAGCGCCATTGTTGGTGAAGCCTGAAGGCTCCGATGGTTTTCAAATATATAGCGATGCGTCCTATAAAGGATTGGGTTGCGTGTTAATGCAGCATGGAAAGGTGATTGCATTTGCTTCTCGACAATTAAAGGACGCTGAAAAGAATTATCCAATACATGATTTGAAATTAGTTGTTGTTGTGTTTGCATTAAAAATTTGGCATCACTACCTGTATGGTGTTCGATGCGAGATCTTTACAGATCATAAAAGTTTGAAATATATCTTTGATCAGCGGGAAATTAATTTGCGCCAACGAAGATGGCTAGAATTTATTAAAGATTATGATCTAGATATTCGATACCATCCAGGTAAGGCAAATGTGGTCGCAAATGCCTTAAGCAGGAAAACTATTGCTGCAATGTTCGTGACACCACGATATAATAAGAAACTTTTGTATAAGCTTCAGGATATGGGAATCTGCACGATATTTACGCCTGAAGAAAAGCAAGCACAGCTATGTCAGATGCGGATTCAATATTCGCTTAAAGAAAGAATCCAGAAAGCGATACCTCAAGATCCATTCTTGATGGGAATATTTGAGAAATTGCGGAAAGGAGAAGAGAGTGCCTTTGTTGAAAAAGATGCACTCTTGTTTTTGAATGACAGAATATGTGTTCCAGATGTTGATAACCTGCGGAAGGATATACTGTATGACGCGCATAATACGCCATATTCAATTCACCCTGGTCGGACTAAGATGTACCATGATTTGAAACAGGATTTCTGGTGGGCTCATATGAAAAAGGATATCATTCAGTATATTGCCCGGTGTCATACCTGTTAGGTAGTGAAAGCAGAACATTAGAAGCCTGCTGGATATCTTCGATCTCTACCCATTCCGGAATGGAAATGGGATGATGTTGCGATGGATTTTGTGTTTGGCATGCCTCGGAGTAAAGCATGGAATGATGGAATTTGGGTCATCATTGATCGCTTGACAAATAGCGCACATTTTATACTGATCAAGCAAAGCGGGCCGACGGAAAAATTAGTGAAACTCTATGTAAATGTAATTGTGAGATTACATGGTATTCCACGTACAATCGTATCAGATCGTGATGAAAGATTTACATCTGAGTTGTGGCGGCGGGTGCACCATAAATTGGGAACAAGATTGTTGTATAGTACTGCTTTTCATCCGCAAACCGATGGCCAGTCCGAACGGACCATCCAAATGCTCGAGTATCTTTTACGAATGGTGGTTTTGGACTTGAAAGGCTCTTGGGACAAATATTTATCGTTAGCTGAATTTTTTTATAATAATAGCTATCAAACAACGATCCAAATGGCCCCGTTCGAAGCTCTATATGGACGGCGATGTAGAACTCCTTTGAGCTGGGCAGAGGATGGAGAAAAGAAATTGTTCCCACAGAAGAAGACAGACAAAATTGAAGAGAAAGTTCGCGTCATTCATCAAAGAATGAAGATCGCCCAGGATCGTCAACAAAAATATTACAATATCCGACATCGTCTGGTGGAATTTGTTGTGGGCGATCAAGTGTGTTTGAAGATTAAACCGTTCAAAGGGATTTCCCGATTACGACGGATTGGAAAATTAAGTCCGAGGTATGTAGGCCCATATCCTGTGATTGAACGACTTGGCGAAGTAGCATATCGCCTAGCTCTGTCTGCTGAATTGCAGAGGTTGCATGATGTTTTTCATATATCCGCACTCAGACGATATATTCCGAACCCAGATTTGATGATATCTCCCAGTGCTGTCCAAATAGAAGCTGATTTGTCAAGTCCGACAACAGCTTATCAGATTGTTGATCGGCAAAGCAAAAATCTTCGAAATCGACAGGTGAACTTTGTCAAAGTCTGGTGGACCGGCCACCCTGCCAAGTATGCTACTTGGGAACGCGAAGATTTAATGTTAAAATTCTTTCCCTCTTTCTTTGGGATTCGCGAGGATGCGTGATTTTCGAGGGCGAAAATTCTCATAAGGAGGGGAGAGTTTGTAATACCCGAATAATTAACATGTTTATATTTTGTAAAATAAAAATATTATGTGAATACTCCCCGATGAGAAAAGAACAATGCCAGTGTCGACTTGTTTTGATGTTCGGAATTTTTTTGTGTGTGTTTGGGAGGAATTAGATGAACTGGCTGTGTAAACTTGTTGGGTTAAACTTGCTGTGTTAAGTGCTGAACCGGTTGGACCGGTAGGAGACCGGCTGCTTTGAGTTCAGCGGTGGCTTATTTTTCCCGTGCTTTAAAGTATCGGGTTTGATTCCTGTCTCCATGTTCGACGGAAGAAACCGCGGAAGCCGCTACCGCCGCTTGCTCTATCGGGCTCGATTCTCCTCCGATTTCTGTGATTCTTCTTTCAAGCGTGAGGTAATCTCCTTCCCTCAACTCCTCTTGGGTCGATTTTGCAGATGGTGTATGGATTTTTGATGGGTGAAAACCCTAGGGTTTGGGATTTTGGTTTTCTTCACCTCCTTTTATAATTAAAAGTTCTGAAACCCTAGACCCATTGTTGGGAGAGATGAACTAGGGTTCCATTTGGAGTTTGGTTTTGTCTTGATCTCCTTGTATTTGTATGTGTGCCGGTTATGCTTGGACAGTGTTGTGTGTATGCAGGCTGGACTGTGTGTGTGTGTGCCGGTTATGTTGGACAGTGCTGTGTGTATGTCGGCTGAACTGTGTGTGTGTGCCGATTATGTTGGACAGTGCTGTGTGTATGCCGGCTGAACTGTGTGTGTGTGTGTCGGTTATGTTGGACAGTGCTGTGTGTATGCCGGTTGCTACATTTTATGTTTGGGCTGCTGTGTTGGCTGTCCCGCCATGTTTGAAGGGAATTATACTGAATATGAGCTGCTGTTCACAACACTTGGTGTTGTCATGGGGACAACCCTTGTGGTTGTGGATCGGAGCAACAGGGATTTGAATGATACACGGTCAAATTGCATCACCCACACTAGTCCTGTCCTAGACAACTCCTAAATGTCGTAGTTGTAACCGTCGTAGGAGTCAGCTCGTAAATATTAAGGCGCAATTCTAAGGTAAATGATATTTTAGATACTGCAGAGAATGACGTCCGGCGATAGGCGCGATGTGACTCCTTCGAGGGACAAGGGCAAAGGAAAAGTTAGGGTGAGTCCTTACTACTTTTTGGTGAACTGTTAAGCTAAGTACTTCTTGTTATTTATCACTGAATATATGAATCGCCGAAAACGCTAACTTGGTTTAGCGAGTGATAAATTTCTGAGGGGAAATCATTCACATAAATCTTATTTGTTAAGAAAATGAAATGAATTGAAAAGATAGAATGGAATTGAAATAGCGTCGACGCATCGAGAAGCTAAGGGTCGGCCTAGTAGAGGGGGATACTCCAGACTCCTACACCTCGTGAGAGGGGTAGAACTCTCACACCTCGTAGGAGGGGTCGAACTCCTACAGAAGATGAAGAGAATCCAATTTAGGAGGCGTGGAAGCCTACTGCGCATGAGAGCGCCCTAAAGTGGATATTGATCTGCAGGGTCGACGGACCCAGATAATTGAGTTATTTGAATGACCCTTTGTCTTTCGAGGAACGCAGTGCGAAATAATGGAAATTTGATAAGAAATATGATAAATGAAATATGAATTGATATCAGAATAGAATTGTTGATTTTCCTTGTTACTTGCTTAGAGACATGTTCATATATGTTATTGCTGCTGACTCTCTTGTCTACCTGCAGTGTAAAGATTCGGAAAAGGGTAAGGAATTCACTTAGTTTCAAAACTAATTGGCTCCAAAAATTTTCTTTCAGGAGCCGAGTACCAGCGTACTAGACTCCGCTAGGCGGGCTCAGACCGATGCAGACCGAAGACCAACTGATGACGTGACTCGTCCACGGGTTAGCTTGAGTTTTTCCTTGTACTTTAATAGCTAGTTAGAATGTAATAAATGTAGACAGTTCCGTACCTGACTTTGAGATAGTGAATATATTTTGTAATGATATTTGATGTTTTATTTTCTCTGGTACACCCTGTTATTATACTGCTGCGTATAGTTATATGAAAAATCCTCTATGAAAGAATGACTTAAATTGTGGCGGAGTCGGACCGTTACAGAGGGGGACACCCACGTTCCCGACCTCTCGCCGGACCACTACTTGGGCACGTTTCTTGCCAGGTTACGACCACACATTTGCAATCGTCTTTGGGTCCTCGACCCCACTATCCTGTCTCGCGCAATAGAGCATGCCCGTTTTGTGGAAGCTGACTTCTCCACTGTCACCTCCGCCCTGGCCGTTTCGTTCACACCACCTCTTCCGACCCCCTCCCGGCCTGCCGCTTCTCGGCCGCCGCCTCCACTGGGTCAAACAACCCCAGATATTGTTCCTGCCACCAAAGTTGTCAGGATCGCGATCCAGATCATAGGATCTTACGATCCTACGATCCAGATTTTGTAAATCGATCCTGATTTTGTAAAGCGATCCTCGAACCGACCTTTCTATAAGATGCGATCCTACCTCAAAATGATCTCATCTAGGATCTCGATCCTGACAACCTTGCCTGCCACAGGCCGTCCCCCTCCATAGCCGCAACTGCTACCCCCCCCGGCCTCGCCCCCCTCCTCATCGGATTTCTCACCAGGAGTACCTTGACCTTCGGGGCAAAGCCTTTGTTTCCGCTGCAAGGTTCCATACTCACCGACCCACGAGTGCCCCCACAGGGATCTTCGACTGCTCTTAGGGGCCGAGGAAGAGGAGATTGTCATGACCGACTTTAAGGCCCTCGAGCTCGATGACGATGGGCCCACTATCACCAAGCCGGGCCCCACCTTCAAGCGCTTGGAGGTTTCATGCTACTCGGTGTGCGGCATCACCGACCCGTGCACCATGAAGTTGGCAGCCACCCTGCAGCGGGCGCCAGTGGTCCTTATGATCGACAGCGGTGCCAGTCACAACTTCATCTCCCAGGACCTTGCCGAGGCGCTCCGGCTCCCAGTGACGCCAGCACCAGGATTCCATGTCTCCCTCGAAGACGGTCGGCGGTGCCGCGCGGCTGGCCGGTGCGTCGGCCCGCCATTCTCCATCAACATGTACTCGGGCTTGGCCAATTTTACGTCTTCGTTTTTGGTGGGTTGGACGTCATACTTGGCTGCGTACTTGGGAATTATAAGCATAACTGAGGATGCCTTGCTATGGACTTTGAGGTAGCGAGCGTGACCCATCATCTTCAGGGCAACCCCTCCGTAGCTTGCTCCCCGACCGGCCTCCTTTCCATTCTTCGGACGCTTGGCCCAGATCTCAGCGTTCTCCTGTGGCAGGTGGAGCTGGGTTCTGACCCGACACCACCGCTTGGCCGTCCGGACATCCAGCGACTCCTCGATGACCATCTGACACTTTTCTATGTTCCGTATGGACTCCACCGCCACGGGTATCCGACCACAACATCACTCTGCGGCCCGGCGCGGCCGCAATCTCCGTCCGCCCTTATCGATATGGACACGACCAGAAGGATGCCATGGAGGCCATGGTGGCCGAGATGCTGCGTGTCGGTATTATCCAGCTGAGTGCCATCCCCTTCTCTAGCCCAGTGCTGCTCGTACGGAAGAAGGGCGACAGTTGGCGGTTTTGCGTCGACTACCGAGAGCTGAACAAGTTCACGGTACCGGATAACTACCCCATCCCCATCATCCATGTTGGATAAATTGCGGGGTGCTCGCTTTTTATCCAAGTTGGACTTACGCTCGGGCTGCCACCAGATCAGCGTGCGCGCGGAGGACGTGCCCAAGTCGGCCTTCCGGACACATGATAGTCATTATGAGTTCTTTGTTATGCCGATCGGCCTGATGAACGCCCCAGCCGCCTTCCAGTCCACCATGAATGACATCTTCCGCCCGCACCTGTGTAAGTTCGTCCTGGTTTTCTTGGACGATATTTTGGTTTATAGTTCCTCTTGGCAGCTCCACCTGGCTCACCGCCCTCCGCCTCTTGGCCTCACACTAGCTCGTCGTCCATCAGAAGAAGTGTACCTTCGGCCAGCCTCAGGTCGAGTACCTGGGCCACATCATCTCCACCAAAGGGCTCGCCATGGACCCACAGAAGATCGAGGCTGTCATGGATGCAAATCACAAGCTATGTGCTCACGAGGTAGTGTTACATAAGGGAAGAGGAACCCAGCGACGTAGAGGAAGAAGCAGCAAGCACAACTCGGTTAATCTGCAAGGTAAGCCCACAAGGATCCCTTTTTCGGCCATTTACAATTTATGCATTTGCAACCAACGTGAGCCTCCTTGTTTTACTTGGATAGCATTGAAGACATGGGCGGATCTATGTAGAGACATGCTCGAGCACGTGCCCGGGCGTGATTTTGGAAAAGTTTTGCCGAGTGCTGCCTGCCACGTCCTTCTTTCATCCCTGAGTTGTCGTTGTCAACCTACTTTTGCACGTATGCAAGCTCTATACCCCTTTCTCGCTCTCCCCCTCTCTCTCCCTCTCTCTCTCTATCACGCTCTAATTCCTCGATCATGACACAAACACAACAACTACAGCTCCTTGTTCATCAATCTGCAGCTCACGTCCGCCATAGTTCGAGCATCTCACACCACTAAGGCAGAGGAGTCCATTGCAGGAGGCTTGGAATTTTTAGGGCATATTCAACTTGCAGAGAGTGATGCCATCTGGAGCAGGAGGCTCCTGTGCTGGTTCGGCTTTGCTTCCTCTTCGTCCCAAGTGGCTGCTTCTTCTTCATCCCCAAGCAAGGTACCGGTGGTTCAATTTAGTCGAGTATTTGAGCAACAAAGCATCAGTCAACGGATCCATCATCAATGCCCAGCAACCAACATGTATCTTCTTCCTTCATTTATCATTTTATTCTTACGATTTCTCAGAGTAAAGACATTCGAATTTTTGATTCCAGACATCAGAGCCATCATCATTTTCTTACTAAGATTTTTGATTTGGTTTGGATTTGTGAATGTATGGTCTTAGATTTGTGATTTTTTTCCCTGAAAAAATGATGAATACATTCTAGAAATTGTGATCTTCAATATAGGGCTTGAATTTGTGAACTTGAGATCTTTGATTGGTGTGTTTTTCCTGGAAAAATGATGAATACCTCCCAGAAATTGTGTGCCCAATGTGCGCTCCTGTGTCGCCTTCAATCATCGGTGTTTTGGGCCTCTGTTTCAACCATGTTTGCCCTCAAAGGTTGCCAAATTTTGCCCAAAGGTTGCCAAAATTTTCCTCTATTTTTGTCTCATTTTCTTTCTGATATTAATTAATAAGCTATCTGGTTATGTTCCCATCTTTGCCCTCATTTTTTACCTTGTTCTTGTTTCCCAATTTCTGCCCCCATTTTTGAGATAGTTTCTAATTGATTTTGATTTTAAATTAGTAAGAGTTAGTTATCAAAAATAGTTTTTTATTTTTAAACTGTAATTGAACTAAGCAACACTATATTGATTGTCTGCATTTAGTTTTAATCCTCAATTTCTATACTTAAGCTATTAAATTTAAACATTTGCGTTTACTTTCTAAATTGTGCCCTAGCGGAGAAAAAATCCTAGTTCCGCCACTGGTCGAAGAACTGTGGATTAGAGGAAGTTGGAACTACCAAAGGAAGAGAAAGGTGGTATTGTTTGTCAGCATTCCATTTCAGTTAAGTTGTAAGCATGACTTTTCCTTTATCATAGCACTCTACATGAGCTTGCAGTTACATTAAGCTTAGCAGTGACAGTAACCAGTTCAATAGTTCATTCTATTTTTGGACATTAAGTAGGCATCCTCATCATAATGCACAATCGGAAAAATGACATGGCTATTAGTCCAAGGATAAAAATTGAATTTATTAGAAGCAGGGATAAACATGTTGTTCCAGGCAATGCGGGAAAACATCCAACTGGAGAATAACCCAGTAAATCAAGAAAGCGAACAACATCCGGCCAGAGATTAACCCAATAAACATGTTGCAAAAACTACACATTCAAACACAACTCAAAAAGTAAAAGCCTAAAACAGAATGAACTGCAGGAAGGAATGGAAGTTACTGTGCTAGTAGGGATGTTGACTAAAGTTGCACCAGAGTTGTCCACACCGGCGGTTCTCTCCGTCAGTGCTATCTCAGGCAACTGTGGTAAGGAAGAAAACTAAGTTGGCTTCTCCTGATTCGACTAACTGGGATAAAAGGTGGAAAAAAAAGTACGTGCGTCCGACGACGAAATGCTAGTGGGAGTTGTAATTTGTCAGCGAAGGATGATTCACCAGCTTAGAGGAGGTCGGCTTCAGGCCTGGAGGCGATGTCGGCTGAAGATTGCAGGCGAGGTTGCCTTCAAGAATGGAGGTTCAGACCGCAGAAATGGAGTTGAATGAGAAGTCTCTGCGGGGGAAATCAGGGAGGGAGGGAAAAATTTTGCTCAAAAAGGTGGGGCCGACCACATGAGAAGCCTATTTATTGGCGTATGGTTCTCACAAAAAATTTCCCCAAAATAGAACCACACAAAAAAGCTATCAAAGGAGAGGGACGGCAGGAGAAGGAATTTAATAATGTTAAACTGCTTGCTTCTTATGCAAATGTTACTCGGGAAGAAACAAGCAGGGCGGGGCCTCAGGCCTTGCGGAGCCCAATTCCTTTAGCATTTATTGACTCGCTTTCAAATACACTAAATCTGCCACCTATGAGAAAAGTCTCAACCTTGGGAAATACACGGTTTAATCTTCTCAGAAGAAGAAATTAAATTAATGACGAAGCCATATGAATATGCGCATTAATTGGCAAATTTGGTATGCACAGGCTAAAATTGAACACCATAAGGTATTTCTTTGAAGATCTGTACCTCGCGGGCAAACATTCAAGGGGATTACTTGACTCGAGACACATTATAATTAATTTATCAACGGAGCCGTACTACACAAGGATCTTTGTGCGGATTATATTTCATTGGTACCGTGGCAATGAGGATTTTAAAATGGACGGTGGCCTTCAATCCGCAATTTGAAAGCCCAATATTACCTATCTGGAGCTCATTTCCAAAACTCAGGCTAGAGTACAATAATCCTAAACCTTTATGATGTAGAAGGGATGGTAATCGCTAGGGTTCGAAAATATATGATTGGTTTCAAAATAAACTTTTTCTTACTTTCATCATTACTGATAATTGAAAGTCGTTCCTGCTGTTGCAAGAAGGCGGAATGTCGGATCAGCTGCAGGAGAAGGAGGGCTGGCCGGCAGGACTGCTTGGAGCGGCTGAACGGCAGGGGGCTACAGGGCTGCAGGCGACTGGAACTGCTGCAACAGAGGAAGGCGGACAGGGATGGCGGCGGTGGCTGCGGGAGCAGGGACGCAGGGAGGAGCCGGCGGATGAGGGCTTCCTGCGGGCGGTTGTCGCGGCTGGAGAAGGGAGCGGCGATGGTTGCGGGAGCAGGGACGCACGGAGGAGCCGGCGGATGAGGGCTTCCTGCGGGCGGCTGCCGCGGCTGGAGAAGGGAGC
The DNA here is from genome assembly GCA_039583875.1 of Platanthera guangdongensis. Lineage (NCBI taxonomy): Eukaryota > Viridiplantae > Streptophyta > Magnoliopsida > Asparagales > Orchidaceae > Platanthera > Platanthera guangdongensis. The sequence continues at coordinate 177,365,786 of CM077159.1, forward strand.
GGCGGTGGTTGCGGGAGCAGGGACGCACGGAGGAGCCGACGGATGTAGGGATGGAGAAGATGGCGGGTGAGGAGATGAAGATACAAATCTCCCTTGGAGTCGGCACCAAGGAGGGCCTCCGGCGTCGGCACCGGTGGCGTGACCGCAGGAATCGGGAAGGAGCCGGCGGCTTGTTCTTTCCCAAAATCTTGATCCCCTTTTGCTGCAGCCCTAATCTCATATTTATAACAAACTTCATTGCATCCAATGGTCCAGATTTGCCCGGATGGGGGCTGCATCAAACCCTTAAAATATACTCAAAATATATAAACTAATATATCATTTCGACTCGCGCCGACCCTCCGGACGCAACCGCGGAGTCGGATCGGCAATACGATCAACGGGCGGGGTCCGTTCCCCATCATTTTTCCCTTGTTGGAGAAGATTTGTCCTCAAATCTTTAGGGCTTCCAAGGAGGCTTCGCGGGTGGTCTGCACTGTTTCTCACTGTCACCAATCATCAGATAAAAGCTTCCAATCCCAGATGTTGGTCTCACGATGCTGCAATTAATGTAATCACTGCCTTTGGGAGGCTTGGGCGGTGGCCTCAATCTCAGAATCTGACGGAACACTGTAGCAACTGGTAAGGGGGCAGCGCTCTCTAATCCTGCACTGCAAATGATCATATCGATCGGCGGTGTGAACAATGATGTATCGATCTGTGTCTCTGTATCACCTGGGTCGCAATCACCTGGGGACCAATCAATCTGAGCAAACTGCAATAAGTCATCACCATGCCCCACCCAGTCTGGGCTCATATCCAAACCAACTGATTTGCCATCAGGGGCATTATCAAACCTCAGAAAAGGGTCCCTAGCCGAGCTGAGAAGTGACTGCTCAAACCACTGTGACAAATCCATAAAAGTGAGCAGACGTCGCAAAGGTTCATAGGGCGGTACTACCACCATCAGACTGGATGTCCATCTGCGCTCTATCCACTGGCGGGCAAATCTCTGAACGATAAGAGTAGCTTTCTGCACTGTCTGGTACCACTGTCTCTGTAATAATCCTCTAATGCGTGACTGAATCACGAGGACTGCTCTGGTGATCTTCTTGAAGGATCGGCGCTGAATAAACCCTCGGATGTGAGATTGTATCAAGACTGCTGCTCTTCTCTGTCGCTGCTCTAAAATCTCCTTAGCGTCATTCTCACGCCAATTCTTCACATAACCTGCCCAAATGGCATCTTCTTTCTCTTCCCTTTCCCTCCTCTGCTTACTCTCTTCCACTGTAGCTTGCTTGTTTCTTCCAAGCTCAACCCAAGATCTCTTTCTTGGGGACGGTGACGGAATATCATACAAGTAGGAGGAATGACGAACTGAAGGATATGTAGTAGATGACGGAGAATATGAATCGTAGGCATGGGAGGGGAATCGCCTCGATTCATGGGAATAAGTGGTGGGAGAAGGGGAATATGAATCGTAGGCTTGACGAGAGGCTCGCCTTGATTCATAGGAGGGGTATGCAATGGAGGGGACATATGAAGAGTTATGCAAATAATAAGTAGCACACGAGGAATTGATATTTGAGTGGAGGGAAGGGGGAGGAGCATAGGAATCATAATCCTCGGAATTATCAGAATCATAATAATAGGAGAGCGTCATGGGTGTATGCAAAAGATTTTCGAGAACAGGAGAAGGATTGAAAAGTTTGAGAAAACTTTTCAGGTGCCTCTGATACCAATTGATGTAGAAGGGATGGTAATCGCTAGGGTTCGAAAATATATGATTGGTTTCAAAATAAACTTTTTCTTACTTTCATCATTACTGATAATTGAAAGTCGTTCATGTTGTTGCAAGAAGGCGGAATGTCGGATCAGCTGCAGGAGAAGGAGGGCTGGCCGGCAGGACTGCTTGGAGCGGCTGAACGGCAGGGGGCTACAGGGCTGCAGACGACTGGAACTGCTGCAACAGAGGAAGGCGGACAGGGATGGCGGCGGTGGCTGCGAGAGCAGGGACGCAGGGAGGAGCCGGCGGATGAGAGCTTCCTGCGGGCGGTTGCCACGGCTGGAGAAGGGAGCGGCGATGGTTGCGGGAGCAGGGACGCACGGAGGAGCCGACGGATGAGGGCTTCCTGCGGGCGGCTGCCGCGGCTGGAGAAGGGAGCGGCGGTGGTTGCGGGAGCAGGGACGCACGGAGGAGCCGACGGATGTAGGGATGGATAAGATGGCGGGTGAGGAGATGAAGATACAAATCTCTCTTGGAGTCGGCACCAAGGAGTGCCTCCGGCGTCGGCACCGGTGGCGTGACCGCAGGAATCGAGAAGGAGCCGGCGGCTTGTTCTTTCCCAAAATCTCGATCCCCTTTTGCTGCAGCCCTAATCTCATATTTATAACAAACTTCATTGCATCCAATGGTCCAGATTTGCCCAGATGGGGGCTGCATCAAACCCTTAAAATATACTCAAAATATATAAACTAATATATCATTTCGACTCGCGCCGACCCTCCGGACGCAACCGCGGAGTCGGATCGGCAATACGATCAACGGGCGGGGTCCGTTCCCCATCACTTTATACTCACACGGTTCAATATTTGGCAACCCGCTCAAAATTGACTCGGCAACAACGTGCTTATCCAGACCATCTATAGCAAGAATATTGGTGGAGCTTGACATATCAATTGTGCATGAGACACATATATGGTTTGGAACACTGACCTCCGGTTATAAACAATAATGTCTACTAGAAAATATTCCAAAATATTATGCGGAATGCTGCATTCTAGGGCATGGGAATGCTTCAAAATCCATCCAGAATTAACAAATAAAGGAGAACTCGATCCAGTCTCTGAATGGGAAGGAATATGGTACATAATAGAGACATCCAACCTGGCAGCACTGACAAGCGGGAAGACAACTTCACAGAGGGCCCACAGATATCAAGAACAGATGGACACCATCTCAGTAAAACCAAGAACAAAGGCAAACACATAATTCAGCAAAATGATTTATGTATGCAGGAAAATTTCTGGGAAAATGAATCTACACACTCAAAATTCTATGGTTGTCATGTACTTGAAGCTGAAACAAACACTACTGAAAATCTAAGAATAAGAGCAATCAAGAGTTCAAGACCGATTAGATCAACACTAATGAAATATATGATCTTAACACGAGATTTTTGGGTGCTATTGCGCACAAAAAATGCAGCACTAGACAACAAAGGAGAAATAGAACCAAATCAAGTAAAACACAACCAAAAGAAGGATTAATTCAGTCCACCCAGCTTGAGGGAGATAAAACAATAAATTATTCTCAGGATTCAAAAGAAGCTCAAACACCCAATCAAGGTGAGTATCAGACACAAATAATTACTGAGCAACCCCAAGAACAAGACTATGTCGGAACCAAAAAACTACCAGCTAACACATCAAGACCAAGTGGGAGCATCTCATCAGATGGAGTTTTTAAAATCAAGAGATGCCAAAATAAGGACAACCTAATAAAACAAGCAGAAAAATTTAAGGCTATCAGCAATAAGGAGGAAGCTATTCAACAAGGAAGCATGAAGAATATATGGGACCACAAAGCCCGGAAAGACTCGGAAGAGGAAGAGGAACGTAAATTCGAGCCGGAGAAAGAATACACCGGTGTCTATCAACGTAAGTGGGGTACTCAACCTCTTATCAAGCTCTGGCTGAAGCTAAAAAGGTTACAAATATCTTTAAAATAGTGGAACATCAACGTTTTTGGTAACATCTCAAATAATGTTAAAAATGTGGAAATGAAAGTCGACACCCTGGAAGGCATATTTGCAAGATCAAACTAGGAAGCAGATCGTGCAAATTACTATAAATCAAAAGAAAATCTCATCCGAATTTTAGATAAGTGGGAAGAATTCTGGCAGCAAAAGTCAAACATGAAGCAGATCAAAGATAGGGATCGCAATACAAAGTTTTTTCTAAGTCCACATGAACATCAGACGAAACTCCTACAATATCTACAGATTAGAAATTGTTGACGGTTCAGTATTGGAATCCTGGGAGGCGATAAAGGAAAGTGCGGTGGATTTATTTTCACACAACTTGCAGGATAATAATTGTGTTCCGAAATATAAATTGTGAGAACATCCCAATGCTTATTACACAGGAAGACAATGAAATATGATTTCCAGGGTACCAACCATCTTAGAAATTAAAAATGCACTCTTTTCTGTGGATGAGGATTCAGCAGCAGGACCTTACAGCTTTACAGTTTTATTCTACACTGTTAGAGTTAATATTTTAATGTTATTGAGTTTAGACTCACACCGCCTATCGGTGTTGGGTGTCATGTTGTAATTCCTATTTAATGCCCATATGAGGATGAATATATTTGCACTTTACATTTCCATTCTCCTTTCTACATGGTATCAGAGCCAAAGATCTGAGACCTAAAAATTTTTTTTCCGGTCAGCTACTCTTCCCCCCCCCCCCCGCTCCCGTAACGACCTAAATCCCCCCCGACCCGTGATTCTATTCCCTTCTCCCGCGCGCTGGTAGGGCTTACGCCCGCCGCTCCCGCTCCTGTCGACGGAGGAGATCTCTGATCCCGTCGACAGGAGCGGTTCAAATCTCCCTGTACAGCTTCTCCCGACGGCTGCTTCTCCCGACATCGTCGACATCGGCATCTACTTCGTCTTCTCCCGACGCCTCTGCAACAACGATAGGCGTCGCTGCTCCTCGACGACGATCCCGACGGCTTTGTCGGCTCCCCTCTGCATCGACGGCTCCTCCTGCTTCATCTGCGACATCGACGGCTCTGTCGGCTTTCTCTTCTTCTCCCGACGGCTTCTCCGTCTATGCTTCTCTCCCGGCTGCTTCTCTCTCGGCTGCTTCTTCTTCTCCGGCCTACTTCTCTGCCGCTGGTGCTCATCTTCTCCGGCTTTCGCCTTCTCCGGCCTGCTGCTGCAGCTGCTTCTTCTTCGGCTTCTGTCTGCACCTGCTGCAGCTCTCTTCTTCTCCGGCATGGATGTTGTTCTGCCGCTTCTTCTTCTCCAGCCTGCTGCTGCAGCTGCTTCTTCTTCGTCTTGTCGGCTGCTCCTCTGTGCGTTGTGCCTATCTTCTGCGCCCGATCTATGCCTCTTCCAGACCGCTCCATCGACGACACGCCTCTTTCACCTGCAGTTTGTTGCTCCTGTCTTCTGGCCGAGTCCAGGTGGCCGTCCTCTGCTGATCCCGTTGGGTTGCTGCTACTCCTAGCTTCTGGTGCTGCTGTAGTTTCTATATTTTGAGTTTATTATTTTTGTTAGGTTGTTGCCTTTGTCTTTGTCTGCATCTTTACGATTTCGATCTTCTTCCGCGTGATCTGGGTTCATGTACCCGACGAGGGTCCCACACATGCGCGTGGTCTACGTGAGGGGGAGTGTACGCCACAGCCTCCAGGCATAGTCTATGCCTTCATGCACGTATTCCACGTGAGGGGGAGTGTTTGTGATAACGGCGACTCAAATGCCTCTTTCCAGACTCCTGCCTCAATCACACATGGCCCCCAGGTCGATCTCGTATGTTGTTTGTGTCTCCTCGTTGTTTTCTTTGAATTTGGTATGGTTGGTTTGGTCTTTCGTGGTTGGCCGAGTTTTCGCTCCGAGTGTATCCAGCGTTGTCATGGTCGGTTTGCGGACCAACGTCGTGTGGCTCTTGCCCGGTTGAAGTATCCCCGGTGACACGCGGTTGGGCCTCGGTGGCTGTTGTTTTGTCTCACGTTGTCAACCTTCTTTTACCTTCCATTTTATGTTGTGTTCAAGCTGTAGGGTTCCCCTTTAGCCTCACACCGCCTATCGGTGTTGGGTGTCATGTTGTAGTTCCTATTTAATGCCCATATGAGGATGAATATATTTGCACTTTACATTTCCATTCTCCTTTCTACATACACAAAATGTTGTAGTATCATTAATAGAGACATAGTGGATGCGGTTTTGGAGGTCTTTCAAGGACTACCTAAGACTCGATAATTCACATTGGCGGCGATTGCATTGATACCGAAGGTTATAAAAGCAAGCGATCGGATTTCAGGCCCATATGCTTATGTATTGTCTTTCAAAAACTCATATCAAAGATATTCTCTAAATGAATAGCAGTGTTGCTTCCAAAGATACTTTCAGAGAACCAAAGCGGATTTACAAAAATCAGAGAAATCTCAGATAGCATTTTATTAGCTCAAGAAATACCGCAAGACATTAATAAACATGTAAAGGGGAATGATATCGTCTTTAAACAAGACCATGCAAAGGCTTTTGATGAAATACAGTGGGAATTTTTTAATAAAATTTTACAAAGCTTTGGATTCAACAGTGGCACCATTGCATTGATCGCTACCTGGTTGGAGAACAAACCGGTTCCCAGTTCGTATAAATGACAAAAACTGTGGCTTTTTACAGTCCCATAGGGGATTACGGCAAGGGGACCCATTATCACATGCTCTCTTTGTTATTGAGGCGGAATATGTTTCCAGAAATCTTGCAAAGCACTTCCTTGATTTTCCGTTATTGCAACACAGAAATTCAGGAAACACCGAAGTCATTTGATCTTCACAGAGGACATGATTATTTTCAGCAATGAGGGCCGAAGAGCAATCTGTAGACTTCTGAAGTTTCTTTTTGAGATCGAAGAGGCCTCGGGGTTGGTAATTAATAAAGCTAAATGTAGCTTTATCCCTGCTCCAAACATGTCGGCAACCCAAATACAAACCATTCAGAACATGATCGGTTTCAGCATGCAATCACTTTCAATGATCTATATGGGAGAATCATTGCGGGCAGAAAATTGAAGATTTACTTTGATGGGCTGCTGCAAAAAATTCAAGGAAAACCTAATAGTTGGCATTCAAAATTGGTATCCTTTGGTGGTCGAATAACTCTAATAAAGAGCACGTTGCAAAGTATGTTATACCATCATTTTATTGTCCACTCTCCCCCACTTGGAGTCATTGCAAGAATAACAAAAATATTCAACAAGTTTTTATGGGGTACAAATAGCACGAACAAGAAAATACATTTGGCGTCTTGGAAGAAGCTATGCTACCCGGCGTAGGATGGGGGACTGGGTTTCACGATCTAAACAACAACATTGCTGCTTCCTCTTACAGGCTTTGATGGAAAATGAGCAAAATTGATAGTCTTTAGTCTTTCTTTATGCACAACAAATATTGTCGGGATGTTCACTTCCTGATTGTCAGGCATAATGGAGCGCCCTCAGCTACCTGGACGAGAATGGTGCGTATGAGACTTGAAGAAGAAAATTTTATAGCTTGATAAATCGGAAACAGATCTTTAAGTCTTTGGTTTGACAATTGATTAGGTATGGACTCCCTCTCTCTCTCTAGTTATACCCAAACCTCCCTGCCAGCAAATCGCAAATCAAAAGCTTAATTGTCAACAATCAATGGGACCAAGGTTCAATCCTTTTGAGGAGTTGAGGGGGATTCCGGAGAATATATCAGAGGTCCCCATATTGAGAGGTGTGAGGGATTCAATCATCTTTAGGAATTCACCCAACTACCGGTTTACTTTCAAGACAATTTGGGAATTGGTGAGGATCAAGAACATCCCAATAGATGGTGCTGGAGAAAAAAATATTCCAATAAAAGTCTCATTCTTCATGTGGAGACTCTTGAATAACTTGATATCGGTGGACATTAAAATGCAAAATAAAGGCTTTGAACTCGCTTCCAAATGTCAATGTTGCGCCGCCGATGAAACAATTAATCATGTTTTCCTATCATGCTCAGTTGCAAAAGCAGATTGGAAATTCTATCACAAGCGGTTTGATATCACTCAACATCGTCATAGCCAAGCTAGAACAATTGAACAAAGGCTACTTTTGTGGATAAACTCAACCCCTCATGTTGTCCCAAGCCACATCCGAGTCGTCACACTGGTGCTAGTTTTTTGGTTCCTTTGGGTAGCAATGAATGAAAAGAAGCATCAACAAATAGCAATTTCTCTATTTACAATAAAATTGCAGATTGATAAAATGGTGGAGCTACTCTACAAAGCTAAGCTAATGGCATCCAATCAGTAAAGATATGTGCATAACCAACTAACAAGCTCAACTGGAGTTCAAAGCTTTTCAAGACTGTCCCGACATTATATGGTGGCCTTCTCAGAGCAACGAACTCAAAGTAAACATATGAGTGTCCCCTCATACATCAGCAGCAATAATCATTAGGAATCAATATAGTCAATGCATTTATGCCAAATGTGGTGCGACTACTCATGGGAGTTAGTTCAGCTTACTTCTTATCTATCCTAGAAGTAATTGATATATTTAAGAACAGAAACATCTCAATATGGTGATTGGAAAAGAAGCATATATCCACATTGTGGTTCATGGTACCCGGTCGAAGATGTGTGTTGGCAAACTTTACAACAAAATCAAACTGACACTACATGGAGGTACATATCGGTTTACAATCTTAAACAGAAAAACAAACAGGGCAGCTAGAACGCTAGCCACATGGTGCGATGAACATGGACCGAACCAAACAAATGAAGAAAGATCTCTTCAGGGAGGTATCCAAGAAATCATGACACAAAACGGTATCAACTACCGAAATCATCTCATTTTGCTTCACTGATGGCCAAGTGGGTATATAAAGCTTCTCACTATCAGGTATGCCACCAAATATATTAACTACGGCCTTCGGTTGTGGCTAACATATTTGGTGTGATGTGAACTACGTGCAGTTTGATTTGCTTAACGACAGTGCGTAGGCATACACATTATATATTATGATCTACTTATAACCAAATTTGAAAGATACAACACACAATTCTGATTGTTGGATGGTTTCAGTGTCGATCCATTCCAAACCTCATACATCTATTATCCAGTCACTAAACATCTTCACCCATTTTCCTTTGATAATCACCATCAACCTAAAATTCATCCTCCTTTAATACCATCCCCGTCATAGGGCCCTCTCTATACAGCTCCCCATATCAAATCACTTGTGTGATGTTTTTCCAAATTTTCCATAAGTTCCCATATTAAATATAATATGGACCAACCATTTAATAATAAGAAAAAAACAACCTGACAATCAAGGACCTTTTTTCCTTTCATTGGAGTGTATGACTGTTCGTAAGTAATATTTAAGTAAAAAATGGACTCATGGCACTCCAACGTAGCTGCATGCGTCAAAAAAAAATTTCTCCAGGATACCTCTTACCGTTTCATTCTACATGACATTTTAACGCCACTCTAACCACTGGCAGCACGATACATTTTACAAGAATCAAGTTCCGCGGGCTCAATACCTGAGCTCTAAGCTTTTTAGAGCCTTGTGAAAAGAAATTAGAGCACGAGAAAAATCTAAAATGTATTAGGACGAAGTAGAAATTACACAAATAGGCATCTCTACGCAGTAAAAGTTTACAGTTAAATGTAACTTCAGATGTCAAAGGAAAAGCAACATTACTCTTCACACTACAGACAACGAGGACAAACTATTACTGAAATATCCTAACACACATTGAAATGGATTGCACTAAACTGAAGAACAAGATACAATCACGAGTTATGCTCCATCAAACTCCAGGGTGTTGGTTCTCCCTAAGAGTTCTCTCCAAGAAGAGCTCACAATACTAGACTCTAAGATACCCTCTAAGACTCCTCACCTCTCCTTATATAGGGAAGACTACTAACTAATTACAAAAAATATCACAGATACATGCTACAATTAATATTAGATGCTCCCGGACGTTGGAGCCTGGATCTTCACTTACCAATAATCCAATATAGAGACATGGTAATGCCACCGTTTTCGGCAACGAGCAGCAAGCGTAGGTCTTTAAGGAAACATTTGTGAGTAGGGGAGTAAGGTTGTTTGAAAACAATTCCATGGTGGCAGAGGTCAAGATAATCTTACTGTGAGAGTCGGTGTGGTGGGGGCCCTAGGGGGTTGGCTTTGGTTAGAGAACTGGAGGTGGTGGAGGGATAAGGGATGCTGACATCACAGGTTGCAGGGTGACATATGGTTGCATGTGAGAGCTTTGTACTGGCTTGGTCGATCCGGGTGCGGCCATGACTGGGAGGACTGAGTGCTCTAGTGGTTGGAGGAGGCCTCAGGGAGGAGTGTTGTAAATTTGTTCCACAAAGTGGGTCTATTGGATGGCCAAGGTAAGTGTGGTCGGGCTCAGAGTATGCAAGCAGGCGCAAATGCGAAGTTGCAAGTTGTGCATGAAGTAGCCCGGGTAATGGGCCAGTGATAAGCCTACAATATGATGTGTCGGCTCCACAAAATCATCCACGTAAACCTCCATTGAACAGAATTGGCAAACGACATAAAGACGCTGGAAGGTGATCCAAGAGCGGTGCTAGTCGTTCCGCAGTATCACTCATCTAGCATGGCCCATGTCATGGGTGTTGTAAACAGATGAAGTGAACACATACAATGAAGAATGATCCCCTCCATATAGATCATTGTTAGGGGTCATGATGACAGGAACGAGACAGATATATCATACGATACATATACGAGATTCGAGATTCTCAAAGAAAACTAGGATACCTGATACATTTTTGAAATTTTTTACAAATTAATATAAAGACACTGTGACATGACATTTTCACTTTTTAATCATTATATCTCATGTATCATATTTTAAATGAAAACAATACATAGTTGCACCACAAAATCATATCATATCATAAATATAAATAGTGATTGTAAGTACGTAAGCATTTAACTCCGACCACTTATCATACACCATTTTCTCTTTCAGATGCTTTTCTCTATATCACCATCGCAATATACACAAATTTTGAGCATCTTCGAGCATACTCTGTTGTATCAGGAATATTTGAGTGCATATGGGATTTTTTATTTAAAATTAAAAGAAAAATTTTGGAAAGTTTTAGGGACAGGTTTTTGAGAGTTTACCAAATCAAAAATGTCTCAGATATGATACGCAAAGTCATTACAAGTATATGCACTTCCTAGACTAGAGGCACCTTGTTTGCTTCAAGAGTGAGACTCAATCCGGTCAAATGAGTGGGATTCGTTAAACAAGGGCATCTTCATGTGTCAAGGTGGAAGGAGTGAGTGAAGCAAGGATTGGGGGAGCTAAGTGTAAAGCTCATTCATGTTGTCGAGGCCTTTTAGATTGATGGGCAAAGACTCAAGCGTCGACGACGGAAGTAGTTTGCTAGTCAATGATTGACCTTGACAGAGAATTTGAAGGATATATTAGTAAAGGCAGATACGATCATGTCTATGCGGGAAGAAATAATGATCATGGGACACTCCACCTCTCCGAGACAACATGCATGGGTCGAGTGAGAGTTATGCAATCAGCCATAGAGACATCGCCAGTGATAACAAACGGTACAAGAAGAAAAAAAGACGTTTGAAAGGGCATATGGTCATCAAAGTCATTGTGGTGGCTGAACGAGCATTGAAGTAAAGTTGGGTTGGGTGCGAGCAAAATTTTGTGGAATGTTGAAATGGCAGTCGATGGTAGGTTTGCTAGAGACACTCTGGAAAATAGGTGGCGGAAGACTCGAGCTGTCCAGATGCACCCCGAGGGTTAGGTCTGATCTCCACTTGGTGAGAGACGTTTCTTCTAAATAAGAATACTTGGACGTGTATACATATCACATCCGGAATCTTATGGGAGACGGAGTGTCTTTGGAGCAATGAAGCTCAAACAAAGAGAATCTCTTGATAGACTTTTAGGATGACAGATTTCAATGTAAAAAGAGATCCAGAAATGAAACAAATCTCAAATCAAAATTGGAGGAAAGTGATTATGATTAAGAGGCTAGACCTCAAATATCATAATGCATTTTCAAAGCAAATGATGGAGTTATGTCAGTAACTCGACGGTTAAATAATTTTATGTGAGAGTAGTTCTAAGATGGGTGATTTCATGGAAAGTAATCATAAGTTACTTTAAGAAAAGAATAAAAAACGTGGTTCAACTTCATATGTAGACTAGACTGAATGAAGGCAGGCCATTACAAATAATATCAGAGTTAGACCTCTTGCAGTACCCATTTGATACTCAACCTCCGCAGAAGAGCATATTATCACCATTTGTTTCTTACTCCGCCAAGTGACTAGGTGCCCTCCAAAATATGGGCAATAGCCACTCGTAGACCGACGATCATCGATGGAGCCAGTATAATCTGTATCAAAATAGGTAATTAATGATAGAGAGGACAAATCCTTATACACAAGCCCTTGTCCCTAGGTAATCTACAGATATCAGAGGATTCACACGATAACTTGGAGGTGAGATATTCGAGGATCATGCATGAATCGGCTGACCATGTCAACAACAAATGTGATATTTGTTCATGCAACAGTTAGATAGATAAGTTTGTTAACAAGACGACGATAGTACTCTGGATTAGGAAGCAGCGGATCAGAGTCGGACTTGTGAGCACAGACCTTGTGGTTGACAATCATTGATATGCTAGCGGAGTTGCAACCTGAGTAGCATGCATCTTGAAGAAGATCATTGCAGTACTTCCGTTGGAACAAAATGAGTCCATTGGGTCAATGAGCTACCTCGATACCCAAGAAGTATTGGGGGTAGCCCAAATCTTTGGTCTTAAAGTGTGAGGTTAAGTGTTTCTTGATCATAAATATATCATTCAAATCATCACTTGTGATGAGAATATTATAAACATACACAAGAAGTATCGATGTGCTTACTGGGTGACGAGTAAATAAGAAAAAGTCTGTCGAGATCCGAGTGAATCCAAAATCCCGAATGACCTGATTAAACTTGCCAAAACAAGCTAGAGGGGATTGCTTGAGGCCATAAGTAAATTTCATGAGGAGGTAAACAAGGTACAACTCTGTGATTTCATAACTAGCAGGTTGTTGCATATAAATAGTCTCTGTTAAATCATCATTAAGGAATGCATTCTTGATTTCAAGTTGAAGCGACTTCTAATGACGATGGACAACCAAGGAGATCAATACCAATATCATATTCAACTTATTGACTGGATAAAACATCTCTTCATAATCGAGGCCATATTGTTTAGTGAAACCATGAGCCACAAAATAGGCTTTGGGGCGCTCAAGCATCCAATCAGGATGGTGCTTAATAGTGAAAATTCATTTACATCTCATGCAGGATTGGCCAAGAGGAATGGGATAAGAGGTCCCATATTTGATTGGCCCAGTGGGCAACCATTTCATCATTCATTGCGGTCATCTAGCCCGGATGTTGGAGAACTACCTACACAGAAGAGGGTGTGGAAATAGAAGACAAGGAAGCTGCAAACCAGTGAAGATCTGGAGATAAGTGGTGAAAGAAAACATAATGAGAGAATGAGGGTGAGTTGTAGAGGGGGATGCATCCTAGGCAGGAGCCATAGTTAGATCAGTTGGCCGCGGAGCATCATCAGTCGGGGGAACTGTCCCAAGGAATTAGAACGAGAACAACGACGAGTGTATACATTCAGAAGAATAGGTTGTGGTGTCGGTAGCACGGATGGTGATGAGTTAGTTATGGGGCATTGGGATGTGGGATAGTAGGTGGTACTTTATCAGCAGGAGATAAGGAGTAGAAGGGATGATCCTCGAGGAAGGTAACATCAACTGATGTTATCATTTTCAAACTGTGGGAGAGTAGCACACACATCCCTTCTATGTGCGAGAGTACCCACCAAAGATATGCTTAGTAGCGTGTGGGGCCAATTTTACCACATGAGGGCCAATTTTACCACAGGAGGGTCAATATAATGGACAAAAAAAACTCCTGAAAACACGAGGGCCTGGAAGAAGGGAAGTGTTGAAGGAAATAGGATGGAGAACGACATCGAAAAGTTAGGATGAACGAAGGCATGTGATTAATTAAATAACATGCAGTGGTGATTGCAAAGTGGCAATAGATCATGAGAACCTGCATTTAAAACATAAGAGGGTGGACAACCTCAAGGAGATGGTGGTTCTTCTGCTCGGCCACACCATTTTGTTGTAGTGTATAAGCACATGACGTTTGGTGGATAATACCCAACATATTGGAAGTTTCCTGGAATTTGTGATTAGTATATTCACGAGTGTTATCGGTTCGAAGAATATTAACTGAGGCCGAAAATTGAGCACGAGTTTAAGCGATGAACGAGCAAAAAACACAACAATTTAGAACGATCGCGCAGTAAATACAGCTATGTCACGTGAGAACGATCATCAATAAAATCAAGAAAGTAACAATATGAAAATCTAATAGTTTTATAAGGGACTCAAAAGTCTGAATGAACTGAAGGTAAATGAGCAGAGGTCTTAATACAATGAGTGGAGAAGGTAGAATGATAGTATTTCTCGTAGATACAATATTCACATATAAATTCGAAAAAAGAAAAATCGAGAAGAGCCTTCTGTAAATAGAAAGAGGAGCATGTGGCCAAGATGTATGCGCCAATCAGTGGAAGTGACAGAGGATATAGTTGTGGTGGGGAGGTCCAGAATGCAGAGCCCATTTAACAGTTGTCATCTACCAGTAATGTTGCAGATGTCGGATGTCGGAGACACGTCGGTTTGGGTTTTCATGTCGGTTTTTTATATATCGGGGGATATATCGGGGATATTTCATATATCGGATTTTAATATTTAATTAATTATATATGTAATTAAATGTTATTTTTTTAATTTTTATACATATCACAGTACTACTTATTTTACAACCTATTGAACTTTTAAATATTAAAATCTATATGTAGCATCTAACATACAACACTTTAAATATGAAAACTCAAACATACCTCATTTTTCATCACCTGAAAACTCATCTATAGTTGACAGAGTAGATAGAATATGATCTTCATCCGATGAACCCTCTAGATCTCCCTCGTCCACTTCAGATATTTTTCTCTTTCCCCTTCTTTGATAACTAATTGTCACTTCTTTGCTTGTAGCTAATCTTTGAGGTCTCCTTTCATCATGATCAGCGTCGACTATATTGCCAATTTGCGCCCATGTCATCCCCTCGCCAGGAAAGACTTCATCATTGTAATCTTCATCTTCATCCTCCTCAGGATCAACATTTACCATCCACTCTTGTACCATTCCAGAATCAACATTCTTAGCTGCCAATGGATCCCGAGATGTCTCTGAATATTTCAACTTTAGCAAAGCATTGAACTTTACAAATACTAAATCGTTCAATCTCTTGCTATCAAGTTTATTTATCTTTTTAGAATGTATCTGTACATTTTAAAAAGAGTTAAATAATGCATACAATCATATAATAAGATATAAATGTTTAACTACATAACTAAATTAATGTATACCATCTCGAAGGTGCTTCAGTTCCTCTCACAGCCAGAAGATGAAGTAGTCAGACTTAAAATTTTCATGGCCATAGTTTTAAGGTACGGCGTATCAGTACCGTTAAGCCGCCACCAATGTACTGTGAAAATTAAAATGACAACACAATGTATTAAACTATTAATTATTCATTTATTATACATAAATACATCATTATTGTTAATAAATATATATTAAAATATACCTGGATTTAAGTTGGGATTTTGTAGCTGTCTCTTTGTCATCTCTTTACCAAATAACCCTTGTTGGTATTGGTAAACATCAAGCTCAGCGCTGATGTGATCCTGTGTAGAAGGATCTTTCCTATATATCCTTGAGAGACACTCAACAAAACCACTCATAAACCTTCCGTCAGCCTCAATCTCCACTCAATGAGAATAATAAAAATATGAGTTTAAGTAATACCCTGCAAAGTGCATAGTACTGTTCAATCTTCACTCGACAAAAATAATAAAAATTTGGGTTAAAGTAATATAAAATTAATAATTAAATTAAAAAAATTAGTTAAAAAAGCGCCCGATATGGGCGTTTTTTGGGGCCGACATGTCGGTCCGATATTTTCAAAACGCCACACCTATATTCTGTGCCGGTTTTGTGTCATTTTTGCTCCCAAACCTTCATGTCGGCCGACATGTCGGACATGTCGGCCGATATCCACAACACTGTCTACCAGATACTCTACATTCGTCGATCTTGCAGCACAAACGAACAAGAGAAAAAGATGATGGAACAGTCATGATCATGAGTAAGGAAACTAAAAAAGAGTAGTTCAAATTGAGAGTCAGAAACATGAAGTGCAGATGTAGAGAGATAGACGAAGTGAGAGGCACATCTCCAGAACCGCAGACCAGGGTGATTTCTCAATTGACAATAGTGATAAACTTAGGACAAGTAATGTTTGTATACCGAGAAGGTTTCTGAGGAGTAATGTGATATGTGGCCCCGAAGTCCACTATCCAGGAGAAACTATGGGAAAAACAAATTAGACCATCGTTGGAGGTAAAGGCGACAGAACCGAAAGTCAGAGTAAGTAGCCCTGCAAACGCTGGCGTTTCACCCACAGGGTGTTAATGTCTGAGTGGGATGTGATAGGAACAACCACCGCTGGAGTAGCATGGTGGTGATGATTGGGGGCTACTGCGGGAAACTATGTTTCTTGTAATATGTGGCCTCAGTATGATTTGTTTGGCTACAGTGGGTACACACAACACATGCAAGTGTTTTGTCCCTTGGGATAATTTAATCCATCGCGCCCACCGCCCCAAGACCCATTTTGACCTCCACAGTGTTGGAGACGGGCTTCAACAGAATGTTGGAGTAAAACACGAGGAGTCGTGAAGACATCGGTGGGAAGAGTCACCTTCATATCCACGGAACATGCATCAGATAATGAGAGGATGTTAGCGCGGACACTGTAAAGATGAGGGGGGTAGACGTACCATCATCATTAAAATGATAACTTCCTTCTGAGCACATTGGGTAGCTAAATTCATAGTCACAGGTTGGTGTTGAATCCAAGCCTCGATAAGAGTCTTGTATTGCACCACAAATAATGTATGGTCACCATAAGAATCGGGTTCACAATTTGAAGGTTTCAAAATAGATCAAATAGGTGTTGAAAATTGTCCTTCCTTGAATAGAGGGACTTAAGTTCATCCCACGTAGTTTTAGCAGTTTCATGATATATAGTCATTCGATATGACTCACTTTCATGGAGTTCAAAATCCAGAACGGAACATAGTCGTCATCTCAAAGTCATTGCTCGATAGGCTTAGCAGGGGGGTCACGAGTCAGATGATGAAGGAGACCCTTAGCCAGGAATACTCGGTGAACCGAGTGGACCCATTCGACAAAAAATATCTTCTCCGTGAGGGAGAATGGAAATCTGAAGTTCATCACAACTTCATAGATGGAAGTCCCGCCGAGTGTGGTCGGAATTGTAGACGAGGCAGACGCGGTATTTTTTTCCCATATTGCGTGAGTTCAAACAACGAGTTTGGCGACAGGGGAGGGCTCAAGCTGTGAAAAGTAGTTCAGGAGAGCTTTGGCAACACAAGAGGGCTCAAGCAACATGGGCGAGCTCTGGATAGAAGGTTTGCTAGCTCTGAATTGATGTTGGCGAGATTTGTGGCCAA
This sequence comes from Platanthera guangdongensis, assembly GCA_039583875.1. Lineage (NCBI taxonomy): Eukaryota > Viridiplantae > Streptophyta > Magnoliopsida > Asparagales > Orchidaceae > Platanthera > Platanthera guangdongensis. Next base: position 177,383,225 of record CM077159.1, read on the forward strand.
GGGAGTCAGTGATAGATCAAGCAACGCGGGCGAGTTGTGGAGATGAGTTGTGGAAAGGAGTTGCGAGCATGGATAGAAAGAAGGCAATAGTAGCGAGTTCCAGCTGAGAAGGAAGTGAGATTGACTGATGAGTGTTGCGGCTGGAGGAGAGCAGCAAGCTCTGTTGTCGAGTTGCGGTTGGAGGAGTCGACGAACACAATGAGCTTGGCTGGCGAGTTATGTGGCTGAAGAAGGGCAGAGTCGAAGTGGATGGAGGAGATGGCGAGACTAGAGGGGTCGGCGAGACCTGTGCTAAGGAGGCAACTGACCCGTAAGGCTATAGGGGAGGGGGGATTTCAGTGACCATGAAGATGGTGTGCACAAAGAGAGTCGGCAAGCTCAACATAGATAGTCGCTAGTTTTGTGTGCTAAAGCCAATAAATCCAGGTGCGGAAGAGGAAATAAAGGGATCAAAAGTGAGAGTAGAAGCTCAATCATTGAGATTTGTACTTCAGGAACCATATGGCTCTAATACCACGTAGAAGAGTGGAATATGAAATGCAAATAATTAATTATTTCTCAACCATTTGAAAGAGTAAGTATTTGTGTACACCCACACGCATATACATACATATATATAAGCATATATAGAAAGAGGGGAGGGAGGTGTGAGATTTTAACTCCAAACCAAGGTGTGGGGATAATCTATACACAAGAGAGATCTCCTAATGAGCCAAAAAAGTGGGCATTTACATTGAGCTCATACATAGTTCTTCTATAAAATCATATATGGGAGTTGAAGGAAAGTTATTGGTCTTGAGTAATAGTTCAAACCTTAAATATCAAAGACATCTTTTCAAAACAATTGGTGAAAATCTATTAAAAACTCCACATTAAAGTAAGCTTTGAGTGAGATTACTTTTAAGATGGGTGACCACCTGTGAGCACTATAAATTACTTATGAGATGGAAGACCTCCTGGAAAGTACTCATAGATCACCTCAAGAAAAAGACAAATCAGTGCAGTTCAGGTTTGTATGGGCTAGGATGAATCAAATGAAACAACACCGCATATATTATGGGTTGGATCATTACAATCCTAGTGGCAGAAAACTTTCGTAGTAAAACATACCCACTAAAAGTTTATAGTAACCTCAGATATATTGCTGGTCCATTCATTCATGATGTAAGCATTAAAGATCTAAGTGGATCACCAAAAATTGAATCAATGATTAGCAATTCCAAAAGTTCATCATTAATGGATAATGGTGGCGCATTTTACTAACTCTTTTAGAACAGCGGTACATAGCGATGTTCATTCTTCTAATAAAAATGCATCCCTCTATTTCCAGCATTACAATACTGATGTGAGTCAAGTAAATACTCTAACAGAATACTTAGCAAGCACGTTATGCATAAGTAACTACAGAACATTCAGCAATCAATATGAAATTAAAGTAATCATAGATTCTATGATAAAGAAACTTGCCTCAACTCGTCCATGCAACACAATAACCTTGTCCGAAAGATTATTTGATTTCACAATTTCAGTAGCCTGGAAATTTTTGTGGAAAATATACAGCATTTGATAAATGTCCATAAGGTTGGCCATTAAATAAGAACGGGCATTTCATTTAATCATTATGGCCAATCAACTCAATAAGTCAAATCAGAATCAGCTTTATACATTAAAATAAACCATATTGTAAAAAAAATTAATATGCAGAAATTATAGTGTATATATAACAGATGGAAAGAAGGATATTAAATCTGAATAACCACTATACATCCTCCACGAAGCACCACCACAATTTCTTTTGGATGCATTCTCTCTTCTGTTTTTGTCTCTTCTTGAAAAATCTGTAAGCAGTTCTTATTTTAAGCAATCTATTGCTACAGTATCGTCAGTTGCATATATTCACGTGTAAGACAAGTTTGAGATTTGAAAGCATCACAGGTTGGGTACTTGGGATGCAATAGGGGAAAATCTCACTTCAAATTCCCGTTCACTCTCCAAAGTGCTCCAAACAAGTTGCCCTTTCAAACTAACAGCTAGGGTTTGGGTGAAATTACACAATTATCTCTTTTTAAAGAGATATTAAGGCTCCGATTGGCACGGCGGTGGCGGTCGTAAATGCATGGGTTAAAACGTCATTCGTTAAGAATCACCTAACAAACATCATCCGTTTGAACATAAAAGTGGATGAAGTTCCTTAGGTGGCGTGCCAAACAGAGCCTAAATGAGAACCTAAAAGCTAAAATTAAATGAGCCAAAAACATGATGGATGATCACATTAGGCTTTCTATCTAATGGGCACGCTTCCGAGTTCGACCAAATTGATCCATAAATTGGAGGGCTAGCGCAGCCACATCATGAACATCTTCTACACTCGGAAAACTGTCCATAGATCAACTAACTGTAGAAACCAATATCAAAGTGTGTTTTTGTTCTTTGTTGTATGTTTACACAGTTGTATTTTGAGAATTAGGTCAATGATCCGAGGGAAGATCTAGGCAGGCGGATGCATTTAATCTAATCCTCCCCAATTTATTCTCATTGTCTTAAACCCTAGGTATCAAAGGTTGGTTTATGAAGGAGTTGCTGGTCATATCTGGGTGTTGAAACCCATGATCCCTCCAGAAGCCGTCGAAGCTTCCTCTTGCCACCCCACTTCGGTCGAGAAGCCGGACAGCCACCCTCCGGACCTTGCGAAACTTCTGCAGTTGTTTCCCAAGATATTTTGACCACGCTTGGGACTTCCACCGCGTTGCCAACAGGACCATCGCATTTGCCTCCTTCTGGGTACGGCTCCAGTTGTTGTGTGCCCGTACCTCTACCCCTTTCATCAGAAGGATGAGATCGAGTGACAATGCAACATCCTCATCCAACAAGGGCTCATTGGGCGCAATGTCTCCCCCTTTTCATCCCCAGTATTGTTGGTGCACAAGAAAGACAGTTCTTGGAGGCTTTGTGTGGACTACCATGCACTAAACGCCATCACGACCAAAGACAAGTTTCATATTTCGTTAGTGGAGGAACTCCTCAACGAGCTACATGGAGTGTGCTTCTTCTCCAAGATCGATTTGTTCTCTGGTTATCATCAAGTCCGGATGGCGGCAGATGATGTGGAGAATATTGCGTTCTGCACGCACCATGGTCACTTTGAATTCTTGGTCATGCTGCTCGGTGTAACGAACACTCCTTCCACCTTTCAAGCATTGATGAACAAGGTATTTCAACAGCTTCTCTGAAAGTCAGTTCTTGTTTTCTTTGACGATATTCTTGTCTATAGCAAATCTTATGCGGAGCACCTACATCATCTACATGTCGTTCTCAGCTTGGTGCACAGTCACCAATTGGTTCTTAAGGCCTCCAGATGTTCATTCGGGCAGAGCTCCATCACCTACTTGGGACATGTGGTGCACGGTTTGGGCGTTTTTGCCGACCCGGTAAAACTCCAAGGAGTGGCGTCGTGGCCTATGCCGCAAACTCTTACCGACTTATGTGGGTTCCTTGGCCTCAAGGGATATTACCGCCGCTTCATCCGCAATTACGACGCCATCGTCGCTCCCTTGATAGGCTTGCTCCGGAAGAACGCCTTCACATGGACGAACGCTGCGACTAGCCTTCCACTCCCTACAAGCAGCATTGATGTCCGCTCCCGTCCTCTGCGTGCCAGACTTCGCCTTACCTTTCCTTGTGAAGTGTGGCGCATCCGGCCTCGGCTATGGCGCAGTGATACAAGGAGGGGCATCCCATAACCTATTTTAGTCGCCAGACCTCCATACATCATCTCAAACTGCTGGCTTACGAACAAGAACTCATTGGAATCACAAAAGTCGTTCAGCATTGACGTACTTACTTATGGGGCCGCTCCTTCGTCATTCGGACAAACCACTATATCCTTAAGTACTTGCTCGAACAATGGCTATCAACTGTACCGCAACAACGGTGGGTGAGTAAACTTCTCGACTTCGACTTCCAAGTGGAATACAAAGCAGGTGTGCTCAACTGCACTGTCAATGCACTCTCGTCGGGGCAATCCGCCCGCGGCCTCACTCCTCGCCATTTCAGTCCCCACGACCATTGTTGTGGATATCGACCGACATGTCCGACATGTCGGCCGACATGAAGGTTTGGGAGCAAAAACGACACAAAACCGGCACAAATTCTGGGTGTGGCGTTTTGAAAATAGCGGGCCGACATGTCGGCCCCAAAAAACGCCCGATTTCGGGCGTTTTTTTAAGTTTTTTTAATAAAATTATTAATTTTACATTTTATTATTATTTATTAATGAAATGAGCGGGTCGGGCTACTGTTTTAACACCCCCGACCCCGCTCTTTTCATTCCATCCCGTCGCTCTGCCCTAGCTCTCCCCGCCGCTCCTGCCCTAGCTCTCTCGCGCGCGCCGGCGACACTATCTCTCTGGTTCTTTCTTCTCCCTGCTCGTTGGTGCCCTCTGGTTCTCTGGTTCTCTGGTGCTCTCTAGCTCGTTGGTGCTCTCCCTCTCTCGCGCGTTGTCGGCACTCTATCTCGCTGGTTCTTTCTTCTCCCTACTCGCTGGTGCTCTTTGGTGCTCTGGTTCTCTGGTTCTCTGGTGCTCTCTAGCTCGTTGGTGCTCTCCCTCTCTCGCGCGCTGTCGGCACTCTATCTCGCTGGTTCTTTCTTCTCCCTACTCGCTGGTGCTCTTTGGTGCTCTGGTTCTCTGGTTCTCTGGTTCTCTGGTGCTCTCTAGCTCGTTGGTGCTCTGCCTCTCTCGCGCGCTGTCGGCACTCTGTCTCGCTGTTTCTTTCTTCTCCCTACTCGCTGGTGCTCTTTGGTGCTTTGGTTCTCTAGTTATCTGGTGCTCTCTCTTCTCCTTGCTCACTGGTTCTCTCTCGGCTGGTTCATTCTTCTCTCTACCTCCCCCTCTCATTCTATCGCTCTGCATTTTTTTTTGTTGGTTGTTGTGCTAGCTGTCGGCTGTAGCATGGTGGCTGCCTTGTGGGTTGTTACTGGTGGCTGCCGACCCATTTAGTTGTTGGTGGCTGCCTTGTTGCTTTATTTGTCTTATTAGTTGCTGCCGGAAGCTTTCATTGATTGCCCTGTGCAAACTCTCTGGGCTAGAAAAAAGAACCAGAGACATGTTGTCGGACATGTCGGTCCGATATTTTATTTGTGGCTGTCTTGCTGGTTGTAGTATAGTGGCTGCGTTGTTATTTTATTTGTCTTATTAGTTGTTATTTTATTTTTATTTGACACATTTATTAATCAACAAATAATTTGAAATACCCCTATTAATAGTTATTTATCCAACTTCATTTTGCAATCAATGATGCATGTATATCCAAGCACATTTTTAGTTGCCCTGCTGCTTTGTGTCTTTTAATAAATAAAGTGTGAGATGCTTTGAAAATTTGAATGATACTTGAATGATTTGTTTATTTTGTTGGATACTTTAAAAGTTTGAATGATAGTTATAGCTTTGTATACTAGTATACTACTGAGAATGTAAAATTTTGTTAGATAAATAAAGTATTGCATGGATAATATAAAAGATATCTGAAGATCTGACGATCTAATGAAGTTATGGGGCTTTTATGATGTTGATTCTTTTCCAACTAGCAATTTTGATTGTATGCATTATTTAACTCTATTTAAAAATGTACAGATACATTCTAAAAAGAGAACTAAACTTGATAGCAAGAGATTGAACGATTTAGTATTTGTAAAGTTCAATGCTTTGCTAAAATCGAAATATTCAGAGACATCTCGGAATCCATTGGCAGCTAAGAATGTTGATTCTGGAATGGTACAAGAGTGGATGGTAAATGTTGATCCTGAGGAGGATGAAGATGAAGATGACGATGATGAAGTCTTTCCTGGCGAGGGGCTGACATGGGCGCAAATTGGCAATATAGTCGACGTTGATCATGATGAAAGGAGACCTCAAAGATTAGCTACAATTAAAGAAGTGGCAATTAGTTATCAAAGAAGGGGAAAGAGAAAAATATCTGAAGTGGACGAGGGAGATCTAGAGGGTTCATCGGATGAAGATCATATTCTATCTACTCTGCCAACTATAGATGAGTTTTCAGGTGATGAAGAATGAGGTATGTTTGAGTTTTCATATTTAAAGTGTTGTATGTTAAATGCTACATATAGATTTTAATATTTAAAAGTTCAATAGGTTGTAAAATAAGTAGTACTGTGATATGTATAAAAATTAAAAAATAACATTTAATTACATATATAATTAATTAAATATTAAAATCCGATATATGAAATATCCCCGATATATAAAAAAACGACATGAAAACCCAAACCGACGTGTCTCCGACATCCGACATCTGCAACATTGCCCACGACAGACCTTCTCTCCTTGCTCCGCCAGGAAATCCAACAATCTCCCAGCCTGTCGGAACTCCACCGGGCAGAAACGGGCCTCACTGATCAACAGTGGACAACCAACCATGGCATTATCTTTTACCGCAATTGGATGTACGTGGACACGACATCTCTTCTCATTCCCACCACTTTAGAGGATGTCCATTCTTGTAGCCACGAAGGCATTCACCGCACTCTCCAATGACTTTGCATGGAATTCTTTTAGAAAGGGATGCGCAAGCACGTCCAAGACTTCATTACTAGTTGTGCAGTTTGTCAAAGAAACAAGACCGATCATCTCCTCCCGGCGGATCTGCTCCAACCCTTATCGGTACCCACACAGATTTGGGCGGATCTCTCCATGGACTTCATCGAAGGGCTGCCTTCGGTACACAGGAAATCGATCTTGATGGTGGTGGTGGACCGATTCTCAAAAGGAGCCCATTTCATTGCTTCAGCCCGACCACTCATCGCCGAGAATGTCGCCCGAATTTTTTTCTGGAAATCTTTCGCCTATGGCATGCCAGAGACTTTTGTCTCGGACCAAGATAAGGTGTTCACTAGTCATTTCTGGAAGGATCTCTTCTCCCTCAGCGGTACCAAGCTCGCTTTTTCTTCGGCTTACCACCCGCAGTCCGATGATCAGACTGATGTGGTCAACCGCACCGTTGAGATGTACTTGTGATGTGTCACCGGTGATCGCCCGCAGGAATGGCCGCGCTAGCTCCCTTGGATAGAATACTGCAACAACACTGCATACCACACGACGTTGAAGACTACACTGTTCCACCTCATCTATGGCCGGAAACCTCCACGCCTCCTGTCATATACAAGTGGCTCGTCCCGTTTAGATATAGTGGACTGGGAATTGGAAGACCGTGATGCGTTTTTGAACGCAGCCCGGAACCGCCTTGTCCAGGCTCAATAGTCCATCGAAGTCGGCTACAATCGTGGCCACCACGAGCTTACACTCCCATCGGCGATTGGGTGTGGGTATAGCGCCACCCTTTCCGCCAAGTGACCGCTACACGTCCTGCCTCCAACAAATTGGGTCCCAAATTTTTTGGCCCTTTTCTAATTACAGAACGCATTGGTGACGTGTCTTACCGCCTCGGTCTACCCATGGAGGCGCGCATTCATGACGTCTTTCATATTTCTCAGGTCAAGCTCTTTGTGGGTTCTCCGTCGTCTACCCCACTAGTTAATATTTCAGACCAGCTTGGGGACAAGTTGTCTTCCAACGAGGGTGGTGATGCTATGATGCGTGACGAGCCAGACTCGTGTTGGGGTCGCACGTACCAACGCTGAACACACGCCACGACTGCATGACTGTAGTTGAATGTTTCATTATTTTGTGAGCATGTTATTTTCAAGCCTTGTGGTTTTATTTTTCCCACATGTCTAAGCCCAGGTGGGGGGAAATGATGTGAACCGGTTATCTACCGGGTGAACTTTGATTTTGGTTTTCAAGCAAGTATTTTCCTCTCTATTTCGCAGGTTTCTGCCATCTCCAACCATAGCATCGTCGGGCTCGAAGAAAGGTTTGACCGCTCCTTGGTGGGATCCTTCCCTCTCCGGACCTATCACAAGATCAAGATCGGGAGGTTATAACATCATCATCCTTTGATAATTTGCCCTTGCATTCTTCACGTTGATCGACATCACTTGTTGTAGTACCATCGGTCGTTTGTTATGAAATTTGTACTTGGTATAGCGGGGAAAAACATCCAAATAAATGTATTGTCTGAAAATCCACGGTCGAATCAACTAAAGAATATAGTCAGGGCAGAGCTAGTAACATTTGTTCTATTCATCTTCGAGAAATCAAGACATACGTTATTTTTTGTCGGCTTATTCACAGATACAATATTGGAGATTTGGTATGAATATTGGAACTCTCGGATGAAGCATGCATCAAAACGCTTCCACACCTCCTGACATATAGTTTATGCAATGACGTTTGCCATTTATCGCTTCTTCTGCTTGATGAGGATATTCGGGTCTAGGTTGAGTCGATGACAGACTACGTTGGCATCTAATTCGGGCATATCTATCACAATGCAGACGAAAACATCTATATTGGTGTAGAGACATTCCAGCAACTAGCACTTATCCTCCTTTGTATTTAACTTCAGATATGGGGGAGCCACATCCCCTTAAATAGCGACCTCTTCAAGCTCTTGTGTCGTCTTCAGGCGGGCCTCCTCTTCTCACTCTCTCCTCCTCTTGGGACCCTTTTGTCATGTTTACCATGTTGATGTAGCATTCCCGTGAATGTGAAACTTATAACGTTATATTTGAACTTAAGTGTTTGTTGATGCGTTGAAACAATCAATTGCTACATGTTGGGTAGGGGTTTGCCAAATATGGCGTTAACGTTGCTTTAGACTTCAGACACAATGAATTGACACGTATGTGTCAACCCGACCAAAGTGACTAGTGCCAAGATTGACACGATCTCTTTCATCTCCCCACAAAGTAAAGCAGGGAGGTGTCGCTCACCTTCAACTACCATGGGTTGGCATTTATTGTTGTGTACACTGACTAAAAGAGCATGTTCATCGAGCTCCACGTATCCACGAGGATCATTTCTATAATAAGTCCTTGATGATGGCTCTTATCACGATTGAGTTGTTAAAAGGATGGTATGCCGTAACCATATCATCCCTCGTGAAGAAGACGTCACTAGATGACGGGAATGCGAGGGAAATTGATGTAACATCCCATCTATACTCATCCGATGTTCTTATCCTCTCTCCCGTAGTAGTCATTTAGCCTTATGGTGGGAATAGCTACGGTGACGCCTGCCTTCAGCCTTCCTTACACACTTGGTTTCACCAAAACAATGCCTCGAAGCTTCCCCTTCTTTATCAGCTTCTTTACAAGAAATCGCAATAAGCGACAACCTTAGATGTTGTGTCCAATATCGTGGTGATGCTCACAAAAGAGATTATGGTTTCCATTATATGGGTCGACTCTGAGTGGGGTCGGTTTGTAGTAATTGGGTTAGGTCTGAATGATGTGCATGATTTTCTCCAACGGCTCGCTCTTTGTGGACTCAATCTGGCCATCCTAGTAATTTCCTTTCGCGAGCATTGGAAGATATCATGGCAAAAGAAGTCGGAGTTGAGCGGCAGATAACACAGCGAACATTGGAATCATGGTGGGCATGTGCTCTAGATTATCGTTATGGAAAGCATGAACAGTGTGAAAGGGATATTGAAGTGGTACCTTGTGAGATGTTGCCACTCCATAAGCAATGGGGGATGTGGTCTCATGTTTTGAAAAAGAAGGGCAGGGCATTAACGAGAACTTGACTTGGCTCCCTTTGTTCGATTTTTCTCAATCACGGAAGTGAAGACATGAACCCACACGTCCACCTTAATGTACTGATTTTTCATGTGGATGAGCTGAGGAAATTTCGACACTCCTCAAATTTGAAGAGTACCTACTGGAGTCCATGGACCAACACTACTTGGTACATGTTAGCGTCGACGTCGTGTATCTCCAATATCTCCTCTTGGAAGCAATCCACAAAATCACCCAAGATCTTGTTGGCTTCCTGTTTAATGTTGAACAGGGCATGACAGACACTCTTTCTCTTCTTCAACATCATAAAATTTAGTAATGGCTCACGACAGAAATTGTCAACATTGGTGATGGAACGCGGCAATAATCCGTAGAACCAATCTCACACCTTCCCTTTGAGGGTCATTGAGAAAAATTTATAACTCAGTGTCGGTCAAATAATAAAGGGAGGCGGCAAAATAAACCATTTGATATGATGGATGGGGTCACCTATTCCCAAGAAGTCGAAAATTTGAGACTCCATGAACCTGATTAGGATGAGTTTCACTCTGGGTCGGTTATCCCACTTAACAATGAGGGTACATATAGAAGTCAAAGACAAATGGAGGCCACGTGTCGGGATAGCCGCGACGGTTCCGAAGGACACTCTCGTGTTGTTCCCGTCGGGCAATTTCCTCTTTCACATTGGAGAGGTGAAGAGGTCATTATGGTCGACATAGATTGTGTAGGGGCGCTAGTGTCAGCTTTATTAAGCATAGCAACCGCTAGCGAAGATATTATTCAAACTCTTATAGTGCTAATAGATCTTGTTGAGTGTCAACTTTTGGCATTCTGGATGGTTGTGTGCCCTGACGATTCGTTGCTTCTAACTTACCCAACCATCATCATTTTTCTATTTCTTGGACGAGCTATGAAAGTCATATGTTCGCTCTGTCAAAGCCAAAAATTTGTACCCACTTACTATTATGAATCCTCATAACGGCCAGTTCGCGGGACAACAATACCAAAGACGGGGGAAGGATGCGGCATCAAGCAGAGCTGAACCAACCGGTTCAACCCTCCCTAATTAAAGTAGAGGCCGAGTAGGGGCTGAATCAACCTCAGCGACCAGGCCGGTATCAAAAGCCTGTTATCCCAATTCCCAACACATTAAGGGCAAATTGATAGCAATTGAAGAAACCAGCACTAACCCCACAACGATCCAGTCACTTGCGAGTAACTAAGACTCGATCAACCTCAGTGACCAGGCCGGTATCATCAATCGGTGGCTCAGGGAAGACAGTGGAAAAACAGGAGGCTCACAGCGCCACCCAATGTGGATCGGCGCAACCCAGGAAGGCGAAAACGGCGCGTCGGGATGGGATTTCCTTCAATATGGAAGGGACGGCCATATCCAAGGCTCCGACTGGACACGGGATGCCAGGAGGGTCGACGGCCAAGGGAGATGTGTTGCATGCAGCAGGAAGGACTCCCCATTCCTGGGAGGACGGAATAGCCCGAAAACAATAGGGGAGGAGTGGTTTGGAATACAGACCCCCGCCGACAGATGCAAGGCCTAAAAACCAATACAGGGAGGATTGTGGATACCCAAATGTGGCCGCTGAACGACGACGACTGTTGGGACTCCGACAAGAGTAAAGATGACCCGGGCAGCAGTACTTGAGAGATTACATGTCGTCTAAGGTGACACGCATGAATTAACCCAAATTCAAATGAGCAGACACATTGGAATGTGTCCAAAAAGCAGAGTTATTCTACAATTATCAGGAGATTCCCGAAGAATGGTGGGTGAAATTAACTTCTTTTCACCTTGAAGATGACACATTTCAGTGGACCCAGTGGTTCCTCTGGGGACGGGAGCACGCGCCTTGGCACAAATTCGTTGACGGATTTATAGCCCGTTTTGGACCACTAGAGTACGAAGATTTTGAGGCTCTTCTTCAAAAACTGAGGCAAAAAGGGACGGTGATGGAATACCGTGCGGAGTTCAAGAGATTAGCAAACAAAATACAGTGGGAAGAGAAAACACTACTGAGTTGCTTTATTTTTGGGACTGAAGGAGAACATCAAGGATGAGGTGCATGTCTATATGCCGCGCAGTTTGACCCGTGTCATCAGCTTGGCCAGGATTCAAGAGGAATGATTCAACCGACAAAAGTCACATTGGGGGAATGCGAAGAACACTACAAACCACCCGGACATCAAGAAGGATCAATGAGCTACTGGGCGGGAAACTGTAAGAAAATTGACGTGGTCAAAGCTACAGGCAAGGAAGGAGAAGGGATTATATTTCAATTGTGATGAGAAATTCGCCCCAAGCCACAAATGTCAGATGATTCCGGTGTACATGTTGAGGGAAGAAGACGAGGAAGAGACGTCATAGAAAGAATGTGGGGGAGCAGGGGAACTTCCTGAACATAACCGAGATCAAGGTATCTATCCAGGCCATGGAGGAAGGATATACATCGCTCAGTATGTGTATCGCAGGGCTGATCTACCAACAGAATGTGACTATCTTGGTCGACAGCGAGAGAACTAAACACTTTATCAACCCCGTCGTGGCGGAGAAGCTGAGACACGAGATCACCAAAGATGTCGCTTTCCAGATCATGGTGGCAGACGGAAATAAGTTGCAGTGTGAAGGGGCGTTGAAGGGAGTGGGATTCAGTGTGCAAGGATACACCTGCATGATGGATGTTTGCTTGCTGCCCATCCGGGGGTCAAATATGGTTCTAGGGGTCCAGTGGCTACGACAACTGGGTAAAGTAATCTTGGATTGGGACCGAATGACCATGAAATTTGCTCAGGGAGGAAGGGAGTACTTCATGCACGGGATTAGAACCCATCCGATGAAGGATATCTCTCTTCAATGCTTGGAGAGACCGTGGGAACAGGAAGAAAACATGGCAGTGATTATGGAGCTCGTGCCTCGGGCTACATCCCCGCAAGAAGTACCAAAACAGATGAAGCCACTACTCCTCCAGTCTCCAGGGGTATTCCAGGAACCCCGATCATTACCCCCTCAGCGATTTCGGGATCACCAGATCAGCCCAAAAGAAGGGATGGAGGCAACCAACATTCGACCCTGTCGTTACCTGTATATACAGAAGGTCGAGATAGAACTGAGCGTAGAAGAGATGCAATCTGCAGGGATCATTCGACCCAGCACCAGCTCATTTTCCTCACTCATCATCCTGGTGAATAAAAATGGTGGTTCGTGAAGGTTTTGTGTTGACTACCATGATCGAGGAACTTGTCTTTGATGATAGAGTTGTTCAGAGCGCGGTAGTCAACACAAAACCTTCACGAACCATCTTTTTCTTCACCAGGATGATGGGTGAGGAAAACGAGTTGGTGTTGGGTCGAATGATCCCTGCGGATTGCATCTCTTTTAAGTTCTATCTCGGCCTTCTATACATACGGGTAACAGTAGGGTTGAATGTTGGTTGGCTTCATCCCTTCCTTTGGGCTGATCTGGTGATCCCAGAATCGTCGAGGGGGTAATGATCGGGGTTCCTGGAATACCTCTGGATACTGAAGGAGTAGTGGCTTCATCTGTTTTGGAACTTCTTGTGGGGATGTAGCATGAGGCACGAGCTCCATAATCACTGTCATGTTGTCCTCCTGTTCCCACAGTCCCTGCGGATTGCACAAGGAGTCAAGGCCGACCCCAAGAAGGTTGAGAGCAGGCAAATGTGGCCTCGGTCGCGCACTGTCCTTGCTCTTCGCGGTTTCCTCGGGTTGACAGGCTACTACATGCGGTTTATGAAAGATTATGGGAAGATAGTCTGACCTTTGACCCAGCTGCTACATAAGGAAGTCTTCTACTGGCAGGAGGAAGCGGAACCTACATTCCAAGCTCTCAAGATGGTCATGACAACAACACCAGTGCTAGGCTGCTAGCTTTCCCTAATTTCACCAAGAAATTCATTTTGGAGACCGATGCTTCGGGCGTAGGGATTGGGGCCATTCTCATACAAGAAGGTCGACCGATAGCTTTTTTAGCAAGGCGTTGCCACCACAGACGTTGGGCTTGTCGACCTACAAGAAGAACATATTGGTCATTATACATGTCGTGACTTTGTGGCGACCTTATCTTTTGGACGGACACTTTAAGGTGCGGACCGATCACCATAGTTTGAAACATTTTTTGCAGCAACAGGTGACATCTCCTTTACAATAGAAATGGGTGACAATGTTGCTGGATTAAGACTATGAGATAGTCTATAAGCAAGGAAAGTAGAATATGGTGGCAGACACACTATCCCGCCTACCCACGGGGACACTCCAACACATCTCAAGTCCGTTGATCGACGCATTGGATGACATACATAAGGAGGCCCAAGACCCGAGCTTTGTCCTATTGTAGAGTCACTTCGATAAGGACGGGATGCTTGTCCCGGATTTCAGTTGCAGAACGAGCACTTATACTTTCACGATCGGGCAGTCATACCCTCATCGTCGCCATGGAAAGACACTATGTTACAAGAGTTCCACTCTTCACCAGTGGGGGGGCATACATGAGTTTTTTGTACCCTAAAGCGGATTAGAGTTAATGTTTTCTGGAAGGGCCAACGCATAGATGTCCAGCGGTTTGTGCAACAATGCGAGATTTATCAGCGACAGAAATACGAAACCACATCGCCAGCCTTCTCACCCCCTAGAGATCCCGTGACAAATTTGGGACACAGTTTCTTTGGACATCATCAATGGGATGTCGAAGTCCCAAGGGAAGACAATCATCTTTGTAGTGGTGGATAAATTATCCAAGTATGAGCACTTAGTGGCCTTGATTTATCCCTACACAGGTGAATCAGTAGCGGACTTGTTCGTGCGGGAGATAGTCTGACTTCACGGAATCCCACGAGCCAATCATCTCTGATAGGGATCCAGTCTTTGTGAGCAATATTTGGAAGGAACTCTTCAGGCAGCAGGGAACTCGCCTATGTATGAGTACCGACAACCATCCACAAATAGACAGACAAACAGGGGTCCTCAATCGGGGAGTTGACTAGTTGAGACATACTTACAGTGCTTCGTTATGGACGAGCCCCGCACATGGAAATGATGGCTGCAATGGGCAGAGTACCGCTATAATACCCCCTACCACATGGCCAGTAAGTTTACTCCTTTTAAAATTGTCTATGGGTGATCCGCCCCGATCTTGGGTACATATGAGTCGGGGGAACGGTGCTACCTAATGTTGATCATGAGCAGCGCAACCACGACCGTAACCTTGACATATTACGAGAAAACCTCCTGGTCACCCAAAATAGGATGAAGATACAGGCAGATAAACACCGGACCGAATGTCAATTTGCAATCGGTGATGAAGTTTTCCTAAAGCTCCAGCCCTACAGACAAACATCAGTGTCCAAGAAGACTAATCAGAAGTTGGCTCCCCGTTATTATGGTCCCTACAGAATCATTCAGAAGGTGGGACCGGTTGCTTACACCTTGGACCTTCCCGCGGGCTCGTGTATTCATCTCACATTCCATATTTCCTTGTTTAATAAAAAAAATCGGGGAAACAACACAAGTGTGCCCTACCCTCCCGGAAGCAACCAACGGCGGGGAATTGCAATCAC
The DNA here is from genome assembly GCA_039583875.1 of Platanthera guangdongensis. Lineage (NCBI taxonomy): Eukaryota > Viridiplantae > Streptophyta > Magnoliopsida > Asparagales > Orchidaceae > Platanthera > Platanthera guangdongensis. The sequence goes on from CM077159.1 coordinate 177,398,468, forward strand.
TCCCCGGGGAGGTGTTGCTCAGCAAGTGGAAGAAACGTGAAACGGAATACCGTCAAGAAATCCTTGTCAAATGGAGAAACTTATCTACAACACACCACCTGGGTTGCATGGCGGTGGACAAGCAAGAACTTCCAAGGTATTTCCTGCTCTCTAACTCAAACCCTATATTTCACTCTTCTCTCCCAAATCACTCTTCTCGTTCCTAACACTTACCTGCGCTAAGAATTTGGGTCGACCAGGAGTGGGTCTTGGACCCCCATGCACTTCCTATCACACTTGTGTTCTGTTTGAAGAAATTTTAACTAAGAATGTTTATAAATCGTGCTTTTACTTGGCATTTATACTTCGGCAAGACCCTTCGGAGCTCTCATCTAACTCCACAAAGAGCACTAGTGAAGAAATGTCCAGAGCCCCTTTGAAGAACCTTCCCTCATTCAGTCAAGCGCCCTTCTTAGAATGGTTTGTGTTGGAATCATTTAAACTGTCCTGGGCCACCTCTTTTGGGTATGCCACTTTTTTCTGAAATTCTCACAAAACTTGGAAAAGGAAGGGTTGTATACCCAGAAATTTGTGGCATATGACAGATTAGCATGATGTTAGTGCGGCCCATCCTGGGTAGGGCACTTGGTTAAAATAGGGAAAAATTAGCAAGAAGCTCAGGTGATTTCTTCTCCATAATGGGTCGGGCTGTTTCCCTCTCACAAAGCCAGGTGTCATTCTCATTGAAATCATCAGTGCTCTTTGGGGAGATAGGTGGGAGCATCAATGGGTCTCACTGAAGTAATGGTGCCAAGTATATTAGGTGCATTTGATAAGTATCATTAGTTAAATTGTCTTCTTCAAACACCAAGTTCTCTCAGGATCCCTCATATCTCATGAAATTTGTATATTTGTATTGCTTTTCAGGGGGGGGGGGGGGGGGGGGGTGATAAGCACTTTTGTGGTTGCGGAGGAACCTCCAAACAAAATTACATGCAGCCTCTTGCAAAAATGCAAGGTAAGGTTTGTCTATATTTCACCCATGTGGCGGGACTCTTCCCTGGACACTCGCTATGCGGGGATGCTTTGTGCACCCGGCTGACCTTTTATTGTCATCCTCATGCCACCTAGTCACTACTCGTGGTCGACAAATTTCTCAATCGACCCAAATTCGCAGTAAAAGCAAGTATGAAAAATTTGTGTCCTAAAGGATTATTACAAAATAATAGTTTTAAATTTAAGTAAATACAAAACCTTTTATTTCCAAATTCTAGGAAACCTCAAAAAACATTAATTATTGTTATCAAGATCAACTTGTTGACAATCCTATTTTTGATCTACTACCTAAACAAACCAGTTTGCATTTAGTCATCACCACACAACTAATATTTGGTTGCACATTTTGGATAGGTGATTTAACTTGGACAAAATTTAAAAGTCTCATCTGATACTGCTATTATGCCATACCAGAGGAGAACTCCAAACTAGAGAAATTTAAGCAAAAAAGGATTCTTTCAGAAAGAGAAAAAAAAAATGTTATGGTTAATATATACCCTCACGGAGAGCATAGATTTAGTTTGAAAATAAAATTAAGGCTAGGAGAAGTAAGAAGAAAACCACAAAAACATAGTACGACATTATCAGAATGACCACAACCGAAGCAAAAGCTTACTTGAAATGCGATGTCACTTGCATCTACTGCATATACCTGCAAAAGAAAACATTAGTTTTATAAGAACAAATCCTTTAGCATGGATAAAAGCACGGTAAACTTTTGGGTCTTAAAAGAAAAGATAATTGTAGAGAAATCTCAAACTTGTATATATTTTCTCAATAATCAAGTACAAGGTATAAATACACATTTATAGAAGGGAGAAAGAGAGAAGAGAACCCTATATATGATGTGGGATTAAAGAGGAGAAAACAAAAAAACTAAATAAACGGGCTCCAATATGGGCCTCTTTACATGGGATTTTCCAACACTCCCCCGCAAGCTGGAGCGTACAAGTCGTAGGCACCAAGCTTGGACAAAAACTGATAAAACAGGGTACTAGGTAGGGCCTTCGTGAGGATATCGGCTACTTGTTCAGTACCCGGAACATGTTTTAATTCTATCTTCTTCATTTGTATTTTCTCCCGGATAAAGTGACAGTCCACTTCAATATATTTCGTTCTTTCATGGATGACATGATTCTTTGCTATGTGCATAGCCGCTTGGATATCGCATAACAAGATGACACGTGAGGGAAGTTTAACTCCTAGATCAGCAAGGAGACTTTCAAGTCATGTAAGCTCAGAGACAACCGATGTCATCGATCTGTATTCTGCTTCAGCTGAGGATCGAGCAACCACAGCTTGTTTCTTACTCCGCCAGGTAACAAGATGCCCTCCAAAATAGGTAACGAAGTCACTGGTTGACCGCCGATCATCCAAGGAGCCAGCATAATTTGCATCAGAATACGCAACCAACATTGGAGTAGATGATGAGGTTTTGTATACCAACCCTTGACCCGGAGCTGTTTTAAGATATCTTAGGATTCGCTCGACGGCTTGAAGGTGAGAAATTCGAGGGGCATGCATAAACCGGCTGACCACCCCAACAGCAAAGGATATATCTGGTCTTGTGACCGTTAAATAGATCAATTTCTCAGCAAGACGTTGATAGTATTCTGGATTTTGGAGAGAAAGATCAGTATCGGACGCATGTGCACACAACTTATGATTTGCATCCATTGGAGTAGTAGTGGGCTTGCATCCAGAGTAGCCAGCATCTTGTAGGAGATCCAGACAGTACTTTTGTTGGGAGAGGACAAATCCATCCGGACGACTCGCGATCTCAAGACCAAGAAATTATCGAAGATGCCCCAGATCTTTTGTCTGAAAGACGGAGCTAAGGTGTTGTTTGACCGCTTGGATTCCCTTTGAGTCGTCTCCAGTGATTAAGATGTCGTCAACATAAACTAACAGAATAACCGTTCCTATTTTCTGATGACGAGTGAACAGAGAGAAGTCTGCTGAGCTCCGAGTAAAGTCGATTTCCCGAACCGCCTTACTAAACTTGTTGAACCATGCCTGTAGGGATTGTTTGAGACCATAGATGGACTTCTTCAGATGACACACTCGGGACTCCCCCGTGGTCTCAAACCCCGGAGGTTGCTGCATGTATACTGTTTCCTGGAGATCTCCATTTAGAAACATATTTTTGATGTCCGGTTGATGTAAGGGCCATTGGCGATGGACAACAACGGAGAGAAGGACACGAACGGTGTTGAGTTTGGCTACGGGAGAGAATGCCTCCTCATAATCAAGACCGTGATGTTGGGTGAATCCACGAGCCACCAGGCGGGCCTTCAGACGATCAATTGTCTCATCAGGAGCATGTTTGATGACAAAGACTCATTTACACCCAACAGGTGTCTGTCCGGGAGGTAAAGGGACTAGGTGTCACGTCTGGTTAGCCCAGAGAGCAGTCATTTCTTCCATGACCGTCCGCCAGATAGGATGTTGGAGAGCCTCATGCACAGAGTTAAGTACAGAAATAGAGGATAATGAAGTGACAAAAGTTTGAAGTCAGGGGGATAGGCGATGTAGGGAGACATAATTCGCCATAGGATGAGCTGTTGATTCTGGTGCCGGATCAGCAGGACGTGGAGCGTCAGAGGTCGAAGCCGACTGCATTGGGGCAACGGAGCTAGGTTGGCGACGAGAGTAAACACATATAATAGGTGGCTTGTAAATAATGGGAGGCTGGGCAGGAATGTGGTGGGGGAGGAGTGGTAACGGGAATGAGAGGACGTACGACGAATGGTGGTAGAGGTGTAGGGCCTTGAGGAGAGAAGAAGTGAAGATCCTCCCGAAAGGTAACATCAGCAGAAACAGTTACCTTGCGGGTAGTAGGAGAATAGCAGACGTAGCCTTACTGAATTCGTGAGTAGCCAACAAAGATTTGTTTGGCCGCTCGAGGATCCAACTTGTCCACAGATGGAGCAAGAATGTGAACATAGCAGGTGCACCCAAAGATGCGGGGTATGAGAGAGAATGTCGGAGGAGAGGGGAACAGGAGGCTGAACGGAATGACATGGTGGAGTATGGAAGACGGGAGACGATTAATCAGATAGCATGTTGTTGAGAGGGCAAAGCTCCAATAAGTTTTGGGAACCTGCATTTGAAGCATGAGAGAGCGAGCGACATCGAGAAGATGGAGGTTCTTACGTTCGGCTACGCCATTTTGTTGAGGGGTATAAGCACACGATGTTTGGTGAATGACTCCAAAATCCGAGCAAAAGTTCGCAAACTTGTGGCTAGTGTATTCGCGAGCATTATCAGTGTGAATAGTTTTGATGTTCGTGGATAATTGTGTGAGGGTCTCAAGAAGGAAAGCCCGAAAGACACGTGGAAGCTCGGAGCGATCCCGAAGTAAATATAGTGATGTCATGTGAGAATAATCATCAATAAAGGTTAGAAAATAACGATAACCAAAAATGCTAGTAATTTTGTATGGTCCTCAAATATCAGAGTGTAAAAAAAAAAGGAGCAGAGCTCCGAGTACAATGAGATACAAAAGATGAACGAGACTGCTTGCCAAAAATACAAGATTCGCACTGAAAATAAGGAAGAAATACATCTAGTAGAGCCTTCTGAAGGACTGGCAAAAGGGCATGGCCAAGACGCCAATGCCAATCGACGGAGGAGACGGAAGAGAGGATAGTGGAGTCGTCAAGAAAGTAGAACTCGTTCTGCAGTCGTCCCTTATCAATGATATTCCACGTTTGTCGATCTTGTATCAGAAAAGGAGATGTAAAGGTTATAAAACAATTTAAATCAGTAGTGAGGCAACTAACAAAAAGTAAATTAAATGAGCAGCCATGAATATGAAGAGCGGAGCGTAGAGATAGAGAAGAAGTGAAAGGGATATCCGCAAAGTCGGAGACCGGAACAGTGTCCTCATTGGCCACTGTGATACATTTAGAATGAGGAGAGTCCAGATAGTGCTGCGGCCGCAAAGAGGTGATGTGATGAGTGACACCTGAATCCACTATCCACCGTGAACTAGTGGAGAGACAAGCGATACCTTCATGTGAGACGGAGGCAGCCGAGGTAACGGAGGCAGGTGGACGATTGAGCGGACCATGAAGTTGTTGGAGCTGAAGGCGGACCTCGTCAATGTCAGTACGAGTGATTGATGAGTCGTGGGCAGCAACGGCGGCCTGAGGACGAGGAGGAAGCCCATGCTTGCGATAGCATGTGGCCTCAAAGTGGTCATCCTTACCACAGAAAGAACACTTTGGTCGTGGTAGGCCTCCCCGACCTCGGCCGCGAGAGCCGGTACCGCCCCCCCCCCCCCCCCCCCCCCGAGCAGAAGGTGGAAGGGGCAGTAAGGGCACAGAAGTTTGCTGAAGGAGAGCCGGTGACGGAGGTCCGGAGCTATCAGGAGGTGGTGAGACCTTGAGCAACATGGAGCATACATCTGATAATGATGGAGTAGCAGCAGAGGAGAGGATCTGAGCCTGAATGCTCTGAAGATGCGGTGGCACACGAGCCATCATCATGGCGACGCCAACGACTTCTTTTTGAGCATGTTGTGCAGCAAGATCCGTCGTAGGAGGTTGATGTTGAATCCATGCTTCAACCAGAGTTTTGGCCCGAGCAACAAAGGAGATGAGATCGGTGGTTCCGCCCATATCAAGAGTCTGAAGATCAGTGATGATGTCATACAAGTGTTGTAAACTATCCTTCCCGGAATAGAGAGAATGAAGTTCATCCCACATCGCTTTGGTCGTTTCATGATACATGGTCATGCGATACGGTTCTCCATCAAGGGAGTTGAGAAGCCAGGTCTGAACACGACCGTCATTGCGCAACCAGCCGTCAGTAGGAGGAGCGGGAGCAGCTTGAGTCAAGTGATGTAGGAAGCCTTTGGACTGAAGGACACGGCGAACCGAGTGCACCCACTCCACAAAGTTCTTCCCGGCTAACGAGATAGTCGTAATCCGCAGTTCATCCCGAAGTTCAGGAGCAGGAGCAGGAGCCGGGCGGTCGGCAGAGGAGGAATCCGCCTGTCCGGTAGAGTCAAGAGAAGAGCTCATGTCCACGCGGTTAGGAGGCTAGACCGGCGGCAAGAGGATCAGCGGCTAGAAAAGATACCGTGCGGGTAGTCCAGGAGTAGGCCGGGTGGTTAGCAGTGAAACCGCGGAAGGGCGTCAAGCACAGAAGAGGCCGCGACCAAGGAAACAGAGCGGGTAGACAGGGAAAGCCGCCTTGATTAGAGAGCTAGGGAAGCTGCATGGTCTCGGTGGCAAAACACAAGCGGCAAGAGAAGATGATGCAATCAAAATGCAGAGCCTGCAACAAGTCTAGAAGCCGAAGTGGCTAATCAATGAAGAGGCCGCACGAGAAATTTGCACGGTCAGGGTGAGTACACCAGCAGCAAGGGAAGATGTCGCGATCTAGATGCGGAGCTCGCAGCGGTTAAAGAGACCGCAGACCGGTTGAAGGCCGCATTGTTCCGCGCTAGTAGAACAAGAGAGAAACCGCGCTGGTAAGGCACAGAGAGAAGCCACACAGCAGTTACTGAGTTGTCACGGTTCTAGTTCGGTTCTGGTTCTAGTAAAACCATAAACCAAACCACTAAGGTAACAATTCTTCAAATTAGAACCAAAACCTTATTTGGTTTGACCAGTTCCTATTCTGGTTCCGGTTTCAGAATAATTTTTAAAACCGCCGTGTCAACGGTTCCGGTTACGGTTCAACAAGAACCAAAACCAAACCGACCACTAACGGTTCGGTCCGGTTCCATACGGTTTGGCCCGGCTTCAAGTAGAAACAAAATAAAATTTGGCGAAATAAATGAGCGAGGTCAAAAATAAAAAACCGGAGTAGAAATGTAAACTTGTTCAATTTTTTTTTCAAGAGGAACTTCGAAGTCCGAGGCCCAGACATAGGAATTCAGCATTACTCCAAGAGTGATTACATTTTTGTATAATATAGTAAGTAGCGCTGAAAGTTAAAAACTGAAATCGCAAAACCACGATTTTAAACCACGTCGATTTTAAACCGCACTAAATGATTTGGTTGTAAAGCGGCTTCATTGGTTACAAAACAACATAGTTTGCAATGCGGTTTGTGGCGGTGCAAAATCGGCAGAACCGTGTCGCACCGTCTTTTTTGTGAGGGTCTGACATTCCAATCGTCTCCAACGAGTACAAGTTATTTTAATTATATTAGAAAAAGTATGAGTAAAACTGAAAGTACATTATATAATAGTATAAAAACCAAAACCGCACCGCAAAAAACGACTCCAAACCACATCAATGTCAAACCACACCGCACGGTTTTGGTGCGGTGCGGTTTTGTTCGGTACAAAATCGATGTCTTTTAATGCAATTACGGTTTGAATTCAAATCGCGTCAGTTTCAACCATAATAATAAGTATAAATATTATAGATAGATTATAAAAAATAATAATATAATATTATTATTATTATTATTAAATAATAATAAACGGGTTGCGGTTCGATTCAGCTTTGGTCCGGTTCGGATCGGGTCTAAAAATCTTGAAACCGCTTGAGACTTATATGTTGCGGTTTCGGTTCCGGTTCCGGTCCGGATAAGAAAATGAAAGAACCACACCCGTACCAATGTTGTTCACGGTTCCAAAATTCAAACCGGAACCTAAATAATTTGCAAACGGTTTGGTCCGGTTCTTTGCGGTTCCGGTTCGGTTACGATTCGGTTTCCGGTTTTCGGTTTTAAGTGACAGCTCTAGCGGTTAGAGAGCTCGTTGCGGCTAGAGAGCTTGCGAGAACCACATGAGAAGCTGCGCGAGAAAGGCAGTGCGGCGAGTTAGAGAAGCAAAAGAGAGGCCGCGCAAGAAAGGCGGCAGGGAGAGAAACGCGCAGGCAGAGAGGAACCAGTGCGAGAAAGGCAGTACGGCGGGTTAGAGAAGCAAAAGAGAGGCCGCGCGAGAAAGGCAGCAGGGAGAGAAACCGCGCGGGCAGAGAGGAAACCGCGCGGATAGAGGGAAGAGGGAGAAGGCCCCACCTGTCAGAGAGAGTCCTATAAAAAAGGGGGGGTAAGAGGAGAAGAAGAGGTGGAAGCCACGAGAGAGAGAGAGAGGAGCGGCTAGAGGAAAACTTAACCGAGCGGGAAGCCGCGGTTAGAAAGAGAGTTAACAGCACGGGAACCCGCAAGCGGGTAGAAACCAGGCCGCGCCCCGCGCGAGAAGGGAAGGTCGTGCGGTTAGACACAACCAGACCGCGCTCTGCGCGAGAAGGGAAGGCCGAACGGTAGCAGAATGCTAGCCGCAAGGAGAGAACGATTCCCTCTGATATCATGTAGAGAAACCTCAAACTTGTATATACTTTCTCAATAATCAAATACAAGGTATGAATACACATTTATAGGAGGGAGAAAGAGAGAAGAGAACCCTATACATGATGTGGGACTAAAGAGAAGAAAACACAAAAACTAAATAAACGGGCTCCAATATGGGCCTCTTTACATGGGCTTTTCCAACAATAATATATATTCTTTCTCAAGAAAAAACAAAATTTTGAATTTCTAAAGGAACACAGTAACAAAAGATGAATGCATTATCCAAAGCATTTTGCCAACTCACAAAAATTAAGGGAGCTGTTAAAGGCGCCACAATTTTGACTAGTCACACAATTTCTCCTAATTTAACCTTAAAATTACTCCCCAAAAAGTAATAGTTGAGCGGCACGAACTAGCACCACAATTTCTCCTCACTTAAGAGGTTGGACTTCTAAAGGCACCAACATCGGCGGAGGCTTCCGCTCCTCCGGTACCGGCTCCAACGGAGGATATTTCACCACAGCCGAAGAGCGGAGAGTGGTGGCCGCTACGGAAGAACGAGCGGAGATGTCTTGGATGCTTCCCGAGTAGATTGTTTGCCCATTTTTTCCACCATTAGTGCTTCTTTCTGGCATTTTCTATTTAGATTTCTTAAATTCCTGGTAAATCTCACTCCTCGAGATCTATCTTCCGACATCCATCTATTGCCTTTCGGTTCGATAAACCCATGTTTTTGTTGCATTGTCAGTTGATTTCTCGCAATGTTTTTTTTTACTTTAAATAGATATAATCACCGCTCATCTCTTTTCTCCTTTATACCTAATCTTTATTTTATTTTTTATCTAATCTTTTTTATTTTAGTTGGTTTGCTGGAATTAAGGGTTTTCAATCCATTCGGTAAACTGCACATTGATGTAGGAATTGTTTCAGAATTTGGGTAATGGCCCAGGAATCTTTGAACACTATTGGAAACGAAAGGGATTCTTTGAACACTAGCCCGATTGGTTGGTGGGGCATTTCCACAAACACCTTGTGCGCGGGTTTTCTCCATACTGCTTTCAGATTCCAGCTGAGGGTCGTGTCCACAAATATCATCAGCAACCCATTGGTGATGGTTTCTTAATGCAGGCAGGCCCGAGTGATTGTCAATGCAGTGTTTCATTAAGAGGTACTAAAAGCAGTGCCTTTAGTAAAATTGCGGTGCAATTACAAAGTATGGGTGTCTTTAACCATTCAAAAAAAGTGTGATGCTTTTAACAAAGCGGTGTGACTAGCCAAAACTGTGGTGCCTTTAATAGCTCCCAAAATTAAATAAAACAACAAATTAGCCAAATGCTTTTTTGATATGTTTCTCAGTAACTTGGCAAACAACTAAACAAATATGAAGTAAATGCAATTGAAGTATTGAACTTTTTGTGGTTTAAGCAATGAGTTCAATTACCAGTTTGGTGCAATACTACCAAAGCCACGGTAAATAGTTTATCAACATCAACTTTAACTTAGATAAGGTTGCCAAAGCATGCACAAGGCACAAATATATACATTCTTTTTTTAAGATCCAACTATGTTTCTTTAAAAATTAGAAAAGCTACGCATGAAATAGCATGCATCAAGCATGAGACCATAGTAGCAGCATGCATCAAGGGAGCACTAACTAAATGTTCAGCAAGCCAGTTTGACACATTGATGCTTGCTACGCATCAAATTCACACTGAATGATCAGCATTCAAAGACTTGTTGAGTACATGATCTGCATTAGATTTCATAGCACTGATCTTAAGTAAATATTTTTAGTTTTTCCATCTTCTCTAGCGCAAAGGTAAAGTCCAATGACAAAAAAAGCAGAGCCAAAGTGCCAAATTGAGCAACAATTGTTAAAACCAAAAGCGGATCTTGAAATTTATCGTTACAAAATATTGCGCATAAAATTTAAAAAAGATAATCATGAGATAGTTGTATCAATTAAGCTTTGGACCATAAAAAGTCAATGATAAAACATCCTATGTTGCTAACAGATAAAGGAAATATCACACACCAAAGGCTTCAAATATGAGGGTATAAAGGCATTGAATAGAAGTATTAAGAAACAGAGACAAGACATATCTTACCCTCTTAGCACCAGCATTGGCACAAAATATAGCAAGAATTCCTGTGCCACATCCAACATCCATTACGACCTGGATATTGTCACTAAGAGGGTAAGAAATTATGATCTATTGACGGATTTTATTGTAAGCAAAAACCATTGTGATATTTAACTTTCAAATGCACAGCATCAATTATATAATGTTTAAGCAATACCTTTCCGCTAATTGAATCTTGATACTGCATGATCGCAGCCCTGTATGTGCTGGTCCGGACATGATCCTGCAATTTAATCACAGAGTATAACATTCCATTCAAAATGAAAGCTATAATAAGCAGATGAATTAATTTCATCACCAAAAAAGCACAGAACATAAAGGTCCATGTAGCTACTTATGAAGTGCATAAGTTATATTCAAATCTTGTCTTTTCTTTTACACTAATATTTTCAAGACAACTGGTTCATAACTGCAGCCAATTTGCCCAAGAAAGTTCAGTTTTACATAGTTCAAACCCAAACAATCTAACGAGGCATTACAATAGTTGAACCCAATTTGCTTTAATGTTTTTTAAATTTAAATTAATTGGATGCATAAAGAGTGGTTCATCCTTGTCCGTGAAGTTGCGTCTCAAAGGAGAAGAGGAGGAGAAGAGGAAAACGATAGGGGCATGGAAATAAATATTGGAGACAAAGGCAACACCTTGAATCACATTTTAAAATAATGACGGAGCTTTGAATCTATTTCACAAAGATGTTATTTTGTTTTTATATTTAAAACCCGCTAAAGGTTGTTCTGTAATAATTAGTTCAAGTATTTAGATATAAAACCATGGGGAGGGGTAGTTGTGTGTAATATGGTAATTGTGGGTTTGCTTGAGAGACTGGCCAGGTCACAGGAAAGATTATTTAAAAATAACACAAAAGCGACCCATCGGCATGCATAGGAGTTCATCCTTCATTCCTCGGCTCCGATCACTCAGTGTGCCCTCGGCATGACGAGTGGATCTTATCCTTTGGTGGTGGCAGGAGACCTTATCCTTCGAGGGTGACGAGTTTGAAAATCTCCATCATTTGACCTAGCTTTCTCACAACTTCTCTAAATGTTGTTCGGAGTTTACATGAACAGTTTTTAGTTTATTTTGGAGAAAAAAAAAACTTGTTTGCATGGTGTTGGATGTAAGGAATGAAGACTTGAAGCTTATAGGAGCCTTGTTGTTGTTTTGAAGTGAGGTTTAGGTCTTTTTTGTTCATTTCCTGCACTGTTTGTTGGGATAGATTTCTGATCAATTAAGACTGGTTTTTCATGTTTCATGAACCATCATCCTTCTTTTCTCATTGGTATAATGGACAGCATCACTATTCTTAGGTTTCAGATTTTTGTACAAATAATCCTCTCTCGACCATCCCGGGATATTCATTTAGGATTATAGATCGACTCAAATTAAGTGAAGTTCGGGATAATTTTTTGTTGGATCTTTCTGTGACAGATTTGGGTACTATTTCTGTAATGGAAATTCCAATGAATCCACATTAGAGCAAGATCAACTCTAAATGTTACAACAAGGTTTCAAAGAGTTGATGGAGCAGATGGCCTAACTATTATGGAACAAAAATCATACTTCAGTTAAACCCAAAAGAAGAGGTCAGATAGTCGAGCGTAACAACTCAGGTGGAAATGCGGGCGAAGAGTCCTCTCCCTTCCCTTCAGGAAGCTTTTAGCATGATCCTTGGAGTTGATGACCGTCAGAAGTTCCTCAGCTTGATGTCCCTCCGAATCGCTCGGCCTTAGCTGGTGTTGGCCGTGACAACTCCAGCACTACTGTCCCTACCTGTGATTATTGTGGGTGTAAGGACATACTCACGAGATATGCTTCAAACTTCATCCTCATCTTGCCACTACTGGATGTGGCCGTGGACGTGATCGTGGACCCAGCCGTGGAGGGACTCGGCAGGGAGGTTCTCGGGTACTTGACGTTGCATATTCTACTAAGGTCTATGATGTTCCTGCATGCCCTCCTTCGGGACATTTTACATTTCAGGAATTTGATGTTCTTGTTCGTCTTCTTCACTCCCAGCCTAACTATGTATGTGGTTCTTCACCTCATTTGCTACTGTGATTCCCCCTAGTGCGCATTTTGCCATCACCGCTACTTCTGATTGGATCATTGATTCAGATGCCACCGATCAGATGACTGGATCCACGTTAGGTTATGTTTTCTACACACCTTTGTCTAGCAGGTATAAGGTTATTTATGCTAACGGTACCTTGTCCACAATCACGGGCAAAGGAAATATCTCACATTCTCCTTCAATTTCTCTTGCCTTTGTTCTTCATATTCCCTCATTTCCCTGAAATTTACTTTTTGTTAGCAACATTACTAGATCTCTTAACTACTATGTAACCTTCTTTCTTGACTCGTGTTTTTCAAGAACTGGATACGAAGCGGAAAATTGGCAATGGTAGGAACCATGGTGGCTTGTTGATGCAGGACGACGCGCCTGTTAGCTTTTCTAATGAAATCTTGATGCATGCAATGTTTTATGAATTTTGCAAAGACTTTGAGCGGGCGCTGCGCAAAATTTATGAAAGAACACAACTTTTAATTTCTAGTAAAACATAAAATAAACAATGTTTCATAATTGAATTTTCTTGAAAAATAGTTCAAAATAAAAATACGGGGAAAGAAGATTTGCAACCTTCGTTTTGTTCCCCTTGTCGTAGCAAAATGAAAATCATGAACTTCAAATACGTTTCCAATTGAAATTTTTGGCGTAGCGTTCGCTGACAAAACTCAATCGAAAATCCAGAAAGAGCCTATTATTCTAAAGAGAAAAATTAGACGACGCAAAGAAGGGGAAGAAACAATTTACCCCCGGAAAGAGTTGTTTTTCCGCAACCGAAGTCGACGGCGATCCCGCGAGGAATTGCTCGTAACTTTCGATCTTCCGCTCCGAGGTCAACCGCTATCGCACACGGACACCACAGAAAAAATTCGCTCACTCACACACAAAGGGGCTCCAACAAAATCTCAAAGCAAAAGAAAAAGGAAACAAAGTTTCTCCTTTCAATCTCACGGCAGCAACAAACCCAAACAACACATATTTGTTATTCACTGTTCACAGAAATACCAAACAATTCCCAAAAAAAAAGTTAACGAAACCAAACTCACATTTCACGGTTCATCTCTTTCAATATTCAACTGTTCATCATCTCCTTCAATCGGCAATAGTAAGCAAAATAATCTCATTCAACAAAAACTCCTCTAATGGGAAAACAGGAGCATCAAATTTCTATTATCAGCCCCGAAAACATTTCACCGATTACATATTTATATCTCCTCCCAAAAAAAAACAAACAAACAATATACCACTGAAATAACCAACTATGAAAACAACGTAAAGAAAATTTCAATTGAAATAACTGACGATGGAGGTGGTAGAGCTGGGCGGCGGGTACTGCTCTGGATCGTGGGTGGTAGACGTGTGGCCCTGAAGGACAATGTGTCGGGGATTGAAAGTTGCGTTTGGATGTGGGCGGTGGCGTGCGGGAGCTCCTCCTAGCCCTGAAGGTGCGTTGGGAGCCCTAATCGCGTGCATCCGCCGATCCAGGGAAAAAAACCGTGGCTTTGCAAATATGAAGACTAGACCAGGCCGACTCTACCTGAGGATTTTCCTTTTGAAAAAAATAATTTAAAACAAACAAAACAAACAAAATAAAAAAAAAACTTTAGATACGCACACAGGCGTGCTGATAACAATGACCCAACATAAAATGCAAAAACAACATAAACACAAAACTCAGGGCCGGTAGAGGTCCAGTCGGGTGCAGTGTCGGGTACTCTTGCGTCATCCTGATCAGGGCTGGTCTCCACCAACTCTCTCACTCTCGAAATCACTCATCACTGGTGAGTGCTCTGATCGGTAGTGATGTAGAAGATCAGCATTCATACACTGTAACTCCTCGACCAAGACCCAACTGGTCTCGGTCTCTGGTCTGTCATGTCAATGAACTAAGTACCTCTGAAAACCACCATCAGTAGAGGTCACTGTCTCATCATCCAGGATTTGCTCGGGAAGCAAAATATGTCGCGAAACTCTGACAGCGGCTCTGGGAACTGGTATGGTAGTATCACCTGGTATCTCATGCTCTGTCTTAAAACTTTCAGTGGAAAACGAAGGAACTGCAGAGGACGTGTCAATGACTGAATGAGTGTCGGTATGTTATGTATGTGGCTCCTCACTATCACTTACCAACCCAGGAAAATCAAATGGAGGGGAATGCAAGGGAAAATCTAAAGACTGGTGAGGATAATCGTGGAATAAAGTCAGATCGACTACATTAAAAAACAGATTTGTTCCCCAAACGGAAGGCATATCAAGTTCATATGCATTTTGCTCAATCCGCTTCACCACTTTAAAGGGTCCAGTCCTACGGTCAGCTAACTTCTTTACGCTATCCGAAGGTAACCATTCCGAATTTAGTCGGACCATTACCAAGTCATTCACTTTGAAACTAGTAACTCTTTTATGCCTATTAGCTTGAGTTACATATAAATCATAAGTATTATGCAATTTTCGTTTAATTTCTTTATGCAAATCATATAAATTCAATGCATCGTCATGTGCAAACTGGCTAGTCCTAAATATGGGTGGCAGTGGTGCTAAATCTAGCGTCACTCGTGCAATGTGACCATGAACAGCCTCATTGGGAGATAAACCCATAGATCTATTCTTCGAATTATTATAGGCTAAGGCTTCATTTGTTTTGGCGGTGGCGGGTCGATCCGGCGGGTGGAAACGGAGTGTTCGAATCGGAGGGGGGAGGTGGCTTCTCCAAACGGAGCTTTTGGGGCGTTTCTCAAGGCGGGCGGGTGGAAACGGAGCAAACACCGCCGGAGGTTCATTTGTTTACCCGCCTTCCGGCGGCGTTTGCCTCAAACAGAGGGGCAAAACGCCGAACCAAATAGAGCCTAAATGAGCGTGTGGAAGAATTAGATCTCAATTCCCATGATGGTCACCTACCAAACAGCACAGTAAATTTCCTAAACTCCTATTTACAACCACAGTTTGACCGTCGTTATGTGGATGATAGGCGGTCGAAAATAGAATTTTAGTACCTAAAAGTCTCTAGAGTGACATCCAAAAATAACTGGTGAACTTGACATCTCGATCGGTAACGATAGTCTTGAGTATACCTCGATGCGTGACAACCTTTATATAATAGATAGGGACAATATGAGAGACATCGTCAGTTTTGTTATAGGGGATGAAAATTGAAATACCTCATTTTAGAAAACCGATCGACCACCACAAGAATGGAATCATACATCCTAAAAGTGAGCGACAACCCAAGCACAAAATCTATACTAACAATGTGTGTGATAACCCGTTTCATCCCGGGTCAATAGAATCGCTCCTCTACTAAGGCTATCGTTTCGTCTCGTCCAAAATGTCCACATAAACCTCCACCATGTAATTCTCATACAATAAATTTTGCAACAAAGTGCGGGGGTCGGGGAATACATAGATGGGTCCCACAAAACAAATATTCGTCTCTAATCAGATAATTGGTCTCATTGTGAAAGAGATCTGAACGCATCGCATCATAAATGTCACTAAAATCGGGACAACTGAGATGGTCACCTTTGATATGCTCAAGTCGTATCATCCGAGTGCTCATCTGAGATAGTACGAGGGTGACTCGACTTAGGGCGTCAGCAACCCTATTCTTCATTCTCTTACAGTGCTTGAGAACGAATGTATACTCTTGTAGATAAGATACCAATTTAGTCTGTGTTTTTGCTGTGAATTGATGTAACGTAATGTCTAATGATCGGAGTGGAAGTTGCAACAAATAATGTCTCCAATGACGCAACACTTGTACAATCGCATAAATGTCGTCGAAATAGACTACTATAAATATAAGGCCTGGAGACCCGGGTCATCATCCGAGCGAAAGTACTATGAGCATTGGATAACCCAAAGGGCATCAAAAGCCACTCATAAAGTTCTTCCTTCGATTTGAAGGCAGTCTTCCACTTGTCCTCCCCGTGAATCCGGATCTAGTGGTATCCACTACGAAGATCGATCAAAGAAAAGATCGTGGCTCCAATCAACATATCTAACATGTCATCCAGTCGGGGTATTGGGAAACGGTACTTCGTCGTGATCTTGTTGACTACGCAACTGTCAACGCACATCCGCCAAGTACCATCCTTTTTTGGGTCAAGGAGGGCGGGTACTGCACCTGGACTACGGCTATGACGAATAAATTCAATATCTAATAGCTCTTTGATCTGCTTCCAGGAACAAGATCTATCATGTGCTGAATAGACCTCATGGGGGGTAACTCAGGCAGAAGCTCATCAGGGTGTATATCATGTAACTCCTCTAAGTGTCTCCTAGCAGGTATAGGAAAAGACGCATACCTCTTTAATAGGCCAGACGCCTGCAAGACCACTAATGCGTATAAAAATCCACCGTCAAAACTTTCTTGATGGAATTATGTGTCTCGTATGATGCTAAGATTCTTCTTCCTTTCAGTGGGAGAAAGACTCTTTCGCGTTATTGCTCGCGCGAGATGTTGGTGTTTTGGGTTGCACCGGCGTCAACACTACTCTCTTTCCCTCCAGTAGAAAAGAGCAAGTGCTGGACCTGCCATGTATAGTGACATCTCGGTCATACAACTAAAGTCGCCCAAGTAACACGTGACACACATTCATAGGCATAACATCGCACCAAATCATATTGGAGTATGTATTGATAGTGATGGACAAAAAACATCTCCTAGTCACAGATAGAGTAGTCTTGGTGACCCAAATTACCTGAAATGGGGATGGGTGCGGCCTAGCACTGAGTGCCTTGCGGGCTAATGTTGTCTCTGATATCACGTTCATACAACTCTCGTTATCCACCACTAAACGACACACTTTCTCCTCGGCCTTAACGAAGGCCTAGAAGATGTTCGTCCGCCAAAAATCGGATGATTCTTGTGGCGTACATAACATGCATCTCACCACTAGAACGTCGGGACCAATCTCTTTATCACTAGAAGTACCGGTACACTTTTTCATTCAAGACGTGTGAGTCTTTCTCAATTATAGTCTCTTCTTCAGGATCGTCCTCCTGGGTCATCTGCTATAGTTCTTCGTCACTAAGAGTACCGTACACTTCAACATTCAAGACGCATGAGTCTTTCTCAATTATAGTTCTTCATGAATAACTAGTGTACCCTTCTTCTTGGGACAATCCCTAGATATATGGCTCATCTGCTAGCACTCATAACATCGGATTTGTGAAGGGGTCAAAGTTCTCATAGGGTATTTCCCTTTCTGATCTCTCGTGAAAGTTGATGTAGATTTCGTTCCATTATCCTTACATTTAGGTTCTTCATTCTTATAAGGAGTATTTGTTTTGGTCTGAGATTTGAACAGAGAGGTTCACTTTTGATGCTCCTCAATATGGATGGTGATAGATATGGTCTCTGCTAGGGAATAGTGGCCATATCGAATCAACTCATCTCGGATTGCAGGTCACAGTCCACACTTAAAATTAGATAAGGTATCTCGTGGGTGTTCTACTACGTTGCAATGAATCATTAGATCATTCATTTCAACAAGATAATCAGATACTGATTTGGATCCTTAACGTAAATATATCAGCTCATCTCGTAGATGAGTCTGATAGTGTTGTGAAATGTATTGTTCCTCCAATATGGCTTTCATGTAGGGCCAATGAGTAATGGGAGGATGGTCGTTCCTCTCTAGACTACGCTCTTCACCGATCCAAAAGATTTTCCCTCGCCCCGTCAATCTCATTTTGGCGAACTGAACATTTTGGTGTTCTGTCATACGATACCACTCAAAATAGGCCTCTATGTTTATAACTCAGTCAGAAAAGACATTGAGATCCATAGAACCATCATAAAGAGGCGGATCTAGTTTCACTACTCGTGTGAGATCTGGTCGCATATCCCGGGAAAGATAGTCATAATCGTCATCGTAAGGATTGTGATTGTCTTGACGTCGTGGGGGTGGCGATCGATGTCAATCTCTATGATGATCATCACATGCATGGTAGGATTAGGAAGACGATGCTCTCGAGGATGCTCTTCTCTTGCTCAGTCATAATAAGGCCTCTCCTGATATATCTCGCATGCCTAAGATTACCGTTAGGGATTAGGAAAATACCTTGTGGAATTTCTACCCCGATCATGTTCAAAGTCAAACCTATCTAAGAAATTTCTAACTTCTTCCTCATAAAGAGGATTCCTCCTAAGGGCTGACTTTTCGATGTAGTGATGTGGGACTTCGTGATGGGGTCGAACGGAATGTTCATCTCGAATTTGAGGTGGCATTGAAGCTCGAGGGAGTACTTTTAGACTATTCACCCTAACACTAAGGTTGTCAAACCCTTCTTGCACATGTTGTATACTCTCAGTTAACATTGTTATTTGGTAGGTGAAGGTAAAAACTACAGAGGTGGTTCATTCTTTTTGTTCACACAACTCGGTTGACCATGTTCAATCCGACGCATCTCCGAATTCACCTCTTGATGGTGTTCAAAGGGAGGATTGTGATGGGGTTAACTCATACTCACTAACCTACCACTACTGTTGAAGCTGGGAAAATTCTCTACTCCAAAATTCGGATCAATGCATCCTAAGGTTACTGGTCCAGCGGTCGGACTTGACGGCTTGACAGGATCGGACACAGAAACAAGGGGACAACTAGAAGGACCTCAGGTGCTACGACAGGGAGGTCTCACTACGTACCTGGATGTTTTGAATAAGTTTCTCATCCACAACCAAAGATGGCCAAGCAGAGTACAAAGTGGACACTAGTTGGCGATTACTAGAGGATGGCGACCAAGGGGATCATCACGATCTCGCGGATAAAGTCCTTGCTAGCATGGATCCAAAGCACAGCCAAAAGTCCAAAGAAGAGGTTCAGTCAAGATCTTTTGCAAGATTTCGAGGTTCATATCCTTGTACCCATGGGGTCCTATTTATAGGAAAATCAGGGGGGTCTTATTTAAAGCCCAACCCCCACCGACGACTCGACGACTTCTGGGGTAGCTCGCCCACTTTGGCGAGTAGCTGTCGTAGTCTCCTACCTTGCGAGTATGTGAGGGGAGCTCGTCATACTCGTCCAGGCCTTCTGCTAACTCAAGTGTTGACTCTGATCTCTGTCTTGACCTGTTGACTTTGACATCTTGCTAGCATGGCTCTGATTGGATCCACCCTCGACGAATATGGGTTTTACAACTACGTAGAAGCATGCAAGACAAACAATAAAAATAAATGTATGATTATGCGATTAAAAAATATATAAGAAAGAAAAAGAAATAAAAATGTTATGCGGATTCTTACTCTATGTAGGACGGATTCCGAAATTTAGAAAAATATCGGAACCTACCTCTAAAACCAAATTAATACAGGATGACGCGTAGGGTTTGCGCGTCTGTCGAATTTTTTTAGGAAACCTTAATGCATGCAATGTTTTATGAATTTTGCAAAGACTTTGAGCGGGCGTTGCACAAACTTTATGAAAGAAAACAACTTTTAATTTTTAGTAAAGCATAAAATAAACTGTGTTTCAAACTTGAATTTTCTTGAAAAATAGTTTGAAATGAAAATCCAGGGAAAGAAGATTTACAACCTTCGTTGTGTTCCCCTTGTCGTAGCAAAACGAAAATCATGAACTACAGATACGTTTCCGATTGGAGTTTTTGAAGTAGCGTTTACTGATAAAACTCAATCGAAAATCCAGAAAAGCATATTATCCAAAAGAGAAAAATTAGACACGCAAAGGAGGGTGAAAAAACAATTTACCCACGGAAAGAGTTGTTTTTCCGCAACCGAAGTCGACGAAAATCCCGCGAGGAATTCCTTGTCACCTTCGATCTTTCGCTCCGAGGTCGGCTGCTATCGCACACGGGCACCACGGACATAATTCGCTCCCTCACAGACAAAGTGGTTCCAACGAAATCTCAAAACAATAGAAAAAGGAAACAAATTTTCTCCTTTCAATCTCACAGCAGCAGCAAACCAAACAGCACAAATTTGTTATTTACTGTTCACGGAAATACCAAACAATCCCCCCCCCCCAAAATAACTTGTTAGCAGAAGCAACCTCACATTTCACTGTTCATCTCTTCTAATATTCAACTGTTAATAATCTCCTTCAATCGGCATCAGTAACCAAAACAATCCCATTCAGCAACAATAACTCCTCTAACTGGAAAACAGCAACATCAAATTTATACTATCATCCCGGCATCCCCAAAAACGTATCACCGATTAGATATTTATATCCCCCCCCCCCCCCACCCCCCCAAAAAAAGCAAACAATGCACCACTTAAATTACTGACTATACAAACAACGTGAAGAAAATTTCAACTGAAATAACTGACGATGGACATGGTAGGGCTGGGCGACGGGTGCTGCTCTAAATCGTGGGTGGTAGACGTGCAGCCCTGAAGGACATGTCGGCAACTAGAAGTTGCGCTTGGACGTGGGCGGTGTCACGCGGGAGCACCTCCTGGTGCGGCGCCAAAGTTGGGGAAGGTGCGATGGGAGCCCTAATCGCGTGCATCCGCAGGATGGCCCGGATCCAAAGAAAAAAACCATGGCTTTTCAAATATGAAGACTAGACCAGGCCGGGTCTACGTAGGGATTTTCCTTTTGAGGAAAATAATTTAGAACAAACAATATAAAAAAAAACTTTGGCTGCGCACGTGGGCGTACCGATAACAATGACCAAACATAAAAATAACATAAAATGCAATGATAAAAAATGCAAAAATAACATAAATGCAAAACTTAGGGCCGGTAGAGGTCCGGTCGGATGCGGTGTCTGGTACTTTTGCGTCATCCTGATCGGGGTTGGACTCCACCACTTGTACTACCTGGATACCCAGCTACCATCTCGCGCTCTCTCTTCGACTACTGTTATTGCTGCTGATGTTCGACGATGACATTTTCGTCTCGGACATCCTTCTTCTGTTTATCTTTACAAATTGTTTCCTACTTTCTTGTTTATTAAAACTTTATCATGTCTGTGAAATGCCTAAACATGCAAGGCATACATCTGTGCATTTATCTTCTCCAAATAAAACTCTTTTTTTTGGTATACATTCTGATGTTTAGGAATCTTCCCATATGGTATCATTATCTGATTTTCATTTGTTTGTGACATTTATTGATTGTTTTTCGAGAACCGCTTTGGTATATTTGTTAAAGAAAAAAAGTAACGTTTTACCTTGTTTTCAAGTCTTTTCATAGGATGGTGTAGACCTAGTTTGATGGAAAATGTGTGTTCTTCGTAGTGACAATGGGGGGATATGATGATCGTGATTTGTTTAGTTCTCTCAGCCGCGCTCCAGGAAACAAGGAACCAGACGCGAGTTTCGTTGTTTTCCCTCGATCTCTCTCTTTTATGCTTCTGGCGGCAACAGGATAGCATCGGTAGCGGTTTTCCTCCGCTGAAGAAGCATCGGCAAACAACGAACTTCCCTCCTGTGCCCTGAACGTGATTCTGAGCGTACAGTTCCTATGTCGAGCCCCCTTTCTCAGACAGTTCCTGCTAGGTAAGCTCGGATTCTTCATCCCAGGGTGATCTCTGTTAAGTTCCCTACCATTTCCTAGATATTATCAAATCATCCAGTTAACTCCCGTCCCTTTTATGTTTGAATTCAGAGATAGAGGGTATCCGTTTCGTGATTAGAAGGCCGCACTTTGAGAGTTATTCCCCCTTTCAGTGAGTATACATCAGTACTAGCATTTAAGTGTTTTTCAGCTTTAGTTCGGACTTCCTTCATGAAAATTTAGAGATGATGGATCTTCTAGGTGATCGACGGAACCAACAATTTTAGATTTAGTTGTAATTGCTTCTGTTTCAAATATCTTTATTCCACCACTTTTAGAAGAGTGGTAAGACCCTTTCTGTCTATTGCGATATTGATTTTGGTTGTAAACCCTAAGTTAATAAAAAATATATTGCCTAGTTTGTAAATTATTTTAGATCTAAATTGAATCGCAGTTGCGGGTCGGGGTGAGTTCTTACCAACACCTCATTTTGGACCTCGCTCAAAGGAAGTTATGCCGCCGCGACACGTGTACGAACGCCGCAACAATACAGTAAGAAATCATTATTCTTTCTGCCCAGATACATCAGATAGCTTGTATAGTAGTGTTCATTGTAATTCAAAAAAATTAATATGGTTATATGAAACTGCTTCTATCGTTAGAGATTTGTAGTTCAACTATCACTTAGCTAGTATACTCAGTATGTAATTAATTTCTAAACATCCCAAACAATTAGGTCATACGAACCATATATATACTCATATAGATTTATGAACATGAAATATTGATTTCAGGAATATGATTTCTAGTCGATTAAATCAATATGATGAACTGTCTATATCACGCGCATATATTCGCAAGCAGAGTAACGCTAGATAAAAGATGTTTATTGGGCACGGTTGAGACCTCCTCACGTGTTTGATAGAGGCACATTATCTTTCTCATGGGTCGTAGTGTACCTTATGAGTCTCAGTGTTTGAGAGATGTTACCCCGTTTTAGAAGATTAATAGATTCGAGTATGTGTTTGTAAGGCACTAGAATACCTGAGTTCGTTAGTAGAACTCGGATCGCTAGACTAGAATTGCGCAGTAGAAGTTACTCTGTTTAGAACTGAAAAGAAGGACAAACATGAGCCACCTAGAACTTAAGTATAGACCAAACGTTCGAGAATATTTTAGACAATAAACTTTCGGAACTCGAGTAAGTATGTTACATATGTGTAGAACAGAGATTTTATATTGCCAGTAATACTTTACCATAATATGTTTAGCACACTGGCATAAAGTTTTTCTGTAGTATAAAACTTATTTTAAAAGCATGCATACATTTATTTTCAAATAATTCTAGATTCACTATGAGAAATAGTTTTTCTTACCCTCCCTTTGGGCCGACCCATGTTTGGGCATGTTTTTACAAGGGGCTCAGGTGGAAAGTTGCGTCTAGGATGAGCATGTTATGTAGTTGCTCCTATAGTTTATGTTCCTTTTTGTTGTTCTTCTTTTTAGTATAGTACTATTTGGTTCATGGGCACTTGTAATATTAATATTTAAGAGTTTTCTTTGTACCAGATAGCTTATAATATTTCAAATATTCAGTTGTTGGTTCATTATCTTTTCTTGTAGCTCTATGAAGTCAGCTTGTTGAGGTACACTTTTACCATTAGTAGCACTTTCAACTTCCGTTGTAAGTTAAATTTCAGTTCTTTTCATTTTTGTCTGTTATGTACTAGTTTTAATATTGTTTCTTAGTTTACTGCTTATCGTTAGACCCGATCGGACTGCTAATTTATAGTTAAGCTAGGATGAGGTGTTACAATTAGTATCAGAGCTAGGTTTAGGATTTCATGACCCGGTAAATTCAAAAAGCCATAGGATTGCATCTGAGTCATTCTTTTGACGATAGAGTCATCAAGTTCTATCTAGCTTTCAATTGTGCATGTGTTTATGAGTATCCTTTTTAGTAGATCATTTATTTAAGACACGGACATCAATAACATCATTCCTTACATCTTATAGGCACTACGTACCAGTGAGGCGGGCAAACCTTCTAGGCAGAATACAACTCCTGAAATAGCCATGGATGACAATAGTACACCAGCAACACCTCTAGCATCAGCAGCACCTGAAGCATCCGCAGCACCAACAGTGACAGGCCTATCAGACATGGTCACTATTATCGCTATTAAATTTTGGTTCTTTTCATTCATGTCTGTTATGTACTAGTTTTAATATTGTTTCTTAGTTTACTGCTTATTGTTAGACCCGGTCGGACTGCTAATTTGTAGTTAAGCTAGGATGAGGTGTAACAATTGGTATCAGAGCTAGTTTTAGGATCTCATGACCCGGTAAATTCACAGAGCCATAGGATTGCATCTGAGTCATTCTTTCGATGATAGAGTCATCAAGTTCTATCTAGCTCTCAATTGTGCATGTGTTTAAGAGTATCCTTTTTAGTAGATCATTTATTTAAGACACGGACATCAATAACTTCATTCCTTACATCTTATAGACACCGCATACCAGTGAGGCGGGCAAACCTTCTAGGCAGAATACAACTCCTGAAATATCCATGGATGACAATAGTACACCAGCAACACCTCTAGCATCAGCAGCACCTGAAGCATCCGCAGCACCAACAGTGCCAGACCTATCAGACATGGTCACTATTATTGCTAGGGCGGTGGCCTTAGTCATAGTGGAATTCAGAAATGCACTGTCTGCTACAGATTCAGCAGCACTTCATGTACCAGCAGACGGGGACTTAGGGATGGAGCGCTACCTGAGGAATTTTCGTGATCTCCACCCCTCAAATTACAATGGGGAAAAGATGTCGATGGAGACTGATGATTGGCTGATTAAGACTCGTGACTTACTTGAGGTGATGGAGTGTCCTGAGAACAAAAAGAATCCTCTAGCAGGTTTTTTCCTAAAATGGGAGGTCCATCGGTGGTGGACCAGACACTTGGCGGACGACCCCGCTCGCAAGTGTCTCAGTTTAAAATTTTCATTCTCTGGTATTCTTTTTTCATTTAGCGTAATGACATGTATTTACCAATGTTGTCAGGACGTACCGCAGACATTTTCCCATGGAACAACTTCTCGACAGCACTAGCTAGCTGGTTTGAACCCCCGTCTGAGCATCGCAGTCTCCAAGAGAAATATCTTAGGCTTATTCAGGGCAACAAAAAAGTAGTAGTTTATGAGCGGGGCCTGACCCACTTGTCTCGATATGCGGGCACGATGCAAGGGGACGAGAACGAGAAGTGTAGCCGCTTTGTGGACGGCCTGCGTGATTCTTTGAGGCAGCCGTTGATGACTATGGTCAGCGCTGATTACAAGAGTTTAGTGGACACTACAAGAAAGTTGGAAGCTAATCAGCAGAAAGTTCATAAGCGCAACAGCTTCCGATCGAAGCGACCTCAAGATGCACCTCAGCAGCAGCAGAGCAAGAATAACCAAGGCAGG
Source organism: Platanthera guangdongensis (assembly GCA_039583875.1). Taxonomy (NCBI): domain Eukaryota; kingdom Viridiplantae; phylum Streptophyta; class Magnoliopsida; order Asparagales; family Orchidaceae; genus Platanthera; species Platanthera guangdongensis. Next base: position 177,423,899 of record CM077159.1, read on the forward strand.
AACTGGAATAAGAAGCAGAGGTTTAATGGTAAGAGAGGTGAGCAGATTGGGGTCAGGATCAAGGATTCCCCCTACGTCCTAAGTGTTATCGTCACCATCTGGGTAATTGTTTGGCTACCGCGGGGGTATGTTATAAGTATCAGTAACTGGGACACATAGCCCGCTATTGTGAGGAAGCTTCTGGGAACCAGGTAATTTAAGCTTAAGTGTTTGATAATTATAAATATATATACCTTATCCAACTTAGTCTGATTAAACTTAAACCTGTCTTGTAGTCAAAGTTTAAGGTTGGTGTCCATAGTAGAGTTGACAAGCGGAAAACGCCAGTGGGTTCTGAAGTGAGGCAAACTCTAGGACGAGATCCGGTCTAGCCCAGAGCTTATGGGCTTGGCCAGCAGGAAGCCAAGAAGCAGGAGAATGTTGTGACGGGTATGTGTTTGTCATATAGATAACTTAATTTAATCCTCCTTAGTGACACTGTTAATTGCATTGTTCAAACATTCGTGTAAACATACTTATGATTTATAACGTACCCTTCAAGATTTTCTTTGACACGGGTGCTTCGAACTCGTTCATAGCAGAATCTCTAGTGCGTAGACTGGGTTTAGAAATGTCTCCAGAGGGAGTATCGTTAGAGGTTATGATGTCTAATGGATCCTGCTTACAGACCAGAGAGAAGTGTAGGGTACCAGTGCAATTTGGAGAAGCGGAAATCGTTATAGAGGTTTTGTTACTTCCTATTGCAGGCTTCAATTTGATTGTAGTGATGGACTGGTTATCGGTTGTGAACGCCAAAATAGATTGCAGGGATAAGCTGATCCAGTTCGAAGGACCCAATCGGGTCACCGTTACCTTCCAGGGCTGGAAGGGAGTCGCTAAATTTATTATCTCCTCCGTAAGGTTGTCAGATGCATTAGCAAAGGTTATGAAACCTTTTTAGTGTTGATGAACGCTGAAGCCAAGTCAGATCTTCTAGAAGTACCCGTAATGCAGGAATTTCCTGATGTCTTCCCAGATGAGTTATATGGTGTCCCTCCTACTAGAGAGATTGACTTTTAGATCGACCTTCTACCTGGAGCTACACCAGTGGCCAAGTCTCCATACCGCATGGCTCCTAGGGAACTCGCAGAGTTGAAGGTTCAATTGCAGGAGTTGCTCGACTTTGGCATTATTCGTCCCAGCACTTCGTCTTGGAGTGCGTCAGTTCTGTTTTTGAAAAAGAAGGATGGTAGTTTGAGATTGTGCATTGACTACAGCGAGCTGAACAAGTTGACAGTTAAAAATAAGTATCATATCCTCAGGATTGACGACTTGTTTGACCAGCTTGAGGGATCTTGCACGTTCTCCAAGTTAGATCTGAGGTCAGACTATCATCAGTTGAAGATTCGGGATGCGGACATTCAGAAAAAGGCATTCAGTACCAGACACGGACACTATGAGTTTGTGGTCATGCTGTTCGGGCTAACTAATGCCCCGTCCACTTTTATGGATCTGATGAACAAGGTGTTTCGGGGATTCCTGGATTGTTTTGTTATCGTTTTCATAGATGATATTTTGGTGTATTCTAAGAGTACAGAAGATCACGCTTATCACCCCACGACGGTACGCTCAGACAGAATCAACTATATGTCAGATTTTCTAAGTGCGAGTTCTGACTTTCAGAGATTGCATTTTGGGGATCAGTCAGAGAGGTCTCTTCGCCGACCTGAAGAAAATAAAAGCAATAAAAGATTGGCCTAGGCCGAAAGCAGTTTCAAAGGTTTGCAGTTTTCTGGGAATACCAGGATATTACAGGAGGTTCATCAAGTACTTCTCGAAGATAGCTTTACTGCTAACTTTGCTCACCAGAAAGGGTAAAATCTTTAATTGGACAGTGGAGTGTGAGCAGACGTTTGAAGAGTTGAAAATCAGGCTGATGACCGCCCCGATTTTAAATTTACCGTCAGGGACAGATGGATTCCAGATTTATAGCGACACCTCGGGTCAAGGTTTGGGTTGTGTGCTTATACAGCATGAAAAAGTTATAGGCTTCGCCTCTAGACAGTTAAAGGATCATGAGAAGAACTATCTTGTGCATGACTTGGAGCTAACAACAGTCATCCATGATTTGAAGATTTGGAGGTATTATCTTTATAGTGTTCATTGTGAAATTTTCACTGATCATAAAAGTCTTAAGTACATCTTCGATCAGCAAAAGCTCAATATGAGATAGCGCGGATGGTTAGAGTTTCTGTCAGACTATGATGTGGACATTTAGGCTCTGTTTGGTTGGGTTGTTGCTGATGGAAAGCTGCTGATGAACTGTTGCTGATAGAAAAAGTGTTGATTCTGGAAAACAGAGTTTTGTTAAAAAACTGTTTGGGTGAAACAGAGTTTACAAAACGAAGTTTTCAAAAAATTATTTTGATACAAAACGGAGTTTTGAATAAAAAAAATTTTTCAAATATTACACAAAATATTGGAACTATTAGACAACAATGAAACGGATGAGTTAACTACAGCAAGTTTGATTTCAAAATCCAAGCAATCTCGAGTATTTCCCAATAGATCTGCTTTCAATTTATTAGAAATTCAACAATAAACTGCCAAACATGTTTTCATGAACATTTTTGTTGCATCATTAGCTGTTTTATGGATCGAAAAGAAGGCAGATGCATCTAAGTGATTGAGTATTTACAGACAAATATTTGTGATTCGTAACCTTTTTTTATGCAGATTCCTATAACAACTATCCTCAGCATAGTCCTGCTTCAGCATGGACTGTGTGGCCTGGTTGTTGGCCCCAATGGCAGCTGCCTTCCAGCCACTGTAATTACCGCTGGGATCACTCATGCAAAGCTAGAAGCCAAAGTTTGAGTCCCAGCCGGAAAAGAGGAAGGAGACACCAAGGGGGCGGAGTCCTCCGAACTGGGTGCATCCCTGTTTGGTATCGCAGAGGGACTGAACGTGCTGCTCGACTGGCATGGGCTCCTGATATGCGAAGGTGTAGCGCTGGGCCTGGACGCGGGCGGTGTTGATAAGGATGTTCGCGTCACACATTATGCCGGCGACTGCGCATGCCCAGTGGTTGTCGATCTTGTACATTTTTTCGGTGGATTTGGAGGTCTCGAGGAGCTTAGAGGTGACCTTCTTCTCGCCGACAAGGACGACGCCGTCAGGTAGAGACGGCCCTCAGGTGAGAAGATCGTCGTCCGGCTGTCATATCGGCGGGACATCTTTGATGCGAGGGGTCAGTTCACTGGATGGAGATCGGAGAATTAGGGTTTGGAAAGGTTTTTGTAAAAAAAAGAAAGGAGTGGCGCGAGCGGGACCGGATCGGAATTGACGGAGGCGGTGAATTGGTCGAATAGATGTTTACCTTCGTTGACGATGGGCGGCGGAGGAGGCGGGAAGACTCCGAGCTGCTGCGATGAGAGAAAAACTCGAAGGCGGTCACAGAAACATTTTTTTCCATCCCAAGTTGGAATAATATGCGAAGAAAGACCGGCGAGGAAAGGCTTGCTGTGAAGCGGATGACCGCGATAGCGGCTGAACGCGAAATAATGCAGCGGTCGGGGATAGATAAGAAAGAGCGGAAATTCAAAAAACCAGTTCTTAAATTCAGCTGAACCAAACGCAACTTATGACAAAAAATGAGTTGAGTTTGCACCGCACCGCAGGCGATAAGCCGAACCAAACGCTACCTTAGTACCACCCGGGAAAGACAAATATAGTAGCTGACGCTCTTAGCCGAAGAGGATTGAGTTATTTCCTCCTTACTCAGCAGGAGGAGAGTGCGAGATTTGGAGAGGCTAGAGATCAGTGTTGTGCCGCGTACTGCAAGATTGAGTTGGATGGAAATCACTTGTGACATCAAGGATAGGATCAAAGCAACTCTACCCTTAGATCCAAAGTTGGTTGAGAATTGGGATTTGAAACAGGCATGCCAGAAGGAGAAGTTTAGTATATAGGAGGATTTACAGTTGCACGGTGGTAGGGTGCGCATTCCAGATGTTAGCTACCTCCGAGAGGACATACTGTTTGAGGTCAATAACTCAAGATATTCTATACATCCGGGTAACACGAACATGTACACAAATCTTAAGAAGATAGTCTGATGGCCAGGCTTGAAAAGTGACGTTGCAGAGTATGTTGGGAGGGCGAAACGTGCAAGCTAGTTAAAGGCGAATGTCAAAGGCCAGGAGGAAAGTTACAGCCACTACCCATCTCACAGTGGAACTTCAAGGATATATCGATGGATTTTGTCCATGACCTTCCCAAATCGCAAATGAGGAATGATTCTTTATGGATTATAGTTGACTAACTCTCTAAGGTTGCCCATTTCATTCTCAATAAAAGGACAGATCAGGGTCCTAGATTGACACAGTTATATGTAGATGAGATTATCGACTCCACGATGTTCCCAAGACCATAGTTTCAAACAAAGATGGCAGGTTTACTTTTAAAGAGTGGAGATACATTCAGTAGCGGTTGGACACTAAGCTACATTTTAGTACAGATGGGCAGACGGAGCGCACAAATAGAACCTTGGAGGATATGCTTCAGATGTATATTCTGGAATTTAGAGGAAAGTGAGAGAAGTATGTCACTTTTGTTGAGTTCTCCTACAACAACACTTTTGCTGATGCACTTAGTCGAAGAGGATCGAGTTATTCCCTCTTTACTCAGCAGGAGGAGAAGATGCGAGATTTGGAGAGGCTAGAGATCAGTGTTGTGTCGCGTACTGCAAGATTGAGTTGGATGGAAATCACTTGTGACATCAAAGATAGGATCAGAATAGCTCTACCCTTAGATCCAAAGATGGTTGAGATTTGGGATTTGACACAGGCAGGCCAGAAGGAGAAGTTCAGTATACATGAGGATTTACAGTTGCACGATGGTAGGGTGTGCGTTCCAGATGTTAGCCACCTCCGAGAGGACATACTGTTTGAGGTCCATAACTCAAGATATTTGATACATCCGGGTAACACGAAGATGTATGCAGATCTTAAGAAGATAGTCTGATGGCCAGGCTTGAAAAGTGACGTTCCAGAGTATGTTGAGAGGGTGAAACGTGCAAGCTAGTTAAAACTGAATGTCAAAGGCCAGGAGGAAAGTTACAGCCACTACCTATCCCAGATTGGAACTTCAAGGATATATTGATGGATTTTGTCCATGGTCTTCCCAAATCGTAGAGTGGGAATGATTCTCTATGGATTATAGTTGACTGACTCTCTAAGGTTGGGCACTAAGCTACATTTTAGTACAGATGGGTAGACAGAGCGCACAAATAAAACCTTGGAGGATATGCTTCGGATGTGTATTCTGAACTTTAGAGGAAAGTGAGAGAAGTATGTCACTTTTGTTGAGTTCTCCTACAACAACAGTTTTCAGGCAAGCATTGGTATGACCCTTTTGAGGCACTATATGGTAGGCGTTGTCGGACGCCGTTATGTTGGGCTGAGAGTGACAAAAGATCTTTCATCAGAGAAGCGTGGATTGATAAGATTAGTAAGGAACATCAATTCTATCAAAATATTTAATTCCTTATCTAATCGATTTATGAATTTAGGTGTTTGTGTGTCTTAATATTTGTGTGAGGGTATTATCGCGTAGACTTATCAGATTGGTAAGGAACATCAATTCTATCAAAATATTTAATTTCCTCTTATACTAAAGGACTATTGTGAATTACCCCCTCATAATTTTGAGCAGCCCATCGTGCGGTTACCGCACACACCCGTTGGCGTTCGAGATGGTTTTGGTAAACACAAACCACGATATTACCTTCTTATTTCTCCCCCACGCAGTCTAAGGTTTTCTTTTTAGATAGTGAGTTGAGGCTTCCACCTACTGTACGAGTAGGTTTTCTCTCAGCTGCGCTCCAGGAAACGAGGAACCGGACGCAGGTTGCGTTGTTTTCCCTCGATCTCTCTCTCTTATGCTTCTAGCAGCGGCAGGACAGCATCAGTAGCGGTTTTCCTCTGTCGAAGAAGCGTCAACAAGCAACGAACTTCCCTCCCGTGCCATGGACGTGGTTCTGAACGTCTAGTTCCTCCGTCCAGCCCCTTTCTCGACAGTTCCTACTAGGTAAGCTCGGATTCTTCATCCCAGGGTGATCTCTGTTAAGTTCCCTACCATTTCCTAGATATTATCAAGTCATCCAGTTAACTCCTGTCCCTTTCATGTTTAAATCCAGAGATAGAGGGTATCTGTTTCGTGATTAGAAGGCCGCACTTTGAGAGTTATTCCCCCTTTCAGTGAGCATACATTAGTACTAGCATTTAAGTGTTTTTTAGTTTTAGTTTGGACTTCCTTCATGAAAATTTAGAGATGTTGGATCTTCTAAGTGATCGACGGAGCCAGCAATTTCAGATTTAGTTGTAATTGCTTCTGTTTCAAATATCTTTATTTCATCACTTTTAGAAGAGTGGTAAGTCCCTTTTTGTCCGTTACGGTGTCGATTTTGGCTGTAAACCTTAAGTTTATAAAAATTATATTGTCTAGTTTGTAAATTATTTTAAATCTAAATTGAATCAAAGTTGTGGGTCGGGGTGAGTTCTTACCAACACCTCATTTTGGACCACACTCAAAGGAAGCTATGCCGCCGCGACATGTGTACGAACACCGCAATACTATCGTAAGAAATCTTTATTCTTTCTAACTAGACATATCAGATAGCTTGTATAGTAGTGTTCATTATAATTCAGTAAAATTAATATGGTTGTATGAAACTGCTTATATCGTTAGAGATTTGTAGTTCAATTATCACTTAGCTAGTATATGCAATATGTAATTAATTTCTAAACATCTCAAACAGTTAGACCATACGAACCATTTATATACTCGTGCATATTTACGAACATGAAATATTAATTTCAAGAATATGATTTCTAGTTGATTAAATAAATATGATGAACTATTTATATCACGCACATATGTTCATAAGCAGGGTAACACTGGATAAAAGATGTTTAGTGGGCACGGTTGAGACCACCTCCCGTGTTTGATAGAGGCGCACTATCTTTCTCATGGGTCGTAATGTACCTTATGAGTCTCAGTGTTTGGGAGATGTTACCCCGTTTTAGAATATTAGTAAATTCGAGATTGTGTCTGTGAGCTACTAAAACAACTGAGTTCATTAGTAGGACTCAGATCGTTAGATTAGAATTGCGCGATAGAAGTTACTCTACTTAGAACTGAAAAGAAGGACAAACATGAACCACATATAACTCCAGTATAGACCGAATATTAGAGAATATTTTAGACAACCAACTTTCGGAACTTAAGTATGATAGATATGTGTAAATTTATAACAGACATTTTATATTGTCAATAATATTTTACCTGAGCATGCTTAACACACTAGCAAAAAAATTTTCAGTAATATAAAACTTGTTTTAAAAGCATGCATACATTTATTTTCAAAAAAAAATTAGTGTCACTAGGAGAAATAGTTTTTCTCTACTCTCCCTTTGGGCTGACCCATGTTTGAGCATGTTTTTACAGGGGACTCAGGTGGGAATTTGCGTTTAGGATGAGCATGTTATGGAATAGTTCCTATAGTTTGTGTCTTTTTTGTTGTTATTCTTTTTAGTACAGTATTGTTTAGTTCATTGACAATTGTAATATTAATATTTGAGAATTTTCTTTGTACCAGACAGTTTATAGTATTTCAAATATTCAGTTGTTGGTTCATTATCTTTTTAGTGACTGTGAATTCAGCTTGTTGAGCTACACTTTTACCCTTAGTTGCACTTTCAACTTTCGTTGTAAGTTAAATTTCAATTTTTTTCATTCATGTCTGTTATGTACTAGTTTTAATATTGTTTCTTATTTTACTGCTTATCGTTGGACCCGGACGGACTACTGATTTGTAGTGAAAGTAGGATGGGGTGTTACATCTCATTTGCCACCTCGTGTATTTTGGGTGTGTATATTTTGTGCATATTCACAAGTCTCATATGGACAAACATGATCTTCGGGCTCAATGTCGTGCCTTTATTGAATATTCCTCCATCACGAAAGCATATCGGTATTACCACCCTCCTCCAACGTATTTTTTCTTTCATGGATGCTACCTTTCAAGAGAAATGCTATTACTTGGATTCAATTCACACTCTTCGCCATGGGGAGATTGGTGACACTGCTTTCGATACTCTTGTTCCTCTTCCTCCTATTCCTTCCATCCCAACTGAGTATCCTATCCATGTACATACACCTCCAATTCAGGTACCACCCCCGCCTCCTATCCAAATAGCCCTACCTTCTTCTCTGATTCCCCCCTTTCCCGCATATACCCCCGTAGCCAACCGAAGAAACAAGTTGTTATCATTTCACCACTACCAGTGCCCGCTTCATTATCGGATTCTAGTGATGATCCTCTTGCAATGCTAAAGGTAAAGTTATAAGTACTCAGCACCCTATTTCCAATCATGTTGCTTATCATCACCTTACTCTTGCCCATCAGGCCTTGGTATCTTCATTAGCTTTGGTTTTCATTCCCAAGATGTGGCAGGAAGCGTTGGGTGTACCGGTATGGATACAGGCCATGGAGGAAGAAATGTATGCCTTGGGCAAGAATCATGCATGGGAAGTCTGTTCCCTTCCCCTCGGGAAGAAAGTCATTAGATCACATTGAGTGTTCTCGGTTAAGCAAAATCAGGATGGTAAGGTTGAACGATTCAAAGCTCGGCTTCTTGCCCAAAAATACACCCAGACTCAAGGTGTGGACTATCACAAGACCATTGCTCCAGTTACAAAGATGGACTCTATACGGGTTCTTATATCATAAGTCGCTTGCTTAGGATGGGATTTTCATCAACTTAATGTTAAGAATTTCTTCCTTCATAGTGAGCTTGATTAGGAAGTGTTAATGAAATTTCCTCCTACGTTCATAAAAAATGGTGCGGAAGGTCTTGTATGTAACTTGAGAAAATCATTATATGGGCCGAAACAGTCTCCAAGGGCATGGTTTGATAGATTTCTCAAGGCAATGATCAAGTTTGGATATAAGCAAGGGCAATCTGATCACACTATGTTTATACGCAGAAACGACTAGAAGATATTATTCGTATTGTCTATGTGGATCACATTGTGATCACAAACTATGACATTGAGGAGATTAGTAACCTTAAGCCTCGCTTATCAGCTGAGTTTGAAGTGAAAGACTTACAAAGATTATGATACTTTATGTGCATTGAGGTGACTATCGAATTAAGGTATCTTTATATCTCAACGCAAGTATTTCTTGGACCTATTAAAAGAAAATAGAATGTTTGGTTGTCCCTGCAAATACTCCTGGAGAGGAGAATCACAAGATTAATGAGGACAGTGATGAAGATCGCACAGATACTTCAAGTTATCAGAGATTGGTTGGGAGACTCATATATTTATCTCACACCCGTCCGGACATCACGTATGTTGTTGGTATCTTGAGTAGATATATGCATGTTGGACATCAAAAGGATGCATATCACGTATTGCGGTACTTGAAGAAGGCTTCTGGTCGTAGATTTCTGTCCTCTCGGGACAATCACTTGAAGATTGAAGCCTTCACTGATACTGATTGGATTGGATATCGTGAGGACGGGATATCCACTACCGGTTGTTGTACCTTTGTTTGGAAAATTTTAGTGGCAAGGAGAAGTAAGAAGCAGAATGTTGTAGTCAGATCTAGTGATGAGACTGAGTATCGTGCAATGTATCAAAGCCTCTGTGAAGGCCCTTGGGTGTGCACCATGTTACAGGATTTGAGACTCCAAGAGAATGCCCCTATTTTTTGTATACTGCGACAGTAATGCAATGATCAATATAGCTCATAACCTCATTCAACATGATAAGAATAAGTATGTGGAGGTAGATCGACACTTTATCAAAAACCGTCTTGATAAAACAACTGTGGGCACTCTTTTGTTCGGTCCAAAGACCAACTAGTTGATGTGTTCACCAAGGGCTTGTGATATGATGTTTTTTGCTGATGATATCCAAAAGCTTGGGATAACTGATTATTTTTGTCCTACTTGAGGGGGAGAGTTATAATTAGTCAATTCGTATTATTTTGTTTTTTTTATGTATCACCCGTTGTAGGGTTATTTTAGTCTTTGTGGTTTGCCTTTACTCATATATATTTACAAGTAATAGGCTTGTTGTTGAATTAATGCATTACTTCCCCTCTTTCCACAGTGTTTGGCACGTGCTTTTCTTTAAAAATTACTTAAATTAGATATTACAGTTTAAAGATATAAAATTACTTTGAGAGGTGATTTGCGCTGTCTCCTGGTCATAATTGTGTTTTATACGTTCATTTTTCAAAGATACAAAAACCATACACAATAAACTTGAATGTATGTTCAAGGCTTTATTAGGGGCGGTGGTGGCGGTAGAAAAGTTCTATTCTCACTATCACCGCCATTTTTAGGTTTTTTGGATGAGAAGCTTTTTCAAAATAGTTTTTTCAAGAAAGGTGTTTTGGGAGTTTTTTGAACAACTGGTCCAACATCACTTTCTAAAAATTGTTTTCTCTGCTTTCAACTTTTCCTCTTTTATTCGGGGGTTTTAAAAAGCCATGTGCCAACAATTCGTGATTTGTCTTTCTTCTTTCTCGCCCTGCAAATGTTTTCTTTTATCATTCGCAATTCTTCACACATTCGTTATCTTTGTTCCTCACCACTGATCTTTTGTGTCATGCTTATTTAAGATTTATATAATATTTATTTAACTATGTGATAAACGATTAGCATAAGACACTTTTTATTATAAAAAATCTAAATAGTTATTATTAAAAAGTTGTTCTTCCAAACAGAAAAATTATAAAACATTTTTTGAAAAGCACTTTAAATTGAGATTTACCAAACAGTTTAACTTTTTCAAAAAAAAAAAAAATTTGGATAGCTCTAATGTCACCATTGTTTTTTCCACCGCCAGCACCGGCCTAAAGAAATCCTAAGTGAGAATCAGTGGGATGATGTCACAACCGTTTGAATGTGTCCTCCATAAAGGCGGGGAAAATCTTATTTCACACCTCTCAATTCGTCAATAGTTCTGTAAAAATCCACAGTTTATAAATTTGTTAACAATGAGATACACTCCTCTCAATTGCACTTGAGGTTCACCAACAATTCTGTTATGAAAATTCACTTTTTATAAAAGTGTTAACAATAAGGAACATTAAAATAACCTTCCTCCAAATATGACACATAATTTATAGACAGTTCCATCACACTTTAATTCGCGCCTGGAAAGTTACTTTGATATTGCTTTGCTCCAAATATGACCCCTATAAATTGACTTCGGACAGTTTAAAAAATATCTATTTGTGAGCGTCCAAAAATTCGATTCCTTTGTTTGTATATGGCAAAAGTCAAGTTGAGCTGCTTAAAATCAAACTGATTAGAAAGTTGCTTTGATATTGCTTTGCTCCAAATATGACCACTATAAATTGACTTTGGACAGTTTAAAAAATATCTATTTGTGAGCGTCCAGAAATTCGCTTCCTTTGTTTGTAGATGACAAAAGTCAGCTGAGCTACTCAAAATCAACATAGAGACAGTTGTTGGCAGCTAGAGCATGAGAAGTCCCAAAATATAACCTGATTAGGAAAGTTCTACGGGTTTTCTTTAAAATCTCAAACTGAATCCATGCAGATGCTGACAGACAAGATTCACTCTATCCATCTTGTTCACTGAATAACTGAACTACCTACCTAAAATATAGAAGAAGAAAAAACACTTAATCCTAACAAATGCAAACATCCATAAATTTGAAGGTCCTACAGTGAACCAGTTCACATTCCACCTACCCATTTAAGCTAAACTTAGCAACAAGTTAAAGTTCCAACCCTCGGCAAAATAAATAGTAAAACAAGATCAACAAGGAAAATGAAACCGGAAAGGATGTGAATACCTTGATCATCTCTTCATGAATTCCAATGTCCGAGTAAGCGCGGAAGTAGGCCTTATCATACTCAGTGCAAGGAGGAACATGAAGCTGCTGACTGTAATGTGATGCCCTAAAGCCGACACCCGAGCCGCGCCGCCCTCTTCGCGGTTGGCCGCCTCGCTGCTTCCCGACTCGATGATAACCGTTACCTGAGCTCGAAGAGCCGTGGAGCATTGCTGCCTTCCGTCAGGCAGGGGAGAGATAGAGAAGGGGGGGAGAAGAAGCTCTCGCGAGCGCGAAAAGAAGACCCTCTTCTTCTCTTTATGAGCTGTGCGGCTGTGTTGATGCGGAGATCGTCTCTGTTTGATGTTCGTACGATCGGGATCCAAATCTGACAGTAGGTGTTGCAGTAGAATGGGAAAAGAGCAGGGAAGTAGCCGCAAATCGCGGGACGGCGTCGCCGCTGGTGCTGGTAGGGGACCAGCAAGAAGCAGTTGCTGCGAGGAGGAATCATATTTTATAAATAGGTCACGGGAGAAGGGGGAGAAGCTGACAATTTCTTATGGGATCTCTCTCTCTCTCTCTCTCTGCTCTTTTTTGTGTTAGATTTAGGTCAACTGTGACAAAGTTGGTTGACATTTTGTAGCCCTGAGCTTGAAACTTGAAAGCAATATTGCTACTTTTAAATGCTTTATCTTTACTTCAATTATATTGGCAAAATTACGAAATTTGTCCTTTAATTTCAGTTATTTCATGAAATAGGTCATGATATTTGTTTAAGCTGATTTTAGTTCCCTAGTTTTTCACACTTTATCAAATCGATCGTATTTAACATTTTTATCCATTTTTTAGCTGAAATTGTCCCATCCAAGAAAATATCTCCAGTAACTCTCACTCCTGTGTAGATTTCTGCTCGTCGACAGTCTCATTGTTCTAATAACGTGTTGCCTGTGACCTTCGTAAGCTTGCCATTCAGAGGCGCCGAAGCTGTCCTCATGGCCGATGGCAAAGATGGAGATGTAAAGATGCGGTGTGGTGAGATCAGCAAGTGGGTGCCCCATTTGTATGTGAACGACAATGATTATATTTGCTGATACTACACTGGTTCTTTGTGTTAAGTTGGTTTTGAACTTTCAAAGTCGCATATTTCACCATCCTCATCTACTGAACGCCAATGCGGACTTTTCTTCAAGCCGCCCACGTGTTTTGAATGGGCACATGCAGGGAAGCTTCTTGGAAAGAGGCTGAGACATGTGAAATGATTCTATCAAAAGGGAGGATGACAAGCTATGAATAGCACACCACAAGTTAAACCGAAGAGAGGTAAAGTCTTGAGGAGGAGAGCGGCAGTGCGCGACCGAAAGGGACGGTGGGCGTCGACATCTGATTGCGGACTGCATCGGCAACATAAAGAGAAAGCGTGCGGGTAGCGGCAAGGCTGATTCACGAGCTGCGGCAAGGTGCATGGTGCTCGATGGTTGCATGCTCGTAGGCGGTGGTGGTTGTGCACAAGTGATGACGTTAGCGGGCTGCACATTCGCAGCAGGATCAAGTCTCACTTGGATCTCTTCTCGGTGATGGTGGTGGCGGTGGTTGGTCATCTGACGACGACGAAGGTTTGTTCTGGTACGAATCTTGTGTGTCCGTTTTATGGATTACAGGCAAGTTTATATTATTCCGTGACAGTTAAGCGGGTAACAATCAGCGTTTAGCAGCAGGTCGCGGGTTGGGAGACTAGGCGGTCTTCTTCCTTGACAGTTTTCCCAACTTGGCCGTTTGTTCAACTCTGCGGTTAGGCGACCTTGGCGGCTAGGCGACCAAGAGTTGCAGACATTTAGCAGCTCAGTTCCAGTTCAGTCTGTTCGTTGGAGCTTCTGGGGTTAGACGATCTTGCGGTCAAGCGACCAAGAAGTGCGGACAAGCTTATTTCTTCAGCAGACAGTTCACATTGCTTGAGATGCGGTCTGACAGTTCAGCGGTTTGGCAGCTTGAGCTGTTCGCGCGACCTTTTAGATAGCATGTGAATTGGCGGCTTGATGGTTACAGAGTTCTGTCCACGAGTTTTATTCTTGTCTATTTTTTGTGGTTTCCATCGGGCGCATTGCGAAATCATGTCTCGCAATGTATGTCTCGCATTGTAAAGAAAATTGTTAATACAATTTCAACTCATGTTCTTTGTTGTGCAATCTGACCGAGTACCGCGGTAGTGCAACAGAATAAATCGAGCACAAGCAATAGCGTAAAATATAACCAGAGCGAGATTTCAAGCACACACAGACGACAAATAAATTTTACGAGGTTCGGAGATGAGCTCCTACGTCCACGAGAGAGCGTGCCGGAAAAGATCTACTATAATGATGAGGAGTTACAGATTACAACAGAGACCGTAAAGGTCGAGCAATAAAGAGAAAACCAAAAAATTGAAATAGGAGGTGTCGTCGTTTCGACAGCACTGTCGGGCGACAGTGATGTTGTTCTCCTTCTTCGCTGAAACCGCCGCCTGCTCTACACGCCTGAAGCCGATTCGCCTAGATCGACCGCCTGATGTCGTCGCACGCCTGGAACCACCACTAGAGGTCGGCCGTTGGGAAGAAGCCCGTCGCGATGTCGCGTCGCCTGAAGTTGACCGGAATGTCGCTGCTAGCTCGACCAGATGTCGCTCCATCTAAAGCCGACTGGAAAGCCTCCTAGCACAGCCTGATGCCGCCGACGAGAGAAAAAACCGCCACCTGGAATGAACTCCTTCTTCTCTTTTGATTGTGGAAACCACCCGTCACCACACATCTTCCCAAAACCCCGAGGTAGTAGGAAGGGGGGACGGAGGTACATAAACACCAAGGACCACCCGCTGCAGGCAATGTGGGACTAATCCATCCACGGGATGGCGGGGATATTCCGCCACACGGGGGGCCCACCGGGGTCAACACCCAGACCTGGAACGCGATGGGGAAGCCCAAATATGCGGTCCCACACACACCCAATCCCGCTGGACCTTGGTCCTCAACACACCCCCGCAGCGGGATGGCTTTGATACCATGTGGAAACCACCCGTCACCACACATCTTCCCAAAACCCCGAGGTAGTAGGAAGGGGGGACGGAGGTACATAAACACCAAGGACCACCCGCTGCAGGCAATGTGGGACTAATCCATCCACGGGATGGCGGGGATATTCTGCCACACGGGGGGCCCAACGGGGTCAACACCCAGACCTGGAACGCGATGGGGAAGCCCAAATATGCGGTCCCACACACACCCAATCCCGCTGGACCTTGGTCCTCAACATTGATCGATTGTGATCTCACGGATTTTTTTTTTTTTGTATATTCGGTTGTAGCACTCCTCTACTATATATAGTCATAGCCCCCCCCCCCCCCCCCCACGGCTAAATAAGGAGATAACCTCCTATTGGAAGATTGCCAATCAGATTTAGCCTAAAAGGAATGACAGCCTGGGAATCATATTCCCCCCATAATGATATTCCAAAAGTGAGACTCCCCTCAAATTATGAAACACAAGGCACACGGATCGTTGAGGTGGCACGATCTTAACAATCTCCACCTTGACGCCTCATACGATAAGCTCCATCTGCAGCTAGGATCTTCTCCCTCCAGCAAACTACCCCCTCTCCCTGGGGTCGCCCTAATCAGCATGCACCAATATGAGCCAAGTCAAGGTAGTGCTTGAATTTGACTCTTGTCACTGGTTTGGTTAACATGTCCGCAATATTGTCCTCTGTGGGCACCTTCAGTAACTGAATGTCTCTGCCAACAATGAACTCTCTTAACTTGTGGTAGCGCACGTCGATGTGTTTTGTCCTGGCATGATAGACCAGGTCTTTGGCCAGACAGATAGCACTCTGACTGTTACAGTACAGCTTCATCGCTTCTTGAGAAATCCTGAGTTCTTTGGAGAGACTTTTGAGCCAGATGGCTTCCTTTGCTGCTTCCACTACTGCAATATACTTCGCGTCCATTGTATATAGAGCTACGACGTCCTGAAGAGTATCTTTCCAACTGATGGGACCTCCACCTAGAAGGAAGATATTCAAGGAAGTAGATCTTTTTCTATCGAGGTCGCCGGCATAGTCGGAATCAACGTAGCTCTCTAGAGCACTAACATCCTTGCTCCTCTGAAATATTAATCTGACATCTGGGGTTCCTCTCAAATACCTTAGAATCCACTTGACGGCTTCCCAATGTTGTCGCCCTGGATTCCCTATGTATGCGCTGACAACGCTCACATCCTGAACAATATTTGGTCTCGTGCAGATCATCACGTACATCAAGCATCCTACCACACTGGCATACGATATGCTAAGCATCTTCTGGCATTTCTCCTCGGTGTCTGGACACTGTTGAGATGATAATCTGAACTGCTGTCCCAGAGGAGTCGTGGCCATTCTTATCATGGTGTTGCTTAGGTGACGTCTAGGCGTCCTGGTGCCCAATTGTAAATAAGATGATGAGCGCCTTTTTTTAAAAAAAAAAAATATGGGAATAGACTGCGGTTTATATATAAACTGCTGTCTATTCTATTAGCCCGAATAAACTGTGATTTATATATAAACAGCAGTCTATTCTATTAGCCCGAATAAACTGCTGTTTATATATAAATTGCAGTCTATTCTAGGGCTCAAGGCATAGACTGTTGTTTATATATAAATCATCGTCTATTAATTGACTGTAGCTCAGGGAATAGACTGCGGTTTATTCGGGCTAATATAATAGACTGCGCAGTTTATATATAAACCGCAATCTATGTTAAAATAGACTGTGGGTTATATATAAATCGCAGTCTATTCTAGCATAGAATAGACGCCGGTTGTATAACAACTGCAGTCTATTCTATCGATAGACTACGGTTGGTATAGAAACTGCAGTCTATAATATCTATTTTAATCTGTGAACTGTAAAAATCTCATTTTATCTCGACTTTTTGATTCTTACCTCTTACAGACGTCGCTCCTTGCGTAAAACGCTAAAGGCGATTTTGTTCAAGTTTCTTCTCTCCATGAGTCCTTGCTCTCCTTTCTTCGATTTGAAGATTCTTCTTTGACAAATCTCATATTCTCACTGAGGTATATTTTTTCTTATGACTTTTCTCAGTTTTGATCTCTGTGCTATAATGTCTTTATTAGTAGTAGTAGTCGTAGTAGTAGTAGTAGTATAAACTATAAATATTGTATAGCCGCCTAGCAGGTAGTAGGCACCCACTGAATTTTCCAATCTCATGTATTGACTGTGCTAAATGTATATAAATTATAAACAACACAATGTGCATTTTTATATTAGATAGCCTAAAAACATACTAACTCTATATATTAGCCTAAATATTGCACTAACATAGTAACATAGTAACATATATATTTATATGTGTGATTGACTGATTGTGTGCTAGTAGCTCAATATCATTGCTCTACTTTATGAATTTGGTTTAGAATTTTTGGATGGTTTATGTTTTTTCAGGGATTTCTTATTACGGGAAAATGGCTGATAAGGGTTATTCATCAAAGTCAATAAGAGGCTTTATGAAAATGAACTAATTGAATAAGCTTAGGCTAGAGGAGAAGAAGCTTTATATTTCTGTGAGTGATGATGGTCGCATTATTCTCGGGCCTGAGACAAATAAATATATGAGTTTTATGGGATCTCTTGTGAGGTCTTATGTGTCAATTACATTTGATGTATGGAAGAAATTTGATAAACAAATTAAATATCAAATATGGGCAGAATTAAATGCAAGTAACTTTGTTTTCAATGATTAGTGAATAGTGATTGCATAACTGTGGTGTTTTAGTTAATTTTTAATTGATATTGTCTATTTCAGATTTATTTTGATAATATTGATGGTCTTCGCAATGCATTACTGAAAAGCATGAGTGAAAGTTGGAGAACTTGGAAATCCAAACTCTTTATCACTTATGTAAAAGATGTTGATTTGAAGCATCAATACAATGTTCCTGTCAAGCATAACTTTATTGCTCCCAAAGACTGAAGTGTTTTTGTCGACCATCGCACCACTATAGAATATATGGTATGTGTTCTTAACTTTTTATTAAATTCAATATTTTATATCATTCTTTATCTTTATAACTTATAAGCAATTTAAGTATTAACAAATATTTATTTGTGTAACAGAAAAGTAAAGTTAATACAGAGAGAGCAAAAACACAAAAGTCCTTTCATACTACTTCCAGAATGGGTATTCTGGATTAGAAAAAAGAATGATATTAGTTATCTACATCTCTCTCGTATTTTTTATTGTACATATTGGTTTTCTCAATAATTTAAATGATACTTTACTTTTATTTTATTGTCAAGGTTGAACAAGGGGCAGCTGCACCAATTTCATGTGCAGAGTTATGACAAGCCGGTCATAAAAGAAAGACCGGTGAATACATTAGCACAGATACAGCTGAGTTGACATCTAAAATTGTAAGTTTAAATGTTTCATTTATTCATTTATAAATTATCAATACTTCAATAGTAATATTGTTTGTGAAGTATGAATGTATAATTTCTTATCTGTAATTTTGCATTAATTTATATTACTTATTTTAAGGATGAGTTGTCGAGCCAAGAGTCCCAGAGTGCTGAAACGGTGTCACGGGGAAGAGATGACATCCTTTCTTCTGTTTTAGGCCAAGAATATTCGGACAGAGTTAGAGCTGGTGGCAAGTTTTCCACCATTACAAGTTTTTTTCAAAAATGATAGGCGGAGCCAGAGGACATCAGTAGCTCACATTGAAGATGTCGAAGCTATAGTTCAAGAAAGATTGAGTCAGTAACAACAATTATGGAGTCAACAACAACAAGAAAAACAACAATTATAAAACCAACAACAACAAGAGCAACAACAAATATGGAGCCAACAACAACAAGAACAACAACAAGCGCATCAAGCCGAGATAAGTAGTATAAAAAATCAAATGGAATAACTTATGGTCATGTCTAGTGTTGGAGCTAGAACTGGAACTTCACAGGCTTCTTAGATATTATTAATTATTATGTTTATATATTTAATTATTTATACTTTTATGAAATGTTATGTTTTCTTTTTGTTGCGCATGTAATAAATAATTTTTTGTTTCTCAGTCGGAGCATGTAACGGAGCATGAAACTGGGTCATATGAACCTAAGACATCACATGAGCGTTTACCTTCTCCGGTATTATAATATTATTTTTGACTTTTATGTAACCAAGGAATTAAATAATCAATATTAATGTTCGAAATACTGATTATTCTATTTTCACGGGCTATTTAGACTATAAATGACTTCATTGTTATGTTACCCAGTTTCATAACTAGGTAGGTGAATGAAAATGAAGCAATAACTATAGTATTAGATTCAACAGTATTTGGGGTGTTGAATCAGCGCGTACATATTGTGAAGTACCAAAGTTGTACTATTTTCTAAATTTGCAAAAAAATTGGAGTTAACATCATATTTGCATGCATTGGCTGAGTATTAACTACGAAGTATCAAATATTACAAAATTAAAATTTTCTATTAATATATAAATCGATTTTGAATTTACATGTTTTATTGCAGGTATATAGATTCTCAATTAAAGAAATTTACATACAATAAAGATGTATATTTTCATAATCCAGTAGTCATTTGTTATTTTGATGATCCTTATGCTAAGGCTAATTCAAAGACAATAGTTGATAATCTAAAAAACAAGCTTAGTCAACTCTAATCAGAATTTTTATTATTTTTGCTCTATCATGGATTGTATGTATGAATTATCTCTATATCAATGATTATTTTCATTTTTTATTCTAGTTAAGTTATTAATGTTTTCATTTATTTCACAGAGGACATTGAATGTTGACTATTATTAATTATGATAATAATACACTTTATTGGTTTGATCCCTTAAGTCATGACATTCGTGATAATATTAAAAATATCATTATAAAATAAGTTTATTAATTAGTTATTTACTTATTTTCCTATTTAGAACTCAGATTTGACTATAAACTAATTTTTTAAATATTTTATGAAGTGCATTTAAAGATTTAGCAAAAGATCGACATACAAATTTCCGCAAACCAAAGATTTTAACGTGGAAGCCAGTAAGTTATAGACTGATAGCCAAAATGAATTTATGTATTCTAATTTTTAAAATATTTAAAAATTTGTAATTAAAATACTTACCAATAGTTTAATTTTTTAATGCCCAATACAACCAGATAGTATTCAATGTGGGTACTATATCACGTGTTATATGATTGACATAGTTGATGCTCTTAGAAGTGTGTCAATGTCATCATTAGTAAGTTAAGTGTATGTAGATTAGTAAGTGGTAAATTGATAATAATGATACTGAATTGATTTTAACAAATTTTTGTATTGCAAATCTATAATGGAGTGAAACAATTGTCGCGGGAGAAAATAAATAATATTAGAAATAAGATTTGTGCTTATATAATCAATAATTGTGCTTAACTAACTTCATACTTGTAGTCTTGTATAGAAGTAGAATAAATGAAAATTATCTTCTTTACTCTTGTAAATGACAGCGGTATTTAATTCTTTATATTTTATACTTTAAATGATCTTTAAATTGTACTTTGTGTAGAATAATCGTAAATTGCAATTCATTTGATAGTATTTTAAATTGTTCATTGTGATGATTTCTTTAGCTTAAGAGTTAAGATTAGTCGGTTATTTCATTGTCCATACCTAACTTTGCAATCTATAAGTCCTGTTGGTGAAAGATGGAAGACCAAAATAACAACTGTTTTGCTCCATCCATTGATAGCAATGACCTTGATCCCAAAACAGATCTTAAAAGAAAAGCAAAGTCAAATGATCCCACTTAGAAATATGGTCACTGGCCCGACATAAAAGATAAAAATACAGTTAAATATAATTTGTGTGATAGATTGATAAAAGATGGTATAAAAAGGTTGAAGCAACACTTATGTGGCAGGTATGGAGATGTATCCAAGTATTTTAAAACTACTTCTGAAATAACAGATGAGATGTATTCAGCTTTAAATGGTAAAAAAAGACAATATGTATCTGACTGCTGATAATGACAATGAGAGTGAACAAGAAGGAAAGTCAACATGATCGCATAATGTATCCCCGACATTATCTACTACTAAATCATCACTTGTCCCAAGTTCTGGGACAAGTGCCAAAAAGAGAAAAGTAATCCACTTGTCATAAAAAGGGGCCCTATGGATGCTCATGTGAGGCGTGCTCTTGAAGATATAGTAGATGATAGACATGCTAAAGACATGTCATAAAACACTATCGAGAGATGTTTTAGGTCACCAGAAGAAAAAAAAAGAGTTGATAGTTATGTTGTCGATTGGTTCTATGAGTGTAGAATTCCATTCAATGCTGCAAATGCACGAAGTTTTGAAGTCATGCTTGAAGTAGTTGGACAGTATGGGTCTGGTTATAAAGACCCTTGTTATCATGATTTGAGAGTCTCATTGTTATCAAATACAAAGGATAAAGTTAAGGAGATGAAAACAACTTATCAAGCGTACTGGAGAATATATGGTTGCATACTTATGTTAGATGATTGGACAGACATGAGAGGGAGATATTTGATCAATTTTCTTGTCAACTGTCCAGAAAGTTCCTATTTTATGGGTTCCGTAGATGCATCCAATCATATTCAAGATGCTGCAATGTTATCCGAGTTGCTTGATTGCAAGATTAGAGAGATAGGAGCTGAGTGCATCGTTCAGATAAATTTTTTAGTCTCACTAATTTTCATATTTCAAGTTAATAGTCTACAAGACTACAACTTTCAATATATATAAATTACAAAGTTATATTGTATGTCTTGTATGTATGTGGTGACTGAGAATGCTTCCAATTATAAGGCAGTTGGTAAAATTTTAATGGAGAGAAGACCAATATTATTTTGGACTCCGTGTGCAGCTCATTGTATTGATCTTATGCTAGAGGATATAGACAATCTAAAACATAATAAAATTGTTATAAGAAAGACAAGGATGATCACAAATTTCATCTACATACATACTCGTTTACTTAATGCAATAAGGACTACTATATGTGGAGATCTAGTGCGACATTTGGTGACTAGATTTGCAACATCATTCCTTGCTCTACAAAGTGTGCTAAGCACGATGAGAAGCTGAGATTATTCTTTGTGTTGCCTTCGTTGAATGCCGCTAATTTGGCAAAAAATTAAGCCGGAAAATAAGTTGTTGAAATAATACTTTCAACTGTTTTTTGGAATGAAGTAAGAGATTGCCTAAAAGGAGGAAAGCCACTGATTGTTGTTTTGCGATTAGTAGATGAAGATGAAAGACCGACTATGCCTGAAGTATATGTGACAATGGAAGAAGCTAAATAAAAGATCAAAGATCATTTTGATAATAAAGAAAGATTATTTAAAAATATTATTGACATTGTTGAAAATAGGTGGAGAAATCAAATGAAGCAAAAGTTATACATGACGGCTTTGTTTCTAAATCTAAGCAAATATTTTGAATACGAGGGAAAAACATAATGATGATATCTGAAAATTTCAAAATGCTTTCAATGATGTTATTGCAAGACTAGTTCTCAATCAAGAATTGCAAGACAATATTGTAGAGTAAGGCACTAACTACAAACCATTTAGAAATAGTTTTGGAAAGTCTATGACTATTAGACAACGAACCATCTTAAATCCAAGTAAGCATTGATTAAGTTTTTATTTTTTTCTTAAATTATTTACATGTCAACTAATTTATATTTGTCTTAAATGAATAATGAATTGGTGGGGTGCACATGGAGGACTGAATGTTGACCTTACAAAGGTAACATTGCACATACTTAGCTTATGTTGTTCTTGTTTTAGTTATGAGCGCAACTGGAGTGCTTTTGAGTTTGTAAGTATACAAATATTCAATATACAAATTAATATTTTTATATTGACTAATAAGTTTGCAATTATCTTGATTCAGATTCACATCAAGAAAAAAAGATAAATTGGAACATCAAAGGCTTCGTGATTTTGTATACATCCAATATAATCGTCGTCTACAAGCATGATTCTAAGAAAGACGTGAAAATGGAAGAAATTAAAATCCTTTAGTGCTTGATGAGCTGATTGGAGTAGTGAGTGGATGATGAACAAACCAGAGGATGCACTAGTTTTTGAAGATGATAATCTCACATGAGAAGCTGTAAAGAGAGCTATTGGAACTGAGGCTCGAAATTTACGAAGTGGAGCTGGAGCTAATACTCAACTATTGGATGAAGAGGATGAAGATTTCGATCATTTTTTCATTCCCAATGATGATAAAAATATTGAAGATAATTATGGGCAAAAGACAAGTACCTCAAACCAACCAAGCACACGCAATGTAAATGAAGACTTACTAAATGATTATTCTAGTTGATCTTTTTTTATTTTTATTTTTTTTTACATTATTCATGCGAATATGCTATTGTGCATTGGATGGAGATATTTTGAATTTGACCACAATACTATACTATGATTTTTTGTGTTCCCTTTTCTGTTATTGCTTTCTTTGAAATCTGTATTCAACTACTGAAAGACATTATTTTTTCTTACTGATAAGTGCTGACTGCCCATATATATCAGAAACTATGATTAGTTGCTTTCTCTGAAGTCTGTATTGAACTATTGATTGTCATTGTTTTTGTAACACCTCAAATTTGAGGGGTCAGTATTGTTCGACGAAATTCAGGAATCGTCGAAGGTCGTTCGACGAAAGTCGGGCTGTGGCCGCTCTACGAAAGTAGAGTTGTGGCCTTCGTCAAACTCAAGGCCGCTTGACGAAAGTTGAGCTGTAACATCCCGACTTTTATTGGTCCACCAGAGTCCTAGTGGACCCAATAAAAGTGGCCCGAACCCTACCCATGACCCGGTGGGAGATAACCCTAGGGGGAAATAGAACTAGAGAACTTCGAATTGAGTCTTGTCGATTCATGTGACCTCATATAACCTAAACAGGTGCATCGGAACCCGTCATGTCACAATCTGAGGTCTAACGACAGTTTTACACACTTCGACCATTTTAGCGCTGCGACGCACAAATTTTGGACTTTCGCCAAACGAACTCCGATTCAACCCCAGTTAGTGGCGTTGGACTCGTGTGGTCAATACGAAGTCAATGGAAGTCGTCTCAGTCAATTTAGACGATAATTGGTCACCTCGTGGTCAAATCAAGCGTAGTCATGTACCGAAAAGCATGCGCAGACCAATTATGACACAACACCCAAACTTTGACCCGACCCCGATGACTTGGACCCACCTTGACTTTGACCAGAAAGGGGGACCCACCCTAGGGTTGACTTGTCCAACCCCCCCCCCCCAATTTTATTTTTGGATTTTTTTCTCCAAGAACGGGCCCACCTCCACTCCAAGGGAGGATGGCCCATGCCCCCCCCCCCGCCCCCTCACTCTTCTTGGGCCCCCAACCAGCAATCCCCACTAGGATAGGTGAAGGCCCACCCTATCCCCCTCTCCTCTCTTTCCCCTTCTCTCTTTCCCACCCATAACGCCCAAGCCCATAAGGGCTTCATCCTTTTCCCCACATGGGGGAAAATATGGACCTCCAACTGTCCTTAGACAGCTGGAGGGTGGGGATTAATCCATCCCTAAGGAGGGATTAATCCCACCTTACCAAAGGGAGGGGACCTCCCCCTCCCCAACCCTATAAAAGGCCTCCACCTCCCTCTTTCCCCCTCAAACCTTCTGAACCATCTCCCTCCCCCTGCCTAACCACCTGCCGGAGCTCTGGTGGCCGGAAAAAGCCAAGACGAGACCTCCCTCCCCCTACACCACCACCACCAAGCCATGGTCGACCAGGCCGGCCCCTCCCGAGCCCACCAAACCCAGATGGAACCTTCTCTCCCTCCCCTCCCCATTTTCGACGTGATGCATGGCACTCCCGGCGGCCGGAGCGCCGCCGGCGCCACCCGAGCCTAGTTCCAGGCCGAGTGATGCCCCAGGAGGATGGATCCTCCCCCAACGCAGGTAGTGGCGCTGAGGGAGTGTTATACCACTAGGGGCGGCGACCCCCAGTGGCGGAGAGCGGCGGTGCCACCGGAAATGCAGTTCCGACGGCACCCGCAAAAACAGAGAGCTCCTCTGTGTTAAGCCGGCGGCGGCGGCCGGCGGTGCATGGCCGCCGGACCACCGCCGACGAGAAGCCCGACCCTCGGCGCGTCGACCGAGGGTGGACTGGAAGGCTGCAAGCTGCCAGAGGAGCGGGGGTGGTGCGGTGGCGCCGGGAGCATGGCCACTGCCACCCCGAGCTCTCGGGATGGTTTATTCCGGCGGCGGCCGACGGCGCCAGGCCGCCGGACCACCGCCCAGAGAACCGTCGGCCCCCGGCGAGCCGATCGGGGCCGGCACCGGTGTCTGCAACGACCTGCTGGCAGCGGTGGAGGCGGCTCAACCCCTGTACCGCCGACGAGAAGCAGCAGCCGCCCGATCTGGTGATGAAGATCGGGCGGCTGGCGTTTCCTTAATCCCCGCACCGCCTCCATTTTTGTGCCCCCCACATTAGATCCGTGGCCGATCCGCTGTAGGGAAGCGCTGGCTGTTTCCATCTTGCGGCTCAATCTCAACTGCTGGATCTCCCTGTGATCTGCTAAATGCAGACCACTTCTTATATCATAAATTTCTGGAAATTTCTGGGCCAAATCTAGGCCCCTTGAGGAAAGTGACCAACATGAAAAATGTTCCCCATGATGAGGGCTACCTCCAAAAAAATTTGGAAAATTTTTGGAATTAATTTAGTATTTTTAAAGCCAAAATAAAATTTGTTTTGCTAAATTAAATACCCAAAATACCTTGGAAAATTATAAAGAAATTACTAGGCTCATTTTAGGCCCTCCCAAGGGTTGTATCAAAATTTGGGGTCTTGGGGATAAGTTTTGATATTTTTCCTAAAATATTGAAGCCTAGGGTCGCATACGTATCATTTATCCGCCTGTTTTCCCTAAAAGACAGAAATTGGAGTGCGCGACCACTCCTTACAATCAAAAAAGTACTTTAAACTATTTTATCGACGAAAGCGGCCGAGGCAAGCGACTAAGCTCCGGGTTTCCCAGATTTCGGTAAACCGTCGAGCGCCTCGACTCTCGGAGGAATAGGGCACGCTCGGAAGATGAGAGTACGAGTGATGGCTTGGAGTTGTCCCTGACGGCTAATAAGAATGTAACTCCTAGTCAACACTTAATCTAATTAAGCCGTAATAAATATGGCGCAACCAAATTAATTGGATCTTAATGGTTATTGTAACCCAACCAAATCTCCTTAAATCTTGAAGCCTCCTGAATATGAGTGATTGGACTACTAATCATTTTTTTTGTGTTTTCTCCGATCTCGTACTGGTCAAGCTTATTATAGTACTTTAAATTCAGTACTACTCCAGTCTCGTACTGGTCAAGCTTATTTTAGTACTTTCAATTCAGTACTACGCCAGTCTCGTACTGGTCAAGCTTATTTTTAGTATTTTCAATTCAGTACTACTCCAGTCTAGTATTGGTCAAGCTTATTTTGGTACTTTCTATTTAGTACTACTCCAGTCTCGTACTGGTCAAGCTTATTTTTAGAACTTTCAATTCAGTACTACTCCAGTCTCGTACTTGTCAAGCTTATTTTGGTACTTTCTATTCAGTACTACTCCAGTCTCGTACTGGTCACATTTCATTCCAGCACTTTAAATAAGCAGTATAATCACCGTACTTATTCTCATTGTAATTTACTATTATAGTCCCGGGTCCTACTATGACGAGCAGTCATCGAGCCTTAGTTGGGGATAACCGGAGTTGAAGTAGTCCTCTAGGTCTAGCCCCAAATAATGTGCTCCCACGCTCCTTGTCGAAAGTAGAGTTGAGTGTCGAAGCCCGAACTCCAAAGCCTAGTAGGGCAGGCCGGCGTAGACCCGATGTTTATATTGTTTGCCTTTTGTTTGATTGATTGTAAATTGTTTGTGATGAAATAGTGGCGGGTCAGTCCCTTTGTAACACCTCCCCTGTAATGACCGTATAATATGGGTCCGGTCGGGGCCCCACAACATACAGACGCCACAACTTTAGCATTAAAAGATGATATAATCTATCCAACTCAAAACTCATAAGCAAACAACAGTGGAAACAGCAAACCAGACTAGAAGTTATCCACACATATAGGAAAATCCAAACGGCCTTATGGCCTTACAACAAAAGAGAGTCAACAATTCAATTGATACATAACACATCAATGTGCAAAGGCACTCCTAAGCTACCTCGACATGCAAGCCGGAAGTCAAAAGCATCAAACATACAATATCACAAAAGTAGAGCTAATGCAAAGCTGGTAACACTTCACGAGGCTTAGGCCTTTTTGGCCGGCGAGCTTGCTCCTGCTTGCGATCCTTGCCCGCGTCCAAGGTTGTGTGCCTCAATCGACGCCGAAACCATCGCACCCAGAAAAGGACACGGGCTCTGAACACGCCCGTGTCACATCTGACACGCCCGTGTCACGCAGTACACGCCCGTGTGCCTGGGCGTGTTCCTCCATCGACACAGGACCAAACGCAACCCGAGGATAACACGGGTACTCGACACGCCCGTGTCATATTTGACACGCCCGTGTCCAATACGAACACGCCTGGGCTCCAGGCCGTATCTATCCCCTCATACAGCCCGGCCAACAACCCGAACAGGACACGGCCTAGGACACGCCCGTATCTCAGGCCGTGTTCAAAGTCTCGACGATCGTCGACTGCCTTCTTGTCGATTTCGCGGAAAATTCGTCGAACACGCGCACGACACGGCCTTGGACACGCCCGTGTCCCAGGCCGTGTTCCCTGTCTCGATACTTCGTCGAGCACAGTTTGTTGACTTCCCGAGCTCTCAACGAACCCGGGCACGGCACGGCCATGGACACGCTCGTGTCCTAGGCCGTGTTCACTGTATCGACACTTCGTCGAGCTCATTTTGTCGACCACCCGAGTTCTTCGTTGAACCCAAGCATGACACGGCCAGGGACACGCCCGTGTCCTAGGCCGTGTGACCCTCACCAAGACCCAAACTTGGCTCTCGATGCTTTTCGTCCCTCTTTCGAATTTTGGGGCGTTATAACTCTCTTTCCCTTAAAAGAATTTCGTCCCGAAATTACAAAAAGCAAAAAGGGGTATAGAAAACTTAAATGATACCTGAACGGAAAAACTCTGGATACTCCTCCAGTATGGTTTGTTCTCGCTCCCAAGAGAGCTCCTCACGGCCGCAGTTATCCCATCAGACTTTTACGAGTTTGACCTCTTTGTTCCGCAACTGCCGAATTTCTGAATCCTCTATAGCAACTGGACGAACTTGCGTCCTCAAGTCTTCCTCTATCGGCACCGATGCCGATTTGATCACCACACTAGCCTCTACCAAGGCTTTCCTTAAGACGGAGACATGGAAGACATCATGTAATCCACTCAGCTCTGCGGACAACGCCAACCGGTACGCTGCTTCTCCCACCCGTTCAACAACCTCGAAAGGTCCCAAAAACCTTGGACTCAACTTCTTGAGTCGGCGAATCTGTGAAACGCCTTTGAACGTATTGATCTTTAAATAGACCCAATCGCCTACCGCGAACTCCACCTTCCTGTGGCGAGCATTAAAATATTTTTCTTGCAGATCTTGAGCCACCTTCATGCGCACTTGAATGGTCCGCACCAACTCACAAGCATCAGCTACCACTTCTTTTCCCAATAGTTTGGTGTCTCCCGCCTCTGTCCAAGACATCGATGTTCAACACCGCCTCCCATACAAAGCTTCGTATGACGCCATTTTTATACTTGCTTGGTAACTGTTATTGTACGCGAACTCTACCATGAAGAGGTGATCCTCCCATTTCTTGTCGAAGTCAAGAATACACATCCTCAACATATCTTCTATAGTACGATTTGTTCTTTCGGTTTGCCCGTCAGTTTGAGGATGGAAAGCTGTACTGAACTTGAGCTTCATGCCCAAACTCTTCTGAACCAATCTCCAGTCCTTGGACGTGAAACGTCCGTCACGATCGCTGACTACACTTTTAGGAATCTCATGTAGTCGCCGGCGCCTAGGGTCGCGTAAGGATCCCAGGCGGAACCTTCTCTCCCTCACCCTCCCCATTTTCGATGTGATGCATGGCACTCCCGGCGGTCGGAGCGCCGCCGGCGCCACCCGAGCCTAGTTCCAGGCCGGGTGGTGCCTAAGGAGGATGGATCCTCCACCAGCGCCGGTAGTGGCGCTGGGGGAGTGTTATACCACTGGGGGCAGCGGCCCCCAGCGGCGGTGCCGCCGGAAACGCAGTTCCGGCGGCACCCGCAAAAACAGAGAGCTCCTCTGTTTTAAGCTGGCGGCGGCGGCCGGTGGCGCATGGCCGCCGGACCACCGCCGGCGAGAAGCCCGACCCCCGGCGCCTCGGCCGAAGGTGGACTGGAAGGCGGCAAGCTGCCCGAGGAGCGGGGGTGGCGCGGTGGCGCCGTGAGCAGGGCCACTACCACCCCGAGCTCTCGGGATGGTTTATTCCGGTGGCGGCCGGCGGCGCCAGGCCGCCGGACCACCGCCCAGAGAACCGCCGGCCCCCGTCGAGCCGATCGGGGTCGGCGCCGGCGTCTGCGGCGACCTGCCAGCGGCGGTGGAGGCAGCTCAACCCCTGCACCGTCGGCGAGAAGCAGCAACCGCCAGATCTAGTGATGAAGATCGGGCGGCTGACGTTTCCTTAATCCCTGCCCCGCCTCCATTTTTGTGCCCCCCACAGCGGATCTGTGGCCGATCCACTACGGGGAAGCACTGGTTGTTTCCATCCTGCTGCTCAATCTCAGCCGCAAGATCTCCCTGTGATATGCTAAATGCAGAGCACTTCTTATATCAGAAATTTCTGAAAATTTCTGAGCCAAATTTAGCCCCCTAGGGGAAAAGTGACCAACATGAAAATGGTTCCCCATGATGAGGGCTACCTCGAAAAAAATTTGGAGAATTTTTGGAATTAATTTAGTATTTTTAAAAGCCAAAATATAATTTATTTGGCTAAATTAAATACCCAAAATAACTTGGAAAATTATAAAGAAATTACTAGGCTCATTTTAGGTCCTCCCAAGGGTTGTATCAAAATTGGAGTCTTGGAGATAAGGTTTGATATTTTTCCTAAAATATTGAAGCCTAGGGTCGCGTACGGATCCTTTATCCGCTCGTTTTCCCTAAAAGACGAAAATTGGAGTTAGCGACCACTTCTTATAATAAAAAAAGTACTTTAAACTATTTTATCGACGAAAGTGGCCGAGGCAAGCGACTAAGCTCCGGGTTTCCTAGACTTCGGTAAACCGTCGAGCGCCTAGACTATCGGAGGAATAGGGCACGCTCAGAAGATGAGAGTACGAGTGATGGCTTGGAGTTGTCCCTGACGGCTAATAAGAATGTAACTCCTAGCCAACCCTTAATTTAATTAAGTCGTAATAAATATGACGCAATCAAATTAATTGGATCTTAATGGTTATTGTAACCCAACCAAATCTCCTTAAATCTTGAAGCCTCCTGAATATGAGTGATTGAACTACTAATCATTTTCTTTGTGTTTTCTCCAGTCTCGTACTGGTCAAGCTTATTATAGTACTTTAAATTCAGCACTACTCCAGTCTCGTACTGATCAAGCTTATTTTAGTACTTTCAATTTAGTACTACTCCAGTCTCGTACTGGTCAAGCTTATTTTTAGTACTTTCAATTCAGTACTACGCCAGTCTCGTACTGGTCAAACTTATTTCGTTACTTTCTATTCAGTAATACTCCAGTCTCGTACTGGTCAAGCTTATTTTTAGTACTTTCAATTCATTACTACTCCAGTCTCGTACTGGTCAAGCTTATTTCGGTACTTTCTTTTCAGTAATACTCCAGTCTCGTACTGGTCACATTTCATTCCAGCACTTTAAATAAGCAGCATAATCACCAAACTTATTCCCATTACAATTTACTATTATAGTCCCGGATTCTGCTCTGACGAGTAGTCGTCGAGCCTTAGTTGGGGATAACTAGAGCTGAAGTAGTCCTCCAGGTCTAGCCCCAAGTAATGCGCTCCCACGCTCCTTGTCGAAAGTAGAGCTAAGTGCCGATGCTCGAAGTCTAAATCCTAGTAGGGCAGGCCGACGTAGACCCGATGTTTATATTATTTGCCTTTTGATTGATTGATTGTAAATTGCTTGCGATGAAATAGTGGCAGGTTAGTCCCTTCCGTATATCGTTCGTACCAATGTGGGAAGGTCGACGACTCAAGGCGACAGGGAGATGAGTACCATGGGTGACCGTCCGTTATATTCTCCGTCGGGTTTTCCTCCGCTGGTCGGCAAAAAACGATTCGCCGGATGTCGCTCACATCCAAGAGTACAGAAGGTTGTACGTTAGGGTTTGGAGTTGTGCGGTACGATCACCCCCAGAAGTGGCAGGACTGGCCACTGTCACCGACGGCCACGTCGGTGAGGCCCGCGGGGCTCGCTACCCTGCTGGAACAGAAGCTGTCCAAACAATGTCGACATAGGGTTTGTGTGCGCGGCTATGAATGCCTGCGGTATGTGCGCGGCTATGAATGCCTGCGGTGTGTGTGCGTCTATGAATGCTTGTGGTGTGTGCGCGGCTATGAATGTCTGCGGTGCGCGCGCGTCTATGAATGCCTGTGATTGAATTTAGGATATGAAAACCTCATGTGCTGACGAGCTAGTGGAGCCTCATTATAACTGGTTTATATTGTTGTTGCTTTTCTTTCCAGTTATAATATTCTGCACTTTTTATAATTGCTCATAACTGTACATATATGAAATATTATGCTAACTCTCTCTTGTTTCGGCTATTTACTTCTGTCGGGTGGGTGTGTGCTCGTCCCTAGGATATGGATCAAGGAGGAGATTTGTTTCCACTTAGCTTTGTGACTAATGGTTATTTGATTAACCATTCACAGGAAATGGAACATCATAGTGACTCGTTGTCGCAGGAGACTATGCCGGCGGCTAGGAATACTCGAGTAGATGCACCCCCGCCGTCTCCGGAGTTTAGAGACGTCAGTACCACCGAGCGGCATAGAGAGAGAGAGTGTGTATGAGGATTATATGTAGCACATGTATAACCCACGAGCTTATTTAAACGCCTATGTTTCGGCACTAGAACCTCTGTGATTTGATATATTATATCTGCAATGGTTTCCTGTTAATGCTTCCGCCTTACTTTGATGGGTTGTGAATGTTATGATTCGAGCCGAGCAAGGCGGTCATCTAGTGCTTGGATATGATGGATTGTTTCTCCTAAGAGCACTGGGTGGACGTCTTGGGCCAGTAGTACCCCTCCGACCCGACCCGGGCAAAAAGGTTAGGGGGCACTACACGAGCTGTGGCCTTCGTCGAACTCAGGGCCGCTTGACAAAAGTCGAGGTGTGGTTGCTCGACGAAAGTCGAGCTGTGGCCTCTCGACGAAGTCGAGCTGTGGCCTTTGTCGAACTCGGGGCCGCTCGACGAAAGTAGAGTTGTGGCCTTTGTCGAACTCAGGGCCGCTCGACGAAAGTCGAGTTGTGGCCTTCGTCGAACTCAGGGCTGCTCGACGAAAGTCGAGCTGTGGCCGCTCGACGTGTAACAACCCCATCCGTTCATATGATATATTCTAGAAGGTCCGGCCGGGGCCCCACAGGATATACCACAAAACAGTCGGTGAAGGTACAGGATGATACCAGAGCAGCGCATCGCACCTATCTCAAGCATTCTAGCGGAAGCCTAAGCTACTTGAACTCCTCATGAATGTCCAAATATAAACTCCACATTTTATATATAGATAGGAATGTCTTACAACATGTATCAAGTATTGGCCTTATGGCCTTACAGGGCTTTCATGCAGTGGCCTAAACAAATTGGCGCGCAGGCCGACCACAAAAAGAAAACACTCAAAAGAACATTAGCCTTCGAGGGCTAGCAGCAGCAGCAACACCAGCAGGAGCATCAACCTCTATGCGACCCGCTCGGCTCTCCAGCACCTGTGCAAGGACAATCCACCCAACGGTGGCAAACAAAAGCAACGGTCAGCGTTCAGCTGACCAAATTATAACGACCCTACCCCTCCTCTCGGGGCAGCGGTATTTTCCCTGCAGGCATATCATATCACAAGTATGGCAAGCTATATCATCAAAGGTGCTTTCACGCACACAAGCCATCACAACCGTTCGCCGTCCGGCCCAACGGTCCGTGCACTCAGGGCACATTCTTGGTGTTCTGGCAACCTCTTGCCCACCACCGTCTCAGGGTTATCACCCAACGGTAACACTCTTGAGCATTTACTCCATGGCGTGCAGCCGGAGTTAGTCCTCGGACACCGGGATGGCCCGTAGCCCCCCTTTGTGTCATGGCGCGCAGGCCGAAGACTCTTGCTATGCGCTCCAACAGACTGCACTTTTGGTCTCACGTCAGACGGACATAGCGCAGGTCGGATCCTCCACCCCCCGTTGCTCAAATCGCCTTGCCTTCTCCGAGTACAGCGTACTCACGGCTATATCAAAGGCGCGGGTCGGTCTCACCAATCCTGTTCCTGGCATTCAAGCCTGGGTATTTCTCTATACCCATTTCCTTACAGCAACAGCGGGTCTTTCCTGGGCACACCAGTACTTCCTGTGACTCCCGTCACAGGTGGACACCGCAAAGTATAAATGTCAGGGGTCTTTCCTGGGCACACCAGTACTTCCTGTTACTCGCTTCACAGGTGGACACCCTATGACATCAAGCAGTACAAAAAGGGCCTTTCCTGGTCCCACCAGTACTACCTGTGCATCATTCACAGGTTGGACCCAAAACCAACACAAGGCTATTTTCCTGGGCTACCACCCCAGTACTTCCTGCTACTCCTTTTCGCAGGCATAACCCGTAGACTCCGTACACTACACGTTTATCACGGAGTCTTCTCCGGTTCGTATGCAACATCACCAATCTAGACCAACCTGTCCAGATGGGCTTCACACAGCATGCATATTCCGTACTCCATTTCCGGATCTATATGCTAACAAGGGGGATTTCACATATCCACCTAAAGAGTCCCAAAACCAGCCACCTCTTGGTGGGGGAACTCACAAAGATATGCTAAAAGGAAGCCTTCACATGGCTAGGAAGAAAGGTCGTTACCCTTGACGATCGCTTCGGTGCCATGGCTTGAAAGCTTGCTTGCAAGATTCGCAAGAGCGTTTCCTCCGCAACGCTGGCTTCGGATCTCTCGCCGGTAAACCGCAGCACCACCAACCAGCAGCCCCCTTCCCTTCTTCCTCCTCCTTTCTCTCTCTCTTTCTCTCTCTTGAAGAAAGATGAAGGCCAAAGAAAATGAGAAATCATTCTCTGAGTTCGTCCCTTAAGGAAAAGGAAGAAGATCTTTCAGCCCTTGGATCCAGACTGAAGAAATGGACGGCCACGATTCTGCCAAAAACACATAATTTGACCCGACACGGCCTCGAACACGGCCGTGTGCCTGGCCGTGTGCCTCAAGCGGTGGTCAACCGACTTATCCAAACCAGTGACACGCCCACGGGACACGCCCGTGTCATGGGCCGTGTCACCAACACGCCTTCAGACACGCCCGTGTCTGTGGCCGTGTACCTGGGTGAAAAAAATCCCAATTCATCCCGAGACTTCACACGGCCTGGGACACGCCCGTGTCCCCGGCCGTGTGCCCAGACACGGCACCCAGACATGCCCTGTCGAATTCTCGGCGGGCTGAGTTCGTCGCCTGATTTGACACGCCCTGTGACACGCCCGTGTCACAGGCCGTGTTCAACACTCGACACGCACTTCTCGACACTCGACGATCGTCGAGTAAAAATCGTCGAGCATGCGACACGGCCTTGGACACGCCCGTGTCATGGGCCGTGTGCCTCTCTCGACGAATCGTCGAGACCAAAAAAATCGTCGAGACAAAGCCCAATCGTCGACACAACCCGACACGCCCTGCGACACGCCCGTGTCGCAGGCCGTGTCACCTGACACGCCCTGGGACACGCCCGTGTCCCAGGCCGTGTCACCCAAATGTTTCCTGTTTCTGAACTTTGGGCTGTTACAATCCTCCCCTCCTACAAAACAATTTCGTCCTCGAAATTCAGAGACAGGAAAGTAACAAAAAGACAGCAAGAAAAATGTAACAATATAGCACTTTTTATGTTACAACAGTCTCGCTACCAATTACAGAAACAACTCAGGGAACTCTTCTCGCATGGTCTGCTCGCGTTCCCATGTCAACTCTTCACGGCCGCAGTTGTCCCACCGGACTTTCACCATACCGACCGTCTTGTTCCGCAACTGTTTCTCGGCTCGATCTTCGATCCGAATGGGTCTAACTCTCGTTGTTAGCCCATACTCCACCGGCACACGATCATCCGCGATCACTTGAGCTGGATCTTTCACGGCTTTCCGCAGCACCGAGATGTGAAAGACATCATGTAACCCACCCAAGTCCGCCGACAGAGCTAGCCGATAAGCTGCTTCGCCAATTCGCTCAACCACTTCAAAGGGACCCAAATACCTTGGACTCAACTTTTTCATTCGTCGAATCCTGGAGACACCTTTGAATGGCTTGATCTTCAAGTAGACCCAATCGCCAACCGCAAATTCAACGTTCCGGTGCTTGGCGTTGTAGTACTTCGCTTGTCGATCTTGAGCAACTAGCAATCTCTCTCGAATAGTCCGAATGGTTGAGTTTGCTTCATCCACCTCATTTGGTTTAACAATCCGAGCTTCACCCGCTTCTACCCAAGCCAAGGGAGTACGACACTTCCTTCCGTATAGGGCTTCATATGGTGTCATCCCAATACTTGCCTGGTAGCTGTTATTATAAGCAAACTCTACCATATAGAGATGATCTTCCCATCTCTTTCCGAAATCAAGGGCGCACATTCGGAGCATGTCCTCCATTGTTCTGTTGGTACGTTCAGTCTGGCCATCCGTTTGGGGATGAAAGGCCGTACTGAAAGTCAACTTCGTGCCCAACAGTCGGTGAACTAGCCTCCAATCATTTGACGTGAATCGCCCATCTCTATCACTTACGATGCTCCGAGGAACACCGTGAAGCCGCACAATCTGATCAACGTATAACTTTGCCAAATATTCAACTGAATCATCCCGTCTGTTCGGGAGAAAATGTGCTACTTTTGTTAGCCGGTCAACAATTACCCAAATGGAATCATTTCCTCGCTGCGATCTTGGCAATCCATGCACAAAATCCATGGAAATATCATCAAATTTCCACACTGGGATCGGTAGTGACTTCAAATAACCGCCCGGCTTTTGGCATTCCGCCTTCACCATCGCACATGTTTGGCATTTTGCTACATACAGGGCAACATCTTTCTTGAGCCCTGGCCACCAGAAAACTTTCTTCATATCGTTGAACATCTTTGTGCTCCCGGGGTGAATGGAATACTTTGTATAATGTGCTTCATACATCAGTTCTTCCCTCAACTTCCCCACATTTGGGACGCACAAACGGCCATCGTTTCGAACAAGACCGTCATTCCAGGTGAATTTGCCCTCTGGCCCTTCATTCACATAGCGTAAGAGATCTTCATCCAACTCCGTTGCCCGTCGAACTCGATCCGCAAGGTCACATTGCACCTCGATCCAGTTCAAACATGCAGTGGCAGTGGACTTCTTGTCAACACAATAGATCTCCAATGCTTCCAACTCCTGGATAAGACGTTCATCATGCCTTTGTAACCAATTTGCTCTAGCCGGAACTCGCCAACTCAACGCATCCGCGACAACATTCCCCTTCCCGGGTGTATAATGAATCTCGAAAGTGTAGTCCCCAAGGAACTCCAACCACCTTCGTTGTCGCATGTTCAGCTCTTTCTGCTCCAACAGATACTTTAGGCTCTTGTGATCCGTATAGATTTCCACCTTCACTCCATAAAGGTAGTGCCGCCACAACTTGAGTGCAAAAATCACCGCCGCTAATTCCAAATCATGGACGGGATAGTTTCGCTCGTGCACCTTCAGCTGGCGTGAGCCATAAGCAATCACTTTTCCGCTCTGCAGAAGAACGCAGCCTAAGCCGCTTCCTGAGGCATCACTATATATTACAAACCCATCGGTGCCACATGGCGAAGACAACACCGGCGCCGTGGTCAACCGAACCTTCAGCTCTTCAAAAGCTCGTGCGCACTCTGGCGTCCAAACGAACTTCTGATCTTTTCGCGTCAGTGTGGTTAGCGGCAAAGCGATCCGCGAGAAGTTTTCCACAAATCTTCTATAATAGCCCGCAAGTCCAAGGAAACTCCTAACTTCGGCCACGGAAGACAGTATTGGCCAATCTTGTATGGCTCTTATCTTCGCTGGATCCACTGCAATGCCCGCTCCACTCACCACATGGCCCAAAAATGCCACTGACGATAGCCAAAACTCGCACTTCGAGAACTTGGCATAAAGCTGATTTTTCCTCAACGTATTCAACACTAACCGCAAATGAATCTCATGCTCCGCTTTGGACTTCGAGTACACCAGGATATCATCAATGAACACTATCACAAACAGATCCAGGTACTCACGAAAAATACGGTGCATCAAATCCATAAACACCGAGGGCGCATTACACAATCCAAAGGGCATGACTGTGAACTCATAGTGCCCATAACGCGTTCCAAATGCGGTTTTGGGAATGTCACCTTCCCGAATCCTTAACTGGTAATAACCAGATTTCAGGTCCAACTTCGAATAGACGGTAGAACCAACTAGCTGATCAAATAATTCATCAATCCGGGGGATCGGATATTTATTCTTCTCGGTCAGCTTATTTAGTTCACGGTAGTCGATGCACAATCGCAATCCACCGTCTTTCTTCTTTACAAAAAGCACAGGCGCGCTCCAAGGTGACATACTTGGGCGTATATAACCTTGCTCTAACATTTCTTGGAGTTGAACCTTCAACTCAGCCATCTCTTTTGGCGCGACGCGATATGGCGAGCGGGCCACAGGTTTCGCACCTGGCACCAACTCGATCGTAAAGTCAATCTCCCGCTGGGGTGGTAGCCCAGGGAGATCTGCGGGAAACACATCTGTAAATTCTGCCACAATCGGAACCTCGCACAAAGTGGCCTTAGGCTCAACAGCCTGAATTAGTGCAAAGTAACACTCCGCACCCTTCCGAACAGCTTTGACTACCTGGAGTGCAGACATCAACGTCCTGCCTACTCCTCGCATACCCGCGAACTTGGTCTCCTGTTCGGTATTCTGGCCCAACGTGATTTCTTTGGACTGGCAATCGATCAGAGCATGCTGTTCCGCAAGCCAATCCATCCCAAAAATCACGTCAAATTCCGATATTGGCAGTACAGACGCAGATAAACTAAAATCCCGATTCCCGACTTGGACCGCCACATCGCAAGCTTGATCCGCAAGCATCCAACATCCATTCGGCAACACTACTCTGACGCTATCTGTCTTTGCACGACTGGATATCCCAAGCCGCGTCATAAAGTCACGAGACAGAAAAGAATGCGATGCACCTGTGTCAAACAGTGCTCGCGCCAGCGTGTCCCGAATCATTACAAAACCTATGACAAACATGTCACACACACAAACCACAAACATAGGGGTACTAAGCTAAGCATACAAACAATAGCATATGCAAAACTAAACTCATACCTGTGACCACGTCACTCTGCTTGATGGCCTCCTGCAGGCCAAGATTGTAGACCCGGGGTTGCGCTTGCGAGGCAGAAGAATCCACCACCGCTTTTCCTTTCTCCGCATAAGATGCTCCCGCCTTCTTTTCACTTTTTGGCGGCAGCCGACAGTCTCGCGCAATATGCCCCATTTTACCACAATTGAAGCAGGTACGAGTATCTGGCCTGGAAGTTGCCCCTGATGTTGCTCCCGTTGCAACTGATGAAGGATCTTGTCCACTCGGCTTGGACTTCTTACCCCATTTCTTCTTATAAAACGATTTTCCCGATCGGGGTGCCTTCCACTCTGGTTGCGTCACAGCCAACGCTCTCTTCCCTTGCACCCTCTTCATATCCTTCTCCAGCGCACTTGCAGTGTCTACCAAAGCTTGGAAACCTTGGTTCACAGAACTTGACACAAGGAACCTCAACTCGTCCCTCAGGCCTTCATAGAACCTATTGGTCTTCCTTTGCTCATCAGCAAATATCGAACCCGCATACCGCCCTAAGCGAGTAAACTCATGCAGGTACGCGTCAACACTGCCATCACCTTGAGTTAACCTTTGGAATTCGTTTTCCATGGCTATCCGTTGCGCCGTAGGAAGGTGCTTCGCTAGGAACAGTCGAGAGAATTCATCCATGGAAACTTGAGCTAACGGACGACCCGCCAAATGATGTAACTCTATCTCATCCCACCACAATCGAGCTTCTCCTTCAAGCAAGAATGTAGCTAAGGTAACCTTCTGACTTTCCGCCGTGCCAATCGCCGTCATAACTCTCTTGACGCGCGATAACCAATCCTCTGCCTGCGTCGGAGTACCCGCTCCCGAAAATGTAGGCGGATGGAAACTCATGAACCGTGTTAGTTGCTTCTCAGCTGTTCGAGGAGCCACATCCACTACAGGTTCCGGCCTTGCCTCCACCTGTTCTGGCCTAACATCCACTTGTTCCTGCCTAAGTGGCTGGCCTTGGATCATGGTAAATAATGCCTCCGCAACTAACCGTACATGCTCTGCAGACGGTGGAGGTGTAGGCACCTCAGCTGGTGCCCTACTCTCATCAGAATGCTGGGACGCAGACGGCCCAGCTCCACTTCGTGTCACCTAAAAGGGGACAAGACACACATATAAGCGGTCGTACCCAAGCAAACAACACAAAATAAGAACACGCAGGTTCCTCAAACATACAAAATGCATTCCTATCATGGACATTCAGGAGTTCAATCGTAGACTTTGGTTTGCACAAACACGTGCTCGCCACCCCACAAAAGAAGGCGGCCACGACTTCGAGAGGGAAAGACCAAGACAACCGATACCAAAAATGTAACAACCCCATCCGTTCATATGATATATTCTAGAAGGTCCGGCCGGGGCCCCACAGGATATACCACAAAACAGTCGGTGAAGGTACAGGATGATACCAGAGCAGCGCATCGCACCTATCTCAAGCATTCTAGCGGAAGCCTAAGCTACTTGAACTCCTCATGAATGTCCAAATATAAACTCCACATTTTATATATAGATAGGAATGTCTTACAACATGTATCAAGTATTGGCCTTATGGCCTTACAGGGCTTTCATGCAGTGGCCTAAACAAATTGGCGCGCAGGCCGGCCACAAAAAAGAAAACACTCAAAAGAACATTAGCCTTCGAGGGCTAGCAGCAGCAGCAACACCAGCAGGAGCATCAACCTCTATGCGACCCGCTCGGCTCTCCAGCACCTGTGCAAGGACAATCCACCCAACGGTGGCAAACAAAAGCAACGGTCAGCGTTCAGCTGACCAAATTATAACGACCCTACCCCTCCTCTCGGGGCAGCGGTATTTTCCCTGCAGGCATATCATATCACAAGTATGGCAAGCTATATCATCAAAGGTGCTTTCACGCACACAAGCCATCACAACCGTTCGCCGCCCGGCCCAACGGTCCGTGCACTCAGGGCACATTCTTGGTGTTCTGGCAACCTCTTGCCCACCACCGTCTCAGGGTTATCACCCAACGGTAACACTCTTGAGCATTTACTCCATGGCGTGCAGCCGGAGTTAGTCCTCGGACACCGGGATGGCCCGTAGCCCCCCTTTGTGTCATGGCGCGCAGGCCGAAGACTCTTGCTATGCGCTCCAACAGACCGCACTTTTGGTCTCACGTCAGACGGACATAGCGCAGGTCGGATCCTCCACCCCCCGTTGCTCAAATCGCCTTGCCTTCTCCGAGTACAGCGTACTCACGGCTATATCAAAGGCGCGGGTCGGTCTCACCAATCCTGTTCCTGGCATTCAAGCCTGGGTATTTCTCTATACCCATTTCCTTACAGCAACAGCGGGTCTTTCCTGGGCACACCAGTACTTCCTGTGACTCCCGTCACAGGTGGACACCGCAAAGTATAAATGTCAGGGGTCTTTCCTGGGCACACCAGTACTTCCTGTTACTCGCTTCACAGGTGGACACCCTATGACATCAAGCAGTACAAAAAGGGCCTTTCCTGGTCCCACCAGTACTACCTGTGCATCATTCACAGGTTGGACCCAAAACCAACACAAGGCTATTTTCCTGGGCTACCACCCCAGTACTTCCTGCTACTCCTTTTCGCAGGCATAACCCGTAGACTCCGTACACTACACGTTTATCACGGAGTCTTCTCCGGTTCGTATGCAACATCACCAATCTAGACCAACCTGTCCAGATGGGCTTCACACAGCATGCCTATTCCGTACTCCATTTCCGGATCTATATGCTAACAAGGGGGATTTCACACATCCACCTAAAGAGTCCCAAAACCAGCCACCTCTTGGTGGGGGAACTCACAAAGATATGCTAAAAGGAAGCCTTCACATGGCTAGGAAGAAAGGTCGTTACCCTTGACGATCGCTTCGGTGCCATGGCTTGAAAGCTTGCTTGCAAGATTCGCAAGAGCGTTTCCTCCGCAACGCTGGCTTCGGATCTCTCGCCGGTAAACCGCAGCACCACCAACCAGCAGCCCCCTTCCCTTCTTCCTCCTCCTTTCTCTCTCTCTTTCTCTCTCTTGAAGAAAGATGAAGGCCAAAGAAAATGAGAAATCATTCTCTGAGTTCGGCCCTTAAGGAAAAGGAAGAAGATCTTTCAGCCCTTGGATCCAGACTGAAGAAATGGACGGCCACGATTCTGCCAAAAACACATAATTTGACCCGACACGGCCTCGAACACGGCCGTGTGCCTGGCCGTGTGCCTCAAGCGGTGGTCAACCGACTTATCCAAACCAGTGACACGCCCACGGGACACGCCCGTGTCATGGGCCGTGTCACCAACACGCCTTCAGACACGTCCGTGTCTGTGGCCGTGTACCTGGGTGAAAAAAATCCCAATTCATCCCGAGACTTCACACGGCCTGGGACACGCCCGTGTCCCCGGCCGTGTGCCCAGACACGGCACCCAGACACGCCCTGTCGAATTCTCGGCGGGCTGAGTTCGTCGCCTGATTTGACACGCCCTGTGACACGCCCGTGTCACAGGCCGTGTTCAACACTCGACACGCACTTCTCGACACTCGACGATCGTCGAGTAAAAATCGTCGAGCATGCGACACGGCCTTGGACACGCCCGTGTCATGGGCCGTGTGCCTCTCTCGACGAATCGTCGAGACCAAAAAAATCGTCGAGACAAAGCCCAATCGTCGACACAACCCGACACGCCCTGCGACACGCCCGTGTCGCAGGCCGTGTCACCTGACACGCCCTGGGACACGCCCGTGTCCCAGGCCGTGTCACCCAAATGTTTCCTGTTTCTGAACTTTGGGCTGTTACACGACGAAAGTCGAGCTGAGTGCTTTTCGTCGAGCGCAGCGCTGTCCGTCATGCCTGGGTTCGTCGAGCTCATGACGTTTCGTCGAGCTGGGGGATTTTCATAGAGCTCATGACTTTTCGTCAAGCTCACGCCGATCGACGAAGCCTGAATCGTTCGACTAAATTGCGGAATTGCGGGTTTCGTAGAACTATTTCTTAGCCGTTCGATTTAACATCAAAGTTGATCCTGGACCCTAGGATCATCTGCCCAAAGGGTTTTAGTAGGGCTGAGCGGTTCTCTTCCTCACTTGTGCTCATTTTGGAGTTGACTTAGGGTTTGAGAGAGAGAGAGGGGGGATAGAGAGAGAGAGTTTGGAGGAAGAAGAAAGCTTTCTTCGGCCTTTGTCGAAGCTTCAGAGCTCCGATCATCGTTCTGAGGCCAGATCCGTGAAGAGGACGCAAAGGCGCTCGTTGTCATCCGTGCAAGACAATGATTTCATGGCTAGAAAGAGAAGTCGAAGGGTAACGACACTTCTCCTCTCGGTTTTAGGATGCATGCATAGCATCTACACTTTCTTTTTTTTCTTTCAAGCATTTTAGGCATTATATCTCTCAAATGAGAGGGGTTCGGGTTGTCATGGTTCAAGGTGAGCCACCGGGTCGATTGTGTCTGTCCCCGGCATGATATTGCATTAGAGTTCTGCTCCGTTAGTGGATTAGGCATTGTGGGTGAAGCCGTTATTGCGACCATTAGTCCGACTCTATGATGTTGCATTGAGAGCTTTAAAGATTTTGTAGAAATCCATTGGCGGTAAGATGCCGTCTATGATGATGTCTTTCCCCTTTCTCGTGTGAGTACGTGTGGCCGGAACTGGACCGAGTGTAAATTAAAGTACACGCAGGGGCACGAGGATGGTACGATACAAGTG
This sequence comes from Platanthera guangdongensis, assembly GCA_039583875.1. Lineage (NCBI taxonomy): Eukaryota > Viridiplantae > Streptophyta > Magnoliopsida > Asparagales > Orchidaceae > Platanthera > Platanthera guangdongensis. Next base: position 177,467,088 of record CM077159.1, read on the forward strand.
TTGGAATAAGGTGGGAAAAGTATGTGACTGTGATATGACAAGGCGTGATTTGTCTCTATGGTCAGCTGGCTAGCCCGTGACGTTGTAAGGTCATGTGTGGAGATTGTCCCGGCGAGACAAGTCCCCTTCTGTGGAACTGACGAGAACGCCAAGCTTATGACATGCCTGGACGACACTAGTTGGGTCCCGTCGTGTCTCCTTCGGTGGACTTGGTCCCGATTTTGGAGCCGGGCCTGGGTCGTTGCGAACGGATGGGGTCCAGCAAGGGTTCTTATCATCAGTTTGTTTGTTTGAATGGTGGAACCCTGACGTGAGAAGTCAGAGTTTGCAGGCAAGCCCGGGGTTTGAGACCCATGAGCGGGTGGGGCCAAGGCAAGAGTTTCGTGTGGCGGCTTGTATGCTGCATGAGGGAAATTGGAGTACCCTTGTGTTTGCGACTTGAACGTCGATGGGGAAATTGGAAGTACCTGATTTGATGATGACGTGTTAGAAGCATACACTTTAGGGTGCCTTGGGTGAAACCCATGATTGTATTCATGCTGCATTATAGGCCCCCTCTATTACTTGCTCAATATAAAAACATGTTTGTTTGCTTGAGACATCAAAACCTGTTTATAACTTTACATGTTATTATTTATTGCAGACGAAGTGCTGACCTGAAGGGTGATGGAGTAGCCTGGGGTCCATTAGGTACGGCCGGGAAGAGATGTGTTGGTTACACAGTTGAGGTCAGCCTTTGCTGACCCACATTACCTCAAATATTTTACAGGACAAAGATCGCAAGCAGGAACAAGCTTGCCGGCCAAAAGGGCCTAAGCCTCATGAAGTGAACCTTTATTTGCTTATGTTTTAATTATTTGCTTATGTTTTAATGCTATGATATGATCCTTGTATTGTATTCCGGCTTGCATGCCAAGGTAGCCTAGTAGTGCTTTGCACATTGATAGGATTGCTTTTCAGCTTTGGACTCTTGTTGTGTAAGGCCTTAAGGCCATTTTGATACTCCTGGTATGGTAGATAACTTCTAGTTTTGGTTGTTTGTTCCCGCTGGTTTATTTTGAGTTTTGAGTTGGGTAGATTTATATCATCTTTTAATGCTTGAGCTGTGACATCTGTATGTTGTGGGGCCCCAGCCGGATCCATATTATACGGTCATTACATGAGAGATGTTACAGTTTTTTCTTACTGTTAACTGCTCATATATCAGAAGCTACTGATTATTGCTATGAAGAAAAAAATCTGTGTGGCTGTGTATTTGTATTTGGTTGTTCGGTACTTGGTAAACATTTTGTTTTAAGTTAAAAAAAAGAGGTTTAGACAGCGGTTATTATAGTCTAAAGTCTGGAAGACAGGCTTTAAGACTGCGGTTATTATAATAACCGCCGTCTATAGACGTATAAACTGCAGAATATAGACTGCGTTTATTCTATAGTCTGCATGCTTTAAGACTGTCGTTATTATAATAATCGCAGTCTATAAACTACATTATATTGACTACAGTTATTAGAATAACCGCAGTCTATAATCTGTATTTTTTTTTAAAAAAAATTGAAGTAAATTGTCGCCTTGCGACATGCGACTTGCTCGCCTTGTGGTCGCCTAGGCATCCGCCTTATCGCCTAAGCATCGAGGCGTCTGACGCTCGCCTTGGTTCGCCTTGACTCTGTGACAAGAATGGTTGTGACTGTCTTGGAATCCATCATACTAAATTTCTCCAGAACCTTCTTGATGTATCTAGTCTGAGAAAGCCAAAGCATGCCGCGTTTTCTATCCCGCTTGGTCTCCATCCCAAGAATTTTTTGCGCATGACCAAGATCTGTCATCTCGAACTCAGCATGCATTTTCTGCTTCAGTAATTGAATTTTTCGGGTTGACTTAAACGCAATCAACATGTCGTCAACATACACCATAAGAATCAGAATGTCCCCATTAGTTAGGAACTTGTAGTTGACACAGTTATTGTACTAGCTTTTGATGAAGCCCAATGAGACCATAAATGTATCGAACCTCCTGTTCCACATCCGTGGAGACTGCTTCAGACCGTAGAGAGATCTATTTAGTTTTCACACCTTTTTCTTGTTACCGGGTTTAATAAATCCCACAGGCTGCAAGATATAGATCACTTCCTCTAAAAGGCCGTGAAGAAATGTCATCCTCACGTCCAACTGTTCCAGCTCCATGTCCCACATCACTGATATAACAAGTAGCATTTGTATGGAACAGTGCTTCACCACGAGTGAGAAGATTTCGTCGAAATCAACTCCTTTTTTTGCACAAACCCCTTTGCCACAAATCTGGCCTTGTACCTCCAATGGTCCTTCCCGGATGTGGACTCCTTGAACACCCACTTGGAGCTGATTGCCTTAGATCCTTTGGGTAGACTAACCAACTCCCAAGTCTGGTTCTTCTGAAGCGAGTCCATCTCTTCCTTCATCGCAGCATTCCACTGAGAGATGTCACTGCTCTTCATACCTTCTTGATAAGACCCAGGGTCTGAGGAGATCACCTGAAAGGCATATGCTATAGTGTCTTGTAGCCTGAGAGGCAGTCTGACCTCTCTCCTTGCCCTTTCTCTGACAATAGAGTATGACTCCACTTTAGTAGGTTGCACATCATCAGCATCCTTCGGGTCAGAGGAATCACCATGGTCGTCAGCCTGGTCACTTCCTTCCAGCTCCACCTCCATGGGTGTGACTGGAGTCTTCTCCGCCTTTTTAGACGGAGGCTGAGACTTCTTCAGCATAGAAGCCTCATCGAAGATCACGTCGCGCTTGACCTCCACCTTCTTAGTATCAGGGTTCCACAACTTGAATCCCTTCGTGCCGGCCTTTCGACCCAGATAGATGCACCGTCTGGACTTAGCATGCATCTTTGTCCTCTCAGAGTCTCGCACAAGGGTGTACACAGGACAACCAACGATGTGGATATTAGAATAGTCAGCAGAAGTACCTGACCAAGCTTCCTATGCAGACTTCAGATCTAGTGACATCGATGGAGATCGATTCACCAGATAACAAGTCGTATTGATTGCTTTGGTCCAGAAAGACTTAAGTAGGCCATCAAATAGACACATACACCGAGCTCTCTCCAGCAGCGTCATATTCATTCTTTTTGCGACGCTATTTTTCTGCGGTGTGCCGGGAATAGTGAGATGATGAGTGATGCCCTCCTGATTGCAGTATGCCTGGAACTCCGTTGAGGTGTATTTACCGCCATTGTCAGATCTGAGGTATTTCACTCTCTTCCTGCTCTGCTTCTCCACTTTTGTCTTCCAAATTTTGAACTTATCGAAGACTTCAGATTTATGCTTCAGAAAGTAAATCTAGACCTTTATTGAGAAGCCGCCGATGAAGGTCATAAAGTATCTGGCGCCTCCAAGCGAATGCTCTGGGGCAGGCCCCCAAACATCTGAGTATATATACTTTAGTGCCTGCTTACTTCGCTTTGTTGATATTACGAAATTCACCTTGCACTGCTTCCCAAGAACGCAGGTCTCGCAGAAGTCTAACTTGCACGTCTTTCAGTAGGCCCTTCTTGTGAAGATCCAGCAGTCCTCTCTCGCTCATGTGACCAAGATTGACATGCCACAGTAAAGACGAGTCCTCATCTGACGTCGCAACAACTACTGCATTATTGGCAATTATGGTGCCGATCAGTCTGTAGCGTGTATCAAAGCGCTCTCCTTTCATAACCACCAGAGCGCCTCTATTGACCTTCAGATATCCGCCTTCGTCGGTGTAAGAGTATCCGGCCGCCTCTAGAGTACCAAAGGAAATGCGACTCTTCCTCAGATCGGGCACGTACATTACTTCTGTAAGGGTCCTGATTATCCCGTCGAACATTTTTATTTGGATGTTGCCGATCCCGCGCGTCTTGCATTCTGAGTCGTTTCTCATCAAAACACGACCGCCGTCACATTGCATGAAGCTAGTAAACCATTCTATGTTCGGGCACATGTGATACGAGCATCCCGTATCCATGATCTAAGTGTCGGTGGAGTCGAGGGTAGATTGAACATGTAGTACGTCAGCATCGCTCTCTGGGTCTGAAGCCACAGCTGTCTGCTGTGGTGCTGTCTGCTGTGGTGCATGATTCTTCTCTTTAGCCTTTTTCTCCAGACAGTTGTTTTTCCAGTGCCCTTCTTCTTTGCAGTAGTGACACTGGTTCTTCTTGTCCCTAGACTTACACCTAGGTCGATTGACCTTCTTCCCTCTGTCTCTCGATCTCCCTCTGACCGGTTCCTTGTTCTTTATGAACAAACCCTCGTTGGTGCTAGAGCCAGATTTGCTTCTTGTTTCATTTGAGAGCAACGTCGTCATCACCTCTTCCATCTTAAGAGTGTCATTTCCGTAGAGGATGGTGGTGACTAGATGGTCATAGGACTTTGGTAGAGATTATAGTAATAAAAGAGCCATGTCTTCTGCTTCGACCTTAACGTCCATACTCCGCAGGTGAGAGATGAGTTTGTTGAACGCATTCATGTGCTCCAGCAACTGATTGCTCCCGTACATCCTCAGACTGTACAATTGTCTCTTCACGTAGAGCTTATTCATGAGAGATTTAGACATGTATAGTTCCTCCAATCTCTTCCATAGGTCTTCTGTAGTTTCAACGTCGACTACGTTATACATGACCTCATCGGCTAGACTTAACCGAATCGTGCTGATGGCCTTCAGATCCAGTTCTTCCCATTCGTCATCATTCTTTCCGGACTTCTCCTTACTGAGGAGCGCCTTGTGGAGACCTTGCTGAACGAGAATCGTCTTGATCCGCTTTTGCCATAACCCGAAGTCAATTTTGCCGTCGTACTTCGAAATCTCGAATTTTGCTGTCATTGTTTTGCTCGCATAGCTACTGGACAATCTGAATAATGTTCACGGACCAGATCTAAGAAGATAGGGAGCGGACCGATGTCGTCACCTAACGTTGACCCAGATCTAAGACCGGAATGTCCAGACGATCACCCCAGCGGAACCTCGCTTTAATACCAATTGTTGTGCAATCGGGCCGAGTACCGCGGTAGCGCAACAGAATAAATCGAGCAAAAGCAATATCACAAAATATAAACAGAGTGCGATTTCAAGCACATACAGACGATAAATAAATTTTACGTGGTTCAGAGAGGAGCTCCTACGTCCACGAGAAGAGTGCGTCGGAAAAGATCCACTATAATAATGTGGTGTTACAGATTACAACATAGACCGTAAAAGATCGAGCAATAAAGAGAAAACCGAAAAACTGAAATAAGAGCTATTGCCGTTTCGACAGCGCTGTCGCCGGACGACAGTGATGCTGTTCTCCTTCTTCGTTGGAACCGCCGCTTGCTCAGCACGCCTGAAGCCGATCCGCCTGGATCGACCGCCTAATGCCGTCGCATGCCTGGAATCACCAATGGAGGTTGGCCGCCGGGATGAAGCCCGACATGATGTCGCTTCGCCTGAAGTCGACTGGAACGCCACTGCTAGCTCGGCCAGATGTCGCTTTGCTTGGAGCCGACTGGAAAACTGCCTAGCACAGCCTGCTGCCGCCGCCGAGAACAAGAAACTGCCGCCTGGAATGAACTCCTTCTTCCCTCTTGGTCGATTGTGATCCCACGGATTTCTTCTTTCTGTATTTTCGGTTGTAGCACTGCACCACTATATATAGCTATAGTCCCCCTGGCTAAATAAGGAGATAACCTCCTATTGAAAGATTGCCAATCAGATTTAGTCTAAAAGAAATGACAGCCTGAGAATCATATTCCCCCCATAATGATATTCCAAAAGTAAGACTCCCCTCAAATTAGGAATCACAAAACACGGATCGTCGAGATGACACTATCTCAACAGTTATTCTGATTACTACTGATTTATTTGATTTAGTATTCCTGCTGCCTTTCACTTTTCATAAAATTTTACCCATACAAGCAGCTGATTGCAAGAATAAAATTATATCTACTGCTACTATACTAACACTATATTTGAATAGCAATGATAACATTTAGCTAAAGAAAATAAGAGCAATGTTAAAAACACGTTAAAATTGACAATTAACACACCAATAAATACTGTTTTGAATAGTGTTTTGATGTTAAAAGCACATTAGTACAGTACTAATGTTAAAAGCACATTAATACTGTTTTGATAAGTTCTAAACTTCTAATAAATAATGGTGATCGTTAACAGCAACCCGTTATTTTGCTAGTCGCACCGCAAAATTTTTCAATTTTTCGCGCCTTTTTGAAATACGCCTTGCACATGCAATATCAGGAAAAGTGTTCAACACAAAAGTTTTAGATATCGTCGAGATCTACAACTTTCGTGTTGATCAATTTTCCTAAAAATACATATACAAGGCGTACTTTGGAAATATGCCTAGGTTTTGCGCCTTTTCGAAATACGCCTTGTACATGCAATTTAGGGAAAAGTGTTCAACACGAAACTTGTAGATCTCGTCGATATCTACAACTTTCGCGTTGAACACTTTTCCTGAAATTGCATGTACAAGGTGTATTTCGAAAAAACGCGAAAAATTGAGAGATTTTGAAGTGCGACTAGCCAATTACGGGTTGAGGTTAACAATCACCTAAGGCTCTGTTTGGCGTCACGTTTTAGGAGCAGTGTGCAGCGAATTTTTTCATCGTCCCGCCAAGCAGTGAAATTAGGTGCGACGGTGGGAGAAGCCCCCGCAGGTGGACCGCTGAATTCACGCGTTTACGAGTCGTGAAATTTTTTCACGACTCGCAAATCGCGACTGCGGCGTGTTGGTGGCCTTCGCCTCCATGCGACGACAACACCGCTCATCATGAAAGAAACACTCCTCTGGCGGCTAGAATCTCTCCGGCGACGGAAATCTCTCCGGCAGTGAGAGGCAAGGTTTTACAGAGGCCATGCCATTCTCTTCTTCGTTGCTGCTTGCATCTTCTCTGACGGCAGGAATCTCTCCGATGACCTCATGTTTTCCAGAGGACATGTCCTCCGGCGGTGGGAATCTCTCTGACGGCCTCATGTTTTTCAGAGGACATGTCCTCCGGCAGCGAGAAGCAAAGTTATAGAGGCCATGCCCTTTTTCAGTAGCTGCTTGCATCTTCTCCGCCAGTGCTGTGCCCCATGCCTTCTTCCAATTTCTTTTGTGGTTTTTTATTTATACAATATTTATAAAATAATGTATTGTTAATAAATAATGTATTATTTATATAGTATTTTTATTAAACAACACTGCGAACGCTGTTCTTGCAAACAGATTCATGAATTCTGCCACCACTCTGCAAAACAGCTGATTATTCCACCACTGTTTCACACCACTACTTCTCCAGTCGCTGCAGCCTCGTAAAACAGAGCTTAAATAATAATGTTACTTGTTACGTAGTTTTTGCTAAATCTCTCTCTCTCTCTCTCAGTACATCACCGGAGCCGGAGGTGAACGATTAAAATGTGATCTGCCTTCTTATCCTGATATTCTCTACAGCGGAGTACAATCCAAGTAACTATTTCACGGGTTTCCGATCCAGCTACTATTCGGCAGTAAAAACCTCATTTCCCCTTCGTCTTTCTTCTGAGGAATCACTTTCAGGGAAGTCGTTGATCCCGAATCGAAGCCTCGAAGGGAGCAGTTTCATCTGTTTCCCTCTAGTTTTGGTCTGATTGCATAGCCATTAGAGGTTTAGTTACCTCTCCTTTTTTTTGTTCCTTATTTAATTTAGAGCATCCCACTGACTGCTGCTTGAAGTTCTGATTTCGCTTCCATTTCATGGAGTGCCTTTCCTGGACTTACGGATTTCGGCTTTTACGGACCAACAGATCATCACACCATTCATATAGAAACATCTCACACTCAAAATTGAGCAAAAGTTTATCCTGGTTAGATCAACTGCATCACAGGGCAACTGTGCAATCAAAGCCGAGGCCGCTTGTTTTCTGCTGTGACCAATTTTCTGATTCCAGGAGCGTTGGGTCTTTTGTAACTCATTCGTATGCAAGAGATGTTGTGATCCCGGAGAGGCAGAATACTGAAGCCATACCAAACCCTAGTCCAGATTTAGTTTCTGAATCATTCGGAACAAGAATATTTCGCGATGAATACTTGTGGAGCGCATTCGAGATCGCCGAAGCTGTGGGTGGAGAGATTGTTAGATGGGGTCCCTCCGGGACTATTTCGACTGATACCAGGACATTGCTGCCGGGACAATGGTTTTTCGCCATTTCCGGAGCAAATTCCGATGGCCATGATTTTGTAAACGAAGCGCTGGGTAGCGAAATGGGTTGTGTTGGAGTTATCGGAAATAGATTGTGTCGAAATTGGGAAAATGGTTTCATCAAGGTCGATGGAGATCCCAATTTAGCACTCGAGAAAATGGCGAAGTTTGCCAGGAACAGGTTTTCCGGCGTAGTGGTCTGTTTGACGGGAAGTGTGGGGAAGACGACTACGAGAACCATGATTACGCTCGCGCTTAGCAGTCTAGGTCGCGTCTACCAGACTTGTGGGAACCTCAACTCCATGGTCGGAGTTGCTTTGACGTTGATCGGTATTCCTCTGGATGCAAAAGCGGCGGTTGTTGAGGTCGGCATGAGCAGGAAAAGAGAGATTCTGACGAAGGCACGCATTTGTCGCCCTTCAGTGAGAGTGATTTTGAACGTCGGTCATTGCCATTTGGAGTACTTGCGTAGTCTGGAAAATGTTGCAGAGGCAAAAGGGGAGATTCTGGTGGAGGCTAAGCCTGGGGACATATGCGTGATGAATGGGGATGATCCTCTTGTTATGAGTCTTTATGTTCCACCTGGAGTGAGGAAGGTAAATCTTAATGCATGCTTGTATTTTCTCAATTCATGTTATTTTCATTATCATTAAACTGCAGAACACTTATTAATACCCTTTTAAGATGCATTCATTTGATTGGTTTTAGATGGAGGGAATTGGTTGTCCAAAACCCAAAATTTGTGGGTTTTAGAAATAGGCCAAAAGCCCAAAAAAATGTACGTTTGGAGAAGGTTTTGAGATGCAAATCAAAATTGTTTTTTTGGGGGGAAACCTACTGTTCATCTTCTTCGTTGAGCTCGTGTTCCACTTGCATCAAGTTCGTGTTCCACTTGTGCCAAGTTCGTGTTCCACTTGCGTCAAGTTCGTGTTCAACTTGCGCCAAGCTCGTCTTCCACTATTCATCTTCTGTTGGTGTTACCATGGTGATCTGAAAGTGGTCAAACACGTAATCTCACTACCAACGCGATATGAGCCTATAGGGTCGCACATAAGAGCGTCTGAAGAAGTTGGAGGAATGAATTGTGTTAGTCTCACTCATATGTGATATGAGTGAAGGACCAATCACTTGACTTATTGGAATTCGTCGAGACATCTCAATGATTCGTCGAGACATCTCAGTGATTCGTCGAGACATCTCATCTAATGATTCGTCGAGTCAATACAGTTGATTCGTCAAGACATCTCAACTGATTCGTCGAGACATCCCAGCTGATTCGTCGAGACATCCCAGCTGATTCGTCGAGACATCTCAATGATTCATCGAGACATCTCAATGATTCGTCAAGACATCTCAGCTAATAAGTCGTCGAGTCAATACAGCTGATTCGTCGAGACATCTCAGTGATTCGTCGAGACATCTCAATGATTCGTCAAGACATCTCAACTAATGATTCGTTGAGTTAATTCCATTTGTTAATACTCGTGGGTCTGCATATAGCGACAGTTCAATCCCGTTTATACTTGTGGCTATAGATAACAGTTGACTTAGGGGTTTTCAAGAGAGAGAGCCCCGATACTTACGGACCAGGAAGTTTTCAACGGAAAGTGTTTCCCGAAGTACCGATCCCGTCGCTCCCGTAAGCCCCGATTCCGGCGCCTGCCGCCGCTGCCTCTTCTGGTGCAGACCTACCAGTTTGTGGAGACGCAGAAGGCTTTCCATTCTCCATCCTGGATCTTGTTTGACAAGCTGCCAGTGTTCTCCCCGTTCGTGTGGATACTTGTAGAGCCGCAAATCCGATTTTGCGAGAACTCACCTGCCGGCCTAAGACTGTTTTGGAGCATCTTGATTGAGTGCCGACTCAATCCCGCTTAGGTACACTCCTATCTAATGTTGCAATCACTTCTTGATCAATGTTTATCGCAAGATCCAAGTTTGTCTTTAGGGTTTTCTTGAACCTTATTCCGCTGCGCACATATGATGTGCCGTATACAAGGTTGTCAGGATCGAGATCGTAGGTGAGATCGTTTTGAGGTTGGATCGGATCGGATCGTAGGATCGGATCGAGGATCGCAAGATCCTACAATATTCATAAATTAAGGCTAAAAAAATAAAATTGAATTTTATCATTAAATTACATGCTCAATTAACAAAAAATCAATAAATTGAATAGTTTGTGAATAACTATATTAAATTTTTTTCAATAACTAAATCAAAAAGATAATATCATACTAAGTTCACTTTCAGTTTCAGGTAAGACACTCAATGTTTACTAATAATAAAAACAAATTTGGACCGGAAGCGACTGAAGAAGCTGTTCTTGGTCTCTGTTTGCAATCAACAATTGACACTTGAGATATGGTAAAACAACAGATATGATTCTGTGATGGGGTATGGGGCGAGATTGAGATAAGGTTAAACAATGAGTTGTGGGAATTGAATCAGTTGAATTAGGTCGGGATAAGGTTGGACATATTTCTAATTACCTTTGACCAGACCGGTAGAATCAGGCCAGGATCGCGATCCTAGAGATCCTAAGATCCGGATCGCGATCCCAGCTGTAGATTGGTCCAGATCGTGATCCTGATAACCATGTTTTTTCTACTGCTGCAAAACCAACCAAATAAGGTAATTTCTGAAGGCAGCCTATGGATTTTAGGTGAAAGTCAATTCCGACTAAAAAATTGCCCAAACGAACACAAATATTGGTATTGACCCCTTTCCTTCCTCTCAAAATTGATGGACCCAATTCCATCCTACAAAAATTACAAACCGATGGGGTCACCCCTAATTTATAGTAACCCTGGGCTGCAAATAACCAGAGTTCCCTTGTTCCCAATGAAAGAAGTTGGGAGTTACATTCAAAACCACCTCGCGCGCGATCCGTACGCCCAATATCCACACGATCTGTTAAATTTTTTGAAGTGAAAGTGGAAGCCTGGGCGGACTGTCCGCGTGGTCTGTGCGGACAGAGCTGGCGACTAGCCAGGTCGGCCAGCGTTCTACAAGTCGTTCACCAACAGTTTTAGGAGTATAGGCCTTGCATCCGCGATTGGTGCGTTCTGGTGGAGTTCGCCATGCTGGGCGGACTAGTGTTGGAGTCCGCTTGTTCCAGCGGTCTGTTGGTGAACTTGTTGTTGGTTCCAAGTCCAGGCGAGCTCGGTCTGATGTGCGCTGTGTTGTCCTTAGTTTGTGTAGACTGGAGTTGTGTTCGCATAGTTGTGCGGACTGTGGTGATATCCGCAGAGGTTGTTGGTTGCGACCTCCCTGGCTTGGGTTTTGGCGACAAGGCAGATAGATTTCTCTATCCGCCCTTGTTGATATGTGACGGTCTGTTTGACCTGCCTGTCGCGGCAGAGTGATTTTGCATTCGCGGGGCTTGCGGATTCACTCTGTTCACGCCGCGAACTCAGTTGGTGTTCCTATCGTTAGGACGGTGACCACACTCCTCTCCGTGCCTATAAATAGGGCCCCCTGACACATCTACAATAACTGAATGAACAGTAAGTCTACTAACGTTTAGTTGCTGCGGCCTGGATTTTTTATCCGCGCGGGTTGAAGGGGTTAGCCGGTTTCTGCTGTGCAGGTTGTGTAGATTGCACTGAAGAGTCAGAGACTTGGTTCTAAGGCTGTGCGGTCTCTGCGGATTGCAACGGGCAGTTTACAGCAGGTCGCTTGCGACCAGACGATTTCTCTTCTGCAAAGTTTCCCAGCTCAATAAGCTGTCCGCTCTGACGGCTTGTTCAGTTCGGCAGTAGCAGATCGGCAAACATAGTTCGGCCTTGGAATAACGGGCAGTCCGTGCGCCATGGTTGCGGTCTGACGACTTGTCGGTTTGAGCGGACTCCATAGCGGCTAGCAGCAAAGTCAGCGGTTTCTCTCTTAGTCCGCGCGGCTTGTTTCATCTTGCTTTCTTTTTCTTGTTGTCCTCGAGTACATCGGCGAAGCATGTCTCGCCATGTATGCCTTACTTTGTAAAGAAGATTTTTGATATTATTAGATTCTTGCTCTGCTTTATGCATTTGGTTTATTTGACTCAAGAGGGTTGAGTGTTCCTGCGCCTGCTTTTCCTTTTTTCGCGACTATCAAATTTTTCCTAGTATCAGAGGGAACAGAGGCCTGAGCAGTGTTCAACCGTCAACTTGCTTTTTGCTTCTGTGAGTCTAAGTAAACCAAGGGTAGCGCAATAGAGCTGGGTATGCAAGGGGTCTTGGTATCAAGCTTCTCACACCGACTAATTTCAAGAAGTGGAAGTCGTGTATGGAAAGCTATCTTCTTGGTGAGGATTTGTGGGAAGTCGTCGGTGGAGACGACAAGCAAGAAGTTATTGCTGCTGCAGGTGCTGATGCTAATGCGGTGAGTGCTTGGAGAAACACCAACGCGAAAACAGAGTTTGCTCTTAAGCGGGCTATCTCACCTGAACTCTTTGATCACATCTTAGGATGTCAATTTGCTGCGGAGATATGAACTTCCCTTGATGGGTTGTTCAGCAGGAAGAACATAACAAGGCTACAGTTCAAGAAAAATGAGTTGGCTAAAGCAACTCAAGGAGATCTATGCATCTCAATAAGTAAGTAGAGATGATTATTCAAGATACACTTGGGTGTATTTCATGAAGGAGTAGTCAGATGTTTTTCGGTTGTTTGTGGAGTTCTAGGAGCTGGTGGAGTGCCGGCTTGGCCTGCGAATCAAGAAGTTGAGAACGGACAACGAATGTGAGCTTATTTCTTCTATATTCTCTAACTTCTGCAGGAAGCACGAAATCCAGAGAGAGCTCACTTATTCTCATACTCCACAACAAAATATATTAGCAGAGCGGAAGATCCGTCATCTGACAGAGACCTGCAAGTGCTGGCTTCATGCAAAAGACATTTCTAGGGCTTTCTTGGCAGAGGGAATGTCTTGCGCATCTTATGTCATCAATCAGATGCCTCTGAGTCCGATCAACATGAAGTCTCCTTTTGAGATGATGTTTAAGGAGAAGCCTAGCGTGGAACACCTTCGGGTGTTTGGATCAACCTGCTACGTACACGTCCCGGATGCTCTGAGGAGTAAGCTGGATGCGAAGGCAAGAAAACTTGTCTTCGTGGGCTATGACGAGCAGAAGAAGGGATAGAAGTGTGTGGATCCAGTGACGAAGAAGTTCGTCGTCTCCAGGGTCGTGGTCATCGATGAATTGACGTATGAAGATAGCTCATCTGTGGAGCTACATGAGAGCAGGTCTAATGAAGGACATAAGGAGGCTGCTGAAGATCTTATGGTGAAGTTGCTTGTATCACCAGGAGCTCCAGGTGTTTCTAGTTCCGAGGCAGAAGCTTCTGGATCAGGAAGCAGGGGGAGCGATGCTCCAGGTTTGCCCGGGAATGGAGGTAATTCAGAAGAAGCAGCGGAGGTGGTTAGCAAGGGTAAGACTTTTCGGAGATCAAAGAGGACCATTAAGCCACCGGCTCGGTATTGCGAAGGAAACACATTGAGCTTTGTTTCTTGTTTCTTCGCAGACCCTCTAGACGAGCAAGAGCCTTCTAGCTTTAATGAAGCCACTGGAGTTAAGGAATGAGAAGATGCCATGAATGAGGAGATGACTGCTCTAAAAAAAAAGAGACCTGAGACCTTGTGCCCAAGGTTGATGACGTTACTCCTCTGACTTGCAAATGTGTATATAAGCTGAAGAAGAAGGCAGATGAGAGCATCGAACGCTACAAGGCTCGCCTTGTAGCTCGAGGGTTTTCTCAGAAGTACGGAGAAGATTACGAGGAGACGTTTAGCCCTGTTGCTAAAATGACTTCAGTTCGTGTGGTGATGACCTTGACAGCTTGCCAAAGTTGGAAGATGTGACAACTTGACGTAAAGTATGTTTTTATTTACGAAAAAATCGACAAAGACATCTTCATGGATCAGCCACAGAGATACGTGTCTGAAGATCATCCAGGCTACATCTGCAAGCTCCGGAAGGCCCTTTATGGTTTGAAGCAGGCTCCTCAAGCTTGGTATGAGAAGATCGCAGAATACCTCTAGTTCTGCGGTTATCTTACTTCTAACTCAGACTCGAGCTTGTTCATTAAGAATAAGGGAGAGTTTCTGGTCTTTGTGCTGTTGTACGTGGATGATATGATCATCACAGGTAACTCTGAGGAGGAGGTAGCTAGGCTCAGGGCAGAGTTAGCTATAAGGTTCGAGATGAATGACTTGGGTGAGCTCCACCACTTCCTTGGACTCGAGGTGGAGAGGAACGAGAACGGTATACTTGTTTCCCAAAAAGGCTATGCAGAACGAATCGTTCAACGATTCAGTATGAGGGAGGGGAAAAGTAGCTCCACTCCACTTGACGTTGACATCAAACTTCAGCGAGATGAGGGGAGGATACGTCCAGATCCTCTAGTGTTCCGTGCACTGGTAGGAAGCCTTATCTATTTTACGATTATAAGGCCAGACATAGTTTATGCTAGGCCGAGTAAGTCGATATATGACGGAATCACGGAAACCTCATCTGATGACGGCAAGGAGCATTCTGAAGTATGTCAAGTCCACCTCTGATATGGGTCTCCTGTACAGGAGAGACATAGGTTTTAATCTACACGGATACTCGAATGCTAATTATGGGGGAGATTCAAACGTCCAGAAGTTAACATCCGGTTATGTCTTCACATGTGGATCAGCTGGTATCTCGTAGTGTAGCAAAAAAGCAAGACTCGGTGTCCGTCTCTACTACTGAAGCAAAATACAAAGCTTCGGCTTTGGCAACTCGGGAAGCCATCTGACTTAGAAGGCTTGTAGAGGACGTTCATGAAGAAGTGCGTGGTCCTATTTTGCTACGCGGTGACAATGAAAGTGCCCTTAAACGGGTTAATAATCCAGTTTGTCACGAGCAGACCAAACACATTGAGATTGAGCACCATTTCATTCGATAGAAGGTGTTGGAGGGATCTCTGGTAGTTGGACATGTGCAGAGTGAGGACAAAATCGCAGACATCTTCACGAAGCCATTGTCGAAGGGGCCGTTCTTAAGGTTACGGGGATTGGTAGGGCTGGTTTCCACTTCTCACTTCAAGGGGGAGTGTTACATTTTTTGAAGTGAAAGTGGCAGCCTGGGCGGACTGTCCGCGCGGTCTGTGCGGACAGAGCTGACGACTAGCCAAGTCGGCCAGCATTCTGCAAGTCGTTCACCAGCAGTTTCAGGAGGATAGTCCTTGCATCCGCGATTGGTGCGTTCTGGTGGAGTTCGCCATGCTGGGCAGACTGGTGTTGGAGTCCGCTTGTTCCAGCGGTCTGTTGGTGAACTTGGTGTTGGTTCCAAGTCCAGACGAGCTCGGAATGATGTGCGCTGTGTTGTCCTTAGTTTGTGCGGACGGGAGTTGTGTTCGCATAGTTGTGCGGATTGTGGTGATATCCGCAGAGGTTATTGGTTGCGATCTCCCTGGCTTGGGTTTTGGCGACAAGGCGGATAGATTTCTCTATCCGCCCTTGTTGATATGTGGCAGTCTGTTTGACCTGCCTGTCACAACGGATTGATTTTGCATTAGCGGGGCTTGCAGATTCACTCTGTTCACGCCGCGAGCTCAGGTGAGGTTCCTATTGTTAGGGAGGTGAACACACTCCTCTCTGTGCCTATAAATAGGACCCCCTGACACATCTACAGTAATTGAATGAACAATAAGTCTACTCGCGATTAGTTGTTGCGGCCTGGATTTTCTATCCGCCCGGGTTGAAGAGGTTAACTGGTTTCTTCTGTGCAGGTTGTGCGGATTGCACTGAAGAGCCAGAGATTTGGTTCTAAGGCTGTGCGGTCTCTGCGGATTGCAACAAGCAGTTTACAGCAGGTCGCTTGCGACCAGATGGTTTCTCTTATGCAACTTTTCTCAGTTCAATAAGCTCTCAGCTTTGACGGTTTGTTCAGTTCGGCAGCAGCAGATCGACGAACATAGTTCAACCTTGGAATAACGGACAGTCTGCGCGACAAGGTTGCGGTCTGACAACCTGTCGGTTTGAGCGGACTCCATAGCGGCTAGTAGCAAAGTCGGCGGCTTCTCTCTTAGTCCGCGCGGCTTGTTTCATCTTGCTTTCTTTTTCTTGTTGTACTCGGGTACATCGGCGAAGCATGTCTCGCCATGTATGCATTGCTTTGTAAAGAAGATTTTTGATATTATCAGATTCTTGCTCTGCTTTATGCATTTGGTTTATTTGACTCAAGAGAGTTGAGTGTTCCTGCGCCTACTTTCCCGTTTTCCGCAACTATTAAATTTTTCACGATCTTTGCGTTAACCACCGCCCGCAGGATCCCAACCGTCGCGCATGAGATCCCAACCCCGACACGTGGGATCCCAACTGCCGCGCATGAGATCCCAACCCCAACACGTGGGATCCTAACCGACGCATGTGATCCCGTGCGCCGACTGCCCCCTTGGCTGCCTGACCTCCGCGAGGCCAACCGCCCCCTTGGCCGCCCGACGCAGGGGCGGCCTTGGCCGGCCTCCGCGAGGCCGACCGCCCCTTGGCTGCCCGACGCCCGGGTGGCCTCGACCGGTCTTTGCATGGCCGACCGCCCCTTGGCCAGGCCTCGACCGGTCTTTGCTTGGCCGACCGCCCCTTGGCCACCCGGTGCACGGGCGGCCTCGGCCTTAGCCGACCTCCGTGAGGATGGCCCCCCCTTGGCCGCCCGACGCCCAGGCGGCCTCGGTCGGCCTCCACGAGGCCGACATCCCCTTGGCTGCCCGCAGTCCAGGTGGCCTCGGCCTCGGCCAGCCTCCACGAGACCGGCCGCCCCTTGGCCGCCCGACGTTCGGGCAGCCTCCGTAAGGCTGACCGCCCCTTGGTCGCCTGGCTTCCGGGAGGCCTCGACTGTCCTCCGCGAGGCCAGCCTCCCCTTGGCCCTCGGTGCCCGGGTGGCCTCGGCTGGCCTACACGGGGCCGACCGCCCCTTGGCTGCCTGGCGCTCGGACGACCTCCGTAAGGGTAGCCGCCCCCATGCGTTGCCGACCCTCCCTGGACGCCCGACAAAAGGTCGGCCTTGGCCTTGGCCGACGACCTTATTCGATCGCCGGGCTCGCTGGGCCGCCTGTTTCCCACCCGGGTTTTTTTGCCGGGGGGAGGGGGGGGGGGGCAAATTCGTCATTTCCCTAAAATTGATGATTCACGTGCTCAAATTCAGACATTCCTACTCGTCCATCTGGTAGTTTCCTAGTAAAATTACCAGATCGACATTCCTAGTCGTCATTTCCTTCATTCTTACCCTTTTTTCTGCCCAAGATTTTCTCCTACGCTCTTTCCCTCTCCTCTCTTCCTCTCTTCATAGGTTCTCCACAGGTTCTCCACGAGAACTCAACCTGATCTTCAAAGCCGCCCTCGAGTTCCTTCGAGCACTTCAGAGTTCACAGGAAGTCTTGCAACCGCCTTTCAACCGCCTACGTGTGAGTCCGAGCAACCACTCCACAAGCTTTCCTAGCATCAACACTCCCAGGCTGTCGACACTCCAAAGCTCGTGTGCTCTCAACCGCGTGCAGGAACGACCCCCTAGTTTCGCGAGCAGTGCCCTGTCACGCTCCGAACGCCTCCCTTCTCTCACCCTTCAAGCTGTAATGAGGACCAGCCTGTTGCCCTTACCTTCTTTTGAAAACCCTGTAAAACAACGCTATTTAGTGGAAGATTGGTCGACACAGAACCAACCACGTTGTTTTTCACCCTGTTTAAGGGTTTTCCACATCAAAAAAAGACTCTGTTTTGTGTTTTTCTGACTGTTTGCACGCTCGACCGCTTGATGAGCTAAGACAGTTCAGTTAGTCTGGTCTACCAAGAGGCTCGAGCGAACCGCAACACAAACGAACACAAATATTGAAATTGGGTGTATAAAAACCAATTCCCTCCATCCAAAATCCGTGAAATGAACGCTCCCTAATTGATTATTCTCATCAGTCAAGTATTGTTTTAATTTGAAGTGGTGTGGTTCTAGATGCTGTAGAGCCTTAATTTTGATCATCCAACTGATGGAAGGCATTTTTAGTTTCTGCTACCTTTCTTTCATGATCATGTGCGCCTAACTACCAACTCAAAAAGTTATTTTTCTTTATCTTTCACTTATAAAACCTTTAAGTTAAACCATACTCTTTCTATTAAAGAGTAACTTTGTGTTTTTCCCCTTTTGCACTTCTTTAACCTAACAAACGCTCCATATAACCCTTTTGATTAATAAGAAGAATAGTGTGCAACTTTTTTTTTTAATCTTTTTTCTGTCTAGATTAGCAGGCACTGATTTTCTAGATCATGATTCATGCTAAGACAAGATCAATTGAGTTCATTTGGGAATGATGATACACTGTTAACTGACCACAGCCTTAGTTCGATCAAGGTTGTAAGTTAAATTGTAGAGGTATGAGATGGCGGTTAAGTCAAGAAGTGGGGAATAAACAAAATATTTTTAGATCCTTGTAATACATATTCAGTCTCAGTTCATTGAGTTACTTAGGTGGCCACACCATCATTTGCCAGAAATTTTATTGGGCCTAATTTTTTTTGTGAACATAACAAGGAAGAACTGTTAGAAGAGAAGAATATAAAATATATCATTCATCCCATTAAAGAAGTATAGAAAGGGAAATGTTTTATATGAGATAAAACTGTACAATGTGTGGAACTATTGAACACGGGGCTATTTAACACCCCTCAAGCTCATAACATGATTAATCATGAGTTTAAAAGAACAATGAAAATAAAAGAAGAATAATCATACCGTTAAAAAGAAATGGAAAAAGCCCAATATGAAAGAAAAGCCTATTCTTGGAGCCCACATACATTCTCTTTAATCCCACATCATAGGATTGAAGTTCTCTTCTCCTCTCTCTTCCCATATATATGTATGTATACATGTACCCATTGCAATATAAGTTGGAGAAATTAATAGAATTGGATTATTTTTCTCTTTATTCTGCTCTTCTTTGGTATCAGAACCACAATCGGTCCATCTGATCGGCTTTAACCGCACCCCTTGAGCGGTTACCCTTTTTTTACCCGCCACCCGTCTCAATCCGTTGCCCGCCTTCTTGTGCGGTTACGGTTTCTCCTAACCGCACCCCCTTCTTCTCTCCCTCCCTCCCTCCCGTCTCATCCCCACCGCTCTTTTTATAGGGATTTCTCTGGGCCCCACGGCCTGCTCCTCGCTCCGGTTTTCTTCTCGCGATCTGCTAATCGCGTGCGGACTGTGTTGTCGTGCAGGTTGCTTGTCGCGTTGACTGCCCTGGTTTTTGACGCGCTGACTCCTTGCCGATCTGCCGACTTGCTCTTGTCGCGCGGTCTGCCCGCGGCTTGCCCCTTCTCTGTTGTTCGCCGTGGACTGCCGGTTTCTCCTCTAGTCGCGACATTCTCCTTCAGCTGTCGGCTGCTCTCTACGTCTGCTGTGGTTTCACGCGGACTCGTTTCTCCTCTAACCGCTGTGTTGTTGTGCATACTCTTTTATCCGCTGAGAACTTCTCGTATCCGCTGTGCTTCCTGCGGACGCCTCTACCCGCTGCCCGCTAAGTGCTTCCCGCGGACTCCTCTACCCGCTGCTCGCTGCAACCTTCTTCGCGACCTTGCAGCTCTCCCTTCTCCGCTCTAATCCTCTCAGGTTGCGTGCCTCTTGCGGATTCCTCTACCCATAGCTCTCTCCTCTCTACTCTCTTGCCAGTCCGCCCTTGTCTATTCGCCAAGCCGCCTTCCTCTCTCTTGCCGCCATGGACTCAACGACTGCTTCTTCTCTTCCCGCTAGTGTCGCTGCTCCTCCTAAAGCTCGTTATGAACTTATGATCACCACCATCTCTCTCAGCGGGAAACATAATTTTGTGGAATGAGTGCACTCTGTTCGGCGCATTCTCCAGACCAAAGGTCTTCTTCACCATCTTACTCGGGATGCTCCCACTGTCCCTACTGACGAATAACCCCGTGATGACGATTGGATATAATCCTGGATTCTCAATTCCATGGATCCCGAGCCATACCGCATGACCCTGTAACATGAGACGACCAATGCGATGTGGGAGGAGCTTCACTCTCTCTACTATGGCAAAGACAACTTACTGCATTTGTTTGATATCATCTCTGCACTTAAACACTGGATCCTGACACAACGGGCGATCTGACCTCCTTCGTTGTCAAGGACAAAACTCTGGTGGAGGACCAGATCCAACATCAATCTCATTCCACAGATCTCCCAACACAACGAGCACAAAAGGAAGCTGTTGGGATTGCTATGATGATGACCCGTGTTCCTTCCCATCTTCACAGTGTTAGGGCTCTGATTCTTTCTTTTTCTACAACGCCCTCTTTGTCCGATGTCTGTTATATGCTACTCAATGTTACCCCACCATCCGAGGTCCTCGGAAATTTCTCTCCGGCTCTCCTATAGCAGCCCCTTTTACCTACTCCTGCTTCAGCTCGTGGCTCGTCAGCTCGAGGAGGTCGCCTCACGTCTCGGGGAC
Source organism: Platanthera guangdongensis (assembly GCA_039583875.1). Classification (NCBI taxonomy): domain Eukaryota; kingdom Viridiplantae; phylum Streptophyta; class Magnoliopsida; order Asparagales; family Orchidaceae; genus Platanthera; species Platanthera guangdongensis. The sequence continues at coordinate 177,487,704 of CM077159.1, forward strand.
TAGGACGTGCTGAGCGTTCTACTTTGAAATGTACTTACTGTGGTCGTGAAGGTCATCTTGAAGCCATTTGCTACTGCAAGCATGGTCTGCCTCCATAGCTGACTGCTTCTACAATCGCTGGTCCTCATCCTATTGCTGCTGATCCACAAGATTCTGATTCTTCTATCCGGCAAGACATCAACGCTCTCCGCACCTAGCTTCAACAGCTTCAAGGAGTGATTAGTCTCTCATCTAGCTCTATTGTGTCTTTCTCCACTGAAGGCATATTCTGTCTCTCCCATAGCCCCCACTGGATTGTGGACTCGGGGGCTACTCACCATATTACCTTCCAGAAACCACCTCAGTACATGCAATCTGCCTATCCCAAGTTCATTACTGTAGCAAATGGTGACACCACTCCGGTTTCTGGCGCTGCTGATCTGCGACTTACCCCCCCCCCCCCCCACACTCTTTCTCTCTCCTCGGTTCTTCATGTTCCGGGGTCACCGTTCAATCTGCTATCAGTTAGTCGCCTTACTCAGGAACTTGATTGTTGTATAACCTTCTCTCTTTCATCTTTTGTTGTACAAGATCGTCAAACGCGAAATACCATTGGTAAAGGGCGGTTGTCAAATGGGCTCTATCTGTTGGATGTTCCACCTACCCTTTTATCTGTAGTATCCTGTGTTGATTGACATCGTCGTCTTGGACATGCTCCTTTCCCGATTCTCATGAATGCTCTTCCTAATGTTACATTGCAAGAGTTTACTTGTGAATCTTGTATTTATGACAAAAAACATCGTACTTTTTTTTCTCCCAAGTGTACTCAGAGTGATACTCCTCTATCTTTAGTGCATTCTGATATCTTGGGGCACTATAAACTCCCTAGTGTTTTTGGATATCACTATTTTGTTACCTTTATTGATGATTATTCACGTCTCACCTGGTTATATCTACTTCGTGATCATACTGAACTCACCTCTGTTTTTTCGAGCATTTATTACCGAACACGCACACAATTCTCTACGACCTTAAAAATAATCCGCACCGACAATGCTCGTGAATATACTACCGTACCTTCTCAAATCCATGTACCGAATTTGGAATTATACATCAAACCTCGTGTGCTTATACCCCCCAGCAATATAGTGTGGCCGAGCGAAAAAATCGCACCTTCTTGATGTCGCCCGGTCATTCATGTAACTTTTCTTGAGCATCAACCGTTCTACTCCTCTCCCTCCCCACCATTTCTCCCTTCCCCCGTCGCTCGTCCGGTTGTCCCTGTCACGACTCCGTCTCTCCCACTTCTTCCTCCACCACTCCCGGCGCCAGCTCTATCTAAACCGTTTCTTCGCGTCTTTACTCGTCATTCTTCCAAGACTGATGCCCTCCGGCAGATCCCGGCTACCAGTGCTATCCCGCAGCTCGACGATCCCGCATCAACCTTTACGACTCATTCCTTGGCGAATTGTGTATCTTTACATTGTCTCTTTCCGACACTCCTCAAATTTGCCATCTCTTTTTCCTCCATTTCTATTCCTAACTCTGTGCAGTAGGCTCTTCAACATCCGGGGTGGTGTGCGGCCATGAATGAAGAAATGACTGCCCTCCTGGCTAACTAGACATGGGATCTGGTTCCTCTTCCTCCCAGCCAGTCACGTGTCAGCTGCAAGTGAGTCTTTGTTATCAAACATGCTCCAAATGAGACTGTTGACCGCCTAAAAGCTCGCCTCATGGCCAGGGGTTTCACTCAACAACAAGACCTTGATTATGATAAAACCTTCTCACCGACCGCCAAGTTAAATACCGTTCGGGTCCTGATCTCCTTGGCTGTGCATCGTCAGTGACCCTTACATCAGTTAGATATTAAAAATGCCTTTCTCAATAACGACCTCCAAGAAACTGTTTGTGCACCAACCTCCCGGGTTTGAGAACATGGGGGTCTCATGCATGTCATCTCCAAAAGTCTATATGTGGTTTCAAACAATCTCCTCACACTTGATTTGAAAAATTCAGTAAGGTCGTTCGAGAAGTTGGTTTTACACGGAGCTCGACCGACTTCTCGCTTTTCACTCGTCATCAACCAACAGACACTGTAATTCTCCTTGTGTATGTTGATGATATTTTAATTACAGGTGACGACTCCACAAGGATTCAACAAATCAAACAACATTTAAACTCAACATTTCAGACAAAAGATTTGGGGAATCTTTGATACTTCCTTGGGCTTGAGGTCGCAAGGTGACCTGATGGCCTTATTCTATCCCAACGGAAGTACTGTGTTGATCTTGTTCAAGATGCTGGTTACTCAGGGTGCAAACCTGCAGATATCCCTATGAATGTAAATCACAAACTCTCTACACATGATTCTGACTCCGACCAACTGCTTGCAAATCCAGAATATTATTGACGCTTGGTGGGAAAGCTGATTTATCTTACGGTTACAAGACTTGATATCTCATTTGTTGTTGGAGTTGTGAGTCGATTTATGCATGCTCCTCGGTCATCTCATCTCCAGGCTGTCGAGCGCATTCTCAGATATTTGAAGACTACTCTGGGACAAGGACTTTGTTACAAACCATCTTCCTCTCTATCTCTTATTGTGTACTCTAACGTTGACTATGCGAGTTCTCTTGATGATAGGTGTTCTACAACTAGTTTTTGTACATACTTTGGTGGACACCTTATTACATGACATAGCAAAAAGCAGTCTGTTGTTGCTTACTCGTCTACTGAGGCCAAGTACTGTGCTCTGACAACTGTTTATTTGAGCTAACTTGGCTTGAAAGTTTTCTTAATGATTTGAGACATAAACTCTCATCTCCGACGACACTATTTTGTGATAGTCAAACAACTATACATATTGCCAAGAATCCCGTATTCCATGTGCGAACCAAGCATATTGAAGTTTACTGTCACTTAATTCGGGAAAAAGTTCAATCAAAGAAGTTAGAATTAGAGCTTGTTCCTGCTACAGGGCAAGTTGCTGACATTCTAACTAAAGCCCTTTCTTGACCGTTATATCATCAGTTCTTATTCAAGCTTGTCGCCTAAGACTTGTATGATTCAACTTGTGGGGGAGTGTTAAGAAGAAATGGAAAAAAAACCCAATATGAAAGTCCATTCTTGGAGCTCATGTACATTCTCTTTAGTCCCACATCATAGGATTGTAGTTTTCTCCTCCTCTCTTCCTATATATATATGCATAGATGTACCCATTGCAATACAAGTTGGAGAAATTAATAAAATTGGATTATTTTTCTCTCTATTCTGCTCTTCTTTACACATAGAAAGCAAGTTTCTTTACTAATCTCTTCACTGTGTTTGTAATTAAACTTCATTGCTATTAGAAGATAACTTCTTTTACTAATTTAGAAATTTGGATTGTTTGCGTAGGTGCTTTTTGGCAGAGGAGTTGGATGTGATGTTAGGCTGGTTTCTGCTGAAAACATTGACGGAGGTCGTGCAGTTCGTGTAATCTTAGAAAATCACATGTCTACGTCCATCAATCATCTTAAAGCTGCAGATAACGAGATTCCAGAAATGTAAGTATAGTTCCTTATTTGTTCTAAAACAGTAATTAGGGGACAATGCTGCAGCAATGTTTGCGCCAGCATCTGCTGTTGTACATCTAAGAGGTTCATAGGTTGCCAAAGCATTTAAAAAATAGGTGTGGTCTCCCCTGTGAGTCAGGATCCACCGCCAGGGAATATGGGAACCACAACATTAATCAAGGCTTAAAATTATAGATGATGGTGTTTTATGGAAGAATATCATTTAAAGAGTCTTTTCAGGAGTTAAGATATTGTTGCGGTCCACTCGAGGCTCTCGGTAGACCGGTCTAACTGAACCGCCTTAACCCGAAAAGCGGTTGAGCATGCAAACAGTCTCAGAAAAAGAAAATGACAACGAGATTTTTTTACCGTGGAAAATCCGTGAACAAGGTAAAAAACCACGTGGCAGTATCGGTGCCGATCAAACTTCCACTACACGGTGCGGTTTTACAGGGCTTTTTCAGAGAACGCGAGGGTGACAGACCGCTCTTTGTTACAACCGGAGGGAGAGAGAAAAATGTTCGGAGGGTGACAAACCACCACTCGCGAAACCAAGAGCTTGTCTTTGTCTGCGGTGATGAACGCGCGTGCACTAGAGACCGAGCGATTACTTGCTGCGGTGGTAGTAAGGAGCACGGAGCGGAGCGCTCGAATACTAGACGTGTGACCTCGCATGAGGATGACTGAAAGAAGTTGAAGACGTATGAAGATCTTTGAGTGATCTTAAAGTGCTCGAAGGCGTTCGAGGGCGGCTTCGATGATCGAAGAGGATGCCGGTGGAGAACCGGAGCATGTAGGGGGCGCGGAGAAAAGGTGAGAAGGGTTTATGGTCCTATTTATAGGCCCCATGAGTGATTACAGGGGTTACGCGGCTATCCGCAAACTGTAACCACCCAAATGAATAATTGCAGACCATTTTAATATAATTTAATTAACGTATTTTTATAATATTTTACTATACACAGTGATGCAGGACGTCGCGTAGGGTTTGCGCGTCTGTCAGCTTTTTCTAGGACACCATAAATGCGTGTAATGAATAATTGGATTTTAAAAAAAAGTAACTTGAGTGGGCGTTGCACACACCTTAAGAAATTAAGCAACGTTTAATTTTTTTGTAAAATACAAAATTACTATTTTGTTTCAAAAAATAAAATTACTTGAGAAATAGTTCAATTTAATTCCGGGAAAAGAAGGTTCACAACTTTCGTTATTTTTCCTTTGTCATAGCAAAACGAAGATCGCGAACTTTAAATATGTTTCCGTTTGGAGTTTTCGACGCAACGTTTACTGACGAAATTCAAGCGAAAAACCCAACAATGAATCTAATTTTCCTACAAAGAAAGAGATAGAAACAAGTTACCCATGAAAAGATGCGTCTTTCCGCAATCGAAGTTGATGGCGATCCCATAAGGAATTTCCTCGTCACCTTTGATCTCCCGTTCCGAGGTCGGCTGCTATTGCACACGGGCACCACGCAGAAAATTCGCTCACTTTCACACGATAGTGGTTCCACGGAATCTCTCACTCAATAGTGTAAGGAAGTCACAAACTAAATAACCTAAAATTCACTTGCTCTCACAATTTGGGAGAGGTTGGGCGACTGGATCTGGGCTGGAATGCCCAGACCCGATCTAAATTGGGGCTGGAAACATCCAGACGACTGTTTTGGGGGGTGTCGGTGGGTGGCCCGAGAAGAGGGAGTAAGGCCGGCAGGTATTTGGAGAGGGGGCGACAGCAGGACAACACACTTGAGAGGATTTTGAGGCATGGCGGCGCTGGACAACAGGCTATAGTGGGTTCTGATGGTGGCCAGATGTCTGAATCAGGGGGAAACGGGGAGGGAGTTCCGGTGGTGGCTGGGCAAACAGAGAGGGCTGATTAAGGGATGGTGGTGGCTGGGTTTGGGAAAAACAGATGGGGACTGCTGTTTGCAAGGGCTTGGCAACAAAAATGGAAGGTGGAGGATGGGGAGGAGGGAAAAAAAATCAAAAGATACAAGACTTACCTAAGGAGTCATTACCTAGGTGTTCCATGGAGTTGGCACCACAGAGAGATCACCGAAAATGAGGAAGAAGACTCTCCAAATTTCAGCAATAAGAATGACAGCAACCCTAAACCTCCCATTTATAAGAAATAAAAATTAGGACACTCGGAATCAACGACTATGATTGGCCGTTGGTCTCGGGGCCAAAACTACATTAAATAAAATCTGAAAAAATACAAAGCTATATATGAACTTGATTCACAATGCGAATCTGTATGCATCCACGGAGTCGGATCGTCGATCTGGGCACGTCCTATATGGTAAGTCGCCAAATCAGCCCCGAATGGGCCCAAAGCTTGTCCTCGTCTCTGCTCCGCATCACCCACACCCTCTGAAAAATCCCAAGCCCATCCTACCTGAAATTGAGAAGGAATGAGCAGAGGTTCAGTGCCATTCAAGGAAAGAAGAAAGGAAGCGTCAAGACAGAGAATTTATGAGGTGGAAGAGTTCAAAAAAAGTGAGGAAGAAAGGGAACAGGAGTCCAACCAAGAATAAGGAAAAATTCTCTCCAAGAGAAGACCTCTACAAAGTCGGGTACACCAATTCTATCCCTTTTTGGGCATCCATCGCCAATTTGCATACTTTGTGCATAGCAATTCAGAGAACTTCTACTTTATGGCCCACCCAAAATAATCTTTCAGAATTTACACATTTCATCACATTAAGGCTCTATTTGTTTGAGCGTTTCGCTGTTCCGTTTTGGGCAAACGCCGTCGAACGAGGGTAAACAAATGAATTTCCGGCGGCGTTTGCTCCGTTTCTTCCCGCCAGCCTTGAGAAATGCCCCAAAAAACTCCGTTTGGAGCAGCCACCTCCCCCCCTCCGTTTCGAACACTCCATTTCCACCTGCCGGATCGACCCGCCACTGCTAAACCAAATGTAGCCTAATTCAAACACACATATTGCCAAACTTCTATTTAGACGCCCTCTTTTTTTGCTATGGATGTTATTATTTTATGTCATTGGGTCGATAAGATAGAATTAAGGCTAGGCGGCTAAAGTGGTGTAGGGAATATCACGCAGACTTAAGTTTGAATGAAAATGTTATGCAATCGGCACCAGATCCGCGACTACGGTGGTTCGCCGCGGATGTGCAACGGAAGATGAGCTTGAGCAAATTATAACAATAGAATTTAAATCCACACACAAAGCACCACAGATGACAAAGAATTTATGTGGTTCGGAGTTAGGGAACTCCTACATCCACGGGGAGAGCGCGCCGGAAGAGATCCACTAATAAATCGAGAGTTACAGATTACAGTGATACAGAAAGTATATATATCAAAGTTCACCACCAGAAACTGCCGGATCTTCAAGGCTGAAATGCTGTCTTCGGAGCTATCGCCGGCGATAGCGCTGTCGCCGGGCGACAACGCTCTGTCTTCTTCCTGGTTCTGCCGCCGCCGCGTCTGCACTCCTGAGGCTGATCTCAACTGGATCAGCCGCCTGCTGCCGCTGCTGCCGCTGCCTTGGAACCGTCTGACGTCGTCGGCTGCCGAGATGAATCCCGACCAAGTGTCGCTCCGCCTGGAGAGACCGCTGCGCCGCTGCAATGGTGGCCGAGACACTCGATCCACCTGATCGAGTCAGATGCCGCCGCTGCCTGGTCGCCTGATGCCGCCGCCGCCCTGCTGGAAGAAGACTTCAGCTTGAGAGCCCCTGCCGCCACCGCCGCCCTGCTGCCGCACTTGCCGCCGCCGCCGCTATGCTCTCTAATTATTCCCTCACTGGTGGTGTCGGATGGGATTCAGATGGGATTTCTTGTGTTGCAAAAACCATGGGATTGAGGCCCCTTATATAGGCTGAATATTCTCCCCCTAAATAAGGAAGGAGGAGCCTTTAGAGGGGAGCCAACCATGGTACCAGGCTGTACTTGGGAAGGAGCTAGCCGGCCATTGATGGCTCTTGCCAGAACAAGTGAAGGCCAGCAAAACCTTCCAATAATGAGCCTAAAATTCGGGATCCTCAAGATAATGGGTTTCCTAATTAATGATAAGCCTAGATTAGGAATAACCCTTCCCACGGATTAGTGACATGGCGCGATCATGGCAGTCCGGATGCAACGAGGTGTCAAAATCTAACAATCTCCACCTTGACGCCTCGAGTCACGAGCGTAACTCCACCTACGGCTGGGATCAACCCTAATGGCAACTATGAACCCCCTCTCCCTGGGGTCGCCCCAATCAACATGCACTAATATGGGTCAAGTCAAGGCAGTGCTTGAACTTGACTCCCGTCACGGGTTTGGTCAGCATGTCTGCAATGTTATCTTCCGTGGGTACCTTCAGCAGCTGAATGTCTTCGCCAGCGACGAACTCCCTTAATTTGTGGTAGCGCACATCAATGTGTTTTGTCCTGACGTGATAAACCGGGTCTTTGGCCAGACAAATCGCACTCTGACTATCACAGTGCAGCTTCACCGCCTCCTGAGAAATCCTAAGTTCTTTGGCGAGACCTTTGAGCCAGATGACTTCCTTTGCAGCCTCTACTGCAGCAATATATTCTGCCTCCGTCGTAGATAGAGCCACGATGTCCTGGAGAGGAGCTTTCCAACTGATGGGATCTCCACCTAGAAGGAAGATGTTCCCGGAAGTAGATCTTCTTCTATCGAGGTCGCCGGCGTAGTCAGAGTCAACGTAGCCCTCTAGCGTACGGATGTCCTGGCTCTTCTGAAATACTAATCCGACGTTTGGGGTTCCTCTCAAGTACCTTAGAATCCACTTCACGACTTCACAATGCTGTCGCCCCGGGTTCCCCATATACCTGTTGACAATGCTCACAGCCTGAGCTATATCTGGTCTCGTACAAATCATAGCGTACATCAAACATCCTACCGCACTAGCGTACGACACCTTGAGCATCTTTTGGCGTTCTTCCTCGGTGTCTGGACACTGCTGTGACGACAGTCTGAACTGTTGCCCGAGAGGAGTGGTAACAGGTTTAGACTCCATCATAATGAACTTCTCCAGCACCTTCTGAATATATCCTGCTTGAGAAAGCCAAAGCATGCCTCGCTTTTTGTCCCTCTTGATTTCCATTCCAAGAATTTTCTGTGCGTGACCCAGATCCTTCATTTCGAATTCAGCATGCAGCTTTTGCTTCAGTAATTGAATCTCCCGAGCTGATTTGCAAGCTATCAGCATATCGTCGACATATAACATCAGAATCAGAATGTCGCCATTCGCCAGGAACTTGTGGTAGACGCAGTTGTCGTATTGGCTTCTGCTGAAACCCTGAGAGACCATGAACATGTCGAACCTTTTGTTCCACATTCTCGGAGCCTGCTTTAAACCGTAAAGGGAACTCCTTAACTTGCACACCTTTTTCTCGTTGCCTTGTTCAATGAACCCTTCAGGCTGCAAAATGTAGATCTGCTCTTCTAAGTTGCCGTGAAGAAACGCCGTCTTCACGTCCATTTGCTCCAGCTCCAAGTCCCACAACACTACTATAGCAAGTAGCACCCGTATGGAACAGTGCTTTACTACGAGTGAGAATATTTCGTCGAAATCAACTCCTTTCTTCTGTGCGAATTCCTTAGCCACGAATCTTGCCTTGTATCTCCACTGGTCCTTCCCGGAAGTGAACTCCTTCTTCCTAAATACCCACTTGGAGCTGATTGCCTTAGCTCCTTTCGGTAGGCTAACCAGATCCCAAGTCTGGTTCTTTCGAAGTGAGTCCATCTCCTCCAGCATAGCTTCCTTCCACTGAGAGTTGTCACTTCTTTTCATAGCTTCTTGATAAGACCCAGGGTCTGAGGAGATCACTTGAAAGGCATATGCTACAGTGTCCTGTAGCCTAAGAGGTAGTCTGACCTCTCTCCTCGTCCTTTCTCTGGCAATGGAGTACGACTCCACTTCAGTAGGTTGCACCACATCAGCATTCTCCGGGTCGGGGAAAACACCATGGTCGTCAGCCTGGTCGCTCCTTTCCAGCTCCACCTCCAGGGGTGTGACTGGAGTCTTCACCATTTCTTGAGACTGAGACTTCTTTAGCATGAAAGCCTCATCGAAAATAACATCGCGTCTAACCTCTCCTTCTTCGTGTCAGGGTTCCATAGCTTGAATCTCTTCGTACTGGCCTTTCTGCCCAGATAGATGCATTTCTTGGACTTAGCATCCATCTTTGTTCTTTCTGAGTCTTGCACTAGGGTGTACACAGGACAACCAAATATGTGGATATCAGAATAATCGACCGGCTTGCCTAACCAAACCTCTTGTGGCGATTTCAAATTCAGTGACATCGATGATGATCGATTCACTAGATAACACGCCGTGTTAATAGCTTCGGCCCAGAAGGACTTTGGTAGGTCGGCGAACAGACGCATGCACCGAGCTCTTTCTAACAGCGTCCTGTTCATATTTTCTGCGACACCGTTCTGTTGAGGTGTACCGGGAATAGTAAGGTGGCGAGTGATGCCCTCCTGATCACAGTAAGTCTGAAACTCGGCTGAGGTGTACTCGACGCCGTTGTCGGATCTGAGGTACCTTACCTTCTTCCCGGTCTGCTTCTCCACCTTAATCTTCCATATTTTGAATTTCTCGAAGACTCCAGATTTGTTCTTCAGAATATAAATCCAGACTTTTCTCGAGAAGTCATCAATGAATGTCACGAAGTACTTAGCCCCTCCAAGCGAAGGTTCTGGGGCAGGCCCCCAGACATCTGAGTGAATATACTCCAGTACCTGCTTGCTCCGCTTGCTCGACGTCACGAACTTCACCTTGTGTTGCTTTCCGAGAACGCAGGTCTCGCAGAAGTCCAACTTGCACGTCTTGACCCCCTTTAGTAGGCCCTTTTTGTGAAGCTCCAGCAGTCCTCTCTCGCTTATATGGCCAAGCCTGGCATGCCACAGCAGGGATGAGTCCTCATCTGACGTTGCTGCAACTGCTGCATCACCGACAATTGTGCTGCCGATCAATCTGTAGAGAGTGTCAGAGCGCTCTCCTTTCATAACCACTAGAGCGTCTCTCTTGACTTTCAGATATCCACCTTTGCCGGTGTAGGAGCATCCTGTCGCCTCCAAAGTTCCTAGGGATATCAGACTCTTCCTTAGATCAGACACATATCTAACATCGGTGAGAGTCCTAATCGTCCCGTCGAACATCTTGATTCTAACGCTCCCAATTCCCAGTGTTCTGCACTCCGAGTCGTTTCCCATCAATACCCGACCGCCGTCGCATTCCTTGAATGTGGTGAACCACTCCTTGTGAGGACACATGTGATATGAGCATCCGGTGTCCAGGATCCATGCGTTAGTAGTGTCGAGACTGGGTGAGACATGTAGGACGTCGACATCGCTATCTGGGTCTGAAGCCACGACTGCCTGCTGTGGGTCTTTGTGTTTCCCCTTCAGCTTCCTCTTCGGGCAGTTGATCTTCCAGTGTCCCTCCTCCTTGCAGTAGTGGCATTTGTTATCATTGCTCCTGGATTTGGACCTAGAACGATTCTCCTTCTTGCCCCTATCCCTCGATCTACCTCGGGCTGGTTTGCTGCTCTTAACGAATAGACTCTCACCGGACTTTGACCCAGATTTGCTTCTTGCTTCATTTGAAAGCAAAGTTGTCATCACTTCCTCCATCTTTAGGGTGTCTTTTCCATAAAGGATAGTGGTGACAAGATGATCAAAAACCCTTGGCAGAGCGGACAACAGAAGAAGCGCTTGGTCTTCTTCTTCGACCTTTACGTTCATGCTGCGTAGTTGGGAAATCAGCTTATTGAACGCATTCATGTGGTCAAGTAGCTGAGAGCCCTCCATCATCCTCAAGCTGTAGAGTTGTTTTTTCATGTACAGCTTATTAGTGAGGGATTTGGACATGTAGAGCTCTTCCAGCTTGTTCCACAAATCCTCAGTACTCTCTGAATCGATGACGTTATACATCACGTCGTCCGCCAGACACAATTGAATTGTGCTTATCGCCTTCAGATCTAGCTCATCCCATTCATCGTCCGTCTTCCCGGACTTCTCCTTGCCAAAGAGAGCCTTGTGAAGACCTTGCTGGACGAGAACAACTTTGGCTCGTTTTTGCCACAAGACAAAGTCAATCTTGTCGTCGTACTTCGGGACTTCAAATTTTGCTGCCATACTTGCTCACCGGGGTCCGAAGGGTCGAACCTGGCTCTGATACCAATTGTTATGCAATCGACACCGGATCCGCGACTACGGTGGTTCGCCGCGGATGTGCAACGGAAGATGAGCTTGAGCAAATTATAGCAATAAAATTTAAATCCACACACAAAGCACCACAGACGACAAAGAATTTACGTGGTTCGAGTTAGGGGACTCCTACATCCACGGGGAGAGCGCGCCGGAAGAGATCCACTAATAAATCGAGAGTTACAGATTACAGTGATACAAAAAGTATATATATCAAAGTTCACCACCAGAAACTGCCTGATCTGCAAGGCTGAAATGCTGTCTTCGGAGCTATCGCCGGCGACAGCGCTGTCACCGGGCGACAACGCTCTGTCTTCTTCCTGGTTCTGCCGCCGCCGCGTCTGCACTCCTGAGGCTGATCTCAACTGGATCAGCCGCCTGCTGTCGCTGCTGCCGCTGCCTTGGAACCGTCTGACGTCGTCGGCTGCCGAGATTAATCCCGACCAAGTGTCGCTCTGCCTGGAGATACCGCTGCGCCGCTGCAATGGTGGCCGAGACACTCGATCCACCTGATCGAGTCAGATGCCGCCGCTGCCTGGTCGCCTGATGCCGCCGCCGCCCTGTTGGAAGAAGACTTCAGCTTGAGAGCCCCTGCCGCCACCGCCGCCCTGCTGCCGCACTTGCTGCCGCAACCGCTATGCTCTCTAATTATTCCCTCACTGGTGGTGTCGGATGAGATTCGGATGGGATTTCTTGTGTTGCAAAAACCATGGGATTGAGGCCCCTTATATAGGCAGAATATTCGCCCCCCTAAATAAGGGAGGAGGAGCCTTTAGAGGGGAGCCAACCATGGTACATGGGAAGGAGCTAGCCGGCCATTGATGGCTCTTGCCAGAACAAGTGAAGGCCAGCCAAACCTTCCAATAATGAGCCTAAAATTCGGGATCCTCAAGATAATGAGTTTCCTAATTAATGATAAGCGTAAATTAGGAATAACCCTTCTCACGGATTAGTGACATGGCGCGATCATGACAGTCCGGATGCAACGAGGTGTCAAAATCTAACATGAAAATAATCTGCAACGAGAAATGTTGTTCATAATTATGTTTAGTGTGACTGAAATGAGGATGCTAAGATTGATGTATGGCAAAGTAGGAATTTACACATTTTGTTACATTAACTCCCTCTGGCACGATGATAGCAGTCGTGAACGCGGTAGTTATGAACCGCTGTTCGTGATCGTCTGACCTCATCTAATGAACTTCGTTAATTTTTATTTTCAAAATTAGCTTTATTTTCTTGATGGCGGTCACAACCGTTGTCATGCCAAACATGCACTCTATGATGCTGGTGTTTTTGTCCAAACTCACCAGAGCAAAAATGTCGCGCCAAACGGAGCCTAAATCGTCATTTTTTTAATCATCCACTGGTTGCAATAGGTTGCCTTTTTTTAATCATCACGTTAAGAAGGGGAGCCTTGGCACACATGTTGAGGTGTTGTCGTGTGACCTTTAGTTCACAGATTTGAGTCCTGGAAGCAGCCTCTTGCAAAAATGCAGGTAAGGTTTGCCTACATTTCACCCTTGTGGTGGGACCCTTCTCAGACGCTCACTGTGTGGGGATGTTTTGTGCACCGGGCTGCCCTTTTTTTATCTACTGGTTGCAATCATATTTCTCTCTCAGGGCGGAGTTTAGGATCCATGGTCCCGGTCTACACCTCGCTATGAATGCTTGTGCAGCAGCAGCCGTCGCCCTTTCATTAGGCGTGCCTCTTCCCCAAATCTCCGAATCCCTCTCAAGATTCCGCCCCGTCCCGATGCGATCTCAAATGCTCGTCACGAGGAGCGGCATCACAGTCATGAATGATGTCTACAACGCCAGCCCCCTGAGCATGGCGGCGGCCATCCAATCGCTGAAGTCCATGGATTGCGCCGGTAAGAGAGTCTGCATACTCGGCGACATGCTTGAACTGGGTCCCACCGAGTTCACCGCGCACGAAGCGGTGCTCGAGCTGTGCCGCGATTCTTCCATCGGGCTGATCATGCTCGCCGGAAAACGATTTCTCGCCGCCGCCAAGAAGCTGAAGCTGGTCGACGCGGTCTGCGCTTTGGATGCGGAAGCTGCTGCATCAAAGGCATCAGAGTTTTTGGCTTTGGGTGATGTTGTTCTGGTGAAGGGAAGTGGGGGGATGGAGATGGGGAAGGTTGTTTCTGCCATTAATGAGATTGGTGGAAATAGGGTATCTGGTTGGGATGATTTTATGTAGCAAGGATGGAATTCTTCTAAACATTGGTGACAGGAAGGTTTTAGGAGAAAGTCACATAATTCACCAGCACCAATCTTACAGCAAAGCTAATCACTTCCTTAAAATGCTTTAATTACTTTTTTTTCGCCTTAAGATTAGTGTTATTAAATATATGTGACTTTTAAGGAAGATATTTAATTATGAGATATGTTATAAAGTATAAACAATGTTTATAAGATGCTTATTTGTGAAATGTTGCCGGATGAGGAATTTGTTTGAATTCTTCCATAAGTTGGTTTATTGAGATCTTTTATAAATTGGTTATTTATTTTCAGGTTTATTTTGTTTTGAGGGAATATAAAGCAATTACTTTGCAAAATGATATTTGGTGTCAACATGGACAATTGAATTGAACTTGGTAATGTTATTCGTAAACAAAATTGTTATATACAAACCAGTTCAAAAATTTTTAAAAAATATTTCTCTTTTGTAAACATCATATTATATTAAAACAAAATTAATGATTTCATTAGGTAGACATTACAAATTTTTTAAAATTTAAGATATAAATAAGGAGTGCATTGAAACTCAAAAAACTTATGCAAATATGTCATTTCTTCCGATCAATAACGTCAATAGATTAGTTCCTGCAATAAAAATAAAAAATTAGACACGTTTGAAGTGAATCCAAATACATTAAAACATAATTTAAGCGTGCAAAAAATTTTAACCTTTTGACTTAGAAAACTTCATTATATACTATATCACATATGTTCATCTGTTGAGTTGGAGGAGGTAATCGTGAGATATATATATCTTCTCATTTGCTTGCAATCGGATCATGATATTTCCGCCAATATGAGATAATATGAGGCAAAGGACACCCGTCATGCATCAGTAAATGTATGAAATGGTTACCATCTATATAACTCATTGCAACTAGCTTCTGTGTAAGTGGCGGTGGGGAGCTCAATGGAAAAAATGTGAGACTCTGAATTGTTGAAATTTGGACAAAAGTAATGTTATAACAAGAAGCTACAACAAGACCCATGTCCGGCATTGACATCCATTTATTTGGAGGTGCCGGTATCTCATTACATTGAAGAGAGGATAACAACTCTTCCCATCTTTCTTTGCCAAAAATACCAACATACATGCTACAATGAACTTTTAGTTCAATGGTAAGATCCAACCTAACTTGCGCCCAATTTTCTCTCATCTCCAAAGCACGTCCAATGACACGATACCCACAATGACCATCCCCAATGACATTGTGAACCTCTTTGATATGCTCTGCTAAGTAAGTTGACATTTGCTTGCAAACCTCTACAAAAAACGTTGACTTGAAGTAAGTGTAGGTGTCCTCATTTGGTAGTCTGTTCTCCTCATTGCTAATGCTTTCCTTGGTTGTTTCTTTTGTACCCCCCAATTTTCCGCCATCATAACATGTTCAAATAAAGATGGATCTCTTTTGGTAGATTTTGAGTCATCTTTTAGCCTTTTGAAACTTCCCCTGGGCCTTTCCTTTAAACTTTTTGGCACTTTTGGCTCCCTTGTTTGTGTTGAAGTTGGATCCATTATCTCCCTTAACTTCCTCTTTATTTCTTGCTTTTGTTCACTAGTTGTTTCATTAAATCTTTCGTTAATACATTCAAACTCGGATGTGATATCTTCTGAAAAATGAGCCTCGGAAATTTGCGTCAATTGTAAGTGTTTCCAATGAGGATGTATCATACATGTAGGAAATGGTGTAGATTGCGTAATATATGTTACTAACTCATGTGCACAGGGTAGAGAAGACAAGATGTCCTCATCTAGAGGAGTGCCTGGTATCGGGGGAGAGAAGAAAGAACAGAAAACCAAGATCAAATACTTAGGGAGATGTCTGGAAGAGGAAGGGCGTCGGGGTTGCCGTCGGAGGAACAACTCGGGCCGAAATCTCCTCGTCTGTAGGAGGAGTGCCGACGGGCTTGCCATCAAACGGGTTGCCGACGAAATTTGAGGCCGCCATTGTTGACGGAGGTGGAAAATCAGGGGAAACGGAGGGGGGAAATCGGGGGAGACGGGCGCCGAGCGGAAGCGGAGCGGAAGCGAGACCGGAAGCGGGCTAGGGTTGGAATGAGAGAATAACTTAGTTTTAGAGTTTTAAATGCTTTGCGTATAGTATATAAAAAATACCTACAAATTTCAAAAAATTGATTTGTATATAGCCAATGTTGGTTTGTCTATAACAACGTCCAAAAAAAAGGCAGCCCGATGATACGAGAAAGGGTTTCAATCACAAGGATTAAATGCAGGCAAACTTTATGATATAATATAAGTTTTTAATGATGTATTAAATTATATATTTTTGTTAGATTAATATTATTTTAAATATTTTTATAGCTTTTAGGTATTTAAGGTTATTGGACAGATCAGAGAACCTTTTGTTCATTCCGTTCATTGTCGTTTTGAAAACCTTGATTAGATTAGGAATAAAAATGATTATTTATTATAAATTGATATATATTTTAAGAATGATAATAATATAAAATAAATGCGTAAAACATGCACGAGTTCCTGTGCTCAGTGGTGTGGCGCATGAGGACATGATGCACATTCATTCATGCGAGAAATTTTATGGTGTCACCGTGGTTCATAGAGATATGTGTCCTATGGATTTTTTAAGCAGTTTTACGGGTATAATAGAGTCCGTAATGTTACAGCCGTAATATTACAGCCTCTATTACTGCCGTAAAACTGCTTAAAATGCCATGAAACACATAGCTCTATGAATCACGGTGACACCATAAAATTTGTTCATTCATGCTCATCGTCGATAAGTCCTTGCTCACAGATGTCTAATCGTCTCGTTCACACTTAATGCGGAAGTCGTATGATGCATTCCTTTCCCAACTGCTCGAAGCACCATGGCACCTCCTCCCAGAAGACGCAGGTAGCAATGGCTCCCAACCACTTATCCTGCTCTAGTCCATCCATAGCTCCACTTAACAACCACATCAAAATTGATAGTCCGGGCACGTGCTCGAACGTGTCTCTATTTAATTCCGTCCATGATAATAGCGGGCCGACGACGGAATTACCCTGAAAAACCCCAAAGACGACAGCTGGCAATCGTAACAGAAAAATCACGGTTTTAATTGTTTAACCACAAAGATCCAGTTCTGGGCGGCATCCAAAACAATGAGATCTTGCTTATTCTCAGCATCCAAAGTAAACAAGTCTTATTTTTTATATGAACAAGTTTTATTATGAGCATAATATAATAATAATAATAATAATAATAATAATAACTAACAGTCATGCACAAGATTTTGTTGGTGCTTATTTTGAATCTTACAAATACTTAAATTTAAAAAGATCTTGTCCGGTAGTTAGCATAATTACAGATGCACCCCTCTTACTTTTGAGAGCACAAAACCTCACTTAGAAGTTTACATTTCATAACATCCAAGCACAAAATACATCATTGGAGTAAATAGGATTTAGGGGTGTTCATGTCTTTTATTTTGTGCATGGATATAATGAAATGTAAATTTGCATGAGGTTTTTTTTGTAATTTCAAAAATAATAAGGGTGTAACATGTAATTTAGCAAATTTAGACCTCAGGTAAGATGCTTTTCACAAGTTCAAAGCCATGCATGCATTCAAAACTCATGTCCATATCACCTATCAACATGTTAAGCGACTGCATCTGATCCTCGAAGAAGCTGACATCATCAAATGTCGCCTCCCATTTCTTCGGAGCTCAGCCATTCCGCGAACAGAACTTTGGGAAAAGTGCTTTTGAAGCTTCCGTCGTCGACGACGCCTGTTGGTGACGTCGAGATTTTGTCCTTGCTCATTTCGTGTAGCTGAAAGCTTTCGGGCACGGTGTCTTGATTGATGGAGTTTTGGACCTCTTTTAATACAATATCGGGATCTCCGCGGTTTGAATGATCTAGAACTTTCTTCTTTAGATATGAGTTCCAGTAGTTCTTGATCTCGTTATCGGTTCTTCCGGGCAGATGCATCGCGATCCGTGACCATCTGCGAGCATCGGCGGGCATTTGTTAGTGATTATTTATCGTTTGATCCCCTCCTCAGCTTATGATTTCTAGCTAATAATAAAACTGAAGTAAATAACAAATATGAGTACATGTGAGATAAAATAAAATATCACATGTATTGTGGAAATTTTGTTATGATTAAATGGATTGTCGCCCAAAATAACAAAATAAAGCGGCACCAAACGTCGCCTAAGGCTCTGTTTGGGGAGACTTATTTTCACCTGTCGAGCGGTTACGACCGCGTGAACTGGACCTTAATTAAGGTCCGATTCATGCGGTCGTAACCGCTCGACCGGTGAAAATAAAAGATCTCATTCATGCAGTTGTAATCGCTTGACCGGTGAAAATAAGTCCCCCCAAACAGAACCTAAGTTAAAAAATAGATGCGGTGTAACACCTTGACATGTATTAATTTGTGGTATCCCACATTATTCAAATAACCAAATAAATAATTCAAGATCAAAGAATTTAAATCGGTTGATTCATTTTTATATGTTTCAATTATTGGTAATTTAATTTTTTTTCTTTAACATGTTTATAAACATAGCTACCTACTGTGCATTGACATTCTCATGGCATTAGATTAGAGGGAATCGCATTATATAAAATCAAGTATAAATTAAAATTGATTTTGAACAAAATATGTAATTGTTTAATTTAGGAAGTACATTTGCCATTGACTTCAATACTAATATAATAACATGGTTGTTGGGTTAGTTTAGAGAACATATTTGAGATTAAGGTTTCGTTTAGTAAAACGGTGGCGGTTGTAAATACATGGGTTAAACCGTCATTCACTAATAATCATTTAAATATTAAAGTGGATGAAGTTCCTTAAGTGTGCGTTAACGAATAACAGTTTAACACTCATGTTCAGGAATGTCACCACCGTGCCAAACGGACCCTAAGACTCCGTTTAGCACTGCAGTGATAGACGTGAACGCGGTGGTTACGATCTGTCGTTCTTGAACGCCATACCTCACATAAGGATCGAACTTCATCCGCTTTTATATTCAAAACTAATTTTCTTTTCTTGATGGTGGTCATAACCACTGTATTGCCAAACATGTATTTCATGATTGTGACGTTTTTGTCCAAACTCACAGTGGTTATGACATGTATTTCTTTTAAATATTTTTGTCCATACTTGGCACGATGCTGACGGCTAGAAACACAGTGATTATGAAGTATTGTTCTTGAACTCCTGCTAAACGGAGACTTAAAGTCCGCCAGCGCAAGATCGATCAGGCCCGAGACCTCTTTATAAATGGGACATGTATGTGCTTGCCGGACTGGGGCAGGCTTGGGTCAAGCTTGAAGCTGGGCGGCCATGGCTGAGCACATTATTTTGGGTAGTTACAATGTTGGGGGCAGCTTCCCAAACTATAAATGTTGGGTATCTCCCTAGCTTTACAGCTGGATAGGCGCCTAGCTGCCTCGAGAGATAAGGGATTGGCCCAGGCATCAGGTTGTGCCCATGCAATAAAAAGGAGGTCTGGTGAGCCCCACGAAGGTCCGGGCCTAAGTCAGTGGCGGAACTAGGATTTTGAAATCGCACAGACACAATCTAATTACTGTCAATTCGGGGGGTTCGGGGGGCAGCGCA
This sequence comes from Platanthera guangdongensis, assembly GCA_039583875.1. Lineage (NCBI taxonomy): Eukaryota > Viridiplantae > Streptophyta > Magnoliopsida > Asparagales > Orchidaceae > Platanthera > Platanthera guangdongensis. The sequence goes on from CM077159.1 coordinate 177,507,273, forward strand.
CCCTGAGCGGGGGTACGGGGGCAGCGTCCCGAAAATTTTTTTTTTGCATGCTCTGAAAACGTGAAATAATAGTTTCTGTTATAATAGTATCAGCAAAGATATGATCTGTTGTAATTTCTAAAGATAGAGGGATGCAACATGTAATTATGCTAACTCCTAAGGGAGGTTTGGGTAATTAATAGTAATAAAAACATCAAAAGAAAAGGAGGAGAAAAGCTACCAAGAAAGCTACTGTTTTACCAGTTCCTGTCCTAGCTTTTGCAAGAACATTTTTGCCTAAAAAGAACACGATAAATAAAATAAAATACTACAATAAGAAGAGCGTTACAGTTATCCATAATGCTTTAATGTAGAAAACAGTAATAAACAGCTAAAAAAAGAAAAGCAGAAGGGTGTATACATATGGACTGATCGTCATTATAAACAATCATCTCGTCCCAACTAGTTGGAGTTAATTTTATGAATTCTCATTTTTCATTCATTCACATTAAATGATAGAGGTGTTAAATCTAAATTACACAAATTAATTCGAACAACTTCTATCCACATTACCTTAGGTCTACTCCTTCACATATATCATACTTCTAAATTAATTATATCTACTCACCTAAGTGGTATATTTTCTAAATTTTGTGGGACATACCAAAACCAGTTTCATTATCATAATGAGCTCCATCTCATCGCTAAAAAGTGAAATTGTGCAAATACATTTGATAAATGTCAGATTATTATAGCTTTCACTTGGTTTAAAATGTTTTGGACACTTAAATAAAGACAAAGGTTGCTATGACTGAAAGGATAAAAGTTCTTAAAAAATAAAAGATCAAGCATAATTGCATAAAGTATTTGTCCATGCATCCCCTCCAATATGTTACTGAAATCAGCAAATGGAAAAAGAAATTGAAAAAAATTAGAATCTTTTTCTGAAATCAGGAACAAAAAACATGAATTGAAAAAAATTTGAATTAGGAATTGAAAATATCTAGAATATGTTTCTGAAACGAGCAACGAGAATTGAAAAAAAATATGAATTGAAAAAAAATTGAAATTTGGTTCTGAAATCAACAACAGCAAACAGAAATTGAAAAAAAAACAGGAATTGCAAAGAAGTAGAAGAAGGCAAAGAAGAAGAAGAAGAAGAAGAAGGCAAAGAAGAAGAAGAAGTAGTAGTAGTACTGACGGGAGCCGGAGCCGGAGCAGGGAGCGGCGTCGCGGATCGGGAGCAGGAGGAGCAGAGAGTGGTAATTTAGCTATAAAAAACCCCAAAACCGGTCGGGCACGTGCCCTACCGTGCCCAGGGCTAGTTCCGCCCATGGCCTAAGTAGGCCCTTACTGGGCAAACTCGGGCCGACATTTGTACTCGGGTTTTTCTTGCACCCCATTCTCTACAACATCAAATTAATCATTATTATGCAATAGATTTTATATCCTAATTACCTAGAAACTACCACATGATTATTGGGATAATCCAAAATACTCACTGAATCATAAAGTTGATCATGACCATTTAATACATTTTAATTTTAGTTACATAGGAACCATCACATGATTGCAATGATAAATACAATACTACAAACTAAATTGTAAATTATAAAAATATGAAAAAAAATAGATAATGTAATAAAAAAAATAAAAAGAATAATTTGATAAAATTGAAATATCATAAAAGGTAAAATGTAAACGTAAAATATAATGCACCTCTTTTAATTTAGAGTTATTGCGAAAGATAAAATTAAAATATCATAAAATAATTTAGCATATTTTATCACTTTTCATTTATATTTCTAAAGGATCGGTAGAGGTCACCCACCCGTTTCAATGTAGAGTCATTACAAAGGGTAAAATTGAATATCATAACATAATTTGGGTGATTTTATTATTTTTCATCGATATTTCTAACGAAAGGGATATTTTTATAAATCGGGAAAATTTAGAGGGAAGGTCGCTTGTCATCTTGGCTATGATTTTTTTTTTGCCAAATATAAATTTCAATAAAAATTATGAGCATTACAAGTGTTTTTAAAAAACACAATAAAACATACAAATTAAAACACACTTTTGAAAAGAAGTGTAAAAAAATATAATAAGATGAAATGAGAAAGATCAATATTTCACAAAATGATATTATTTTCATAATATGTTCACATATTGATATATTTATTAAAAAAAATTCATAGAAATTAAACAAAATTCTTACTTGTTGCCTAATTTGGCATGAAGGGTCATTACAATTCTCTCCTCCTCTAATGTAAAGATACCGCGCTTCAGCCCGGGCCTTAAATAATTTATCCATCTAAGCCTACAACTCTTTCCATTCCTCTGCAATCCTATCCTTATCAAAATATTAATCAGAAAGCCACTAAAGAAGATTAAAAACAAGGAATCATACTCACATTACAAACACGAAGAAAATTGTTAAAAAATAAAAATAAATTTGATTGACGAAAATAATTATGAATTCAAGAAGCACACCGGCTTTGGAAGGAATGGAGCTCCAGCATCCATGGCCGTAATGAAGGATGTAGTTCTTGAGCTTCTCGTCTTCTTCCGGCGACCAGAGGCCCTTCCTGTAGCTCATTTTGGGTTTCTCGCACGTCCTCTGGCACCTCATTTTCCGGCGAAGTTTTCTCGGATTTTTCGCCTTCAAACTCCCACTATTGAGAATGAGGAGGGGGGAGACCAGATGCATTGCTGTTTATAATGTTAGAATGTTGACTTGGTTGGGTTTAGGTATATAAGTTGATCCAAATAATGCAATACTTTGATTTTTTTTAATCAATTTCATATTCTTTTTTCTAGGAGATGTAATTTTAATAAAGTAGTGTTTTCATTTGAATTTCAATCAAAATTCAAATAAAATAGCAGGCGAATTAAGATTCGAAAGCTAATGTATCAAAAATCTTTCTTTTCTAGCTTAAACGGAAATTACTTTAATTACGTTTGATGGGTACCCTTTAGTTTATAAATTAGAATTGAGCTGCGGATAATGAAATCATTTCTATTACGAGGGGTGCTCATAATAGAGGAAGTGGGGCCACTTAGCGCACTAGGGGAGGAACTCGCCAAAAACCGCCACGCGGCGCCTGCCGCAACGCCTTTGAGCGACAATCGCCGCGCGGCCACGTACCGTTGTGCGGTAACTTTTCGTGCATGTGGTGCTTGTCGCGACCCTTTGGTGTGGCAATCTCCTCGTGACACCTACCGCCTTGTGGTAACAACTGTGCGGCCACAACCGCCAACCCCTTAGTGCAGCAACCTTTGTGAAACACCAACCACAGTGCAGTAGCTACCGCCACATTATAACTACTGTGCGGCGCCCGTCCCGCCTCCTTGGCACGACAATCTCCGTGCAACACCTACCGTCGCGCGATATATAGCTGTTGTGCGGCGGTTGTCGCGTTGCACAGAGCCTGCCGTACTTCCTTGGTCCGGCGACCTTCGCACCGTACCTACCGACATGTGGTAGCTGCCGTGTGACTCCTGCGGCACCATCTTATTTTGCAAGTACAACAGGGATGTTCGCATTTCGCGGCTCGCAGTTCACAATTCGCGGCTCACAGTTCGCTGCTCGTGACTCGCAGTTCGCAGTTTGTGACTCGCAGTTCAATGTCATCACTGCTTGAGCTGCCCGAACCGTCCGGAGGCAAAATTGTCGTATCCGCAAAAATAGCGATCCATGTGCTCCAGATCGAAGAATGTGATTCATCCGCCCAGTAGTTATGGTGGATACAACGGCGCAATTACCAAACCTTTCCCGTCAAAAACTATAAAAAGAGTTTGGAGCCTTCATTTTAATGTACCTGACTTTCAGTGCCCTCAAAAGCTCCTTCAGAGTTCTCTCTCGGCAATCGAAGTTCCACTTGAAGATCTCCTTTGTACTTTGAAGATCTTCCTCCCCTTCGAATACCTCCTTCGAAGGTGACTTGAACTTCTTACTTTGCATTCTGTTAAATTCTATTGTAACGTGCGGTGGTCTGTCACCATCGGGAACTCGGAAACTTGTAACACTTAAACAAATTTGTGGGATTTAGTTGGCACCGAACCGGCAACGTGGTTTTTCAACATTTCTGGGATTTCCGCATTAAAGAGTCTCATTGCCAGTTGTTCAAATTTTTTGTGACTATTTGTGCACTCGACCAGCTCATGAACTAAGACGGTTCACTTCAGCTAGCTTAAGTGCTTCGTGTGATCCGCAACAATGTTAAATAACACAATTAATAATTGATACTGTTATTAGCATTACAAATTTGACTACCCACACTCATTTTTGGGTATTTTTAGGGCATTTCAAAAAGACTAATCAAACTCTCCTTCCCAAGAAACCGCCTCTTTCGTTCATGCGTGCTTTGTGTTAGGATATTTGGTTAATATGTCCGCCCGTGTCAGGACAGACTCGGAACGATCCATTATGTTTCGTGTCACTAGAGTGTAACAGCTCTACGCTGGGATACTATATAAGGTCATTCCACATCGATTAGCCTTAGTGGACTATCTTGAGCCATCAACATTCTCAAGATATGAATTAGGTTTTCGCTCGTTCTCCCGTCCGCCTCTCTGCTCTCGATTCTGCGATTCCAGATCTCGTCGCAGTCAAGTCCGAAAGGGAGAAATCTGGAGTTCCGCTCCTGTGTTGTCTGTTTTTTCATGACTCCGCCGCTGGCGTTTTTTGATCGTCGCTGCTCTGTGCAAGTCTCTTCCCGACACCACTATCGCAGATCGTGAAGGACAAATCCCACACATGTTGCTGGTTTGGAACAAGCCGCCGCCTCCACTGGTGCAGACCCGACAGTCACCGCCTCCTGTGTTCGTTCGCGATTCTAGATCGGAAAAAAAGGAGACCGTCGGATCTTTCCGCCGCTGCAGGTTGCAAAGGAGAGATCGCTGCCTGGTCGTGATCGGGAAAACCAGATCTCGCCGGATCGGGGCTAATCTCTCTGCACCGCTAGGACCCTGTTCTGATCCAGATCGATAGATTTGGTCTATCCCGCGACAAGCTCATCGGATTTCGTCAGATCTAGTCGCCGGAGCTCTATTCCCGCCTGATTACTCAGTGATCGCTGACCCTGCGATTAAGGACTGGGAAAAATAGATCAGCCCTGTTTATCTTCCTGCATCGTCTTCTAGTTCTGAAGATCGGCTTCCAAAGAAAAGGCAGGGAGGTGATGCCTATTCTCATTGGTGAAGCACAAAAGAGATCAACAGGGATAATTCCTCTTCATCCAGATCAAATGAAGTTCCATTTCAACAAATCTCCTTGAGTCATTGAGTCCTGATCTGTGCTTGCTCTCATTCTTGTTCTTTTTAACTCAGAGAGCTCTCTCGGATCAGATCCCTATTTTTTGATGTCCTTGTATTTTGTTGCTGGAATTCCTTGGCCATTTCTATATTAACTATCCAGTGATTCTGCAGCAAAGTGGTTCTGATCGAAGTTGCAGCTATACCTTGATTCAAGTGCCTCGTGCCATCTTGAGGAGAACTCCTTTTTCTCTGTGCTTGTTCAGAGGAGCTCTTATTTCTGGGTTCGAGGAGGAGTAAATAATTTTGGATTGGATTCGAAAATTTTTTGACGTCTTCACACTGCTTCAGGTGACTTTGTTCTAGAATTTTTATTGCTGTTTAAATCTAGAAATATGTCGAAGAAAAGTGCGCTCGACACAGTAAAGCTGCAATCGTTAGACACCTCCAATTTTCTCAGTTGGAAAATTCAAGTCCAACTAGCAATGAAGGAACGCAAGATCTTCTATGTTGTTCAGAGCGATTTCGCTTCTACCGTCGAGGACGTGGACGAGTACCAGTGGAACAAAGATGGGGATTTCTGCAGAGATTACTTGTTGAATTCCCTGAATCCCCATCTCGCGTTGACCTACCACGCTTACAAGTCTGCAAAAGAGATATGAGATCGTCTGAACGTGCATTTACAGAAGGAAGAAGGACTGTCAAAGTCGCTCATCAGAGAGAAGTTCTTCAACTTCAGATTCAAAGCGAACGTGCCTATCACTCTCAACTCCTAGAGCTGGTCAACCTGCGTCAGAAGCTGGATGATGATCATTCGAAGATGGACGACAGCCTCTTTGTGTACATGATTCTGAGTAAGCTGCCTTATGAGCGGCTCTTTTTCAAGACCAAGATGCACAGACTGAAAAAGAAGATCAGTTTGGATGAACTCAAAAGGTTCATCCATATTGGGGATCAAAACATCGCTGAGAAAAGCTTGGAGCAGGTTGCGCAGCCCTCACAGGCTGTCAACTTCGTTTCACGTCCTATTAAGTTTTCTCAGAAGCCCCCGACACCTAAGGGTGATACCCCCGCACCATTGACGGTCAAAAAGCCTTCTCTCAAAAGGAAGAAGGGCAAGTGCCACAACTTCGACAAATGAGGTCACTGGGCAGCTGAATGCAGGGGTCCGAAGAAACAAAAGGAGGAAGCCCCACAAAATGTGGCGAACATGGTGGTCGACAACTCTGATCCCAAGTCCTTCGTGGCTATGATTGAGAATAGTCACCGTAGTGTGTCGTTTGAGTGGTGGCTGGACAGTGGTGCTACCTGTCATGTCACAAATGACAGAGATCTTCTTTCAAAAGTCACAACGGTCAAGGATATAGTTGAAAACTGTAATGGAGGAGCGACAGATGTTACTGATGCTGAGACTACAGAGCTAGTCCTCTTTTTAGATAAAACCTTAATTTTGCAACATGTTAAAGTAGTTTCTAATTTAGCTATGAATTTGATTTCTATAGTTTGTTTGATAAAGCTGGAATGTCTTTCACAACTATGAACGGTAGAATGACATTAACTGTTAATTCTCACTACTTTGGTTGTGCTTACCTGATCAATGATATGTATGGACTTAGCTTAGATAACAAGTGCATAAACCAAGTGAGTTCAACTCTGATAGATCCGAAGCTATTACACAATAGACATGGACATATTCACTATAAGAAAATACGAGATCTAGCTAGAATTCAAAACATCCTATTAGATCTTTCTATTCAATTTGATAGGTGTGAGGTTTGTGCCCAGACTAAGATCACTAGAAATCCTTACAAGACAGTTTCTAGGAGCACAGAACTTCTGGAATTGATACATTCCGACCTCTGTATTTTTCGTAGTCACGTCACTAGAGGGGGAACAAAATATCTAATTACATTCATCGACAATTTTTCCAGATATTGTCATATTTACCTATTGAAATCAAAAGATGAGACATTCGAGACCTTTAAGATCTTCAAATCTCGGGTAGAAAATCAATTAAATCTAAAGATTAAAAGACTTAGAAGTTATCAAGGAGGAGAGTACACTACAATTGAGTTTAAGGACTTTTGCGTCTCTAAGGGTATAATCCTAGAAACCACAGCTCCTTACTCACCCCAGTCGAATGATATTGCTGAGTGTAAGAATAGAACTTTAACAGAAATGTTGAATTCTATGCCTCTCACAGCTGACATGTCTAATTCACTTTGGTGGGAAGCAGTCCTAACTATAAATCACATTCTAAATAGAGTGCCTCACTCAAAGCTCAACTCTACTCTGTATGAGTTGAGACATGACCATCCTTGTAGATATGACACTCTTAAGACTTGAAGCTGTATCGTTTATGTAAGAATACAAGACCTTAAGAGACCTAAGGTGAGACCTGAAACAACGACCTGCGTTTATCTAAGTAGTGCAAAAAATAGTGCAGCTGACAAGTTTCTGGATCTATCCACTAATACAGTGATAGAGTCCAGAGATGCTATTTTCTTTGAACATAAATTTATCAAAGATTATGGCTTGACCGTCTCCGGGTCTACTAACATGATTTCAAAATCTACTGTAGAACCTGAAGCTGGCTCCTCTGACACTGCTCCCTAACCTCTAGAGGTGAAACCTGTTCCTTTTAAAGTATCTACAAGAGATAAAATCCCTAAGAATTTCGGTGAAAATTTCGTCACCTACCATATAGAGGATGATCCATTCTCCTATCAGGAAGCAATGAGATTTAGAGATGCGTTAATGTGGGCAGAAGCAATCGATGATGAGATGAACTCACTACTACAAAACAACACTTGACATCTAGTTGACATGCAAAAGGAGCTAAAGTCCTAGGATGCAAGTGAGTACTGAAGAAGAAATTGCATAGTGATGGGTCTATAGCCAGATATAAAGCAAGTCTAGTAGCTAAGGGTTATAAACAACATGAGGAATTGACTATTTTGACGTCTATTCACATGTATGTCACCTATCCACTATTAGGATTTTTCTTGCCATAGCTTCTATCAAAAACTTTATAGTTCATCAGATGGATATAAAGTCAACCTTCTTAAATGAAGAGCTTGATGAAGAGATCTACATGACACAACCTGAAGTTTATGTACATACGGATCTAAGAGACAAAGTGTGCAAGCTCGATAAATCGATCTATGGGCTTAAACAAGCACCTAAGATGTGACACATTAAATTTGATCAAGTGGTAAAGAGCGTTGGATTTCAGTCCAGTCTCTAAGACAAGTGTCTCTACTATTGCTCGATGTCAAATCAAACTGTCATCATATGCCTATATGTGGATGACATGTTGATTTTGGGGTCAGACCTTGCCGTAGTGAGGATACTAAATTCGCTCTCGCGAAAGCATTTGACATGAAGGACCTTGGTCCTGTAGATACCCTATTAGGTATGAAAGTTAGAGTAGATAAGAGACGTGTCACTCTAAGTCAAGCTCATTATATTGAGCAGATTCTCACTACCTGGGGTTATAAATACTGTAGGCCTGTTGAAATACCAATCGATCCAAATGTCAAGTTGAGTCTGAATGAAGGGACCGACGTTGATCAAGTAAAGTACTCAAATATCATTGATAGTCTCATGTATGCCACAAGTTGCACTAGACCAGACATTGCCTTCTCGGTAAGCATGCTGAGTCGTTTTACCTGTAGTCTAGACACAGAGCATTGAGATGCCTTAGATCGGCTTATGAGGTACCTGAAAGGTACTAAAGATCACGCTTTGTGCTACACTGACTACCCTCATACGTTAGAAGGATACTCTGATGCCTCCTAGTATTTAGAAGTTGGGAATAACAAGTCCACCAGTGGATTTATTTTCACTTTGGGTGGCGCTGTAGTCACTTTGAAATCCAAAAGACAGACTTGTATAGCTTTATCGTCTATGAAAGCCGAGTTGTTTGCCTTAGCTTCAGATGGTGAAGAAGCAGATTGGATCAGAAATTTAATTATAGACATTCCTTTGTCTGAACTTCAAGTCAATTCGTTAAGCTTGTACAATGATAATTAAGCAGCAGTCCAAGTCGTAAAAAATGTCCTTTTTAATACTAAGAGACGACATGCATGACTGAGACACGTTCTATTGAATTATCTGAAAGAACAAGACATTATCACTTTGATCGATGTAAGATCGAAGGATATTCCAGCTGATCCACTGACGAAAGGAATGTCTAAAGACCGATCAATCAAAATAGTGGTGGAAATGAGACTCAAGGCGATTTGAGTTCAGCCTCAGTTCAAAGTTAGACGATTCAGTTCAGCCTTAGTCCAAATGTTTTGATTTTTCCACTTTTCTTGGTCAAAGCAAGCGTGTTGTGCTCCGCTGATGTTCGGGGTTGCTGAGTACGAATCTGGTGAGTTGTTTAATTCCACATTTGATGTTAACAACTTTATCTGGTTTCATCTTCCTTATCTAGGAGGAGAGTGTTATTCCACATTTGATAACACAACTTGACTAGGTTTGGTTCTTCTTCTGTTTATTGGTTCTATTCTACATTTGATGAGTTTCAGTTAACTTTAGAAGAACAGTAACCGTGATATTCTGCATAGGAACACATATACAGCTGCGGTGTACAGAAGTCCATTACATCGTTTTTTTTAAAAACAGATAATGGATTCTGAGGTAGAACCTAAATACTCTACACATGCTTCCTTATACTGTACTACGTTCATATAAGTAGAACTAAATGCTTGTACACTTTCCAAGGTTGAATTCATTTTAAATGAACTTCTCTGTTGGAAATTACAGGAGTTGCTGCTGATGGAGGAGCACTTGTCGGTTGGAATCCAGAGAAGGACGACCTGCTAGACGCTGACTTCTAGAGTGTTTGTTTGGTTTTTTGTCTTTGGCTTAGAGCATTGTTTACTTCTCTTTCCTTTTATCTGTTGTTTGGACTATTTTTGTTGCTCTTTAGTTGGTCATGATACACTATGTGTGCTAGTATCAAGATCCTCTGATTGTACTTTTGACTATGATGTGTTACTGCTAAGTTTATATTTTATTCTTATGCGTGCATACTAACTTCTGTTTCTTTAAGTCCAATCTATTCTGATAGATTTTGTGGACACTGTTGTGTATTGAGTCGAATTTTGGTTGAACATTACACACACCACCCATTTTCCAACGTCGGTCTCACCGTGGACATAAGAGGAGATTGATAGGATATTTGGTTAATATGTCCGCGTGTGTCAGGAACGACTCGGAATGATCCATTGGGTTTCGTGTCACTAGAGTGTAACGACTCTACGCTGGGGATACTATATAAGGTCATTCCACATCGATGAGCCTTAGTGGACTATCTTGAGTGGAGGCTCAACACTTTGCTGTTCGCGCCTCTCCCCTTTCTGCCTCCAGACCGCTCTCCTCACCAAGCCACTGAGATAATTCTAATAAATCAATTACAATTAATTATACTTTATTATATTTTGAGAAATTTATTTATATCAATTTAATTATTATGCTTTTATTTACAATCCTTTACATTTTCATTTCTAAAAAAATATTTACAAATATCCATTTTTTATATTAGTGATTTGAGGTTATGATCAAATAATTGCATATCGTGAAAAGTATGGTGTTATAATCCACCCTGACATATCGTCAAATAGTTGCAGATATCATGGCTTGACCGTCTCCGGGTCTACTAACATGATTTCATAATCTACTGAAGAACCTGAAGCTGACCCCTCTGACACTGCTCCCTAACCTCTAGAGGTGGAACCTGTTCCTCTTAAAGTATCTACAAAAGATAAAATCCCTAAGAATTTTGGTGAAAATTTCGTCACCTACCACATAGAGCATGATCCATTCTCATATCAAGAAGCAATGAGATCTAGAGATGCGTTAATGTGGGCAGAAGTCATCGATAATGAGATGAACTCACTACTACAAAACAACACTCGACACCTAGTTGACATGCAAAAAGGAGCTAAAGTCATAGGATGCAAGTAGGTACTGAAGAAAAAATTGCACAGTGATGAGTCTATAACCAGATATAAAACAAGTCTAGTAGCTAAGAGTTATAAACAATAGAGGGAATTGACTATTTTGACGTTTATTCACCTGTATGTCACCTATCCACTATAAAGATTTTTCTTGTCATAGCTTATATTGAGAATTTTATAGTTCATCAGATGGATATAAATTCAGCCTTCTTAAATGAAGAGCTTGATGAAGAGATCTACATGACACAACCTGAAGGTTATGTATATAAGGATCTAAGAGATAAAGTGTGCAAGCTCGATAAATCGATCTATTGGCTTAAACAAGCACTTAAGATGTGACACATTAAATTTGATCAAGTGGTAAAGAGCATTGGATTTCAGTCAAATCTCTCAGACAAGTGCCTCTACTACCGCTCGATGTCAAATCAAACTGTCATCATATGCCTATATGTGGATGACATGTTGATTCTGTGGTAAGATCTTGCCGTAGTGAGAGATACTAAATTCGCTCTCGCAAAAGCATTTGACATGAAGGACCTTGGTCCTGTAGATACCCTATTAGGTATGAAAGTTAGAGTAGACAGGGGACGTGTCACTATAAGTCAAGCTCATTATATTGAGCAGATTCTCACTACCTGGTGTTATAAATACTGTAGGCATGTTGAAACACCAATCGATCCAAATATCAAGTTGAGTCTGAATGAAGGGACCAACGTTGATCAAGTAAAGTACTCGAATATCATTGGTAGTCTCATGTATGCCACAAGTTGCACTAGACCAGACATTCTCTTCTCGGTAAGCATGCTGAGTCGCTTTCCTAGTAGTCCAGACAAAGAGCATTAGGATGCCTTAGATCGGCTGATGAGGTACCTGAAAGGTACTAAAAATCACGATTTGTGCTACACTAGTTACCCTCATACGTTGGAAGGATACTCTGATGCCTCCTCGTGTTTAGAAGTTGAGAACAACAAGTCCACCAGTGGATTTATTTTTACTTTGGGTGGTGCTGCAGTCACTTGGAAATCTAAAAGACAGTCTTGTATAACTTTGTCGTCTATGGAAGTCGAGTTGTTTGCCTTAGCTTCAGCTGGTGAAAAGGCAGATTGGATCAGAAATTTGATTCTAGACATTCCCTTGTTTAGACTTCAAGTCAATTCGTTGAGCTTGTACTATGATAATCAAGCAGCAGTACAAGTCGTGAAGAATGTCCTTTTTTAATACTAAGAGGTGACATGTACGCCTGAGACACGCTCCATTGAATTATCTGAAAGAATAAGACATTATCACTTTGATCGATATACGATCGAAAGATATTCTAGCTGATCCACTGACGAAAGGAATGCCTAAAGACCAATCAATCAAAATAGTGGGGGAAATGAGACTCAAGACGATTTAAGTTCAGCCTTAGTTCAAGGTTAGGCGATTCAGTTCGGCCTTACTGCAAATGTTTTGATTTTTTCACTTTCCTTGGTCAAAACAAGCGTGTTGTGCTCCGCTGATGTTAGAGGTTGTTGAGTACGAATCTGGTGAGTTGTTTCATTCCACATTTGATGTTAACAACTTCATCTGGTTTCATCTTCCTTATCTAGGAGGAGTGTGTTATTTCACATTTGATAACACAATCTGACTAGGTTTGGCTCTTCTTTTGTTTATGGGTTCCATTCCACATTTGATGAGTTCCAATTAACTTTAGAAAAATAGTAACCATGACATTCCACATAAAAACATAGATACAGCTGCAGTGTCCAGAAGTCCATTACATCGATTCTTTAAAAACAGATAATGAATTATGAGGTAGAACCTAAATACTCTACACATGCTTCCTCATACTGTACTACGTTCATATAAGTAGAACTAGATACTTGTACATTTTTCAAGCTTGAATTCATTCTAAATGAAATTCTTTGTTGAAAATTACAGGAGCTGCTGATGGAGGATCATTTGTCGGTTGGGATCCAGAGGAGGACGACCTGTTGGACGCTAACTTTTAGAGTGTTCGTTTGGTTTTTTGTCTTTGGCTTAGAGCATTGTTTACTTCTCTTTCCTTTTATCTGTTGTTTGGACTATTTTTGTTGCTCTTTAGTTGGTCATGAGACACTAGGTGTACTAGTACCAGATTCTCTGATTGTACTTTTGACTATGATGTGTTGCTGCTAAGTTTATGTTTTATTTTTATGCGTGCATATTAACTTTTGTTTTTTTAAGTCCAATCTATTCTGACAGATGTTGTGGACACCGTTGTGTATTGAGTCGAATTCTGGTTGAACATTACACACACCACCCCTTTTTCCAACGTCGGTCTCACCGCGGACATAAGAGAAGATTGTTAGGATATTTGGTTAATATGTCCGCGCGTGTCAGGACCGACTCAGAACGACCCATTGAGTTTCGTGTCATTAGAGTGTAACGGTTTTACGCTGGTGATACTATATAAGGTCATTCCACATCGATGAGCCTTAGTGGACTATCTTGAGTGGAGCCTCAACACTTTGCTGTTCGCGACTCTCCCCTTTCTGCCTCCAGACCGCTCGCCTCACTAAGCCACTGAGATAATTCTCATAAATCAATTACAATTAATTATACTTTATTATATTTTGTGAAATTTATTTATATCACTTTAATTGTTATGCTTTTATTTACAATTCTTTACATTTTCATTTCTAAAAAAATTATTTGCAGATATCCAATTTTTATGTCAGTGATTTGAGGTTATGATCAAATAGTTGCATATCGTGAAAAGTGTGGTGTTATAATAAATTTCTTTTGTTTGTGGGTTCCATTCCACATTTGATGAGTTCCAATTAACTTTAGAAAAATAGTAACCATGACATTCCACATAGAAACATAGATACAGCTGCAGTGTCCAGAAGTCCATTACATCGATTCTTTAAAAACAGATAATGAATTATGAGGTAGAACCTAAATACTCTACACATGCTTCCTCATACTGTACTACGTTCATATAAGTAGAACTAGATACTTGTACATTTTTCAAGCTTGAATTCATTCTAAATGAAATTCTTTGTTGAAAATTACAGGAGCTGCTGATGGAGGATCGTTTGTCGGTTGGGATCCAGAGGAGGACGACCTGTTGGACGCTAACTTTTAGAGTGTTCGTTTGGTTTTTTGTCTTTGGCTTAGAGCATTGTTTACTTCTCTTTCCTTTTATCTGTTGTTTGGACTATTTTTGTTGCTCTTTAGTTGGTCATGAGACACTAGATGTACTAGTACCAGATTCTCTGATTGTACTTTTGACTATGATGTGTTGCTGCTAAGTTTATGTTTTATTTTTATGCGTGCATATTAACTTTTGTTTTTTTAAGTCCAATCTATTCTGACAGATGTTGTGGACACCGTTGTGTATTGAGTCGAATTCTGGTTGAACATTACACACACCACCCCTTTTTCCAACGTCGGTCTCACCGCGGACATAAGAGAAGATTGTTAGGATATTTGGTTAATATGTCCGCGCGTGTCAGGACCGACTCGGAACGACCCATTGAGTTTCGTGTCACTAGAGTGTAACGGTTTTACGCTGGTGATACTATATAAGGTCATTCCACATCGATGAGCTTTAGTTGACTATCTTGAGTGGAGCCTCAACACTTTGCTGTTCGCGACTCTCCCCTTTCTGCCTCCAGACCGCTCGCCTCACTAAGCCACTGAGATAATTCTCATAAATCAATTACAATTAATTATACTTTATTATATTTTGTGAAATTTATTTATATCACTTTAATTGTTATGCTTTTATTTACAATCCTTTACATTTTCATTTCTAAAAAAATTTGCAGATATCCAATTTTTATGTCAGTGATTTGAGGTTATGATCAAATAGTTGCATATCGTAAAAAGTGTGGTGTTATAATCCACCCCCCCCCCCCCCCCCCCCCATAAAGTTGTTGGTGTCCATATATTTTGTGATTGATCCCTAATAAAGCATTTTTTGTATTTATATTAATTTATGGACCAATCTAGGGGTAGTGATTTGTGTCGATTTTCATGGGACGCGGATTTGATTCTGAGTCCAAAATGTTCAAAAATGACAAATAGGTTTGGTTCACCGTTCGAACCGAGTTATTAAAATTATGTATCAGAAATAAGTTGAACCTTATCTCATTCTATATGGCCTCCCGATCCAATTCATGTAAAGTTAAACCTAAAAGTTTCACCACTCATATAGATCCTCAGCCTTTTCGATATGAGCATGATAGTGTTGTATTCAAAGATTTCTTTGCGCCACTGTGTGGGTTTTCTAATGGCATATTGGCATGCCGGTGCAAATTGAAGATGATTTTGTATGAATTTTTTGCACTTGATCATTTTATTTTCTTTATAAGTGATATTTATATTTAAGTATTTGCTTAAATGAATACAATAGTTAGAAATGTTTACTATTAAATAGATTAATATAAAAATATTATGACGTGCGAGTGAAACTAAGAATCGAACTGAAATCGAATCGAGTTTTTTGATGAAGACCTGGTTCTATACTTTGGGTATATTGGTCGGTTCTTACTCCAAAAAGTCGGAACATAATATATATAGTTCGATTCTTGATTTTGAGTAGAACCGATCCAACCCGAGTTGCACCTTTAAACCTGCCCCACATATTCTTGATAAATTCTTTGTGCAATTTTTTTTTAAAAAACAAGTACACTTGTTGTGGGTCACTCGAGGCTCTTGGTAGATTGACTGCAATTGGACCGTTTTAGCTCCTGAGCGGTCGAGAGTGCAAAGAGTCATAAAGAAGAGAGACAACATGCATGAAGGCTTTTTTACGTGGAAAATCCCGAAAAGGGTGAAAAACCACGCAACTGGGGCTGTGCCGATCATATTTCACAATTTGTTGTTGGATGTACAAAACTTTTAAGAGAAATCGAGAGCGATAAACCGCTACTCGTTACAACTTGGGGGGGAGAGAGAGAAGTGTTTTCAGAGGGTGACAAACTACTACTTGCAAAGCTAATTGTTTATCTTCGTATGCTACGATAAATGATGCACTATGGAGTCTTGAGAATCTTCTTCTTGTGCTCAGAGACTAAATCGAGGAAAGCTTGCAGTTGACTATCGGGTGTTGAGTGCTGAGCTTGCTGCAAATGCCGAGTGCGATGCGCACCGAGTGTTGACTGCGAAGTCTGCAGAGCACTTTGCAAGAAGAAGAACTGTGGCCTTCGAAGGATTTTCAAGGCGCTCGAAGATCTTTGAAGGAGGCGAAGGAGATTTCTGGAGAGCTCTGTGTCATAGACTTGTGACATGTCTCTTTCCAAGCTTCTGTGCGACATTAGCTCCTCCTTGCCACTCAACGTAGTAAAGCTAAGTTAGTACTCTTTCCCCAATGATGATGGTTTGTGACATCTGGCACGTAAGGGGTGGAGTCGAGTAGGCGAAAAGTGAGAATGGAGAGACTTATATGATGTCCCATTAATAGACCACAAGGTTGGTTATGGTAGTTACGCGCTATCTGCAGACCGTAACTACCCTAATTACTATTTGCATGTTTATTCTTTATAAATTATGACAAGTATTTTTTATAATATTTTGCTACGTGCATACCGATATAATTTTGGATATTTGCGCCTACCCTTATTGGGTGGTTACATGGGTGGTCACCTGTGCATCGGACGAAGGAGATCGCGTGGGGATGATCAGACGACAGGGGATCAGCTGGATGGGTGACGCAGAAAGTTGGAGGAGCTGCTGGAAAGGGAGAAGGGATTGTATGCTGCTGAAGAGGTGGAGGAGGTGGAAGTGATCTCTCAAGGAGGAGAGCCCGGTCTGCTGAAGGTGAGAGTGTGGCAGTCACTCGGGGACTCGTATTCTGCAACAGAGAATTCTAAGTCATGGATACTTCTAGCCCACCATTCGAAAAGATGCAGAAGCCTTCTCCAAGAAGTGTCCGCAATGTCAGCTCTTCGCACCTCTTCAATTACAACCAGCTCAACACCTTCGATCGATCACTGCTCCATGTCCCTTCGCCATCTGGGTAATGGAATAGATCGCCCCTTTCCCTCAGACTAGCGGACAGAGGAAGTTCGTCCTCGTCATGATCGATTACTTCTCCAAATGGATCGAGGCGAAAGCTCTGGCCAAGACCACTTCTCATATTGTAAAGAATTTCATCTGGGGAGAGTTTGCATGTAGGTTCGGGATTCCTCTCGCCATCGTCACCGACAACAGTTCACAGTTCACCAGCTTGGAGTTAGAGGACTTCTGCAAGCAGTCGGGGATGGATCTTCGATTCGTCTCCATGCATTATCCTCGCAGCAACAGAGAAGTGGAGGCCGCCAACAAGTTGATCATCAACCTCCTAAAGAAGAAAGTCACCAACTTGAAGGGCAATTGGGCAGATCAGCTCCCCTCAGTCCTTTGGGCTCGGAGAACAACTCCAAACTTGACTACAGGGGAAACTCCCTTCAAGTTGTCCCACGGGTCTGAGGCACTCATCCCAGTGGAGTTTGAGGTTCGGAGCCCGAGAGTCATAGCAGCTGGAAACGGCAGCGAAGAATGGCGCTTGGAGAATGAGGACGCTCAAAGGCTCTCACTGGATTTTGTTGAAGAGCTTTGTGACTTAGCCGCTATCCGCCAGGAGGAGATC
This sequence comes from Platanthera guangdongensis, assembly GCA_039583875.1. Lineage (NCBI taxonomy): Eukaryota > Viridiplantae > Streptophyta > Magnoliopsida > Asparagales > Orchidaceae > Platanthera > Platanthera guangdongensis. The sequence continues at coordinate 177,525,075 of CM077159.1, forward strand.
AAGCGGCACATGGCAAAGCACTTCGACAAAAACGTCCGCCTAAAATATTTCTTCACATAGGATCTGGTCATGAAAAAGGTGGACGCCGCAGGAAGGGGTGCAATAGTCGACAAGCTACATCCTAATTGAGAAGGTCCCTTCATCATCCAAGAAGCCTTGGCCACCAGAGGCTATTACCTTCAGGATCAAGTCGAAGAGCAGCTGAGAGGTACTTGGAGTGGGGATGACCTGAAAAGGCTCTATCCCTAGCATTTATGTTGTATTTTCCTTGTAAATCCTGTTTTCACATATATATACAGATAATGTCAACCATATGGTTTCTCTTTGTACTATTTCATCTCAAGATTTCCGAGGCTTTAGGGTTCAGCTCCGTGCTCGATCCGAGAAACTAGCTGTCGACCTGTTCCTCCTAGATAGCCTAGTGCGGATGATGGGACGATGCCTCCGGAAGCGCTCTTGTAAGACCGAGCCTCTGCACTGACGCCCGAGATCAGCTCCCTCCTTGTATGTCGGCCTAGGTACCCCCGATTGCATCTCTCCTCCGACTGGAGGAACTATCAGGAACAGGTTTGGACCCCAATCTCTCGGAGTCGAGGAAGGATTGACCTTGCCAAGATCTCATTTGGGCAACAACCCTTCGATTACTTTCTCAGGCAGGATAACCACCCAAAGGGCAGGGAAAGGCCCAAGAGAATATGTTAGTCGCGAGTGTGTCCCGGAGGACCCTCGAAAGAACATTACCCCTTGCTCATACACTTGCGCTCGTAGCCAGGTGGCAAAGCTGAAAATGATCTCCACGGTTGGATTGGGAAGCGAGCCTTTGACCTGTTTCTCCTAGATAGCCTAGGGAGGACGATGAGATGATGCCTCAGGATATAAGCGTCCTTGTAAGACCGAATCCCTATATTGATGGTCGAGATCAGCTCCCCCCTTACATGTCGGCCTAGCTACCCTCGATTGCATCTCTCCTCCGACTGGAGGAACTATCAGGAACAGGGCTGGATGCCAACCTCCCAACTTGACGGCGACGAGATCATCGTTCGCTTTAGAATTTCTTCGTCCTCAAAGATATTGATGCATTTGATTCATTGACAATCTCTTAAGTAGCAGGGAAAAACTGCTCCAACAATGTTTAAAGTCCTCGAGTGGCAGTGTCACCGTAAGTCCAAGTCCCCGCACGAGCTCCTCTCCTGCATATTGGCCAATGACCTTCTTGAGTGAGATCGAGTTCCTCGTTGGAGTGATGTCGTAGTCCGTGAACTCTGTACGAGCTCCTCTCCTGCAAACCAACTACTTGCCTCCCCGAGTCAACTTACACCACTCTAGTTGAGCAAGGCTCCTGAGAGCTGTCGACTCCAACAATGTTTAAAGTCCTCAAGTGGTAGTGTCACCGTAAGTCCAAGTCACTGCACGAGCTCCTCTCCTGCATATTGGCCAAGGACCTCCTCGAGTGAGATCGAGTTCCTCGTTGGAGTGATGCTGTAGTCCGTGAACTCTGTACGAGCTCCTCTCCTGCAGACCGACTACCTGCCTCCCCGAGTCGACTTACCCCACTCTAGTTGAGCAAGGCTCCTGAGAGCTTTCGACTCCAACAATGTCCTCGAGTGGCAGTGTCATCGTAAGTCCAAGTCCCTGCACGAGCTCCTCTCCTGCATATTGGCCAACAACCTCCTCGTGTGAGAAAGTTCCTCGTTGGAGTGATGCTATAATCCGTGAACTTTGTACGAGCTCCTCTCCTGCAGACCGACTACTTGCCTCCCCGAGTCGACTGATTCCCACCCCAAGTTGAGCTTGGCTCCTACTGGGTGTCGACTGATTCCCACCCCCAGTTGAGCTTGGCTCCTACTGGGTGTCGACTGATTCCCACCCCTAGTTGAGCTTGGCTCCTGCTGGGTTCGACTGATTCCCACCCCCAATTGAGCTTGACTCCTGCTGGGTGTCGACTGATTCCCACCCCCAGTTGAGCTTGGATCCTGTTGGGTGTCGACTGATTCCCACCCCCAGTTGAGCCTAGATCCTACTGGGTGTCGACTGATTCCCACCCCCAGTTGAGCCTGGCTCCTGCTAGGTGTCGACTGATTCCCACCCCCAGTTGAGCTTGGCTCCTGCTGGGTGTCGACTGATTCCCACCCCTAGTTGAGCTTGGCTCCTGCTGGGTGTCGAATGATTCCCACCCCCAATTGAGCTTGGCTCCTGCTGGGTGTTGACTGATTCCCACCCCCGATTGAGCTTGGCTCCTGCTGGGTGTCGACTAATTCCCACCCCCAACCGAGCTCGGCTCCTGATGGGTGTTCGGCTCTGGTCTTCAGGCCAGTCGGGTTTAGCTCCGGCGAGATAAACAATTATGTAGGTGCGAGTAAGTCTTGACGAGTATGCGAGTATGTCTTGGCAAGCGTGCGAGTAGGCTATGACGAGTATACGCGCGAACACAGGCGAGCATCAGGATGCGAGTTACAGGAGCCACTATGGTCGTGCTAGTAATCACTGCACGACTATGACCGATGCCAACGCGCGAGTAGAAGCGACACAAGCACTCATCCTCCCCGAGCCTATGAGCCTAGCGAGCATCATCAACCAACAAACATGCGAGCAAAGAATAACAAAGTGCGGTAACTTAAACTTGTATAAATATGTATATCAAAAATTTACAAGTTACAAAAATTGGTTAACACTGTTACATGCGAGCATGACAAATATCGGCGAGCAACTAGGACTCATTGTCACCAGTATCAGGCCGATATTCGTCGTCTCCGATATCGGCGTCCTCATCTTCCTCTCCGCCCTCCTCGCTCTCCTCCCCACCGCTGCTAGTGCCGCTACCGCTGCTACTGCCGCTACCGCTGCTGCTGGAGCCCGATGTCGAATAAGGGAGGCGATCGGGCAAGGTCGATTCCTCGGCGAGCAGTTTGGGGATGAGCTCGTCGACGGTGAGCTGCTTCTCCCCCTCGACGAGCTGGCCGTTGATCCTTAGCCGGGCGAGCATGATGTTCCCCGCCGCTCTTGCTATCTCGCGGCGGACTGACTACCTCTCCTTCCAGAGAACGTGAGATCTTTTAATCGCCCAGTGCGGGTCGTCCTCCGGTCGCGGCGCATCGGGGTGGGGAACAGAAGAGCTCGCGCGGCCCTCGAGCACCGCCAGGCGAGTTTCCATCTCGGCGGCATGAATCTGGGCCGCCTCCTGCTCCACCAGCGAGTTGGCGAGTTTCGCCTCACACTCGGAAAGCTTTTTAGCGGCCTCAATCTCGACAGCCTGCGACAAAGAGCAAAGTTAGCAAAATAAATTCAAGTCCAACGCCATCAATGTCGCGCGCGGGAAGCGACTTACCTCATAGTCTCTCCAGCGGACCGACTGCATGCCGAGATCGATGACCTTCTTGGTGAAGACCTTCAAGGCCTCGGTCGTCTCCAGCAGCTTCCTTGCCGAGTAATGCCCTAGCTCGACAGCCCAGCGAGCGAGCAGGCGGTTTGTTGGGCGACTTCCTCCGGGCTGAGCTCCAGCATGGACTCGGCATCAGCCCGCCCGTATAGAGCATGGACGACGGCGAAGGCCTCCCCCTTGTCCTCCCAGTCCGCCGACCAGGAGGGGAGGTTGGTGCTCAGCGTCACCAAATGGTCGTCTTCCAACCAAGTTACAAGCGGCCGGCCATAAGCGTCCACCGCCCCTCGCCCAAGGTTGAAGGTTGGGTGGATGTTGGGGGGGGGGGATCGAGCATCTAACGACGACTCTTGATCGCCATGCCGAGGCGATGATACCTTCTCCCTCTTAGTCGTCGAGCCCGGCGACTTGACCTTCGCCTTCCCTTTGGCGAGCTTCTACTTCTTGCCGATGTCGGGCGGAGGGTTGGACTCCAGGAGGGAGGAGGCGACTTCCTTCGCCGGAGGAAGCGACTTCTCTGGAAGCTCGCACGCCACTGCAAATGTCGAGCAAACATATCAGAACTGAGCTTTAAGAAAGTGAAGCGAGCATGCAAGAAGTGATTCTCGCTCAAATCTTACCCTCGTTAGGGTGGATCTCTAGGAGCGTGTTGACTTTAAGCCGCTAGAAGATGACGTCAAACCGGCGACCTCGGAAGGATTCGAACAGCTGCTCGTGGACACCTTCCAAGATCGGTGGGAGGAAGGCGGGTTGGTGCGGCCTTCCCATGATGCCTGCGAAGTCGCCATGGACGACGATCAGCTGCTAGCTCCACCGGTGGACTTTATTCGCAGTCCCTACCAAGGTGCAGACATGGCTGCTGATGTAGACGACTCCCTCAGCAGTCGCGGCGAAGGCGAATATCTTGCGGAAAACGGAGAGGTCAAAAATGACCCTCTCTTCCTGCAGGTAGCAAAGGAACCCCATTATGATCGCCACTCCATTGGGGTTAATTTGCACGGGAACGATCCCAAACTATCGCAGAATCTCGCGATATTCTGGGCAGAGCGGAAGTCGCAGGCCGGCATCGAAGTGGCGTAGCGACAAAACCATCACACCCTCAATGTGGGTGTTAAGTCGCTCGCTGCGAGTAGGGAGCCTAGCCGAGTATCCATCGGGCAGAAGCCGCTCCCTGAACATCTCCAAGTCTCGCTCTGTGGTTATGGATTTCTTGAAAGCCGCATTGGCAAAGTTAGCGTTGTGTGCCTGTCGGCGAGCACGAACGTCATCCCCAACCATTTTTGCGAGTTAGCGAGTTGAAGAGGAAATAAGACGAGAGAAGAAAGACCGAAACACGCGAGCAGGAAACGATACTCGCGAGCTAGGGTCGGAAAATCGTAGCAGCGTACTTATGTCCTACCAACCCCCTCTATTTATAGGCGAAAGCCAGGGGGGAGGGTTTATCTATGTTCTGGCGAGTATCAACCTAAGTCGCAGTTTTAGGCGAGTAAGCGGATCCCGACATTAGCCCTATGTCGCACAGCGCAGAAGAGAATGTCGTGATGTTATCAGAACCTGCATGATAAACTCGGCACATCGCAGAACAAAAGCATGCAAGACAACAAAAGAGAAAAATGAAGGGTGAGAAGCAAACTCACTTATTACAATACAATAATCGTTTATTATCAATAGTCGCCTATGACGAGTTCGAATAAAGAAAAAGAAAAATCCTAAGTTCTTGGTGGCCGTTCTGGAGCATGAGGATGTCGCCCGACCCAGCCTATATCTCGCGCTCGCCGATAATGCTCCGTCGCCACTGCCATCGCGTCATCCCCGAGGCGCAGCTGCGCCTCCATCCTCGTCAGCCGCCCCATGGAGCCCATACTCGCCCGGATGCCAACCAACTCGTCAAGAATGAGCTGGAGGCGATGGTTGTTTATCGCCAGCTGACGATCATTCTCCTTCACCATGTGGAAGCGGGGTTCGTAGCTCTCCAGGGTGGTTCAGAGCTCCTCTATCTTCACCCCCGCAGCTCCAGAGACGAGATCAGGCAATGTGGCTTGCAAATCTCTAGCGGGTCGAATTTGCTCGCCAACTCCAGGTAGGCGCGAGCAGTGGCGTGATGATACTCGCTGCCCGACAACCCGATGACGTCGATGAAGGCTGCCCCTGAAGTCGCCGGGCGATCTGTCAAAACAAAGAAGTCGCCAGATTAGAAATAAAACGCCAAAGTCGTCAAATGAAGCACCAGTGACGGCGTTTACCATGACGAGGAGACCTTGATCGGCGAGGAGAAGGGACGCGACCTGGAACATCTCGCCGGCCAGAAGATGGGCCACCAGCATGCTCGGCCGCTTTACCCTGCCCGCGACCTCCATGACCGGGATCCCCGACTCTCGGCGGGAAGTAGCTCGGCCGCGACTTATCCTGCTTCCAGGCCAAAGGTTTCGACAGAGGCGGCGGAGGCTGCGACGAACTCGCCGGCTGATGCGGAGTCTTCAACGGAGGAGGCGGTGGAGGTCGCGGCGTCACAGCTTGTTGCTGAGCGGTCAGAGGCGGTGGTGGCAAGGAGGCACTCACTGCCTGGAGAGAGGCAACGTCCAGAGGCGGCGGCGGCAATAGGGAGCTCGCTGCTGGCAGCACAGAATCCCGAACAGAAACGGGTGGGACCCTGCTCGCCGGAAGGTCCTTGCTCGCCGGAGCGATCTTCTTTGCAAGAAGCTCCTTCGGCGGTAGCTACCTGCTCGTCGGAGGATCCTCCTTCGTCGCGGGGACCGAGGCTTCAGACACCTTCTTAGCGCCAAGATTAATCCGGACCGTGTGCACGGTCCTGAGGGGTTTCTTGACTGCGAGTGTGAGCAGTGGTGCGGAGTTCAGAGGGACGACATTCAGAGCCGTGTCGACGACATCCGGTGGAGAGTCTGCGATTAAAGAAAACGTGTCAGCGAGAAGTAAATGGCGACCAGCCGACTTAGAAGAATGCCTCGGCAAAATGGCGACCTGGCAGGGAGACGACTTCGATCTACTGTGGCGCTAGTGTATTAGCGACTTCCAGAATCCCGAGCGAGCTGAGGAGGTTCGAGTCAGCGGCGGCCACGTTGGGGATGTCGTCTCACCCCAGGTCACTGAGAAGCTTCAAGGTGCTAGCAGAACGTGCGAGATTGCTTGTCGAAACCGCGACTTGCCCAGGTGGTGGGGGCGGGTCGACCATGTTGGAAGTGGGTTTCTTCTTGGACTTCTTCTTTTTATAGGGGGGGGGGGGGTAAGTCGGCGGGGACGTCTTCTTCCCGCGGCCTCTTGGACTTGGCGATGCCGAGAAAGCCGGTCAGAGCGACGAGGCTGTCTTGAAGGAGTTTCTCGTTGGTGTTCGACATAATGTGCGAGCTCTGAAGATCCACCTCAAAAACCAGCCCCCCTATTTATAGAGATCGACAGTCAGTCATCAAGTACGAGCAACCCTGATACTCGGCATAGCAGCTCGCCGAATAAGTGTTGGATGATTCTTTCCGAGCTCCAATGTCGCTCGAAAAGAGCGGGGATTGTGTAAAACCCGTATTCATTGAGGATGGGTCCTACCACAGCCAGGTCTGTAGAAGTCAAGGTCAATAAGTTAAGACAGAAGTCAAAGTCAGCGGGCAAGACCGCGGAAGGCCTGGGCGAGTATGGCGAGCTCCCCTCGCATACTTGCCAGGTAGGCGACTAGGCAAGATACTCGCCCCGCCCATGCGAGTTCCCCTGGAAGTCGCATAGTCGCCAGGGGGTGGGGTATAAATATGACTCTCCCTTCCTTGGATTTTCCTATAAATAGGACCCCAGGGGTACGAGGCGAGAGACAAAAAATCCACGGCAGGATACTCACGAGCTCTCCTTTCAAGATACTAGCCGAGCCTTTGGATTCCTTTTCCTTAGAGGCCAGGCCGCGACCTTGCGACTTAGTCATCAGCTAGTCTCCCTCGTACCTAGTTCGACCACTTTTAGTTGAGAAGGTGCTGCTCCTTTCGAGCATCCAGGTACGTGGTGGGACCTTCCTGCCGCAACATCTGGGGTCCTGTTTGCCTTCGTTCTTCATCCTAGTCATCCTAGTCGTCTGATCTTACCTCTGATCCGATAACCTTAGGCGGCATTGGTCCGAATTCGAGATTGAGAATTTTCCTGGCTTCAACAATCTCTCCTTGAGTTGCTCTCGCCAACTCATTCTCCAAGAATTGCAGCCGAGCTACATTCTTCTTGTTGAACCGACCATCCAAGGCAGTCCAAATCTCAGTAGCCGAACGACATCCAATGATATAGTCAAAAAGCTCCGGTGAGATTGCCCACTTCAGAGTGAACTCTGCCATTGTATTCGTTCTCCTCCAAGCCCTCACCGCCTTAGCATTCCCTCCAGCATCAATTACCTCTTGTCTGTCATCTCCACTGACGACCTCCCAAAGGTCCTCGTCCAGAAGATAGCTCTTCATGCATGACCTCAATTTTTTAAAGTTGGTCTGCGTTAGGAGCTCAATTCTCATACCTCTTACATAACCGACTTCCATTGCTGTAAATATAGTTTACTTAAGACTTCCAAAGGACTAGCACATCTCTGAGGTTGATCACTGCTAACTCCTCTATCTCTCTGATAGCATGTACAAATTTCTGGAAAGCTAAGAAAGGTCGTAGGAACACTCAAACACACCGAGATAAGTAACCAGAAGCAGCAACAGAACAAGAGCTGTAATAGAATCAACTATCTTTTTTACAATATGAGGCATACATTACGAGACATGATTTCACAAAGCACCCGATGAAAGCAAAAATACAAGCAAGAATAAAACCGGCAGGTCAAAACTCCCAGACCACCTAGCCGCAAACCGCAAGCTGAAGCCGCCTGTCCACCAACCAATTAACTGTTGGATATAACCTGTCTGCAACTCCTTAGTCGCTTGACTACAAAGTCGCGTGACCGCTGAAGCTAACCGCAAACAGATGCGGATGAATTGGGAAACAGCCTACCTGCTGAGACCGGGCTGTTGAGCCGAGAAAATTCTCTACTTCAAAATTCGGATCAAGACAGACTAAGGTTACTGATTCTACAATCCGACGTTACAATTCAAATGACTAGCGAGAGTGAGAGGAAACTATCTATAAGCACACCCCAAGTGCTCCAACAGGGAGGTCCCACCATGTACCCGGAAGTTTGTGAGAAACTTCCCCTCCTCAACCAAAAGGCTGGGCAAGGTACTAGGCAGACATGAACTTGGCGAGTACCCACTTGGGGGAGAACTCAAGCTCTTCCAAAAGTGTCATTTCTAGTACCCCTGAGAGCTATTTATAGAGAAATCCTGGGGGGTACCCAGGATTTCTTATAGATAAATCCTTAGGGCTATTTATAGAGAAATCCTGGGGGGTACCCAGGACTTGGCTACTTTTGGAGACCTCAACCTCTTCCCCTCCACAACCAAAAGGCTGGGCAAGGTACTAGGCAGACATGGACTTGACGAGTATCCACTTGGGGGAGACCTCAACCTCTTCCAAAAGTGTCATTTCTAGTACCCCTGAGGGCTATTTATAGAGAAATCCTGTGGGGGGGGGGGGGGGGGTATAGGCGAGTATCCAGTTACTGACAGCGAGTTCCAAGGGTCTACTTGCCTAAACTCGCGAGATACTCGCCCAAGCTCGCCTCTGCTCGCCCAAGCTCGTCCCTGCTCGCCCAAGCTCGCCCTTGCTCGCCCAAGCTCGCCCTGCTGCTCGCCCCTGCTCGCCCAATGGTCTGCGAATAACCGTTTTGCTTGAGTACTTCTGATCTCGACGAATTACGGGTTATACACGGACGAACTGCCTTATTGAACTTATCCACAACCCCAAGGAAGAAGACTTCTAGTCGCATTAACTGCGACCTGCTGTATACCACAAACTGCTAATCCGCAACTGTTCCACACCGAGCCTCCAACTAGTTGTCTAATCGCCTGATGCTAGCCGCACAACCTGCACATCATATGTCACTTCACTTAGTCGCGCAATTAACAAAGTCTAACCGCAAGTTCAAAGCACGAGCTGAGTTCTCACTGTTCTCGTTATATATGACGAGCCGGGGACCCCTATTTATAGGTGACCAGAGGAGTGCGGTCACTACCCATAAGCGATAGGGTAACCGCCCGTCATCCTGCGGCTAGCAGCACCTATCCGCACAATAATGCGGACACCAACACCAGACCGCAAAGCCAGGTTGCGATCAGACAACCTAACAAAAAGCTTATTCTTTGATGAAATATATTGGGAGACTATATTTTATCTCCTCTTATACAAAATAACCCATTTTAAATAATATATATATATATAATTCATAAAAAAACTCGATTAAAAAATGTACATGGAGAGTATTGGAGACCACAATGAACAGTAACCCCTGAAATTGCGCCATTACTTGGTTATATTTTAGAATTTATTAATAATATAAGCAAATTTTAAAATCTGTGGCTGTAGAAATATGGCAAAAAAATATTAGTGGGTAGATCTCCTGGGAGATCACGCTGCATTTCATCGAACTGGTTCATCACATCATTTTGTTTTTTTAGTTTTAATCGTCGCCGTTCGATCTGCCACCCGGCAAATATAGCGAAAATCGTCCAAGGAGGCATGAGCTGTGTATAGTATTGCTAATAATGAATGAAGAGCATCACATGTACAAAACAGTGCTAATAATTACAAGAGGCGTGGGGGAGACGTTGTTGACTGGTTAAGAAATTAACACATGTACTTTATTTGTATTTTATTAAGACAATGACAGTAGGCCACATATATATAATCCCAATCTTTGAGGGACCTTGATTTGTGAAGAACAAATGTACTTATTTATTTATTTATTATGCCAAATAATAACATTAAATTGATAATTAAAACATCGTGTAATTAGAAATAACACAATAAGCTGCGCAGCTGTGGTTGTCCCTCCTCCACGGCTTCAACAATGGTAGGTAACATATATTTAGGCTTGTTTGGCACGGTGGTGATGGTCATGAACATTGGGGTTAAATTGTCATTCGTTAATGTCAACCTAAGAAACTTCATCCACGCTTTTCTGTTCAAACGGATATGTTTGTTAGATGATGCTTAACAAATGACGGTTTAACTCTTGTGTTTATGGCTGTCACCACCGTGCCAAACGGAGCCTTAGAGGCTCGCTCCATAAACACATATTTAGAGACGCATAATTTGAATAATGAAATTTCTAATTAATTTTAAGCCGTGGCAAGTGATATTTCATGCTTTATATTTCTTTTTTGCTTTTTAATTCAAACATGAATGATTATATCTTAGGTTAGTGATATGGCTATCCTTATAGTAATATTTGTAGTGTAGTGTAAATCTAAAAGCAATTATGAAAAAAACACTAACTTGACAATAGATTTGCAAAACAACTTTTAAATTAACATGCACAAGATTAGAAAATACAAGTAAATTTCTATTCATATGGTTCTAATGGTTTTTGTTTCGTGTTTACTCCCTTTGATGACAAATGAGGTTGCACTTTTATTATGAATTAATGCTTTTATTTTTTTCATTCTTGTAGTATCGACTCAACATTTATTTATCCAAATATTAATATTATTAATTCAATGGAGAATTGTAGTGACTCAGCATCATCACCAGTGGAGGACGATGAATTCATTATTCATGATACACATAACATCATTACTGATCTTTGTCATAGATGTAGAACTAGCAATATATCCAATGGTCTCATTCCCAACTGAACCTTCATTTAGGCTCTATTTGTTTGGGCGTTTCGCTGCTCCGTTTTGGGCAAACGCCGCTGGAAGGAGGGTAAACAAATGAATCTCCGGCGGCGTTTGCTCCGTTTCCACCCGCCTGCCTTGAGAAATGTCCCCAAAATCTCCGTTTGGAGCAGTCACCTCCCCCCTCCGATTCGAACACTCTGTTTCCACCCGCCGGATCGACCAGCCACCGCTAAACCAAATGAAGCCTTAGTCAACCATCTACTAAAGCTGAAAAAAAAGAAAAAGAAATGAAGTGTGAGATAATTTCAGAGTTGAGAAAATGAAGAATCGAAGCCAAAAGGTTGTCTTCAAATGACAATGTAAATATTACTTCAAAACATACAAGTATCAATTGTTTAGATCGACTTTAAATTGTGCAAGATATATTAAATCTTGTAATAAGCTTTTACAAGTCAGGAAAAAAACAAATCACATTCAATCAAGAGAGAGAGAGAGAGAGCAAATATGGAAGATGATGATATTCAAATAATGCCTATTTGCGTATCAAGATCTTATAATTAAGTTAGTATTAGAGAACTTCTACCTAGTTCACTAATAGTGTCAAATCCCATTCTCAGTAGTTGAGTAACATTAATTCAATATGTACTCTGAAGCTATAAAAATCATATAAAAATTTCGAGATATGTGATAAAGAATGAATGCATGAAATTGGGAGGTAATTCTTGAAGGTTCTTAGAAGAGGGGATCCTAATTATATTTGAGAGGAATTCTTGAAGGTTCTTAAAAGAGTGGATAAAATGAATTCACTAGCGATTGCCAGTCAACTATTAATCTACTAGTAAGTAATGCAATATTATTCATTATATATATTCTGATTGGATGCTCAAACATTCAATTATAATTTTTTCGATCTTGATCTACCTCATAGTTGAGTCAACCTATGGGTATGTCAGAAAAAGGTGAACATACTCTACTATTACATCTGTGAATGATCTACCTGCAAGACATTTACAACAAAGTTTTACAATTCCAATAATTTATATTTAGGTGATAAAGTGTTTCATATCATATGTTATGCTCACATACTTAATATTCCTGTGCAAGATGGTTTGAAAGAAATTTTTTCAGTGGTTGCCATTGTTAGGGAAGACGTGAGATATACAAAAGTCACTTTCACATCTTTAATCTTGTGCTGAGTCGCCCATGTATTAGAAATTTCTATATCATGAGGTCTTTCTTTAAATGTGAAAGCATGTTGGAATAGTACTGATTAAATGATTGATGGTGCATTTAATTATAAAGATGTCATTCATGACTTCTTTAGAAAAGATAAATATTTGGTGTGAGGCTTTTTGAAGAATCTTAACAGAGATTTGATAAAATTAAGAACATCTTGCAAGTCTTTGAATACTTACGAAAATTATTTTTAGAAACTTCTAATTCAAAATGTAATTTATTTTTGCCTACATTGATTGTTATTAAGGAAGTGTTGGACAAATCCTCGCCATCAGATGATGAGTCTGTATGTGGCATGATCAAACTAATAAAAACTAAATTTGACAAATATTGGAATTAATGATTGTTCATGTCACTTGCTAATATTCTTTATCCTCACCTAAAATTATTGTTTATAACTTATGCTCTCAACAAATTGTACAATATACATTCATGAAGCAGCAGTCAAAATTAAAAAAATAATGTTGTAAAAGACAACCTCTTTGACTTTTTTTTGTTACTTATTGCATTGGCAGTGGAAGGAGCATACTATTTCATTTATCAATTCCAAATCATCCTCTTCAGCTCTAGTGAGAGTCCTGGGACATTTAAGTGCAAAAACTCAACCACAATTCATCACAAACTTTATTCTTCTTGAATTTGATGATTTCCCGAGTTCTAGTTCTTCCTCATAACCACTTAAAAATAAACATGAAATATATCAGGAGAAAGCACATGTGCAACCCCCACTTGTGAGTAGAGATAAATTTGATATCTTAAAATTAATAGTGAAAAATATATTCAATGAAGTATGTGAAGCGATCTAAGGTGACAAAAGATCCTCCCAATTCTCATCAGAATTGTGGCTTCTGAATCGACTTTTAGTATTGAAAGGAGAGTACTCGATAACTATAAAAGTGCTCTAAATTTCAAAAATGTGAATCTTATATTGTGTTCCTCTAATTGAATTCGATCTCAACATAAGAATTGTGTCAAAGTACATGTTAGTACTTTATATATATGATGAAGTTTCCCCCTAAGAATGGTTCAGTCAAGCCCGAGGACCACCCCGCCCTGACCCGAACTAAGTTTCCGACAAAGCGCGCGCTTGCTCGCATCCTGGGCCGCGCGTACCTGTGCTCGCTCTGGGAAGCGCGCACCTGCGTGCGCCGGGCCAGGCCGCGCGCAAGGCGCGACCTTCTTCCTCGGCCGCCTGGCCGCCCGACGGAGCCGCCGCCCCTGGCAGGCGCGGCCTGTTTTTTGGCCAGAACGGGCGGCAACTTTGCCGCCCGTACTTAGGGGAGAATCCAGAAATTTTAGCTAGGGGGGGCCCAGTCACCAAGCGAAGCCAAATAAATTTTAAAATAAAATTTTTAATGTAAAAAATATACAGACAGTTTTTTGACAAAACATAACATATATTTCAATAAGCCAAAAAAGATACAAACAACCATATACATGTCACTTCAATTGTGCACGGCGATTTTTCACTTCATAAAATTCATCTATGATACAATCTTTGTCAATTTTCTCCGCTATTTCTCGCTCAATATATAAAGTCATGCAATTTGCAAGAAATTCATCTTCCATCTTGTTACGAAGTCTCGTTTTAACAAGTTTCATAGCAGAGAATGTCCTTTCTGTGGTTGCTATTGAGACCGGAAGAGTCAAAATGAGACGAATCAATTTGTCAATAAGATAGTAGGTCTTCGATTTTTTCGTTTCCACCAATTTCTCATACAACTTGGAAATTGTAGATAAGTTTTTAAAGTCCTTATGAGAAGGAACATCGAGTTGATAATGCTGCAATTGAGTATTTAACACATAAATTTCTTGTTCACTGAAATCTTGTGGGTAGAAATTCTTTGCAAAGACACATATATCATCAATCTTAAAAGATTTGTATTCATCACTTGGATCTAAAGCCACACTTAGACGAAGGAGTTCCATAGAATTTTCACTGAATCTAGAATTTAGCTCCTGCAACACACAATCTATTGAGGCATTGAAAATATCTACTTGAAAATGATGTTTCACTGTAATGATATCACGCGGACTTCGAAACCGATGATCACTATATTGAGCATTCATATCAGGAACTTTAACTTCATTTTTCTCACAGAATATGGTCACATCTTGTAAGAACTTTTCCCAGCCAGATTCGCGCAACTTCTGAATGCGAGTTTTTGTTGTTGAAACTAAATTTATGGCATTCAATATATCTTGAGATTGATGTTGCAGTGCTTTGCATAAAACGTCACTGATTCCCAAAATTTCTTTCATCAAATGCAAAATGAAAACAAATTCAAATACTCCCATTTTTCTAAAGGCTGCTTAAGCATCCCCTCGTTGAGCAGATGTTCCTCCATTATCACTAATATCAAGCAACACAGAGCATGTAGCATTATACATATTTATAACACTGTAAACAGAGTTCAGATGTGACGAGCATCTAGTGTCACCATGTCGTTGTAGTGAACCAATTTGATTGGCTCCCGTGCCGGTCTCAATTTCACCTAGAGCAATCATATGATCCAAATACTCTTTTTGAGCAGCTCGCAATTGATCATTGCGTTTCGAAGAAGCACCAACAATATTAACAATATATATCAGCTCATTAAAAAAATTATGCACTGCCTTCACTTCCTTTGATGTTGCAACAAGAACTAGTTGAAGCTTATGTGCAAAACAGTGAACATAATAAGCTTGAGAGCATTCATTAAGGAATAAAGTTTTTAAATCCTTCCATTCACCTCGCATGTTACTTGCACCATCATATCCTTGACCCCGTATATCCTGGATACTCAAATTATAACGAGAGAGGACTGCTGAAATTTCATTCTTAAGAGTCAGTGCACTTGTATATGTAACATGAACAAGATCTAAAAACCTTTCTCGCATCAAGCCATGAACATCCACAAATCGAATCACGACAGCTATTTGCTCTCTTTTTGATTCATCTCTAGATTCATCAACTATTATGCAATATTTGGAATCGTTAATTTCCTTACGAATTACATCTCGCACCATTCTTGACATAATCGAAAGAAGATCCTTCTGAATATTAGGCGATATATACATAGCATTTCCTGGCGCATTTTCTAACATAACCTCATCAACTTCCTTGTTATAAGTCCGAAGCAATTTTATAATTTGCACAAAATTCCCGCGATTAATAGATTCTTGAGTTTCATCGTGACCTCGAAATGCAATTCCTTGAAATGCACAGTATCGCAATGCATCAATTGAAGTTCCAACTCGTAACCGATTCATTGCGATTTGCTGAGATGTTTGTCTTTCCATCACTTTATCTATATGTTGAGTTTGAGCAATTAAATCCGCACAATTTTTGACTGCAAGGTTGTGTGGAGAACAATGATCTTTCCCTGAATGAGTCAAAAATGCACAATTTTTTTCATTGACTTTCTTCCAGTTCCGAAATCCTTCCGTCGTGAATGAGTTTGTTCCATATCGACCACTATTTTGTTTATTGAAAATATAGCAAGGTGCACAATATGCAACATCTTTTGCAGGAGAATACTCTAACTATGGAAACTTCTCGAACCACGAATATTGAAATCTTCGGTTATGTTCACCTGAGGATGGATACTCTTGAAGTTTGTGTTGATAGGACCCAAGTTTAATATAAGCTCATCGCATTTCATCCTGTTGATTTACAGGATACTCCCAAATTTGTAGTCGTAATCCAGGATCACGCTCGAAAATGATTGAACCACTTTCAGCTAGGGAAGAATCAACATTACATATATCCTGAGATTGAACATTAACTTGTTCTATTGACAAAGATGTGTCAGTTTCATTTGTTGATTTTTTGTTGAAAAATGAATCAATAGTTTTCAATTTTTTCATGATTACCTATATAATAAAAACAACTTGTGAAACATCAAACATGTATTATAACATTCACTTATGACACAACTAATATGCTGCTAATTATATCAGGGTTAACTTCCAAAAGGTTAACTTTCACAACTAATATAATGCAATATAGGCAGCTTATTAATTCCAACAAAGTTTGCGGTACAATAATCATAAAGTTTATGCTCGAGGTACAAAAATCATAAACAAAGCTATTATAAAAACTAAAGCTGCTGAAATTTAAGCAAACCTATATAATTTTATCGGGGTTTATATTATTTTCAAACAATTAATATGCTACAAATTATATCAGGGTTATTAATTTTAGCATTTGGATGGACATCCAAAAACTTAGCTTCCACAACTAAGCTCGTCGCAATATAGGCAGCTTATTAATTCCTTGCCTGTAATAAACATTTTACATCAAGATTCGTACTCAGAAGCAAACATTCATGTCATGATGTCAACAATTTTTGTAAGCAAATTATATATAGGCAAAACATTAAAAATTAAGCAAAGCTCTGTAAACATCATTAATAAATAGAGCTTTTATATTCAACTCTCCTTTTAAGCTTTCATTAATAAACACAGCTTACAAAGTAGAAAATTTTCCGGCAAAATTAAGAGACACTAGTACATGCAAAACTCTTAAACAAACAAACAAACACCTTTCAAAAAATATTTTGATTTCCAGCCATAAAAAACAAAACAAAAAAATTAAAAAAGGTGAACACGCTGGTCCATTAGATTAAATTTGCGAAGCATGGCTGGATTGATACGACGTCTTAAGACTTTAAGCTTGTCACTAGTCACTACCCATGAATATGAAGAACAAAACTCTTATTCCGGCAACAATTTGAAAAAGATTTCGAATCCCAAAAATCATGGGAAGCTGAAAGCTTTCACAGTCTGACACTGTTAGAGTTCCCAAGCAGGGAAAATTTTTGAACCGGGATGATTGATCTAAAAATAAATTGAAAACGTTTCTGAAGCAGTACATAAACAGAAGAAGATGAAGAGTCTTCTTGTTTCAACAGCAGCGTGGGACCCCAGATTTTGAACAAGTGGAGGAAACTCTCAGGAAATAGACACAAACTAATGAGGAAAGCTTTCCCTCAGGCCTCAGTAGACAGCAGTCAGCAAGCAAAGAAATCATATCATTAACAAAGACTTGAAGTAAATATCACAAAACTGAGAAGAAATCGTCAATAAGGTTACCATTAACAGCATTAAATCAAAAGGAGAGGATTTAAACTCAGTCATTAACAACAATAAAATCATACCATGTTTTAAACTCAAGAGAAAACCTTGCAGGCTTGCAGCAATTATTCAACATCAATGAAATAACACGAAACTTAAAATAAATTCAAGTATTAAGCTAATGAAAGGCAAAGTAATCACGCTAAAGTGCAAATAAAACATAGCAGGGAGGGGTTCTTTTTACCGGGAGAGCGTTTGGATGGCCAAGTTGCCGCCGAGCGCACAGAGGGAGGAGAGCGACGTTGTCACGCACTCACGCTGAGAGAACTTTGTTCCATCGGAAAAAGAAAGAATCAGGAGGTAAATGCCTTACAAATCAGGAGAAAAGAAGCTTGATGAAGAGAGATTACCTTAGCGGCTTAGCGTTCAATGTCGAGAGAGTAGGCCTGAAGCGGAGGAGCTAGAGAGCAGGCTCTATGAAGGAGGAGCCATCGTGGAGTTGTGGAGGAGGAGTAGCGGAGAAGGCTGAAGGCGACATTCTATGTGCAACAGTGAAGGAGCTCTGCCAAGAAGAAGCGCCGATTTTTTAATTTAGAGGGGTGATACTGATTTAGACCATGCGGGCAGCAGCCAGCAGTGAAGGACAGCAGAAAGTGGCGTGTAGCAGAAGTTTTTTGGGAACAGGCGAACAGCGGCAAAATCAAATCAGCGGCAAAAGCAAAAAAAAAAAACCTGTTGAACCGGAGGTGGATGAAAGGATATAAGGAAATTTTAAAATGAGAATATGAGATTAAAAATATTTAGATATTTTAAAAATTTTGGGGGAGCCCGGGCCCCCATGGGCCCCCATGAGCCCCCCCTTGGATCCGTCCCTGCCCGTACTGGCCGCCACCCCTCACAGGGGCGGCCTGTGTTTCGCCCAGAATGGGCGCCAATTCTGCCGCCCGTTCTGGCCGCTACCCCTCCCAGGGGCGGCCCCTGTTTCGCCAAGAACGGGTGGTAAACCTGTTTCGCCCAGAACGGGCGGCGATTTTGCTGCCCGTTATGGCCGCCGCCCCTCACTGTGGCGGCCCCTGTTTCGCCCAAAACGGGCGGCGATTTTGCCGCCCGTTCTGGCTGCCGCCCCTCACAGGAGCGGCCTCTGTTTCGCCCAAAACGCGCGGCAATTTTGCCGCCCGTTCTGGCCGCCGCCCCTCACAGGGGCGGCCCTCGTTTCGCCCAGAACAGGCGTTGATTCCGCCGCCCCTCACAGGGGCGGCCTTCCTTTGGCTCGGAACGGGCGGCCATTTAATTGGCTGCCCATCCTACTCCGTAGGCCCCGATTAGAGGCTGCATTGCCTTCCCCTTGACCGGCAGGCCTTCCGTTGGCGGCAGGTTGTTTTCCTCCGGTCAAGTGTGACCTTCGCCGGCGAGCAACCTTCCTCGTCGTCGCCGCCGCCGCCCGTCGTCCGTCATGTGCATTCTCCGCAGTCCGATCACGCTCCCGCGATCGCCGCCGTCGGTTACGTGGGTTGTGACAAACTAGATTATGTGATTTTTTTTGTTTTTTTTTAATAATAGATTCAGAAGCAGGAGCAAAGATCATGTTCTAGAATTTCTTGAGGTTGTTTTGTATATAGATTGTTTACTTTTGTTGTGATATACTTATTTGAAGCTACTGCGGTTTGCATTTCAATATTTATATCAATAAATGTCCTATTTAAATTCTTAAATAATGTTATATTATTATCCAAATAACTAGAAAATTGGTACAATTTCTTCCAAGTTTTAATTCATGCTTCAGTTAATTGTATCATGTAATTGGTATATATTTTTATTATTATATAAATTGATGTTTTTTAAGTGATACTAGTGTACAATTTCGTATTCGCAGGTTTTGGATTTTTAACTTTTTGAGTGGTTTAAGCTCTTGGTGGCCAATTTTGGCATAACCATTGGAATATACTAGTAGGGGGAGGAAAAATCTACCTTCCCCCAGTGTCCCTTTTTTGGGAGAGCGGGTGCGACAAGTTGGCTAGCACCCGCCCCGTCCTGATAAGTGCGAGGTGGGAGCGGCGGGACCGGCCGGAGGCCGAAGTCTCGCCCCTGCCCTCTCCTGCTTGGCGGCCTGGCGGGGCGAGACCGGCCGGGGGCCGGGGTCTCGCCCCTGCCCCTTCCTGCCTGGCGGCCTGGCGGGGCGAGACCGGTCGGGGGCCGGGGTCTCGCCCCTGCCCCTTCCTGCCTGGCGGCCTGGCGGGGCGAGACCGGCCGGGGCCGAAGTCTCGCCCCTGCCCTCTCCTGCATGGCGGCCTGGCGGGGCGAGACCGGCCGGGGGTCGGGGTCTCGCCGCTGCCACTTCCTGCCTGGCGGCCTGGCGGGGCGAGACTGGCCGGAGGCCGGGGTCTCGCCCCTGCTCCTTCCTGCCTGGCGGCCTGGCGGGGCGAGACCAGTCGGGGCCGGGGTCTCGCCCCTGCCCTCTCCTAATTGGCGGCCTAGCGGGGCGAGACCGGCCGGGGGCCGGGGTCTCGCCCCTGCCCTCTCCTGCTTGGCGGCCTGGTTGGGTGAGACCGGCCGGGGGCCGGAGTATCGCCCCTGCCCCTTCCTGCCTGGCGGCCTGGCAGGGCGAGACCGGCCGGGGGCCGGGGTCTCGCCCCTGCCCTCTCCTGCGTGGCGGCCTGGCGGGGCGAGACCGGCCGGGGGTCGGGGTCTCGCCCCTGCCCTCTCCTGCTTGGCGGCCTGGCGGGGCGAGACCGGCCGGGGGCCGGAGTCTCGCCCTTGCCCCTTCTTGCCTGGCGGCCTTGCGGGGTGAGACCGGCCAGAGGACGGGGTCTCGCCCTTGCCCCCCTGCTTTTACCGTCTTGCCCTCGGGGGGGGGGGGGGGGGGGGGGATTCCCCTTTACCCCCCGGCGTGGTTGTTTTCTACTGGCCCAAGGCCTTTTTGGTGTAAGGGCATTTCGGTCATTTTGGTACATGTGATTTGGAAAACTATAAATAGACCCTTAGGGGTGCCTTGGAGAGGATCACTTCTTCATTCTCCCTTCATCCTTCAAGGCACCCTAGCTCAAGCATTGGCTAGGGAGGGGGGGACCTCAAAGGTCTTCCGGGTGTGAGGTGAGACCTCCGCGCTAGAGCCAAGGGTCTGTTTCTAGCTTCTTGATCTTTGGTCTGTGACGTTCCTCCGGGTGTCGTAAGTGTGAGGTCACCCCTTTCTAGGGACCCCGAACTCCATAGAGGAAAATTTTGGCTTCAACACTTTGGTGCGGTGAGCGTGGAGAGTGACCAGCACAGAAGATCTCTGGAGAGTGTCATGACTGTAGGTCAGGGAGGTAGTGATGATCTCGGCGAGCTCCCCAACCCAGGACCCTTTGTGGGGAGACAAGAGTTCATGGCATCCATCCAGGGCATCATGGAGATGCTGCGAAGCATTGCTCCTCAGGGTAGCAGCTCCACCCCGACCCCCCAGGAGCTAGCTCCCCCCCTCTCGACGAGTCGACTCCCAGGGGTCTTGACGAGATGACCCCAGCAGGGGGAGAAGGAAGTGCACTTGGAAGAAGGCCAGAGAAGGAGAGGATGGGAGGTGGAGTCGAGCGAGACCTCACCGGTCGGGAGTTGTTCTCCAGCCCGGCGAGTGCCAACCTCCCAGGCGAGCAGGTCGCGCGAGTGGAGGTGGCGAGACCACCCCTTAGGGGGTCACCCTTCAGTGAGCTGATCATCTTAGCTCCCATTCCCGAGGGGTTCAGGGAGCCAGACATGGCTTACTATACCGGGAAGGATGACCCCGTCCAGCATCTGCAGTGGTTCAAGGATGCCGTCTCCATCAGACCGATGACGAATGCCTTCAAGTGTCACCTCTTTGCGATCACGTTGAAGGAGAAGGCAAGAGACTAGTTTCATCAACTCCCTCGGAGGTCGATCTATGTGTTCGAGGACTTGAGCCGGAGCTTTCAGCTTCGCTTCTCCACTACCAAGAAGCGGAAGAGGAGTCCTGAGTCCATCTTCCTGATAAGGCAAGGGGCCGAGGAGTCGCTGGCCCGTTACGTTGACAGGTTCCAAGAGGAGATCCTGGAGGTCCAGGAAATGCCAAGGTATGCCCTCCAGATGGCGTTCACGGTGGGGTTGCGCGAGGGGTTCTTCAAGATGAGCCTGACTCGAAAGGCCCCCCTTTCTTTTGAAGAGCTGATGGAAAGGGAGGCTGAGGAGATAGCCATGAAGGCGGCCAACCCGACATTTGTCAAGAAGTAGGCAAAGCTAACAGAGATGGAGTCAAAGGAGCAAGGTGGCTCGATACATCAGGAAGGAAGAAAGAGAGAGGAGCGGAGAGCTCAGGAAGGTCCAGAACCAGGTTGGAGGCAGCAGGGAGGACCCGTTCATGGTCCAGGAAGAGGTTACGTCCAAGATGGGGGAAACTTCCATGGGGGCCAAGGGAGGTTCAACTTCCAGAGGAAAGCCCCAAGGCAGCTCCTACCCCCACCACAGCAAGCGATGGAGATTGGTCTAAGGGAGAGGAGGAACCATCAGGGAAGGAAAAGGGTCAGGGTAGAGTTACCGTACTGTGACTTCCACCAGGTAGAGGGGCACGCCACAGCTACCTGCCCCGAGTTCCTAGAAGTGAAGGGGCGAGAGGCCCTGCCCAGCCACAGCCACCAGTGCAGGTTGAAGAGGTTCTGCCCAGAGAAGGGGGGATGAAGTATGTGAGGACTGGGTCGATGTCGGACCCCGCGGCGGTATAGCGGTGATACATGGTGGAGTGGGGATCGAGGCCACTCGGAAGGCAAGCCTCCATGTCATGTACCGACGGAGCATCCCCTCAACATCCCAGACACCACCCCAGGAGGAGAAGATCACCTTCTCGGTGAAGGACCTGCCGGATCATGAAGATCCGTTTTGCGATGCGCTGGTCATCCAGACGGCCATCGAGGGCTACACCGTCTCCCGAATCTTGGTTGACAACGGAAGCTCCATCAACGTCGTTTTTAAGAAGGCGTTTGACGAGATGAAGGTAGAGCCAAGGAGGGTGTTGGCCTCGGACGAACCCCTGTTCGGATTTTCAGGAGAAAGGAAGGAGGTCGAAGGTGGAGTAGGACTCCAAGTAAAGTTGGGAGGGGATTCAAGGAACTGCCAGTTCGTCATTGTTGACGCTCCAAGCAGCTACAAAGCCATCTTTGGAAGGCCCCTCATCAGCGTCTTCCGTTGCGTGCCATCTTCCTTCCACAAATACCTCAAGTTTAGCTCCGGAGGGATCCAGGTCAGAGTCAAGGGAGACTCCAGGATGGCAAGGTAGTGCTACGTCACGGCCGTCAACACCATCTCTTGGTTGCCCAAGGCAGAGGAGATGGAGAAGGTCATGGAGAGCTTGAGCAAGATGGAAGTGTCTGAATAGAAGGAAGCGGAAGACGGCCATCATGCCCAGGCCCCCTAAGGGTTCCTCGCCTTGCGGTAGTTTTTTCCTTTTTCTTGTCTTATAACAAGTGCTACCCCTGACCAGCTGAGTCAGGGGACCATGCAACTCATATTTTCCCCGTTTGAGGATGTAGGATTTGGTAAGTTTTGATTGAGATGTCTAGTCCTTTTGCTCCGAGACGGTCCCGCTGCCCAGGCTCTCACTAGCTGGGCAGGGCCGGTGGTAGCTCTCGTGGATGCCTAGAGGTCTCACCTCGAGATGGATTCCGCTGCCAGGCTCTCACCTAGATGGCAGGGCAGGTTGATCTCTCGGAGGGTGGGGTAGGTCTCACCTCGAGATGGATTCCGCTGCCAGGCTCTCACCTAGTTGACAGGGCAGGTTGATCTCTCGGAGGGTGGCGTAGGACTCACCTCGAGATGGATTCCGCTGTCAGGCTCTCACCTAGCTGGCAGGACAGGTTGATCTCTCGGAGGGCGGGGTAGGTCTCACCTTGAGATGGATTCCGCTGCCAGGCTCTCACCTAGCTGGCAGGGCAGGTTGATCTCTCGGAGGGTGGGTTAGGTCTCACCACGAGATGGATTCCACTGCCAGGCTCTCACCTAGCTGGCAGGGCAGGTTGATCTCTCGGAGGGTGGGGTAGATAGCACCCCGAGATGGATTCTGCTGTCAGGCTCTCACCTAGCTGGTAGGGCAGGTTGATCTCTCGGAGGGTGGGGTAGGTCTCACCCCGAGATGGATTCCGCTGCCAGGCTCTCACCTAGCTGACAGGACAGGTTGATCTCTCGGAGGGTGGGGTAGGTCTCACCCCGAGATGGATTCCGCTGTCAGGCTCTCACCTAGCTGGCAGGGCAGGTTGATCTCTCGGAGGGTGGGGTAGGTCTCACCTCGAGATGGATTCCGCTGCCAGGCTCTCACCTAGCTGGCAGGGCAGGTTGATCTCTCGGAGGGTGGGGTAGGTCTCACCCCAAGATGGATTCCGCTACCAGGCTCTCAGCTAGCTGGCAGGGCAGTTTGATCTCTCGGAGGGTGGGGTAGGTCTCACCTCGAGATGGATTCCGCTGTCAGGCTCTCACCTAGCTGGCAGGGCAGGTTGATCTCTCGGAGGGTGGGGTAGGTCTCACCTCGAGATGGATTCCGCTGCCAGGCTATCACCTAGCTGACATGACAGGTTGATCTCTCGGAGGGTGGGTAGGTCTCACCTCGAGATGGATTCCACTGTCAGGCTCACACCTAGCTGGCAGGGTAGGTTGATCTCTCGGAGGGTGGGTAGGTCTCACCCCGAGATGGATTCCGCTGTCAGGCTCTTCCCGAGATGGATTCCGCTGCCAGACTCTCATCTAGCTGGCAGGGCAGGTTGATCTCTCAGAGGGTGGGTAGGTCTCACCTCGAGATGGATTCTGCTGCCAGGCTCTCACCTAGCTGGCAGGGCAGGTTGATCTTTCGGAGGGTGGGGTAGGTCTCACCTCGAGATGGATTCCGCTTCCAGGCTCTCACCTAGCTGGCAGGGCAGGTTGATCTCTCGGAGGGTGGGGTAGGTCTCACCTCGAGATGGATTCCGCTACCAGGCTCTCACTAGCTGGCAGGGCAGATTGGTCTCTCGGAGGGTGGGGTAGGTCTCACCTCGAGATGGATTCCGCTACTAGGCTCTCACCTAGCTGGCAGGGCAGGTTGATCTCTCAGAGGGTGGGGTAGGTCTCACCGCGAGATGGATTCCGCTGCCAGGCTCTCACCTAGCTGGCAGGGCAGGTTGATCTCTTGGAGGGTGGGGTAGGTCTCACCCCGAGATGGATTCCACTGCCAGGCTCTCATCTAGCTGGCAGGGCAGGTTGATCTCTCAGAGGGTGGGGTAGGTCTCACCCCGAGATGGATTCCGCTGCCAGGCTCTCACCTAGCTGGCAGTGCAGGTTGATCTCTCGGAGGGTGGGGTAGGTCTCACCCTGAGATGGATTCCGCTGTCAGGCTCTCACCTAGCTGGCAGGGCAGGTTGATCTCTCTGAGGGTGGGGTAGGTCTCACCTTGAGATGGATTCCGCTGTCAGGCTCTCACCTAGCTGGCAGGGCAAGTTGATCTCTCGGAGGGTGGGGTAGGTCTCACCCCGAGATGAATTCCGCTGCCAAGCTCTCATCTAGCTGGCAGTGTAATGACCCGGCCCTTTAGACCAAGGCCGCCCGGCCCACCAGTAGCCCATGGACCTTTAGACCACGGACCACGGTGGTACAGCCGGAATATACCAAGGCCTGCAGGCCGTACACCCCAACGCCTCTCTGGCCTGTTTCTCAGCAAACAGCGTGTTGTTGGCGCAGAGATTCGAACCCGCAACCCTTGATAAGAAACCTTCAACAGTTCTCATCACCAACTGAGCTTCAGCTCAGTTGGTGATGAGAACTGTTGAAGGTTTCTTATCAAGGGTTGCGGGTTCGAATCTCTGCGCCAACAACGCGCTGTTTGCTGAGAAACAGGCCAGAGAGGCGTTGGGGTGTACGGCCTGCAGGCCTTGGTATATTCCGGCTGTACCACCGTGGTCCGTGGTCTAAAGGTCCATGGGCTACTGGTGGGCCGGGCGGCCTTGGTCTAAAGGGCCGGGTCGTTACAGGCAGGGCAGGTTGATCTCTCGGAGGGTGGGGTAGGTCTCACCTCGAGATGGATTCCGCTGCCAGGCTCTCACCTAGCTGGCGGGGCAGGTTGATCTCTCGGAGGGTGGGGTAGGTCTCACCTCGAGATGGATTCCGCTGCCAGGCTCTCACCTAGCTCGCAGGGCAGGTTGATCTCTCGGAGGGTGGGGTAGGTCTCACCTCGAGATGGATTCCGCTGTCAGGCTCTCACCTAGCTGGCAAGGCAGGTTGATCTCTCGGAGGGTGGGTAGGTCTCACCCCGAGAAGGATTCCACTGCGAGGCTCTCACCTAGCTGGCAGGGCAGGTTGATCTCTCGGAGGGTAGGGTAGGTCTCACCCCGAGATGGATTCCGCTGCCAGGCTCTCATCTAGCTAGCAGGGCAGGTTGATCTCTCGGAGGGTGGGTAGGTCTCACCTCGAGGTGGTTTCCGCTGCCAGGCTCTCACTAGCTGGTAGGGCAGACGTGTCTCTCGTGGATGCCCAGTATTTTTTACCCGGAGGGGGTCTCGCCACCCAGGCTCCCATAACTGGCATGTCAGGTTGACCCCTCCGGGGGGCGGGGGGTGTGAAGTATTTTTTACCCGGAGGGGGTCTCGCCACTCAGGCTCCCATAGCTGGTATTGCAGGTTGACCCCTCCGGGGGGTGAAGTATTTTTTACCCGGAGGGGGTCTCGCCACCCAGGCTCCCATAGCTGGCATGACAGGTTGACCCCTCCGGGGGGTGAAGTATTTTTTACCCAGAGCGGTTCTCGCCACCTAGGCTCCCATCAACTGACATGACAGGTTGACTCCCCGGAGAGGCGCGCAAGAAAATTACACTTAGCGAATACGTTGGGTTGGACGTTTCTTTCCGAGCTTGTTCCAACCTCGAAAAGAGCGGGGATTGTGTACAACCCCGTATTCACAGGTTTTGGATTTTAAGATTTTGGAGTGGTTTGAGCTCTTGGTGGCCAATTTTGGCCTATCCCTTGGAATATACTAGTAGGGGGAGGAAAAATCTACCTCCCGCCAGTGGCCCTCTTTTGGGGGAGCGGGTGCGACAAGTGGGCTAGCATCCGCCCCGTCCTGATAAGTGCGAGGTGGGAGCGGCGGGACCGGCCGGGGGCCGAAGTGTCGCCCCTGCCCTCTCCTGCTTGGCAGCCTGGCGGGGCGAGACCGGCCGGGGGCCGGGGTCTCGCCCCTGCCCCTTCCTGTCTGGCGGCCTGGCGGGGCGAGACCGGCCGGGGGCCGGGGTCTCGCCCCTGCCCCTTCCTGGCGGCCTGGCGGCCTGGCGGGGCGAGACCGGCCGGGGGCCGAAGTCTCGCCCCTGCCCTCTCCTGCTTGGCGGCCTGGCGGGGCAAGACCGGCCGGGGGCCGAGGTCTCGCCCGTGCCCCTTCCTGCCTGGCGGCCTGGCGGGGCGAGACCGGCCGGGGGCCGGGGTCTCGCCCCTGCCCCTTCCTGCCTGGCGGCCTGGCGGGGCGAGACCGGCCGGGGGCCGGGGTCTCGCCCCTACCCTCTCCTGCTTGGCGGCCTGGCGCAGCGAGACCGGCCGGGGGCCAGGGTCTCGCCCCTGCCCTCTCCTACTTGGCGGCCTGGCGGGGCGAGACCGGCCAGGGGCCGGAGTCTCGCCCCTGCCCCTTCCTGCCTGGCGGCCTGGCGGCCTGGCGGCCTGGCGGGGCGAGATCGGCCGGGGGTCGGGGTCTCGCCCCTGCCATCTCCTGCTTGGCGGGCTGGCGGGGCGAGACCGGCCGGGGGCCTGGGTCTCGCCCCTCCCTCTCCTGCTTGGCGGCCTGGCGGGGCGAGACCGGTCGGGGGCCGGAGTCTCGCCCCTGCCCCTTCTTGCCCGGCGGCCTGGCGGGGTGAGACCGGCCAGAGGCCGGGGTCTCGCCCTTGCCCCCCTGCTTTTACCGTCTTGCCCTCGGGGGGAATTCCCCCTTTACCCCCCGGCGTGGTTATTTTCTACTGGCCCAAGGCCTTTTTAGTGTAAGGGCATTTCAGTCATTTTGGTTCATGGGATTTGGAAAACTATAAATAGACCCTTAGGGGTGCCTTGGAGAGGATCACTTCTTCATTCTTCCTTCATCCTTCAAGGCGCCCTAGCTCAAGCATTGGCTAGGGAGGGGGAGACCTCAAAGGTCTTCCGGGTGTGAGGTGGGACCTTCGCGCTAGAGTCGAGGGTCCGTTTCTAGCTTCTTGATCTTTGGTCCGTGACGTTCCTCCGAGTGTAGTAGGTGTGAGGTCACCCCTTTCTAGGGACCCCGAACTCCACAGAGACCAATTTTGACTTCAACAACTAGCATCGGAGAACAACAAGCTTGTTACATGAAAGCAGTTTTACTGTGCTGCAATTAGACCAGTGATGCTCTGTGGTTCTGAATATTGGGCAGTGAATTGTGTACATGAGCACAAAATGAGAGTTGCAGGGATGCAAATGCTTGAGTGGATGTGTGGACACATGAGACTGAATAAAATTAGGAATGAATATATCAAGGACAAGACAAGAGTGACACCGATGACAGAGAAGATGCGAGAATCTCGACTAAGATGGTTTGAGCAAAGGGGACCATTAGAGGCATGACCTGCTAGGCATGTTAAATGGGGGAGGGGTAGAACAACAGACTTGGAATGAAACTATAAGGAAAGACATGATATACTTGGGCATTAGTGAGATTATGACTAAAGATAGGGCACAAGGACGACAAAGGATCCATATAGCCGACCCAACTATTGCGGAATAAAGGCTTGAGTGTTGTTGTACTCTAATATATCTAGCCTACATTCCAGTCTAAACACTATATGAAAAAGTATTTGCAAGGTATATGAATCCATTATGATTTATTATGCTTGTATTGCATCGGTATATGCAGGTAAAATACCTTAGGATGAGCAAACTTATGCCTTGTCCTCTACGAAAGAGTGTCCAGCTTATCATGAGAGGAGTGACAGTTGTTAGATATGTTTTATATAATGAGTAGTCGTGTTAGCTTAGAGTCACCTCGGGTGTTAGGATCATCCTCTCTTGTACATGTATATGTATTACCATTGTTAATTGTGAATACACTGAAAATATTTGATTCCTTTCATGGTATCAGAGGGAGGTTTACCCTAGCCGCGACTGCACATCTCCTGTCGCCCTTCCCGTCGATCTTCGCGATTGATCCCGTCGCGCTGATTCTCCCTGTAATACCGGCAAAACCTCCTAACTGCTCTGCCCTAGCCATCTTCTCAATCAGACATCTCCACCGGCGGCTATCTTCCTCTCAGCGACGCTGCAGATTGACGGAGCGACGGACACCAAGTTCATCTCCTCTGTCGACCACGCCAGTTTTCTGCGACCGGGTGGCTGTCGACTTCACGTCTACTTTCGGCGCCCTAACTTCCCTGTGGCGTAAAGGGGGCCATCGACTTCGGAGCTCTATTCTGGCCCCTCCAGCATGAAATGTCACGCAGAAAGACGCCAGCCAAACCCGAGCCTGCCCGTTCTCTTCCCTGCCAACCAGTTTTGGATTGAGTTGATCCTCCTCTATGTACGGCTGAACGCGTTGCCTGCCGCTCTCCGCTGCAGCCCGACGTTGCAGCTCGACGTTGCCTCCTGCAGCCCGACACTGCCTCCTGTAGCCCAACGCCAGCTTATCTCCGCTACATGCTGCTCTCCGTTGCCTATTACTTCCCGTCTGATTTTGTTGATTCCGCTGATTTCAGATTTTCAATTGATCGATTCACTGACCTCCTCAGTTGAACATCTCGATGGATTTTGGTGCTCGTCCTCCTCCAACACCTTCTACAGTTCAGTCTGGTGCTTCACGTCGCACGTTTGTCCGCTGTAACTATTGTCAGTGTCTTGATTATGTCAAATCTGAATGTCGCAAGCTTTAGAGGGTCAGCAGTCTGCTCAGCAGCGTGCCCCTTGTGTATATTTCGCTCATTTTTCGGCTCCGGAGCAGTCTTTCTCTGTATCTGAGCTTACCCAGTTGATTGCCCAGTAGTTCTCCCAGAAGACTTCACTTCCTCACTGCTCTCAGCCGGCTGCCACTGCCCCTACATGTATCTCCCCCTCTGACTGGTTGCTTGATTCTGGAGCATCCTTTCACATGACCTATGATGTCACCCACCTCTTGTCATGTCAGCATGTCTCCACTGCCCCTAGTATCATGGTAGCAAATAACACCAATCACCCTCACCCCATCACCAGTCGTGGCCTCCTTCACACTAGCCACTTTCATGTTCCTGATGTTGCATATATACCGAGGTTATCCATGAACCTTATATCCGCCAGTCAGCTCACATCCCACGGTTGTCTTGTTACCTTCGATGAGTTTACCTGCATTGTGCAGGATAGTCTGACTGGGGCACTCCTTGGGACTGGTCGTCGTCGTTGCAGAGTGTACGACCTTGATCGTGTACAGCTTCCATCAACTTCATAATAACTTGCAGCTTCCTCCCTTTGTCTTCCTTCGGTGAGTTTCTCTCAGTGGCACCACCGTCTTGGTCATCCTAGTGGTTCACGTCTAGCTTCTCTCATTAGTCATGATTTTCTTGGTCGTGTTTCTATTGATCGGTCTCACTCATGTGCATGTTGTAAGCTCAATAAACAACTACAACTCCCCTATCCGTCTAGTAAATCAAGGTCTCAGCGTCCCTTTGATTTAGTTCATTCTGATGTTTGGGGACCCACACCTTTGTATCCAAGGGTGGACATTGATACTATGTTCTTTACGTTGATGACTACTCTAGTTATTCTTGGGTCTATTTTATACATTCTCGATCTGAATTTTTTCAGATCTATGTTACTCTTTCTGATATGGCACGCACACAGTTTCTCGCTTCCATACACATTTTCCATTCTGACTTAGGGGATAGTATCTCTCTTATGCTTTTCGAGATCTGCTACATAATCACGATACTCTCCCTCAACTTTCTTGTCCCAGTGCCCAAGCTCAGAATATCACCTTTGAAAGGAAGCATCGTCATTTTATTGAGACAACTTACACCCTTCTTATCTCCTCCCACGTTCCTCCTCAATTTTGGCCTGAGGCTATTTCCACTACTGTCTATCTTATTAATCTACAACCCTCCACTTTCCTTCAGGGCCAGTGTCATGGTGAGTGTTTGTACTCTCGACCCCCACGTTACACTCAACTTCGTGTTTTTGGTTGTCGATGTTATGTTCTTCTCTCTCCACAAGAGCGTACTGAGCTCTCTGCTCAGTCCGTTCCTTGTATATTTCTTGGGTGCAATACTGAACACAAGGACTATCAATGTTATGAGCATGTTGCATGCCGACTTCACATCTCACGTGATGTCACTTTTGATGAGTCTTGCCCTTTCTTCGCGTCCCCTATTTCCACAACCTCACACTCATTTGCTACTCCCTCTGACATGCAGTTTCTCACTCTTCCCATCTCTCTGCCTAATGTATCTCCCCCTCCAGTATGTCCCCCTCCTCTTCCCTTGCCATAGTCTACTTTGTCACCTGTTTCTCCCTTGCCGCAGTCTACTTCATCTCCTCCTCTTTCCTTGCCTCAGTCTACTCTGTCACCTTCTCACTCCTCTCCTCTGTCTCACACCTCTCCCTCCAATGAGTTGTCCACGTGGGACCGTGTCTCTCTTCTTTATCACTATACTCGCCGTCCTCCTCCCATCTCCTCGCCTCTAGTGCCCCCAAACTCAGTGCCTACCTCCTCCAGTGATTGCCTTGTGGATGACTCTCATGTGCACCGCAAGCCACCTCGTGAGAGAGAAAAAAAATGAGCGTGCCTATTTTTTGATCAGTGGCACAAGAAGGGAAAATTGCGATCAGGCAGCGGCTTTGGATCAAACGCCAGACGGAGACAGGGTCCTCCTTTTCTCAGGCGGCGAGATTGTTTTTTTGTCCCGATTCTGATTAAAACCAACAACGTGAAGATTTTCACAGGAGATATTTGCAGGCGGCGGTGGAATAGATTTCCCTTCTCCTGATCTAGAGAGGAAAAAACGTGACGGGAAAATTCCTGAAAACGATAACCACCAGGAGCACGGAAGCGGGATTCGTGAGCGGCTAGGGTTTCATACTTCGAGAATGTTGTGTCGCTCGAAACATTCTGGGTGGTGATCAAAGTAGAACAACCTCCCCGTTGCCCTCAACTTGGGTTTTATAGACAAATCCTAGGTTTAATACGGGTATCTGATATCCCGGTATTCGAAACAAACTCGTTAAGGCTCAGACCCTGTTATATACCCAAATATACATTAACATGCTCTACTGATGCCTTTTGCCTGCAAAAATGCTAGTGTGCATAAAGAGGCCGGCCTTGCTGGCAATCGGCCAGGTACATGTAGGGATTCTATCCATATCTCGAAATGAGTCTTCAGAACTACGACGAGTATCGGGTCAGCACATATCCAGTCGTGTCCAAAAAGCCCGACCGGGCCGGGGTTGGACCGGGCCGATCGAGCCCGAGCTTTTTTCTAACCGGGCTCGGTCTGAGCTCAGCTTGAGTCAGGCCGGGCCGGGCCTGGCTGTAACGCCCCCGATTTTTTCGATGATTTTATTTGCTTGGGCAACGTCAGATTTATGACGTCGTGGCGTTACTTTTAACGTCGATTTGACGGCGCAATGCCGTTAAGGCAATTTCGCGTCCGTGCGGTCGAGTAGGCCAAATTCTTATTGTAACGGGAAGATTTTGCATTTGGAATTTAAGTTAAGTAAATTTGGACTTGCTCGTCAAGTTTCATCGCAATCCGAGCATTTTTGGAATCTCGGCGCGTGATTGAAGTTTTGGATTGTTTATGTTCGTCGTATACTTCGAAGACTAATATCTCGAGAATGACTTGTCGGATTCTGGTTTTGATTTCGCCGTTAGATTTGTAGCATTAGTGTTCGCCTTCGGTGCAAGTTTAGTTTAATTCGGCGCTCGTTTGAGCTTCCGTGCTGAGTCTTCTCGAGAAGTTATGGTTCTACTCGATTAGCCCGTTTTAGATTTTACTCAGGCGCCGTTTTGAGGGTCAAAACGGCATTGTATCAAAAAATGGTCAACATGAAATTCGTTCGTCTCAACGATATCTACAACTTTCATGTTGACCACTTTTCGAATTGAAGTCGTTTTGAACCCCTAATTCCGTTGTTTCTGCTATTACTCGTTCGGCTCGGGCCCCCTCTCAAAGAAGGGTCCCGATAAGGCCCTTCAGGCCGGCCTGGGCTCAGCTTGAGCTGGGTCGGGCTCGGACTCCCTCTCAAAGAGCGGGCCCGATAAGGCCCTTCAGGACCCCCGGCCCGGCCCTCCCCGGCCTGATTTCCCAATTGGCGGGATTAAAATCCCGCCTATTAATCTCGTCTGGATTAGGCGGGATTCCATAAGAAATACCGCCTAATAGGCGGGAAATTCGGCCTAGCCTGGTGTCGGGCCCATGCTAGGTCTGATGCCCGGGCTTTGCGCAGCTCAGGCCGGGCCGGGAAACCAGTTAATATGGGGGCCCGGTAAGGCCCCCAAGCCCGACCATGGCCCAGACCAGACTTTTTCCTGGGCTGGGCCTAGCAGCGCTTTTTCTGGGTCGGGCCCGAGCGGGCTTTTCGGGCCCGAATTTTTTGTACACGACCACACATATCTGCAGACTGTACGTTGGACATTCGAGGAGAAAATATATGCTTTATGGTTTCAATTTAGGTTGCGATTGGCGTGACTTATCGCGACTTATTTGCTTCAGCGGGGTTGGACAAAAATGTCATTGTCATAACAAAATCTTATGCCCCAAATTAGTTTTTTTATATAATGGTAGCAACATTTGTCATACCAAACATACATTCTATGACCATGACGTTTTTGTCCAACCTAACCGAAGCAAAAAAGATGCGATAAGTCCCGTCAAACACATCCTTAATGTAAAGCTCTGAATTGTTTCTTGAAGTTAAATTGTTAATGGCATTAGAGTTTGATTTCATTTTTAGCAATTTTTGACTCAACTTTAAAAAAATATATTATCCTTTAATTTTTTGCCTAAAAATTGATTACAATTTTAAGAGAAAAATAAAATTTTCATAGTTAAATAATTTGATAGTGTCCTTTCAATTGTTCATTATATGCTTATTTAAATTTTATCATATATTAGGGCTAGTTTGGCCCGACGGGAGGAGACGCGGGCCGGAGGAAAGGCGCCACGCCGCCGTTGGAAATGGAGTGGGGAGGCAGCTGTTCGAAACAGAGTTTTTTGCTCCATTTATCATGGCACAATGAGTGGAGATGTGGCAAACACCGTCTCCAGACATTTGGTTACCCGCCGTGCGGCGGCGTTTGCCGCAAATACCGCCTCCAAATGCCACGCCAAAGGAGCCCTAAAAATACTATGTGTGTACGAATATAAATCTTGGATTCATGGGTTTTTAAATATCTATTCCTAATATTTACATGTCGATGCACATCATTTTCGATTATGTGCTATCTGCGAATAAATGCAGATCAAGCTAAGAAAATCACAAGCAATATAGACAGGTCTGCAGATAATCGTTTTGGCTGCATATAATTATGGGAATTGTGATTGGTACCCTATAAATAAATATTTGTAACCCAATGATATTTGTACCCAAATGCGATATCTGTACTTATTCTTGATATTTGTACCCATATATAATAATTCATAAGAAAAAATATTTTTTGATCACATATGTGTATAATGGTCTGGAACTACATTCCTGAACACCTGAATCCCCGTGACACCCCCAATCACAACATAAATCGGCAGCAGAACTCAAATCATAAAAGAAATTACAGTTTAAATCGGCGTCGAAGAGAGGGGGCGCGACTGGCGCGGGGGGGGGGGGGGGGGGGGGTGGGGGGGGGGGGGGGGGGGGGGGGAGGAAATGTCGGCGAGCGTCTGCGAGCTAACGACGACGAACGATGGCAAGAGTCAGCGAGCGAAGAAGGGGCACGAGTTACCCTGCAGGATCAGATTTAGGGCAAAGTGACGAATGACTTTTGAGTACAAATATCCGATTTGTACTAAAAATAAATACATTAAATTTTTAAAAATTTGAGTGTGAATATCCATTTATGAAGGTGATTGTTATTAGCATTACAGTTTTGGTTAGTTGCACTACATTTTCTCCTAATTTCTCGCGTCTTTTGGAAATACGCATTGTATATGTATTTTTGGAAAAAGTGTTCAACCCGAAAGTTGAACACTTTTCCCAAAAATACATGTACATGACGTACTTTGAAAACACACTCAGATTTCGTGCCTTTTAGAAATACGTCTTGTGCATGCATTTTTATGAAAAGTGTTCAACACGAAAGTTATACATCTCGACCTCGTCGAGATCCATAACTTTCGTGTTGAACATTTTTACTAAAAATGCATGTACAAAATATTTTTTTAAAAGACGTTTGAAATTAAGAAAAAACTTGATGCTATTAATCAAAATTATAGTGCTATTAACAATCACCGACTCCCATAATTATTGTCCATTTATAGTATCCTGAACTGAATTCTGGGAAATTATAGCGTGATGAATATTTTCTAAAATGGCGCGGCCCCGACCGCGAAATAAAAGCAAGCCTCTCGCCGTTAAGGATCGCAGCCTCTTCGGAGTCCCTTCCGATCAATCCTTCTTCTTCTCGCAGTGCCAATCACAATCCCAATCCCAATATCAGAGCAGAAGTTGATCCCGGCGACCAAATTCCATATGGCGGATAACTGCGGCGTGACTTCCGGCGAGAAGTTCGAGGGCATGGCAAGCTGGGTCGGGGCGAGCCTCGCCTCTGTCTTCTTCGCCTCTCTCGAGCGCTTCTCCTGCATCAACCTCGCGACGACCGACCATGATGAAGATTTGGAGGAGGATGCCAAGGAACGCCCCCTCATGCTTTCCGTACAGAACTCCTCCGTTTTTTACCGCAGCGACGCCGCCGCCTTCGCTCCGAAGTTTGCTCCGGTCTGGGCTCCGCCCTCCCATCAAGGTTAAACCTAACCTCTGATTACGCTACCTGTTTCTGAATCGATACTTGTTTATTTCTCAATTTGATTTGATCTGATGCGGCGGCGCCATGGCCGATCGCTATTGTTTTAGGGTTTGCCGGTCACATTTGTTATCAATTGATTTTCTAGAGGTGTTTTTGATGCACGCGTATTTATTTTCTGGAATTTGATTTGATCTAGCTTTCCGGTGGAGGATTGTGAGGGTTGATTTGTGCATTGCTGATGGTTGATCAGGGGAAGATTAAGAGTTATGTTTCTATTTAGTTGCAGAATTAATTTATTTTGCAGAAAATTCTTTGCATTCTCCAATTTATTTATGACTTACTCCATTATGATCGAAAAATTGACTGCATCCTCACCTCGTACATGATTTCTGATGCTAGCTAATAAGCAGTCCACCAAACACCCCCATTCAACTCCACAGATGCAATCACAATAGAATTGCCAAATACAACATAAGCTCGGCAAAATAACAAGTTGATCTGGAATTGGTGGATGCTTTATTCAGTGTAAAAAGAAGAGTACTAATTCAACATTCAAGAAGTATTGAGACAAGACAATCATCTGATATTCAAACAAAGTTGACAAGAAAAGCTTGATCCTTAAAGGTTGAATACCTCTGAACAAATCAACGGGGGACGGAACCTCTCAGTAGTCTGCATATCGAGAAAACAGGAAAATGGAAAGTAATCAATCACAAGACAATGCTTAACCTCCCATTTATCACTTCACTTTTTTATACTAATACTCCCCCTTACAATTTACTTAAGTACCCCCCTACAAAACAAGCCAATTTACACTTGTTAAGATAACTTACACAAATGCCCATACCTTGGTCTAGTTAGAACCTATTACTTCCTTGGGGATTAGTCTCACATCTTAGAATGAAGGTTAGCCTCCGCTCCCTCTTTCTATATAGATGTACAAATACTTGTAGTTATTGGTAATGTTTTATGAGAAATAAATAAATTTTATTTTTCTCTCTTCTTCCATTCATTTCTACAACATAAAATCACCGTTCCTACCAAAACTTAATTTCAAATTGCAGTTAACTCTCAACTTTAATTGGCGGATAATTCTCCCCAGTTTCAGCAATCCCACTCCATATTGCATCAATGCCTCCCCGATCAAAACTTCCTTGATCTCAAGGAAGGAATTGAGGATACTGTTTCTGCAAAACCCATTAAGTCCTCCCAGGTTACCTCCTGGGGTGAGCCGTTAACCCACAGAATCAACAATTGAGTCATCACCCTTCCTTGATGCGGAAATATACGACTGTCCTGTACGACCACTGACCCCACCATTACGTTACCCTCGATGTTCACAGTTGATGGTAAAGGAATGCTTTGGACTGGTACTTCTCCTTTATGTTCTCTGAGCTGTGACACAAGGAAATTGTGGTGTATCTTGTCGGTTTCGGGAAAATCTACTTATTATATCATTGCACCCACACGTTCAACCATCCTGAAGGGGCCAAAGAATTTGGGAGAAAGCTTATGGAATTTGTGTAGCAGAATGCTTATTTGTTTATACAATTGAAGACACACATAAGCCCATGAACCCACTTATATCTCCTCTCCTTGCGCCTGTTAGCTAACACCCGCATCCTATTTTGATTTTGGGTAAGATTGAACTTAAGTATATAAATAACACTTTCCCTTGATACCATAGACATATCTACTTCTTCCACCATGGATGAATCTGCAATGTAAGTGCAATGAAGAGTAGGCTCTTGTCCATAGACTACCTCATATAGGGTCATCTTAATGGCGCTCTGGAATGTCATATTGTACCAGCATTCAACTAGAGGTAACCAGGTAGCCTAGTTTTGTTGACACTCAAAGCACATACGACGTAGATAACTCTCTAAACAACGGTTTACAACCTCTGTTTGGTCGTCTGTTTGCAGGTGATATTAATCAACATCTTTAGCTGAACTTGTAGAATCCGGAAGAGTTCCTGCCAAAATTGGTTGATGAAAATTGAGTCCTTATCGTTGACAATGGAATTTGGTTGGCCGTGCAATCAAAATGTTGAATTTATGAATGTTTGTGCTACACCTTCAGCTGTGTAAGGATGAGTAATGGTTACAAAATGTGCTTGTTTACTCTGACTGTCGATCACCACAAGGATTGTTGATTTATTGTTGTTTTTTGGAAGACCCTCGACAATTTCCATTGAAATTTCTTGCTAGATGCAATTTGAAATAGGCATGGGTTGCAACAAACCTATGAGCCTTTATATATTTGACTTACATTTCTGGCAAACCATACAAATTGGTTTCTATTTGTAAACTTCGGACTTCATGTTCTTCCAAACCAAAAGAACATCTTCTTCAAGCAGTGATAAGTAGCTGTGATTCCGGAATGACCCCTAAGGCTCCATCATGGTAGATTTGAAGCGGTTTTGTTTTGACTGATTCCACATTTCCGACTACTATTTTTCCGTTTCTTTTTAAGAAATCATGAATCTACTGATACTTGGGCTTGTATGGACTATTCTTCTCTTTTTCCCTGATTCGTTTCTGAATTTGTTTATCCTGGCTCCATGAATCTTTTACTTGTTTCATAATCTCTGAGGTAAACACTGCCCCTTCCTGCAATTCTAATCGATTCACCTCTGCCTTTCAGGATAATGCATTTGCACATACATTTTCTTTCCCTTTCCTATACTGAATGGTGTAATTGAACCCATTAACTTGGCTATAGGAATCTTTGCTGATTTGGAGGGGACAACCTTTGCTCAAGCAGAAATTTTAAACTCCGGTGATCTGATTTAATGACGAAATGCCCACCCATTAAATAATGACGCCATTTTTGGATTGCCAAAACAATAACAAGCAATTCCTTCTCGTAGGTTGATAATTGCACATTCTTCTTCCCTAATGCCTTGCTAAATAATGTCAGGGTGTGACCTTCCTGTATCAAGACAACTCCCACTCCTACATGTGTTGTATCTATCTCAATGATAAATGTCTTATGGAAGTCCGAGAGCTGCATTACTGGTGGACTGGAGACAACTTCCTTTAATTTTAAGAAGGCTTCTTGTTCCATCTCATTCCAGTACCATTTCTTTAACTTCGACAAATTAGTGAGAGACCGAGCTATTAGTTCATACCCTCTGATAAATTATTTGTAGTACCCCGTTAAGCCCAAAGTTCTCTTTCAGGTTTGTAGGAGATGGTCAATCCAGCAGGAGATGGTCAATCTAGCATATTCTACACCTTAAGAGGATCTGTGACTACCCTTCATTAAAAGTGATATGCTCCAAAAAGTGCATCTCTTTCAAACCAAATGAGCACTTGTTTTGCTTAAGAAAGAATTGATGTTTTCCTAACAATTCGTATGTCATTCGTAAATGTCTTAGATGCTCCTGCCAAGGCTTACTGATATGAAGATTATCATCAACAAAAACGAGGATAATTTACCTCAAATGCTCTTGAAACGCCTTATTCATCATCCCTTGGAATGCAGAAGGGGCGTTAGTGAGTCCAAATGACATTACAAGGAACTCATATTGGCCAATGAGAGTCCTAAATGCCATATTGTATATATCAGCTTCAACCATCCTCACTTGATGGTAGCCGACCCTAAGATCCAGCTTCGAGAAAAACATGGAACCATGCAAGTCCTCAATGACAGGAATTGGGAATTTAACCTTGATGGATGAGAATTAAGTTGTCGGCTATGTTATCAAAGGCGCAAGACGCATCAAGGCGCACAATGGTCCCGGAGCCTAGGTGCAAGGCGCAGGCGCACGCTTGAGGCACGTGAAACGCAAAAAAGAAATAAATGATTAAATATTATTTATTAAATACCATATACATATATAAACATCTACTATGCCGTATTAACATGTATAGAAACTGTAATATGAATCTATAATGGACTTTTAATAAAACATAAAGTCACAAACCTAGATATTTATATATATAGTCATATAGGAAGTGTATAATATACCATTAATACAACAAAAACATGAATATTATACACTAAGCCATAAAGGAAATGTAATATGGATCAACATAAATGGATTTTCAGCTTATCATATTACTTTATTCATTTTTCATACGCATAATCTACAATAAAGTAATCAGAAAAATTATTTATTAAATTTTCATTTAAATAAAAGAATTAAAATATCTGAAATTTAAATAATTTATTACTCTCATAGCTACTCATCCTCTGAAAGACCACGTCTCCATCATCTTCTCCACCGTTATTATAATCTTCTTCATTGTATTCAACTTCACTTCATTGACGTCATCATCATCTCTAAAGACTAATGGAGTAGGGATCTTCGTCTTAGATATACTCACTTTCTCAAATATGTTGGTATGAAGTACATTCTTTTCTTTCGATAAGCGTGCGCGATAAATTTTCTTTTCAACTCCACTGGCCATAGCAACTGTGCCCCAAGTTTAAAACTCATCATCAAAGACCTATGTTGTCAAGGCGCGCGCCTAAGGCGCCGGGCACACCAAGCGGTCTCAACAGCGCCTTAGAACGGCCGAGGCGGGCGAAGTGCCTCAGCCGCGCCCCAAGCGCACCTAGGCGCACACCTTGCGTGCCATCCAGGCGCACCTGGGATATCCGTGTTTAATTTCCCTCATTTCACATTGGCAGCCGGTTCGGTTTAAGGTTAGGGTTTTATTTCTCTCTGAGGGCTCAGTTTTTTCTCTCACCAAACGCCGTCAAGCTCTCGCCCGCACCGCTCAAAACCCTCTCCTCTTCCGTTCGAAAGACCATCCGCCGCCGCTCCTCTTCCCTTCAAGGGTACGTGAGAATTTTGTTCATCTCTCCCGCGTCATCTTCCTGCTCATTTTTTGAATTTTGTTCATCTCTCCCAGTGAGAATTTTGTTCATCACTCCCGCACCATCTGCCTGTAGGGAAGCCATTTTGAGCCCTCTACATCCTACCCGAGCCCCATAACACTCAGGAAAACTTTATCAGGTTTGTTTCTTTAGATTAATTTATTGTTATGAGGAGATTTTTATACACAAATGATAATTTTATTTCCTCCGTTTCTTTGGTATTTTATCATTTCTGAATATTTTTATTCAAGCAGATATATTTATGTGATGTTAGTTACAGTCCTTCTCAATGGTGTTTTGAAATTTTGGAGTGTACATGTCATCTTGTGATGAAATCTTAACAAATTTATGCAACCTGGATTGTTTTTTCAATATGATTTGATCATTCATTGAGATATCTAGTTTTGTGACTTGCTTTTTGTCTAAATTAAGCACTTTATTAGAGATGAAAGTCTGTGATCACATTCATTGAGACTCCAGTTCACTGTTTTACAGTGAACTGGAGTCCCAGTTCACTGTAAAACAGTTAACTGGAAGCTCAATTCACTGTAAAACAGTAAACTGGAGGTCAGTTCAGTGGTTTCCACTTTCCACTAATTCTCTTCATCTCTTGTTAATTATTATATATACTCATTTTTTGTTGTAAAATGATTTAATAGCTGGTAATGGATGCGAGTGGATCTGTTTCATCCAGTGTCCAATCTAGTATTGATCCAGGCTGGAACTTTCAAACCTTCACAGGCACTCTGTTCTGTGCGACGCACAAGAAATAGAAATATTTCTTGCGTTCGGGCGTCCCTATTAGCGGCAGCAGACCCATTTGCGCAAGGCTGATTACTTGTACGCTACGAGCTCATCATCTCATGGTGTATTTGAGCCGAGTGCAATACCATACCACCGGTACTGCAACCAGTCGTCGCCTGCCCTCCACTATACAAATAATGCCTTGTCTCGGCGTAGCTCTAGAGACTCCTTCAGCTTATTAGCTTTCTTTATCCCGAATTCCCTGATTGGAAATTCGAGATTTGAAGGGAGTCCCCGGACATGGTGGCTCTGTTTGATCGCTTCACGATCGAGACTACAATGAGGTTCACTATCATAGACGGCATTCCCCTGAGATCAATATAGCCTTGGAATTGTTCATGAAGTTCTACCTATTTTGTCCTTGAGTTAGCCGTTAATAGTTTCGCTTCTGAAGAGAAACAGAGATTCCACCCTTCCTCACAGGAGTGATAACCAGATTCAGGACATTTTGAAATGAGAAGAAATAAGGAGATTCAAAACTCTGTCGAATCATTTCTAATAAGAGTAAGCCGGGATAAATGAATTCTGTGATAGTTTCATTCAGCCTACCCTCCTTCCTAACCTCTCCTTTTAGTCAAGCCTCTTCACAGTGTACCGACACTGACTGCGAGAAAGATGCCTAAAAGCTTCATTTGCCAAGGAGCTGGGATCGGGCATTGATTGATAGTACACCTTTCTATTCCTATTCATATTCTTTATTCCAATTTGGCTGGTCCACCCGCATTGGAAGTCTCAGATGAAGCTCAGATATTTCACCAGAACATTAAGTGCTTAGAAAACACAACACATTTCATAGGGTTACCGGACCGTGAGAAAATCACTTGACTGGCTCACGTAGTATGCTAGTCTAATAATAGATAGGCTGATACTTGACTTCCTTCAGAAAAATACATTCCCTAGAAAGTGACTGACTCTCATGGTTTGCTACTGACTTTCTTCAGTGAGGACTTACCGATCACTCACGAACGCAAGAAATATTTCTATTTCTTGTGCGTCACACATCTGCAGCTAATAAAAATGATTTAACTTGCAATTACTGTGAGAAAGTCACAAATAGTGGAATTTTTCATGCGAAGTAACACCTAGTTGGAGGATTCAGAAATACCAAAACTTGTCTCAAATACCCACAGTATGTACGAACAGAAATTCAAGATTATATGAAAAAAATGGCTGCAAGCAATACGAAAAAACAAGCATTCCCGGACTTCGCATATGTAGATACTTTT
The DNA here is from genome assembly GCA_039583875.1 of Platanthera guangdongensis. Classification (NCBI taxonomy): domain Eukaryota; kingdom Viridiplantae; phylum Streptophyta; class Magnoliopsida; order Asparagales; family Orchidaceae; genus Platanthera; species Platanthera guangdongensis. The sequence goes on from CM077159.1 coordinate 177,567,200, forward strand.
GGAAGCGATGAAGATATGGATGACAACAGTGCGAAGATTCATGGATGCGGACCAAGCGATGCGCCTAAGAAGCCTCAGACCAAAGGATCGATGAATATTTTTTTTGCACCTAACATCAAGACAAAAATGCAAAAAAAAGCCAACAAAAGCTAATGAAGCAAACTTCAATTAACGAAACATGTAAGAAGGAACTTAAAGGGAGGGCTTGAAAGCATATAGCTCAATGGATGTATGATGCAACTATTCCTTTTAATGTTATTACCTATCCTAGTTTTGCAGTGATGATAGAATCCGTTGGACAGTTTGAGGTTGGACTGAAACCACTCAGTTATCATGAAGTTTGCGTGTCTTTGTTGAATAATGAAGTAACTGAATTTTAAAATATGATAAAGAATTATGAGAATGAGTGGAGGTTGTTTGGATGTTCTATCATGACAGATAAATGGATAGATAAGAAACAGAGAACTGTTATAATTTTTTTGGTGAATTCACCCAAAGGTACATTTTTCCTGGAATTTGTTGATGCATCTGATTACGCGAAAACTGGAGAGAGGATTTTTGAATTGCTTGATAGAGTAGTAGAACGTGTTGGAGTGGCAAATGTCATTCAAGTTGTTACTGATAGTGCAAACAATAATGTATTAACAAGTAAATATATCATTAATCATCATTATTTAATATCTATTTAATTTTAATGTCATATATTGACTTGGAACGTGTTTGTTATGAAATATGAAAATTATTGGAAGCAAAATGACCACATTTATATTAGACACTGTGTGTCGCCCATTGTATCAACTTAATGTTGAAGGATATTGAAAAGATGTCTAGCATTAGTACAACAATTAAAAGAGCAATGACTGTAAATAGTTATATTTACGTTCGTCCTGGACTAGTCAACATGTTAAGGAGCTTCACAGGGTAAGTGGAGCTTGTTAGGCTTGATGTTACTAGGTTTGTGACTTCTTTCCTTGCTCTTCAGCGCATTCATAAGCAGAGGACCAATCTAAGAAAAATGTTCACTTCACCTGAATGGTCATCAAGCAAGTGGGCAAAGGAAATGAGAGGTAAGTAGGCACAAAACATTATATACATGGTCTCTTTCTGGAGTACTATTGTGTACATTTTGAAGATTTTTGGACCTTTGGTTCGGGTACTAAGATTGGTAGATGAGGAGAAAAGACCGGCTATGAGTTATATCTATGAGGCTATGGATAGAGCGAAAGAGACAATCATTAACTCTTTCAATGGGAAAGAGGAAAAATACAAGGATGTCTTGGAGATTGTGGACAAGAGATAGGAAAATCAGTTTCATCGACCATTGCATACGGCGGCTTATTATTTTAATATGAAATTCTTCTATTCAAACCCTGAAATGACATTAGATGGAGTGGTCATGAGAGGTTTATACCAAACAGTGCAAAGGCTCATTCCAAGTCCTGACATTTAAGATAATATTACGGAGCAACTAAGTTTATATAAAAATGTTGAAGGTTTATTTGAAATGCAATTTGCAGTTCGGTATAGGAAAACAAAGTCCTCGGGTTAGTAAATTAAATATTATTTCAAGTTTCAAACAAACAATTTATTTATTAAGAATAATTTATTAATTTTTTGATATTCATTTTTTGGGGCAGCTGAATGGTGACAATCATATGGAGTCGATACTACTAATATGACTAAATTTGTCATAAAGGTTATAAGTCTCACTTGCAGTTCATCTGAATATGAGCGTAATTGGAGTTTTTTTGAACATATATGGATTTTTTTTGAACAAGTATGTAAATAGTAATTTATATCATTATATGATTAATTATTTATTTGTTATGTTGCAGGTCCATAACCAAAAAAGAAATCGAATAGCGCAACATCGTATAAATGATTTTTAGTATTTGTAAAATACAATCGCGTCTTGCATTGCCGATATGATTCACGTGATCGTATTGATCCGATCTCGCTGAAAGATATTGACGATAGCGACGAATGTGTGATGAGAAGAATGAAGGAAGATGAGGAGGTTGAGCAGGATGACGATTTAGTTTTTGATGACAATTTATTGACATGAGGTGCAGTAGCTAGGGCCAGTGGAGTAGAAGATGATCTACACCAGGCGCTTATCCAAAGGGAAGAAGATAACTGACATGGGGAGCACATCTAAGATGAGGGCACCTACTCTAACAGGCCGTACACATGATGCTAAGGATGAAGAAGAAGCCGAGTTCAATGAAGAAGAAGATTTTAGTGAAGAAGATGAAACCTTAATTGATTCAGACGATGAGTAATTAATACTTAATGATGACGAGATCATGAGATCGAGGATAAATTGAAAAACTATGTGATGACGTGATGTTATGTTATTTTTTTTCACATTAGTTTAGAGTTTATGATTGCTGACTTGGTAGTTTATGTTTGTTTTTGGTGCAAAACATTGCATTGTTGACTTGGTAGATTATGATTACTGACTTGGTTGATTTATTTATGTTGTTATCTTTATTATGTTGTGTTCAAAGACTGATCTCGTTTATATTATGCTTGAATGCTTGATTTTAATACGTTTTTTGTGTTTTATGGAGGAATTTGTTTTGGTCATTCATTAGTTGAGTGGAAGTCATGCTATATTGTTAATTCAAGTGGGGTTGATCATTGATGTTCAAAAGGTACAAACACTTTTACCCTAAATTTGCATATCTCCGTCTAATGCTTTATATTACATGCTGTAGTTTTTTATTTTATTTTTAGTTGCACATTATATGCATCAATTATGACTATCATGTATTTATATCACTTCTCACCTATTTAGATAGAGTATTGCACATTGTATGCAAAAACATAAATATGAGATGTGTTGGAAAAGCTCAAAGCTTGTATGTATTGCTTCTATATCAAAATACAATGAGAGAATACAAATATATAGGGGAGAAAAGGAGAGAAGAAATCCTATACAATGATGTGGGACTAAAAGGAGAAGAAGAAAAAAGGAGAAAACAAGAGCCAAATATGGGCCCATTTACATGGGCTTTTCTAACACTCCCCCGCAAGCTGGAGCGTACAAATCGTATGCACCAAGCTTGGACAAGCACTGATAGAAGAGTGTACTGGGAAGAGCTTTAGTGAGCACATCCGTAACTTGTTCTGTCCCGGGAATATGCTTCAAGTCAATCTTCTTCATTTGAACCTTTTCTCTGATGAAGTGACAGTCAACTTCAATATGTTTAGTTCTCTCGTGGAATACCGGGTTTTTGGCAATATGTATTGCCGCTTGGCTATCACAAAGGAGAAGCACTGGGGAAGGAAGTCGTACACCAAAATCGGTAAGAAGACTCTCCAGCCATGTTAGTTCAGATACTACAGACGCCATTGCCCGGTATTCAGCCTCAGCAGATGATCGAGCTACAACTGCTTGTTTCTTGCTCCGCCATGTAATCAAATGTCCTCCAAAATATGTGCAAAACCCACTGGTTGACCGTCGGTCATCAAGAGAACCAGCGTAATCAACATCCGAGTAAGCTATTAATGTAGGAGCTGAAGATGAGGTCTTGTAGACCAATCCTTGACCAGAGGCTGTTTTGAGGTATCTGAGAATGCGTTCAACGGCGTGAAGATGAGATTTTCGGGGAGAATGCATATACCGGCTGACAATACCAACTGCAAAGGATATGTCCGGTCTAGTTACCGTGAGGGAGATCAATTTTTCAACTAAACGGCGATAGTATTCAGGATTCTCAAGTAAGAGATCTGAGTCGGAAGCCTGAGTACATAACTTGTGATTCACATCCATTGAGGTATTGATCGGCTTACACCCCGAATAACCTGCATCATGAAGAAGGTCGAGACAATACTTCCGCTGGGAGAGGACGAGACCATCTGGCCGTCTCGCTACCTCAAGGCCTAAAAAATACCGGAGGGGTCCCAGATCCTTTGTTTGAAAAACTGTACCGAGATGTCGTTTGACCTCCTGTATTCCCTGTGAGTCATCGCCCGTAATGATGATGTCATCAACATAAACTAACAAAAGAACTGTCCCCGCTGTACGGTGGCGAGTGAACATGGAGAAGTCTGCCGTGCTGCGAGAAAAACCAACCTCCCGAAGAGCTTTGCTGAACCTGTCGAACCATACCCGTTGTGATTGTTTGAGGCCATACAGAGCTTTCTTAAGACGGCAAACCTGAGACTCCCCCGTGGTCTCAAACCCGGGAGGTTGTTGCATATAGACAGTCTCTTGCAAGTCGTCATTCAGAAAGGCATTCTTAATATCCAGTTGCAGTAAGGGCCACCGGCGATGGACAGCCACCGATATAAGAACATGAACGGTATTGAGTTTGGCCACCGGGGAAAAGGTTTCCTCATAGTCCAGCCCGGGTTGTTGAGTGAAGCCGCGGGCGACGAGCCGAGCCTTGAGACGGTCAATCGTCCCATCAACGACGTGTTTGATGACGAAGACCCACGTACACCCAACCGGTTTCTGACCCGGGGGAAGCGGTGCGAGAGTCCAGGTCTGGTTGGCCCAGAGGGCAGCCATTTCCTCCTCCATGGCAGTCTTCCAGCCAGGATGTTCTAGCGCCTCCTGCACAGTGTTAGGAACCAAAATAGAGGAAAGAGAAGTGGCAAAGGTGTGTAGGTGGGGGGAAAGGCGATGCAAGGAGACATAATTCGCCAGAGGATGAGCGGTGGAGGGAGATACCTGATCAGCAGAGCGCGGGGTAGCCGTGGAAGAAGTCGACGGCAGAGGGGCAGCGGAACATGGGGGAAGGCGGCGAGAGTAAACCTGGATAACGGGCAGCCTGGAGGGAGCAGGTGGAGGGGAAGAAGAGGGAGCAGGTGGAGAGGAAGGACGTGGGGAAACAGGCGCAGTAGTAGGGATGACGGGCCGGGGTAGAGGGAGCGGTGGAGATGTCGGCGTGGAGGAAGGAGGAGGGGAGAAGAAAGGTTGATCTTCCCAAAAAGTAACATCGGCGGAGACGATGACCTTCCGAGTTCCCGGAGAGTAGCATAGGTAACCTTTTTGGGTGCGAGAATAGCCGACAAAAATGGATTTGGCGGCCCGGGGATCCAATTTATCTGAGGAGGGACCCAGGAGCTGAACAAAACAGGTGCAGCCAAAGATCCGTGGTGTAAGAGGGAAAGCCGGAGTGGAGGGGAAGAGGAGACTGAATGGGGTGACAAAGTTGAGAATCGAGGAAGGGAGGCGGTTTATGAGGAAGCAGGCAGTGGAAACCGCAAAGTTCCAGTAATGTTTTGGAACCTGCATTTGGATCATGAGAGAGCGAGCAACGTCGAGTAGGTGACGGTTCTTCCGTTCGGCAACCCCATTTTGTTGGGGGTATAGGGACAGGAGGTGTGATGAAGAATGTCAAACTCAGCACAGAGGGTGGCAAATTCATGGCCGGTGTATTCGCGAGCGTTATCGGTGCGCACGATTTTAATAGTTGTGGAGAATTGCGTGCGAGTTTCTTGGATGAAGGCGCGAAATATGCGAGGGAGCTCGGAGCGGTCACGAAGGAGGTAAAGCCATGTGGTGCAAGAGTAATCATCAATGAAGGTGAGAAAATAACGGTAACCAGAGATACTGGTAACTTTAAAAGAACCCCAGATATCGGAATGAAGTAAATCAAATGGAGCAGCGCTCCGAGTACAATGAGCAGGAAAAGAAGTACGCTGCTGTTTGCCGTAAATACAAGAATCACAATGAAAAACAGGTAAAGATACATCAGGCAGGGCCTTTCGGAGAACAGGAAGAGGGGCATGTCCAAGTCGATGATGCCAGTCCACAGCGGAGACAGAGGAGAGAATAGTCGGAGAGGTATCCCGAAGGTAGTGCCCGTTCTGCAGTCGTCCTCTACCAATGGTAGTCCGCGTCTGCCGATCCTATATCAAAAAAGAAGAGAGAGTAAATGTGACGAAACAATCCATATCATGAGTGAGGAGGCCAACAGAAAGTAAGTTAAAAGGAGAGCTCAGAACATAAAGAGCCGAGCGAAGAGAGAGGGAGGGGGCAAGAGAGATGTCGGCGCAGCCGGAGACCGGAGCAGTCGCACCATTAGCGACTGTGATATATTTTGGATGAGGAGCATCCGAGTACTGGAGAGGCCGCAGCGACGTGATGTGATGAGTAGCTCCGGAGTCCAAGATCCAACGCGGACCGGAGGAAAGACAAGTAATACCTGTAGTAGAGGTGGAGGCAACAGAGGCAGGAGGAGGGCTAAGAAGTCCCTGCAGTTGCTGGAGCTGGAGGCGAACAGTCGCAAGGTCGGTACCAGTGGAGGAGGAGCCATCAGTAGCAGCCGCAGTGGGGCGAGGAGGATATCCATGTTTCTTGTAGCAAACAGCATCCGTGTGGCCATCTCGGCCGCAGTAGGAGTACTTGGAGCGGGCCCGACCCCCACGTCCCCTTCCGCGAGAGCCGGAACGGCCACCACGAGCAGAAGGCGGTTGGGGTAGTAAGGGAGGAGGGGCCTGCTGAAGGAGAGCCGGAGAGGAGGGTGCCGGAGGATCCAGAGGTGGTGAAACGCGAAGGAGCATAGAGCAAACATCAGGGAGAGAGAGGGAGTAGAAGCCGAAGCCAATACTTGAGCCCGAATGCTCTGAAGGTGAGGTGTGACCCGAGCCATCATCATGGCAATGCAGACGGCCTCCTTTTGCGCGCGCTGAGTAGCAAGATCGGTGGTAGAAGGCTGATGATGGATCCAGGCCTCGACCAGAGTTTTGGCCCGAGCAACAAAAGAGGTCATGTCAGCCGCCCCACCAGCATCAAGGGACTGAAGGTCTATAATAATGTCATAGAGGTGTTGAAGACTATCCTTTCCAGAGTATAAGGAGTGAAGCTCCTCCCACATGACTTTGGCTGTCTCATGGTACATGACCATTTGGTATGGCTCACCCTCTAGAGAATTAAGGAGCCATGTTTGAACTCGGCCGTCATTGCGTAGCCACTCCTCCGTATTGGGAACAGGAGGAGCGTTAGTAAGGTGAAGCACAAGGCCCTTGGCCTGAAGAACACACCGAACAGAGTGGACCCATGGAACAAAGTTTTTCTTCCCATATAAGGATATAGTGGTGATCCGCAACTCATTGCGAAGATCTGGAAGAGAGGCCGGGCGGTCAGCAGGAGGAGTAACCGCCTGTCCGGTAGAGTCAACAGAGGAGCCCATGGAGCCGGGGAAGACCGCTGCGAATTGGAGGGGCAAAGACCGCGCGAGAAAGAGAATTAGAAGAAGTTGCCGCGGTGAGAACAAACAACGCGACCAGCAGAGGAAAGACTGCAGGGGGGGGAACGCGAGCGGCTAGAGGAGAGAGGCCGCGAGTAGGAACTCGAGCGGCTAGGAGAGAGAGGCCGCGAGTAGGAACTCGAGCGGCTAGAGGAGAGAGGCCGCGAGTAAGAACTCGAGCGGCTAGAGGAGAGAGGCCGCGAGTAGGAACTCGAGCGGCTAGAGGAGAGAGACCGCGAGTAGGAACTCGCGCGGCTAGAGGAGAGAGGCCGCGAGTAGGAACTCGAGCGGCGAGAGGAGAGAGACCGCGAGTAGGAACTCGAGCGGCTAGAGTAGAGAGGCCGCCAGGAGGAACTCGAGCGGCCAGAGTAGAGAGGCCGCGAGTAGGAACTCGAGCGGCTAGAGGAGAGAGGCCGCGAGTAGGAACTCGAGCGGCTAGAGGAGAGAGGCCGCGAGTAGAAACTCGAGCGGCTAGAGGAGAGAGAGATGGAACAGATAGAAACAAACAAACCGCAAGCGGCAAACAGACAAACCGCAAGCGGCAAGCAGACAAATCGCAAGCGGCTAGAAGCAGAGAGAAGTGGGTCCCACGGGAGAGTGTAAGCAGACAAACCGCAAGCGAGAAGCAGACAAACCGCAAGCGGCTAGAAACAGAGAGAAGTGGGTCCCACGGGAGAGAGTAGAAGGTATAAAAGGGGGCAGAGGGGTGGATCCACGGGAGGGAGAGAGGAAGAGGAGAGTCAGCGGCTTAAGAGGGAGAAGCCGTTGAGAGAAGAGATGGGTAGGAACAGGCCGCTACCCGGGCGAGTAGAGGAGGAGGCCGCAGAGGGAGAGCGGATAGGCTGAGAAGCAAAGCCGGGCGGTTAGAAAAGGGGAAACCGCGAGGTCGGATAACCTGGCTCTGATACAATGTTGGAAAAGCTCAAAGCTTGTATGTATTGCTTCTATATCAAAATACAAGAAGAGAATACAAATATATAGGGGAGAAAAGGAGAGAAGAAATCTTATACAATGATGTGGGACTAAAAGGAGAAGAAGAAAAAAGGAGAAAACAAGGGTCCAATATGGGCCCATTTACATGGGCTTTTCTAACAAGATGTATGCAATATGCTATCACTTGGTATAACTGTAAGGTCAAAATTGATGAAGTTAGTGTTTGAGGCTGCCGAAATGTATGTAATGTTGAACTTTATTTACCAAGTATACTCTCTGTGGTTTGTATATTTTGCAAAATAATTGGTTACTTTGATGCAATACTGCGTGTTAGAGACTTAGAGATATTTCATAATTAGTGTGTTTGAAGTAAATTGGATTGAAATGATGCAACTGTATTTCATTATTTTATAAGTTTAGATTATAATTACAATTTTAGTGAAATTTGGATATGATTTTACTTTGGTTCATTGTTTTCTACTTTTTTTAATAATAATGGTTTTAGAACTCTAATTGTTACTGTGATGACAAGGGAAATGAAGTTAGTATAGTAGTTATCTCACCTAACTAGATTATTAATATTGGAGAATTGGGCGCACAATTCGCTCAATTTCAGCGAATTTGGCGCCCAATTCGCTCAATTTGAGCGAATTTGGCGCCCAATTCGCTCAATTTGAGCGAATTTGGCGCCCAATTCGCTCAATTTGAGCGAATTGACCGCCCAATTCGCTCAATTTCTTTCTTTTTCACTATTTTTTGCGCCTCACGTGCCACAGACGCACACCCTCTCCTAGGCTCCACGACCCCTCTGGCCTCTGCGCCTCGGTGTGTCTTGCGCGTTTGATAACTTGTTCAAAGTCCAAGTCCTCCTGCTCACCCTCCCATCCTCCATTCTGCTCATCAATCATTCATTGTTATCATCAATATCTGGCAACAAAATCGGATCTATACGATCACGTGCATCATATTGACGTCGCAACGCTTGATTGTACCTCACAAATACTAAATCATTCAAGCGTTGTTAGGGCAGTCTATTACTTTTTTTGTTATGAATTTGCAATAAATAATAACCGTATAAACAAGTTATCATCAATATATAAATCACTGATAATAAATTTTAAAAGCTTATATGTTCAAAAAAAAACTCTAATTTCACTCACAACCAAATGCACTGCATGTAAGATTAATCACTTTTATTGCAAATCTTCTTGTTAGGAATTGAAGCACCATAAGCTTGCCATCATTCACTGTTAAGATAATAAATATATAAAAATTGAAAAATCAAAACAAACTTGTTTGAATATTATCAAATTTACCTAAGGATTTTATTTTTCTGTCTAATTTCAAATTCCATTTCAAATTCCATTTCAATTAACTCTTCAACATTTATATATAGAGTTAATTGGTCAATGATTTTATCTTGTTCTTCATGACTTGAAATCAGTTTTTGCATTATCTTGTATAAACCTTTCATAACTTCTTCATCTTCTGCAATAGTGTGGTTTGAGTAGCAAAATTCTAGATTTAAATAATGATCCGCGTCATAAAGAGGTCGATAAAGTTGGCTTTCCCATCTTCTATCCATAATTTTTTTGACATCTGTATATTTGTTCTCTTTCTCATTAAAAGATTTAATAATCGCCTCTTTAGCTTTATCCATCGCTTCATAAATAAAACTCATGCCCATTATTTTCTCACCGTCCTCCATTCTTAATACGCGTACCAAAGTGCCAAATATTGTCAAAATATTCACAATACTTCTCCAAAAAGAGATCATTAGTATAATGTCTTGCACTTGTTTACCTCCGCTTTCCTTTGTCCACTTGCTTGAAACCACTCAGGTGAGGTGAATACCTTTCTTAGATTATTTTTTTGCTTGTGAATGCGCTGAATTGTTAAGAAAGAAGTTGCAAAGCTCGTCACAGCAAGCATAACAAGCTTCACTTGCCCTGTAAAGCTCTTTAGCATGTTCACAAGTCCTGACCAAACATAAATGTAACCATTTATCGTCATTGCCCTCTTAAGTGTGCGACTAATATTGAGCATATTTCAAATATCCTCCAACATTAAATCTACATAATGCGCAACATGACGTCTTATATAACTTTAGGCATTTTGCTTCCAATAATTTACCTGTTATAGTGTTAGCTTGTTAGGTATGAAAGCATCATACTGTCATGTTAACAAAAAAGGAAAATTGAATACGATGAGATTAATAACAAGTAATTACTGATTTCTTTACAATTTACCTGCGAGTATATTATTGTAGGCATTGTTCGTAACAATCTGCACCACATTCTTCTCCAACTTTTTCTATCACTCTATCTAGCAATTCAAGCATTTTTGTCTCATCTTTGAGTAGTTGGATGCATCGACAGATTATAGAAAAAATGTCCCTTTTGGTGAATTCATTAAAAAAATTTATTAGGGGCCTTTGTTTTCGATTTGTCCATCCATCAGTCATATGAAAAGAGAAGACTTGAATAGAGGAGTGCTGGGCTTGTGAAATTCACTAAAATAATCGCATCTTTAGCTTTACCAAAATACCTTCTCCTTTATTGTTATTCATATGAACAGAATAATGCATCCAAAAATTTAGGTGAGAACTTGAATAGAGTGCTGGGCTTGTGAAATTTCTAGAGGATATCTCCACTCAAAATCAGTGAGCAAGGAAGAAAAGAGAAGACTTGTATCTTTGAAGTTTTAAGCAGCTGGTCCCTTGAGAGCAAGTGGAGCGGCGGCCGGTGAGAATACACAGGAAGAGGAGCGGTGGGCGAGAGCTTTCGAGTTGAAGGGGAGAGAAGCGATCGGCGCGTGAGATCTAAAAAAATGGGCCCCGGCTCATAAAGAAATGCAAAACCCTAAACCTTAATTAAACCGAGCTGGCCCGGGAGACTATTTGGACTGGGAATTCCCCAGGCACGCCTAATACACGCCTAGATGGCACACAAGGTGCGCGCCTAGGAAGCGCCTGACGCACTTGTCCCGCCTAAGTCTTGTTGAGGTGCAACGGAGTGCGCCCGGTGCGCCTGGCGCCTCAGGTGCGCCTTGATTGCCGGTAATAAAACAACCTCCATGTGGCATCATGCTTCTTCACCAACACTACTGGAGACGCGTAAGGGCTGTGGCTGTGTCGAGTCACTCCAAACCCCAACATTTCTTTGACCAAGCGTTCGATTTCAGATTTCTATAGATGAGGATAATGATAGGGTCTTAGATTAATTGAAACGTTGTCATCTTTTATATTGATATGGTGTTCATGGCCACGGATTGGTGGCAGTTCCCTGGGCTCGTGGAACAACTCTTGAATTTCATTGAGCAATTCCTGCCTTTATGTTTCCTCCTCCTTTGACAAATGGTTATCTGGTAGTAAAATTGCTTCTTGCATCTGCAAGTTGTCTTCCCCTTCACTGTTTTGGCTCACTTGAATGTCACAAACCGCCATCATATTGCTTTGCTCATCTTTTGAAATAAATTTCTGTATTCTCTTTCTCTTCATTTATGTTCTGGCGAAGTTCTTGGACCCGTAGTGAAATCTTTTTCCCTTGGCTATAAAACTCCATCTTCAAATTATTGAAGTCCCATTGTACAATACTCAAGGTGACCAACCATTGTACCCCAAGTATTACTTCACACCCACCCAATGGTACAACTAGAATGTCATAGGTAAACATCACCACTTGCATTCTCCAACAGAATCCATCTACCTTGAGCTCTAGAGATACTCTTACCATTGGCAATGAACACATTGAAGGTAGGTATTGGAATCAATTTACATTTTGGCTGCAGTAACATCCAGAATGTTATGTATACTTCCTAAATCAACGAGAACACTGATTCGATGTCCCTGGTATGTAGTCAAGCTTATGGTATGCAAGTAAGCGATCCCGATTAACGCATGTACTCCAGCTTCTGGTCATCTATCACGACTGATTCCTCTATGTTCTCCAATTCAATCTGCCCTTCTTCATCGCTCTCTGTGAGCAATTCTAAGGTATATGATTGACGCCTCTACAAGCATCTATGCCATACTTGTCATTGCACCAAAAGCATAAACCCCTACTTTTCTTTTCATCCATTTTAGTAGAGTTAATCTCCGACCAGTTCTAAACTGATTTGTATTACTGCCATGAGCTTGTGCTGTGGAACTAGAAGTGAGTGATCTGCCGGGTGTTTGAAGCCTCTGAGATTTATGAATCACCTAAGGTACCTTGTTAGCTTTATCTACTAAGTTGCATCCTTCAAAGTATTATTCCCTTTATCATAAGAAGTTTTCCACTTCTTTCGCATCTTGCTTTCCCACAAAAGGTCTGGGCTTCAGAATGTCAATTCATGTGTTTGTTGTCGTCATATTGCCCCTCCACTGGCCACGGCTCGCCAACATAATGTTAACTCTCTTCATTTCTTCAAAGCCCACCCACATTGCTTGAATGGCATCTTCCATCTAGCAAAACGCTCCTCCATCATCGGGGTGTGTGCATCTGTTACTCGCGGAGAAATTGCTAGGGTTTGATAGAGGAGCATAGTGACATTGCTTAATGACGACATTGCATTATACATTGAATTCAAACTTCCCCAATTTTCGGATGTTGGGTCCGCCAAAAAGCTATCTCGCAAATGCGAGCCGAAATCCTAAAGAGTCCAAAAGAAACCCCCAACATTCCTACTCCTCCCCCTTATATAGGTGAGGAAGGGCGCACTTAATTAGGAAGATACAATAATTTTTAAAGTAGTATAATTAATCTAATTGATATTAATTAATATTAATTTAATTCATACTAATTAATTACAAAATATATTTCAGCACATGAACATTCATGGCGACTCCCTTATGTAGGTCTGTGTAACATTTGTCTGCCCTGAAAAATTGACATTGCCCTCAAGATCGAGCCTCCAATCTTTGTCGGGATCTTTAAGAATGTGAGGGACATATAACTTGTGACCGAGGGGCGACGGTCGTTGGTGCAAGAAGGGTGAGGAATGATGGGGAGCCGAGGACGCTAGAATGGAGGTCGGTGGAGTTTTGGGTATAATTAGTGGGTGGTGATAAAATTTAGTGGCCACTAGAGTGGGTGAGGCGATGGATAGAAAAGTTGGTGCCACCAGAATATGTGGAAAAGAAGGAAATTTGGCAGCTAGTGAGGGAAATAAGATGATTTTGGCAGGAAGATTAGGGAGCTGATTTGTGTGGGGCCTGAGAGTAAGGATAAGTGTCTAGCAAGAGCAGATTGAGACCCCCTTATCCTTTGTCGGAAGTTGCCAGGGATACGGTGAGGCTCGAGGGGTTTTCCTAGTGTGGTTCAGGAGCAGGGCATCAAGCTGCAGGAGTGGGGAAATCAAAACTTGTTGGATGTTGAACATGAGCGGGACGTGAAGATGACAGGGGGATGCGGGAGGCGCTGGAGGTATTTTTGACGGAAAGGTGGTGGTTCGAGCAATAGTTGACATGACTCAAGCGCGTGGATGAGAACTTGTTGGTGCATGGGTTGTTGGTGGATCGGCGCTGATGGATCATCGTCAACCGGAGAAAGGGACCCATCATGGGCGTTCAGCATTGTGGTTTTCGGAACAGACTGGAGGTGGGATGCTTGGAAGATGAGAGAGGCAGATGTGGTGGTGTCCGTTGTTACCCATTCCTGATAGGAGCGACTGTGGGCTGCACTCGGCATTGAAGGTGGCTGGGAGTTGCCATGGCGCACAGTAGCGATGTCATCCGACCGGGATGGATTTGCTGCGGAAGGGGGGTTCGCATGTATGCTCTGACTGTCCTGGAGACTGCAAAGGAGCACCATGTTGTCGTGAAACTGGATGTGGTCGGATTGAAGTGGTTGTTGTGAGAGGCACTGGCACCCGACGTTTGAAGGGCAACGGGAGGAGGGAGGTTGGTCAGACCATTGTTACCGGCGGAGAAATCACTAGGGTTTGAGAGATGAACAAAGTGACATTGTTTAATGACAACATTGCATTACTCATTGAATACAAACAAGATACGATTGACTGATATATCGGCCGACATAAAGGTTTCATAGACAAAACGACACGTTTCCGATTTTTTTTGCAAAATATCCTTTTGAAATATATTCTCCGATATGTACGTTATTAACCGATATATTCGCTGATATATCGTTCGATATATCCCGACATTTTAACGATTGATATTTTTCAATTTATTTTAATTAGTGTCTATGGTCTGATAGATAATAGACCAAAATTATTTCATTGTTTTGGTTGTTTTTTTCCTTCCTATGGCTTTCTTCCTTTCTCAAATCCATCATCGACTTTAATTATGCATGATGTTTGAATTATAGACTAAATGTTCATTATCTTTCATTATCATCAACAACTTCCCAATATTTTGCTTACTCTTGTTTTATTTTACGTGTTATATCGTTATTACTAGTGTAACACAAAATGTTTATATTTGTTTCATAAATTTAGGAGTTCAATAAATATCAAATAATCAATATATTAATATATATAAATTTAAAAAGTATCAAATTTATTAATGATTACTCATAAATAATTAAATATAAAAACCCGATATATGAAATATCCCCGATATATCCCCCGACATATTAAAACCGACATGAAAAATCTAAACCTACATGTCCCCGATATCCAACATCGACAACCTTGGTGTTAACTATAACAACATCAAGGAAAATCCGAGCCGTTTCTTTCATGGCTTCAAATTCTTCTAGAGTCTGACTTTCTAGAGTTTCCAAGTTACTTTCCTCCAACATCAGCCCGTTGAAGATGTTGTGGGACTTGAAGCGGAGTATTTTTCTACTATTTGGAAACTTTGGGATGTTTATCTTCGTCGCAACTTAAAGTTGTGAAAGCCATTTCCTTTGCCTTCGTTAATTGCTCCAAGCTCACCATGATGGGCATTTCATGAATCACATCCTAATACCTAAAACTTATTCTCGTTAATAGAAAGTATACATATTTGATGGGCAGCACACAGCAACGGCTGATGAGAGATATTTCCTTTTTGTTCCACTGCTGCCCATGATATTTCTGTTACGTGTTGCCGAACACCCATATGGACGGACTCTTAAGGCGTGCTTAGCTGGCTTGTCAAGCCAGGCGTGACCTCTCTTCGAGCTGTCATTTATGCCAAAGTGTTCGCGGTGGGTCAATTTGAGGTATACAAACTGGTTACAGATGGAAACCATTGTGAAGATGGAGGGTCACTATATGCATCATCTGCCATTTTTATGGAGAAAGCAATTGCTGGTGTTTTGTAATTGAATGCTTGGTAACTCATGCTAAAAATAGTCGCAGATTCAAAAAATTATAAATAAGAGCACACCAAAAAAAATCTAAATGAAATAATACAAGCCCTTTCCATTCAAACGCAATTTCCTCCTACAAGCACACCAAAGTTTACAATAATTCCAAAAACTTGGTTAAAAATATTAGGAGACGAACCCAGCAATAAAAGAAGTTGAAAATATTAGAGGAGTGACTTCTGAATTCTAATAAGCAGTCTAAAAACTCTCTTCACCTATGCAAGAATATTTCATAATGCAATTAAAAAAAACTGCGTGAGATTTTCACAAATCACCGCATTTGTTGTGCAATGAAAATATTAAATTTAGGAGTTTTTTTTTTACTTTTTATTCTTTTGGGTGTGCAAATAACCACATTTGTTGTGAAAATAGCTGAATTTAAGTGTGATTATCACAAATCACAAAAAATAATAAGAGTTAATGTTCCGATGGCCTCCTCCGAGATCTTCCCATGACTAAAAGCATGCCTAGATTGAATCATGCTAGACTGCTAGAGTGAACAGCAAGAAGCAAAAACAATTTGATACCCATCTTCACCAAAAAAAATTTCATGCGGGTAGCGTTCCTAGTTTTAGGAGCTAGTAAAAAGATGGTCGTTGGATGACCGATCTAACCATCAGCAATAAAGACGAGAAAAACATTTAAAAAAAGACGAGTAAATCTGTTGATCGGACGGTGAGCAGGATTGATCCAACGGCGAGCAGGCTATTCGTGTTCCTTCCTCTGGAAACGTTACCCTTTGTCAAAAATTATTTGATATTCGCGGCCTCACTGGAGGTGGAGACAGTTCGTGTCAGTTCTGAGTCTAGGGCTGATCTATGACCCGAGTTGACCCTTAGATGCACTAGAGGAGTTCCCTCGATAAGTATTAAATAATAAAATGTATTTTCTGGAAAGCTCGAATATCATTATTTTTTTAGGTTCGTTCTGGCGTGCTGTGATCAATAATATATGTAGGAATTTGAGGCTCGAGTCATTTTAGATTTTCAAAGGGTTTAAGGGTATATATATTACCCAGGCTTTTGATTCATGCATAAGTAATTTCTGATTTTTTTAAAAAAAAAACATTTAAATTTGTTTATCTAGATTTTTTAATTAATTTCTGATTGTGAATTTCATGATACGAAAATCTAGACGTTGATGATATAATCAATGCGGTTTATATGTAGCTTTCTGATTATTGATGCATTTAGCTGGTTGCTTCCTTATTTTGCACACGTGTCAGCAGCTTAGTTGTTCAACAGCAACTAGTGTTTCTCAGAGAGAAATTCTTTTGAGTTCGACGTGGCCTCTACGTATGCTTGAGAAGCTGTGAGCCGTTCATCTACCTCCGAACCTTCCTGTTAGCAGTCTCAATGACAATGATCCGGGATAAGATTCTTTGACTGATGCCTCTTTGGCTCTGTTTGATGAGTAATACTTAGGTCAGGAGTCTGATGATGCTCATGCTCCTGCACCAATGAGGAGCCTGCAAAGGAGGAGGGGCCCACGTAATTGTGGTTTGTGTCATACACTTTTGCGCCGAGCTCTCATCATTTCAGACTTCTCATTGATTATCCTGACCATGAGCATGATCTGGAATCCTGACCCAAAAATTTTCTCATTCGGCACGGAACATAAAGATTAAATTATCATTTATTAAGGCACACCTAATGAACTTCATTCATTTTTATTTATTTTTATGTTTAAACTGATGAAGTTTGTTAGGTGATCGTTAACGAATGATGATTTAACTTATGCGTTTACGACCGCGACCGCTATGCCAACAAAGCCATGCATTTATTTATAGAGGAGTCTTACAATTGCTTTACTATTATTATTGCTGGATTATATATGGTGGCAGATGTATAAGTTTTATTGTGAGAGAAACCTAAAATATTTCAGTTTTTTTGTAAATTATTTAAAATCTCTACAATTTATTTATAATAAAAAAATTTCTATACAACGTACAAATAAAAAAAATAAACTTTTTTAAAAAATATAGTAATAAATTTGTTTATAAAAATAATTTTTGAACATAATTTTTTTATTAAAAAATAAAACAAGTTGATTTGTTGTCCTTGTTTGTAATATTTTTAATATTATTTATTTCTTGGTAATAATTTTTTTCAATTATTGAAAAAAATAGTTGTTTAAAATCTAGTGTGAGGCTGTGAGCAGCCCCATAATTATATATAACTGAAAATCTATAATACCACCCGACTGACCCGACTAGTCACCCGAGTATCTTCTCTAATATGTGATATATTTTAAAAAATATAAAATAAAATAATCTCAGTATTAAAATAGCACTATGAAATAAATTAGTCATGTGGTTCATTTGATTTTAATCTTCAGATGAAAGGGAAAGCATAAACTTTCTTAATATAAAGTCGCAGATGGCATTAAAATGTGTTGTATTTAGATATTAGTGACCGTGCACGGAATCCTTCGTGTACGGTGGGCGGCAGCAGTAGAATTGCTTGAGTGAGGGTGGGATAGTGTTAATGACGCATTGACGCCGGGGACAGTACGTGCATGATGCCACTCATTACTTATAAATACAAAGAATATTTTGTGCACAGTATAATGGTATGATCATTCGGTTGATGCTAGGCCTGCGAGCGATTCGGTTTGGGTCAGTTTGAATCCAAACCGAAATCGAACCGACATGTCTCGGTTTTTGGTTTGTCCAAACCGACCCGACCGAATCCGGTCGGTTCGGTTCGATTTTCAGTCGGTTTTTTATGGTTCGGTGTCGATTTTTTGTGAACAAACATATATTATATAATATAATATCAAAACTGAATAGTAAGGTGATAAGCAGATATTTCAGATTGATAATCTGAACATGTTTCACAGATTGAACAAGTCGATCTCAGACATGGAGTTTAGGTTGTTTAGCTAGTTTTGAACATGCTTCACAAATGAGCAGATATTACATATCGTTAATTTTACATTTCAATAATAGTTAATATGAAACTATTTTTATTAGTTTGAATTTTTTTTACCAGGTAGTATATATGCTATGAACTCTCTAAAGGAAGTGTTTTATACAATCAGGTATATCATACCATAAATGTGCGGTGGGGCTGTGGTAGGGAGTAATGTTATAAAAATTTAAAATTATGTTATACAAAGGCCAGTTTCTGTTAAATTTTAAATTATGTTAAACAGAAAACCTAAATGTGAGGGAAAACATTACTCGGTTCGGTTTGATCGGTTTTCACAATTTGAAAATCGACCCGAACCGATAGTCCTTCGGTTTTCAAAAACTCCAGACCGAACCGACAGACCGGACGGTTCGATGTCAAAATCGGTGTGGTTTGATCGGTTTGATCGGTTTTCAGTTTTCGCTCCTCACTCCTAGTTGATGCTGCTGCCCTTCAATCCCCTCCCTCTCTTACCCTATTGCGGATTTGACGGGCTTTTTGAAGATTGTGTTTCTGTGTTTTCTTTTCTAGAAAACATAAAAATGAAGAAAACATAAAAATGATTATCTGTGGCACTAAAGAGTGAATTGGGGCTCCAAATGAATATTATCAATTCCATGGTCCCAATATGTTCTTTCTTCCTTCAATGGGTTAGAATTGATAATATTTTACAGCATTTGGTAATTAGAATTGATCGGTGCTGTGAAATGGATCCTTCATTTGGCTCCAGACACCGTGGATCTCCAACCCTGAAAATTAAAATGTGATTGGTTCATGAATGACAAATTGAGAATGCTGCATGCATTTGAAAACTATGCTAAGTGTGTTGTCGCTTGATTTATTATGATTTTCTATTTCTCTTTCGAGAGACTGTTCAGAATTAGGCTTCTAGAACGAGTACTTCTTCTTTGTTTCTAAAATCAAAGGATTCCATAGTCAACCTCTTCATTTTCCCGTGCTACACCACGTACTCTCACCTTGGGCGAGTTCAGCTGATATTATCATCCGCACCGTGCAACTACGACCGTAGGTGAAAGCCGCACGAATTTCTCAATTTTTAGGGGGCGGGGCTGTAAGAACTGTAGCTTGAGTTAAATTCGGCGGTTACGATTTTCTAACCGCGTTGTAAGTACAAGTGACTGATTTGTTTGTTGTGTTTGTAGATTATGTGGTTAGCACTTAACAACCGGGAAACTGTTTCTGAAAGTAGTGTGGATAGTTGGTAGCAGTCGGCGGCGGTTAGCAGCAAGTTGCGGTTCGGCGACCAGGCGGTCTCTTAGTTGGCAGTTTCCCTGATTGGATAATTCAGTTCGCCTTTGGCGGGCTGAGTAGCAGTTCGGATAAGTTGATCGCTCTACTTGTGGTTAGGCGGTCAAGTGTTGCATACAACCGGTAGCTCAGTTTCTTTTCATCTGTTGGCGGCGACTTCAGCGGTTAGGCCACCGGAAGTTGTTGACAATGTTGTTTTCTCAGCAGTCAATAAGCAGTTGTTCGTGCGACCTTGGCTGTTAGCGAAGAGAAAAGGCGGTTACAGTGTGTTATCTGGCAGTTTTGTACTTGTCTGTTTTTTGTGATCTCTATCGGGTGCATTGCGAAATCATGTATCACAATGTATGTCTCGCTTTGTAAAAAGACTATTAATTCAATTGTGCTTCTTGTTCTTCTATCTGCTACTTGTTTATTTGGTTTGGTTGGTTGAGTGTTCCTACGACCTTTTCGTCTTCACAAAATTTTAAAAAATTCAAAGGCTTTTTTTCTTTAATGCAAGTATTTTCCCCCTGATGAGGTCAACCCGAATTTGTAGGAGAACCAGGCTGCATATAGCCAAACCCCCCTCTCTCACACAAGTCATGGGAGTTACGCAGATAACCGCCGTGCGCGGGACCATCGCGCCAAATTCACGTAGTAACTACCGCGCGCGCGACCCAACCGCAGCCGCCGGGCGATGTTGGCCGACCCGGGGCCGGCCGCCCCCTCTCCGCGCGGTCCCGGCACGGCCGGCCTCCGCGATGGCCGGCCAAGGCCGCCCATCCTCGGGCGACCTCGCCGTTGCTGGCTTCCGCAAGGGCCGACAAAGGCCGCCCGATCCCAGGAGGCCTCACCGCGGCCGACCCCACGAGGGGCAGGCCAAGGTTGCCCGGTCCCGGGCAGCGTCTTCGCGGCCGGCCCTCGCTGGGTCCGGCCAAGGCTGCCCGGATCCAGGAGGCCTCGCCGCGGCCAACCTCTGTGAGGGCTGCCCAAGGCCGCCCGCCTCCGGGCGGCCTCTTCGCGGTCGACCACCCCTTCCTGCCACCCTCTGTGTGGAGGGGCGGTGGCCGGTCGCCCGCGCCGGTGTCGTCAAGCCGCCATTCTTCACGGGCTGGCCTTCCCACTACCCGGGGGTAAGGTTGTCATTTTCTAAAAGTGGCGATCCGCGTCATCATTTCAGAGTAATCCTACTGGTCGGTCCGGTAGTTATTAGGCAAACTTCTGGACCACCCCACTAAAATTTATAAATAAACGCAGTTCAATTTCAAATGGGTCTTTTTCTGGGGTTTACTCATTTCACTCCTCTCTCTATCCCCCATCTCACTGCAGGAATTACGTCCAAGACTACCACCACAAGGCAAGGAGAAGGCATCAAAGTTAAGACGGGATTTGAGAGAACACAAGTCAAGTAAGAGACGCATGTAGGCGTCTCCGCCGTCACGCAAGACAACTTCGAAGGAAGGAAGCGCCTGCATCTTCGGTGAACAAGCATCGAAAGACTGTCAAAGGAGCATGACGGTCGGTGGAACCTGTTGTTCTTTCTCTTCCCCTCTCTGTAATAAGATGCGGCCTGTCGCCCTCACTTTCCTCCCAAAAGCTCTGTAAGAAATGCTCATATAGTGGAAGTTAGGTCGGCACCGTACCGACCGCGTGGTTTTTTCCCCCCGATTGTTGGTTTTCCACATCATCAAGTTTTTGTCCCGGCATTTCGTTTATTTTTAACTGTTGGCACGCTCGACCCGCTTACGGGCTAAGGCGATAGAGTAAGCTAGCTAGGTCTACCAAGAGCGTCGTGTGAATCCCCAACACCCACTTTAGAGCTTTCCTTATTATTTAGGGTTTGCTTAAATTGTATAATGCATGTGTATGTTGCCCTTCACATGTGAAAGCAAATGTGTTGTTGTAATTTTCACAATTTGTAGGATTGCGATTAGGAGGGGACAATTGTTGGGTCAAAGTGAATTTAGAGCTAAAAATCATATTAGCCGCAGTTTTCTGCTTGCTAACAACTTCTAACGCGTGCTTGGTTCTATTCTCATCCTCAATGCGTATAAAACGCGTGAGGTTATTCAGATCAGCCTGCATTTTCTTGTGGTACATTTCTGTTTTAAAGTTGCACCACGTGGAAGATAGCTTATAGATAATCGTGTCAGCAACAAAACTATCTGGTAATGAAATATTCTCACTATACAAAAAATCAAATAGGTTTTCAAATTCTGATACCTGGGGAAGAATGACTTTTTGCTTGTCGAACATGAAGAAATGGAACTTGTCCACCATGTGATCTTTTGACAGGTCCTCCTCCTGCCTGAAGTCCTCCAGTACCTCTCAGATCTCCTTGACAGTATTCATCTTGATGTAAGTCTTTATTAGGCTGGAGGATAAGCAGTTCAACAAATAGTCTCTGCAGAAGTCCTCATCAACGATCCATTATGCTTCATCGTCAGTCCCCATAACATCAACACGATAGGACTGAACGATATAGAACATGTTCAGGTGCTTCATCCCAAACTGAGTGTTCAACCTCCAATCGTTGAAATTGTCATCGTGAACTTCTCTAATTGTATCATCAGAATGGGAAAGGAAAAATTATTTCCTTTCATCACAGAGAGTTACTTTCCCTGATCTTAATTAGAACAAAGAGAACAACAAAATCCTCCTGGTTGAACGACAACAGCAGCAAGAGTGAACAAATCTGCTCTGGATTGGCAAGCTGTAAGGATTCTGAATATGGATCTGAGAGCGACTCCGGCCGGCGCAAGGCAGCTGCCTGCACGAGCTGTGACAAGGAAGACACTCCTCTAAATCTGGACTGGAGTAGCAGCAAACGTTTCCAACAACTTGCAGATCTGGATTCCGGAGAGCGGCGGCTTGGAACAGATCTATGTATTATAATATGTTGAAAATGACAACACCAAACACAGAGGTCACACCAAGAAAATGAAAAGATTTAATTCTCGGGAATTGGGAAATAAAATAACAATATTTTTGGAACAAGACAAAACAGTGCAGTACATTGGGACTCTACAATTCATTATATATATTATAACAAAACACTGTTTCACAGCATCTATTCTGAAACGATGCAACTTTTCTGATTTAGCCTTTCTCTTCGTGCAGGTGCAAGTTCTTCACAGCTCCTGGTTGCTTCTTATCCATGTCATGTCGTTGTGCTCATTTGCTTTGAGCTGAGGCATCGCTTGAGCTTACTACTTCTGATTTCATTTTAACACCCCCCCCCTTTAAGCTCAAGAGATCTACAACACCGATCATCTTCCTTAGAGCTTCAAAACGAGGTCGAGGAAGGGGTTTTGTAAGTAGATCGGCCATCTATTGCTCGGTAGATAAGTATTCAAGCTTAACCTCTCCCTTCTTTAAGTTTTCTCTGATATGGTGATATTTTATTTCTATGTGCTTGCTTCGACTGTGAAAAATGGGATTTTTTTGTCATCGCAATAGCGGAAGAGCTATCACAAAAAATGATTGTTGCTTCTTTCTTTTCCAAAAGGATTTCTTCAGTGAGTCTTCGTAACCAAATGCTTTTGCTTGTTGCTTTGCTTAGTGCCATATATTCTGCTTCTGTTGAGCTAAGTGCAACGAACTGCTGTTTTTGAGAGGTCCAACTAATTGCATTTTGCCCTAAGAAAAAGATGTAACCACTAACACTTCTGTGATCATCTATACTTCTTCCCCAATCTGAATCAGTATAACCTACTAACTGTCCTCTGTTCTGCTTACTATAATAGAACCCGTAAGACTTTGTGCCTTGAATATACCTTAAGATCCGTTTAGTTGTTTCATAGTTAGCCTGGGTGGGTTTGCTCATTAATCTGGAAACAAAGTTTACTGCAAATTCTATATCAGGTCGTGTATTAGTCAGATATAGTAATGATCCTACTAGACTTCTAAACTGTTTTCATCTGCCATGACATCAATATCTATTGCAGATGTTAGTACTTCATTTGGAGCCATGGGGATTACTGCTGGGTTACATGTTTCCATTCTAAATTTCTTTAACAAATCTCGTGCATATTTTTCTTGAGATAAAAATATGAAGTTAGGACTTTGGTTGACTTGAAGTCCCAGGAAGAATTTCAAGTGACCTAAGTCTATCATTCATATTTCGTTTTCATTTCCCTTTTAAATTCTTCAATGAGCTGAATTTCATTCCCGGTAAGTATTAGGTCATCTACATAGATACAAACATACATTATACTTTGCTTATCCCCCTTAATATACAGAGATGAATCACTGCAACTTCTGTTAAACTTTGATGTAGTTAGCTGCTTGTCGAGATTTGCATTCCAAGCTCTCGGGGCTTGTTTTAAGCCATACAAAGCCTTATGTAACTTATAAACTTTCTCTTCTGACCCTTCTCTTACATATCCTTGTGACTGCTCAACAAAAATATCCTCCTCAATTGTTCCATTGAGAAAAGCTGATTTTACATCAAGCTGGAAAACAAGGAAGATACACTGTGCTGCAAAGGCTAATAATGCTCGAATGGTTTCCATGCGGGCAACAGGAGCATAAGTTTCATTAAAGCTGTCTCCTGGTATTTGAGAATAGCCCTTAGCAACTATTCTTGCCTTATATTTGGATATTGACTCATCTTCATTTTCTTTTAATTTATATATCCATTTTAAGTCAATAACATCAGCATATAATGGTTTGGATACTAGTGACCAAGTATTGTTCTTTTCTACCATTCTGATTTCCTCATCCATTGCTTGTTTCCAAGGAGGTAATTTGTTGGCTTCTTCATAAGTGACTGGTGTTGATACCTTAAATGTCATATCACTTTGCAAATAAATATCTTGTAATTTTTTATACTTCTTTGGGGGTGATGAAGAATCAGGATCATTGGATGACTGTGCTGAATGAAATAAAGGAGTATGTGGATGATAGCTTTCTGAACTAATTGATGTAGGGTTGGAAGATTCAACCACCAGAGGCTGATCACTGATTTGGAAGGAATCATTTAACTCTATATTAGATGGTTGAGAGCTGTCCCCTTGATCTGAGCCCCAAATCCAACATTTATCTTCAAAGAATAATACATCTATGGATGTTAATAGTTTATCTTGAATTGGTTCATATAATCTATATCCTTTTGATTCCTCACTGTAGCCAACAAAAATACATTTTTCACTTTTCTTGTCTAATTTACCTCCTTTCTGGATAAGTGCATAGGCTATGCTTCCAAAAATTCGAAAGTGATTAACCTTTGCTTTTCGTTTGTGTATGATTTCATAATGTGTTTGTTTGATGAGTGCTTTAGTAGGAGATCTATTCAAGATATAAGTGGTTGTACTTGCAGCCTTAGCCCAGAACTCCTTGGGAAGATTTTTGCTTATTAGCATTACTCTCATCATTTCACTAATAGTTCGATTTCTTCTCTCAATCACCCCATTTTGTTGGGGAGTTCCACTGGCAGTATGCTCTCTTCTTATTCCATGTTGTGCACATAAATTATTAAATTCATATGAGGTAAACTCACCTCCTCTATCTGACCTCAAGACTTTAATATCCCTTTCCAATTGTTTCTCTACCAGTGCTTTAAATTTTAAGAATGCTTGAAAAGTTTCAGACTTGGCTGAAAGGAAGTATGTCCACATAAATCGGCTGTAGTCATCTACCAATAGTAACTAGTATCTTTTGTTGCTAAAAGACGGTGAGGTAGATGGCCCCCACAAATCTGCATGTATTAAGTCTAATGGTTGGATTTGTCTTTTATAGGAGGATTTAGGGAATGGTAACCTATGATTCTTTTCTTTTGCACAGGCTTCATATGACTGGGAAACTGATGTAATATTGGGCAGACCTTCAACTATGTTATGGGTTCTTAAGTCTCTTAAATCATTAAGATTAAGATGCCCATATCTTTGGTTCCATAATAAAGTTGTGAGGTGAGTTTGTTCTGAGCTTGCAAGTGCAAGTTCAGGGAATGGATGTAGGGTTATAGTAAATACCGTATTGTAGGTCATTTGAGCAGAAATTTCAACATAGCCCTGTCTGTTAATTATGTCACATGTATTCTGTGTAAATAACACTTAATATCTCTTTTGCATTAGTTGGCCTACACTTAGTAGGTTAGTTGCAAGTGAAGGCACGTAACTAACATCATAAATATATCTTATTTGCTGAGAGTCAGTTAACACTTTTATAGTTCTAGTGCCTTTGATTTGCTGAATATTACCGTCTTCTAAGACCACATCTGAGGTTACAGTTTCATTTAAATAAACAAATAGATTCTTATTTCCAATCATATGGCTTGAACACCCACTATCAATATACAATTTGGTGGGGTGATGATAGTCTTGATCATTTATGTAGAACATTGCTTCTTTACTTTCTATCTCACTTACTTTTGTTTCAAGTTTCTCTTTGAACCAACAGTCTTTCTCCATATGTGTAGGTCTTTTACACCTTTTACATTTATAAAAACAATCATTTGTGTCATGATTTGTTTTCTTACATAAGGTGCATGATACACCATTTTTCTTTTTGGTAAAAGGCCTTTCTAGGTAATTATACATACCTCTCCCTCTGCCTCTATTACTCTGATTCATAAATTTTCCTCTGCTTTGAGTGTTAAATTTGTCTATGTGAGTTCTACTTTGTGTAGTTCTTGTGTTCAAGGCTTGATCTAGATGAGGAGACTGTATATGCAGTCTGTCTTCATGTGATTGAAGAGATCCAAGCAACTCTGGTATACTTAAAATGTTTGTCTTTTGACTCCTTTATGACTGCCACAGTGGATTAAATTGTGGTGTTAAACTTCTTAGTAATTTGGGAACTATGCATTTATTGTCTATAGTATCCCCAAGATGTCTAATTTGATTTATGACAGGTGTGGCTCTAGCCAAGAACTCTTGCACTTTTTCACCTTCTTTCATCATAAGAGTGTCAAATGCTTTCCAGGAGGTCTGCAGTTTAATGGATATTACTTGTGGAGAACCTTTGTATTCAGTTTGAAGGATCGTCCATGCTGCATTGGCAGAAGCAGCAACCATTATCCTGGGAAAAATTGCATTTGTAACACCTTGTTGTATGTACACCAGAGCTTTTGCATCTTTCTGTTGCATTTCTACATGTGCTTTCAACGCCGTCCCAGTGAGCGGTGTTGCTGCAGTTGTTATTATTTCTTGTAGTCCTTGCTCAACAATCTCCCATAAGCCTTGCGACAGGAAAAGCGTCTTCATCTGTACAGCCCAATATTCATAGAACTCTCCATTGAATATTGGCACAGTGGAAGACGAATATGCAAAACCAGATTTTGTTGTCATCCCTCTGATACCACTATTATAATATGTTGAAAATGACAACACCAAACACAGAGGTCACACCAAGAAAATGACAAGATTTAATTCTCAGGAATTGGGAAATAAAATAACAATATCTTTGGAACAAGACAAAACTGTGCAGTACATTAGGACTCTACAATTCATTATATGTATTATAACAAAACACTGTTTCACAACATCTATTCTGAAACTATGCAACTTTTCTGATTTAGCCTTTCTCTTCGTGCAGGTGCAAGTTCTTCTTCACAGCTCCTGGTTGCTTCTTATCCACGCCATCTCGTTGTGCTCCTTTGCTTTGAGCCGAGGCATCGCTTGAGCTTACTACTTCTGATTTCATTTTAACACTATGGACTTGGCAGTGTGAGACAACAACAGAACGACAAAGAGGCAGTGACCGCAGATCTGCCCCACGGCAGCGGTGGCGCGCAGAGAGTTATTCTCTCAAGGCGGAGGCAGAAAATTCCTTCTGATTCCAGGCGGAGGCCAGAAATCTCCAGGTGCCGTGAATTTTTCTCTCTTCCCGATTAGCGGCGTGATCGTAAAATTAGGGCAACAGGCTAACGTCGAGTCATTTTCTGCAGGAGGGGACGAGAATAGGATCCCGGCGGCGACCGATTTACTGCAGGCGGCGACGACAGAATAATAGCATCGGCCTCTAATTTTGCGATCTGGAGTAGCCGCGGGACTTCTTCCTGTTCCCGAGCGGTTACTGGATATAAAACGCAAGTGCGTCAGGTAATTGTCTTCTCTCCGTGCGGTGGGATTGTTCTGTCAGGAACAAAACAGCGGCGGCAAAATCCAAAAGAAGAACCTACTGTTGTGGACTAACTCGGCTTCCCGGTCGAACCGAAATAAACTGGACCGCTTTATCTCTCGGGATCGTCGAGCGCACACACAGTCAATGAAAATAAAGAGTTGACACAAGAGGTTTTAACGCGGAAAAACTTCTTAATCGGGTAAAAAACCACATGACCGGATCTGTGCTGGTCAAAATTCACTATTAACTTGTGGTTACAATATGTTTGGAGAATCGAGGGCGACATGTCGCAGCTCTTCACAACTTGGGGGTGAAAGAGAATTCCTGACTCGCAACGAGCAACCGGCTGCGTCGAGGGAGTGCTGGATGTTAACTTGGTGGCTGTTGCGTTTGAGCGCTGGTGATGGTTGTCTTCTTCCCTTCTCTGCACACTTGGGGACTTGAGTGTTCTTCTGGCTCGTATGCGGCTTGAAGATGACCCGAGGGAGGAGTTCGACAGAGCTCTGGCCTGAGGAAGATGAAGATTCGGTGAGTGAAAGGTTAGAAATGAGGAGGTCTGGGGCTCCTTTTATAGCCTCTAAGAGGCGGTTACCTGTAGATCGGACGACGACGGATGCTCGGTAGTGATCGGACGGTGGCCAACCTGCGAGCAGCGACAGCGGTTGGCGGCAGCGGTGGGAGACGACGATAGTTGTTGAATGGGAGGTCCTCATGATTTCTCCTATTGTGGGGGAGATTATGAGATGTGGGTTTGACCGATCAAACCCATGATCTCCTCAATATGAGAAATTATGAGGGAAGTGGTTAAATGCACACCCAAGCTTTTAAATGGGGCTTCATCCCCATCAAGTAGTGTAAGAAATTTCCTATCCCGATTCTGATCGAGGCAGCGACGGCGCACAAAGATTTCTTTTCTCCAGACGGTCGAAAAATTTCGGAAAACCGAGAGCAAAGACAGCACACGGAAAACTTGAGTGGCTAGGGCAATTTCGAGATTGTTATGTTGCTCGAAACATCTCGAGTGTTGATGAAAGTGGAATCCACTACCTGTCGTCCCCAACTAAGTTTATATGAACAAACCCTATGTTTAATACGAATATCAGATATCCCGGTATCCAAAACGACTCGTTAAGCCTCTAAGCCCGTTATATATCTGAATATACATTAACACCCCTAAATTGATTGGTATAGGACGAAAATTTAGAAACGGATTTCCGATAAAAAAAATCTCTGAAAAAAACCATGGTGAATTTTCTTTTAGTTTTTCATCTATAATAGTACGAGTGATAGGTTCGGGACTCCGCCCCTATGAGTAACAGTAACGGTTCCTCAATTGCGATAGTGCACCAGAGGCCCCCGTGCCCCGCCTGACATTATCCCTGTGTAACGACACTCCCACCGCTCGCAACCCCCTAAGTGTTGCTTGGGGGTTTGCGAGCAACGGGGAGAGTACATTTTTATTGTATGTAGATGATTTTTCTCTATGACAACACAATTTTTAAAATAAAATAAAAACAAAATTTTTTAAAGTGCAATTTTTTAAATAAAGAGTCGTAAAATGAGAAAGTGAATGTTTTTTAAAAAGTACTTTTTCCCTTTTGTTGTGCGTCGCCCGGTTTTTTCCAGTCCAGAGAAATCGGACTGCCTTAGCTTGAAATCTGACCGGGCGCGCAAACAATCAAGAAAAAGCACAACAAATGACAAGAGATTTTTTTTTTGCGTCGAAAGCCCGAAAAGGATGAAAATCATGTGGTTGGATCTGTGACGAGCCAAAATCCAGTAGTTCTTTGGAGATTACAGAGATGGGTGTTTGATCTCGGAGGGCGACATGACGTTACTCCAATACAAGTGCAAAGTACAAACAATGAGGAAAAAACGACTAAGTCATCGGAGGCTCGATGGAAGCGAACCGACCTAGGAATGTTGTTGAGCTCACAGAACCATGACAGGAGCGTTCCGGCTGGAAAATTCTCCAAGTCCACGAATCTTTTGGAGGGAGTGCTCTCGTTGAAGCGGAGCCGTGATGGAATTAAGCACTCTCACCGAAGCAGTTGACGTGGCTTGGAGCTTGTTGAAACCTTAGCACAAGGAGAGAAGCGAAGCAAATTCCTAAGCTGAGAATCGTCTCAAGTTCTCAATTTCTCCGGAAAACCTCAGAGCCATCTCTTGCCTCCGGGGTTGCTTGTTCTCAAATGAAGGCTCTGTGGCCGTGCGGGCTGGCGGCGGCCCTGCGGCCGTGCGGTGGCACGGCCCTGCTGCCGGGCGGCTATCCGCGCGCGGTGCCCCCCCGCGGGCTGACCGCACTAATCGCCCGCCTCAACGTAAACCAGAGAGCCTACCGGCTCTAAGAGGACACCGCGGTCTCACCATCCAAACCGCTACAGCCGCGGTTAGCCACCGCTAACCGCCCGGTTACCTCTCAGTGTGCTTGTTGAATCATATCGCAGGAAAAGGAAAAATAGCCAAAATCGTGCTATCCCCCAATACCTAGCCGCTAGACCGACAGCGGTCTCTGCGGTCTGCCCAATCAGACCGCCCACTTCCACTTCAATAATTTCAACAAAGAATTCAAATTGGTAATTTCTAAAACTTGGGGAGTAGTGTGGAGAAATGCGATGAGCTCGAAGATCTTTGCTAATTGTTAAACTTGTTGTTTAGTTATTTTGATTATTCCTTTATGACAATCAATTTTTACTTGATTTGTTCATTATTGGTATATTGGGTCGGTGGAAATGCAGTGTGCAGACAGCAGATTGATTGTAAGTATTCAACTTATGCATGAGTTAATGAGATTGGTACCATTGTTTGTTACTTGGCCGTATTGAACTGATGAAAGGGGTACTCATGGCTTGTTTGTAGATTGGGCTAAAACATGGAGATAGACGAGGTATGTTCAAGGAAGGACTGAGGTTGGGTTCAATCCAAAATGTATATTTTGTTGCAAAAAAGAAATGTCTTTGTTTAGAGTCTTGCAAACTCTCTACCTACAAAATACTTCAATTGTCTTATTAGGGCTTTCAATTTGAGTTGGTTCTTCAAAAATAATTGGTCTCGTTGACGGAGGAGGTTATACGCGAAGCTTGTTTGAGAGGTTATAGACGTTAAATTCAATTCTCTTGAAAGAACATGATCGTGCGATAGAGGTTATGCGTGAAGCTTGTTTGAGATCATTCAATGAATCACGAAGCCTACAAACACAAATCTCTCACTAAAATTAGGAGGTAAGGAAATATAAATATCTTCGACGAAGTATGGGTGTATGAAAGCAGTATTCTCGCTAGAGTAGGTGAAGATGATGGTGGTGGGCTAAAGCTATGGCATGGAGGACAGCATTCACAACCTTTATTTTGCTTTTGCTAGGGAGGGGATGATTCATGGGTCCAAGTGCAAAAGTGTATTATACTTCCCCTAAATTGATTGGTATAGGAGAAATTTAGAAACGGGTTTTCGATAGAAATTTTTTTTTCGAAAGAAGTCGTGGTGAATTTTCTTTTTGTTTTTCATCTATAATAGTATGAGTGATAGGTACCAGGCTCTGTAGTTACGGGCAACAGTGACAGTATCTCAAATGCGATAGTGCACGAAATGCCCCTATGCCCCGCCTATTCTGCACGGCAGTTTGTGAGCGGCAGGGAGATCACATTTTAATTGTAGGTGGAGGATTTTTCTATGTGGGAGCACATTTTTTAAAATAAAATAAAAACACAATTTTGTAAAACTAAAATATTTTAAATAAAGAGGGGGTAAAATCAGAAAGTGAACGCTTAACAAAAAAAAGTTTCTTCCCTTTTAATATAGTATAGATATATAAAAGAACATGAATAATGAACAAGTACTAGCATAAGCATGTCCACAACGCAGCATCGGTGCATTGTCTCTCGTTTCATCATGAGTAGGGACGTTGACAAATAGTATGATTAGTGAATAATTTTGAATTGGATTCATAAAAATTTGATTAAGATTCCTATTTTTTGAATTTGAATCAGAATTTTGGATCCGAATAATATTTAATTTTATTCTTATTTAAAAGATTTACGAATAATTCGTAAATACTGAAATATATATTAATATATATATATATTAAATATAATAATATTTGAATATTAAATTAAATTAAATATTATAAAAGTCGAAATAAAATTCGAATTCATGTTTGAATCTGAATTCAAATCAAAATTCGAATCCAACATTTCATAAGGAATCTGAATCCGACATCAACTATTCAATCGAATCCAAATCTCTATATTTTATGTCAAATTTGAATTCAATTAAAAAATTATTTGATTCAATTCATTCCATACCCATCCCCAGGAGCAATAATTTGGAACATCTTACACACCATAATACTTCACATGCACGACACCATTTCAGACGGATTTTACTGCTGTAAATTTTACTTCGATTTTTTATCTAAACGCGTTAAAAATCATGCAGAGGATATCTTATGATGGCGAGGATGAGATTAATATCGTGCACCAAAAAAACAAGCGTCCAAAACGTGGAACACACGCTAATGACCGCTAATAGCATGTATATAATGACCGCTAATAGCAGCCCAAAACGTGGAACACACGTCTTTTAAAAAAAAAGTCTACTATATGACATTTTGAGAAAAATATTTAACATAAAAGTTATAGATCTGGACGAGATTTACAACTTTTATGTTAAACACATTTTCTAAAAATGTCATATAACTGACCTATTTTCAAAAGGAGCGGAATCCGGGCGGAATTATGCGAGATTCCGCCCGTATTCCGCGCCTTTTGAAAATAGGTCTAGTATATGATATTTTTAGAAAAAATGTTCAACATAAAAGTTGTAGATCTCGTCGAGATCTACAACTTTTATGTTGAACAATTTTCCTAAATATGCATTTTAAAAATAATTTTTGGGCTGTCAATATTCTAGTATATGATACAGGTCTGTTTTTTTTTCTTTCGGGAGACAGTCAGAGTCATCAGAGCCTGGCCTTGATTAGTATTATATTTTTAATAATAGATATAAATATGTTAAATATTAACTCAATACAGATTGGAGCAAATCAATGCTTCAGCTGTCCTTTAATTTTCTTGGCTCCATCCTTATCTCACCAGCTTTAATTACATTTGAACAAAATAGTGAAATACATTATGAAATTTATGTAAAAGTCAAAAAAAAAACACAGCTGTCAGCTGCTTGTTTTATTATGTCAACACATATTTCAAAAACTATGTAAATAATAATAATATTATTATTATTTAAAATTGGTTTATACAATGTCCGTTTTGATGAATCGAGAGAACGAAAAAAATATATACTCAATGAGCACGGTGCAGTGCGACATCGTATGGCTGCGAGTGCATCATATCTCGCGCGGAGATGCGTGCACATCTTTAAGATGTGTGCGCGCGAGATCTAATGCACTCGCACAGCACACCATCACAGTATATGTTTCACATGACAATGAATATGACTTATGACCGTAACAAAATTAACTAGATTTGAATATAACGACGGTTCATGAGCTCCGCATTCACGACAGCTACAGCCATGTCAAACACGGAGCCAAGTAGTTTTGACCAAGCTTTTCTTTTCAAATTTTTTGGTCAATTTATTTGTCATTAATAAATTAAATATTTTTGTAAAATTTTTGTAAAATTTTACATTAATAAATTAAATATTTCTTTGATTTACTCCATACTAAAGAATTTCTTCTCCTTGTGAAGTTCTCTAGAGAAAGAGCTAAAACAGAAGCGGGGTGTATCGTACAGCACGATGCAATGCAGCACGATGATATGTTCTCATACAGCACGTAGTACAGATGATGAAGATGAATTATTGTGCTGAGAGTGAGAGTAGAGCTAAATGATAAATCTTTGTTTTTTTAAAATTTTTTAATTCATTTTTATTTCAATTTCTGTCTTACAGGGGAGGGGTGGAGACAAAGCTCAAGCCAATAAAGTAAAAAGCCCTTTCGTAGTTGTGTTCAATGTTGATTGTTGATCCGATAAAGACTGCTTATTTATATGTTTTTTTAATAGCAAATTGTTGCTTGTAAGATATGTTCTCATGATAGGGTGCCGTAGGAAGCTTGTTGGTAAGCGGAATTTTTGTGTACGGGTTCCGATAAAATCCGAACCAATGAAAAGGCATGAATACATGAACCCCGCGTAAAAATGTATGTCACATTCCCAAAATGCATGGAGTCCCACATATATTTTAACGGAGATCCATAGCTCCCGAATCCAGATTTGAAACCGGGCACGGACCCAATAATTTGCCTGTTGGTACAGGGAAATTATTACGACCGGGCTCTGGGGCGAGTATTTTGCTCGCACGCAACTACTAAGAATCTGCTCGCGCACCTTTGCTTTGCTTGTCTTTCCTCTCTCTAAATTGCGCCCGTTGATACCTCCACTCGGCAACACCTCCTCTCACCAGAACGGAGATTTAGGGACGGAGCCAGTTGTAATAATCTCTCGTTGGTACATCGGTACATCCACCCATGTGGAAGTTCCGGTACAGTGGAAGTGGCTCATCGTTTCCGGCGACGTCGGAGACGCCGAATGCGGCCGCTTTCCGATGTTTGTGGCCGCGAAAGCCATGAAAACGGCAGAAGGCAGCACGCCGGAGTTTGTGGACGGCCTGAACAAGTGAACAACCCCGCTGCTAGTCGTCACTGCAAAGCGCAGCACCAAACAGAGCCCACGAAGAAGAACAGGTGATTCTAGAGACCACTACATCTTCTTCTTCTTCTCTATTGACTTTTTTGTGTTATAAAAACACCAGAAAATGAAAGTATTTGGATATCTGTGAAAATCTTTCTGTTTTTCCCAAATTTATTGACAAGGCCGTCCCAAATAGGGCCCTAATCATTCAAAAAGTTCATCTTTAAGCATTTTTATTCAATGAAAGCACTCTGGAACAAGAATCTCAGCAACTTCAGAAACCTATTTGTCCTGCTATTTGTTCATATATTTCAAAATCAGTAAAAGGGGGTTTCCCCTCTCTGTTTCCTGCTAATTAGCTTAACTAATGTTTAATACCTTCCAGAAATTGCTTGAAGTTCTAGAGAATATGACAGAAAGAGAATACCGAGGGAAAAATTTTAACTTGTACTCACAACAAAACAGCAGCTTATTCCCTGAATTACAGAAACAAATTATGTTTGGTATAATTACACCGTATATGAACTAAAATACATTAAACAAAAACCTGATCAATTGTGCAGCGCGTTTGGACCCTGCGGCACAAATCTCTTCTCCACTCCGTATAACGGATCTATTTCACTCCCACCCTCCTCGGTTTCCGAATTCCGGGAGAAGTACCCCATCGACGGGGAAGAAGACCAGTCATCGCCGGCCGGGAATCCTCTGCCGTCGCTGGTGCCAAGCATCTGCATGAAGAACAGCAGCAGAAGCAGGAGGAAGAGGAAGGACATTCTCCTCCATTGCCGCGCCTTTCTGAATCCCGCAGAGAAGATCATGATTGAAGCAGAGCACGACTAAACGAGGAGGAAAACGAAAACTGGAGGGAGGAGTAAATACAATCTCCCCCGGGATTTGATTTCAGGTAGGTGGGCTGCAGCTGTATTAGTATCTCAGTGCTGGCTCCATCAATGGAGGGCAAAGGACAGAGAGCTCTTGATCTAACTCTGCTTTGAATTAAGCTCCCTCTCCTTGTTTCAGAAGATGACTTCATGAAGGGAGGGGGGCCATTGTGTTATTTGTCTATTGAAAGGGGTTTAGCCAGAAACTGTGGAGAGTTGACCGTTTTAGGTGGAGAAAAAGAAACTCTGTTTTCATATGGATGGCGTTCTCAGGACTTGTGGAGCGATGATTGATTTTGTTAATGGTGCAGAGCTGCGGTGTGGTGGTTGTATGGGTATATATGCCGTCGCCTAAGATTTATGCAAATCTTTAATATCAGGCCTGCAGGAATGATTATTATATTTGTGCGCCATTATTATTAGCTCACACCCGCTGTGTAATTAATGTGATGGATTCAATGGAATTGATTAATTTCAATTATGCAATCGTGTCTTGAGGTAGACGATGATGACTACTGATTGAGTTTTTTTTTTTTTGTTACATTTCGTGGGCCCGGGAAGATAGCGTAAAGCCATATATTCCTTATTTTGACAGATAAAAGTTGAAGCATAATAAAATGGGGTGGTGGTGGTGGTGGTAATGGTTATATATTTTTGCCGCCGGCGGTGAAGTTTCCAGTGATCTTCTTTAGTGATGAGTTTTCGGGACCAATAGCTGCTCTTTTGGGTGGACGTGTGCTTTAAAAATAAATAGTAATCACAAAATCAGTTTTTTTTTTGAAGAAGAAGACGTGAGTTTTCATTAGCTATAATAACTAGGGGCTATGAAGCACTCACACTTCAAAATGTCACATGTGTCGGTGTCGGCCTATCCGACACGGTCCGGCTCTCTAACACTCTCGGACACGCTTGTCGGAAGTCTAACACGCTGGCTCACGCGGGACCTATGTGTCCCGCTCAATTGGACACGCGTGTCTCTAAGCCAGCTACTCATGGTGAGACGGGATGTAATTATCGTAAAAGTGTAATTTTTTTGAAAATGTTTTATAAGTTTATATATAATAGTGAGAGCACATTGTTGAAATGATTGGTGAAGTAAAGAAATTGAAAAGTTTGTAAAAGTTTCAAGTTACAGTGATTTATTTGAGATAGAAAAACTAAAATATGAGTGAAGGTCACCCGGTTTTTCCCGAAAACTAAAAATTGAAGGTCCCGTCCGTCCGGAAAATCAGACTGTCTTAGCTCGGAATCGGACCGGATACTCAAATAGTCAAAGAAAAATAGCAGTAAATGACAAAAGGCACTTTTAACGTGGAAACCTTGAAAAGGTGAAAATCACGTGCCTGGATCTGTGTCGAGCCAAAATTCACTATATTGTTGGAATTTACAAGAGTTTGAGATGATTTCTCGAAGGGTGACAAACCACCTCTCCATAACACGTACAAAGTACAAAATGATGAAAAAAAACTAAGTCATCGGACCCTCGATGGAAGCGCTTCGGCTAGGAATATTGCTAAGTCCACGGAATCTCAATAGAAGCGTTCTAGCATGGACGGTGTACCTTGGACGCTTGGTGGAGCCTTTGCGCTAGAAGGAGGGCGGAGCGAATTTCTGTGCAGAGGATCCGCCTAAGTCCACGACCTCATTGGAAAACCTCAGAGCTCTTACTAGCTTCTGAAGTTGTCTATCTTCAAATGAAGGTCTTAAGGCATATTTATAATTTTCTAGAGAAATGTGTCGGTAATTGCGTCATGACGGAATTTGTGCTGACGAATGACGTCGCTCAATTTCGGTCAGTTGGATCTAAGGGTATAAACAAGTCGAGTTTGACAAAATTCTCAAGCTCGAGCTAAATATTTCGAGCTCGAGCGCAAGCTCGACGAGCTCATTTGGCATGACACGAGCTCGAGCTCGGAACTAATAAATTGAGCTCAAGTTCGAGCATTCCAGCTCACGACCTCGAGCTTTCAAAGCTCCGAGGTCTAGCTTGAGCTGCTCACGAGCTTTCAGCTCATTAACTATTTTTTTATATAATTATTTATTTTTTAAAAAAAGTCAAAAAAGAAGCTCGCGAGCTGGCTGGATCAAGCTTTTTTTGAGTAGTCTCAGTGAGCTCACAAGTCGGCTCAACTCAACTTGCACCCCTACCTGGATCACCAAAATTATTGAAATAACGAAAGTGCCCCTTGGGCGGTCCGGGCAGGGCGCCTGATGGCAGCGCACAGCGGGCGGGGCGCCTGTGCAGGGCACGCGTGGCGCGCGTGGCGCGCGTGGCGCTTTCGCCGGGCGAGCGTGTGCCGGTTTGCCCGCCGTCCGGCTTGCGCGCGCGCGCAGCCGGCAGCGCGCACGCAAGTCGCGCGTGCCTGTGCGGGCTAGCTGAGCGCACGCAGGGCGTTGTCGTGCGTTTACGCGGGTTTTGTCATTTGCTCTGGTGTTTTCGAGCCTTGGGGAAGCGCGGCGTGGCACGCGCAACTTATCCAGCCTGGTTGGCTTTCCTCGCACATCCATGGTCTGAGTCCTTCCTGCTGGCTCGGAAATTTCAGGGGGAACCCCATTATAGAGGAAGTGGTGAATGCTAAAATAGCTTGTCTTGCTCCTAAAAAAGTGTCTTTGCCCCCTTCTCACATTTCAATTAGCGAAAGTGGATGTACTAATGGGTAAATATTTTCTCTAGAAAAAGAAAAATTGAAAGTGGGAGGAAAAGTTTATTTAAGATTCCATTATTTTTACTAATGATATATAATAATAATGTGTTAATATTTTATCAGTTTTAAATATTTTGTTAAGATTTATATTTGAATATTTGAAAATTAATATTTAAAGATGACATACTTTATTTAAATATTAGTTAATTATTCATTTTTAATTTTTTGTTAAATATTTTAAGATTTTCATAATTATAAAAAATAAATATTTAATATATGTGTCTCAATACGTCAGAATATGATATTTTTTGAAAATTGACGAATAACGTGTCATATCGTATTTTTAAATGTCTTGCGAATTGGCCTCATATTTGACCTGATCCAACTTGAGAAACACCTCATATGAGATTTGCTAGCTGGATAATCACACTTCATATGAGATTTGCTAGCTGGATAATCACGGTCCAACTTAAGAATCACCCCAAATGAGAATTGATAGAGGCTTGTCTTGAGTTGGGCGGAATTGATTCTTCAGAATTGAAATTAGAGATTAAGGTTCCGATTGGCACGGTGGTGCCGGTCATCAACATGGGGGTTAAATTGTCATTCGTTAACACCCACCTAAGAAACTTCATCCACTTTCATGTTCAAACGGATGATGTTTGTTAGGTGGTTCTTAAGCTCTATTTGGTTCAGCGCTTTGCCGCTCTGTTTGGGGCAAACGCCGCCGGAAGGCGGGTAAAAAAATGAACCTCCGGCGGCGTTTGCTCCGTTTCCACCCGCCCGCCCGCCTTGAGAAACGCCCCAAAAAGCTCCGTTTGGAGAAGCCACCTCCCCCCTTCGTTTCGAACACTCCGTTTCCACCCTCCAGATCGACCCGCCACCGCCGAACCAAATGAAGGCTTAATGAATGACGGTTTAATCCATGCGTTTACGACCGCCACCACCATGTCAAACAGAGCCTAAATTCAATTAAAATGATATCTTAATTTTAATTTCAAGTCCAGAGTTCTGCCCAAACTAACATACTCTTAGGTCTTCAAGTTAGCTCTAAAAACCTTATGTTATAATCACAAGGAGAAAGCTGGAGCCGCAATGCTACATGAATCCATGTGACCATGAAAGATGACATGGAGTTGTGATCTTTCAAGTGAGTGTGATTTTTATGAAGAATATGAAGTCTTCTATTCTCTTTATGTTTCATTGACAATGAGATATCAAAGTATTGGAGTGAGATCTCTGCTATATCGTAAGACTTTTAGTGTGCTTTCCAATGTCATATGTGGATATATTGTAATCGGTTTCTGGAAGAGTTGAAGACTTTACATGCATGTTTAACTCATTCATAGCAAGGCAACTCGTAAGGCAACAACTATAATGATTTAGGCTCTATTTGTTTGGGCGTTTCGCTCCTCCATTTTGGGCAAACGCCGCCGGAAGGAGGGTAAACAAATGAACCTCCGGCGGCGTTTGCTCTGTTTCCACCCGTCCTGCTTGAGAAACGCCCCCAAAAAGTTCCGTTTGGAGCAACCACCTCCCCCCTCCGGTTCCAACACTCGGTTTCCACCCCCGCCGGATCGACCCGCAACCGCCGGATCGACCCGCAACCGCCGAACCAAATGGAGCCTAAGATGATGACAACCAACGAAAACACTTTAATACCTTCAACACACAAAATTGTGAAATATAACACAAAATACAAAAGGAATCATATTTTAGGATGTGAATGACACACTCCTTCAAATGTTATTACAGTACTAAGGTTCCGTTTGGTACAGTGGTGGTGATGTGCGTAAACACGTGAGTTAAATCGTCATTCGTTAAGGTTCACCTAACAAACATCATTCGTTTGAACATAAAAATGGATAAAATTTCTTAGGTGGGCGTTAACGAATAACAATTTAACCCCATGGCCCATGCTCATGACCGCAACCACAGTGTCAAACAAAGCCGAAGACTAAATGAATCTTTAAGTGATGAGATTGTTCAAATCGTGTGTGTCTAATGATTACTAGCAGAACATCACTCCTCAAATGTTCCCTCATGAACTTGAAAAGCTTTTTGTCCAATAAAAATAAGGAAAAATTTTCCGTGCGGCACCCCCACGGTAATAAGCTGCGGGTTTAAATACTGCCCGGGGCCCACTTTTTTTATTTTTTTTTTCACGATTTCATCGGGAACAACTGCGAACTAGCGAAAACCCTAGCTCAAGCTCCGCTTCGATCATCCTCTTCTGACCTCCACGACAAAAGCCCTAGCTCCCGTCGCTGTTCAGGAATCAGGTTTTGGTCGCCGGCGCATACAGGTTTAAAAAGAAAAAAACGATATCAAAATCCAGTTGGAAAAATAGTTTGTGCATACAGTCATAAAAAACCAACAGAAATACAGTTGAAAGATTAACTGCTGCATACAGTTTTAAAAAGTCAGGGGAGCTTCAGGACTTAAATTATTACAAATACAATCGTAATTGGTGTATATTCATATATCTAGAAAAATGTAAGACAAAATCCAGTTGAAAAAATAGTTGATGCATACAGTCATAAAAAACCGACAGCAATACAGTTGAAAGAGTAACTCAAAAGTACACTTCAATGACGGGGACGGAGAACAACCATGGCCGCGGAAGTGCAGACAAAGCTCAAAAAGATCATTGGAATACCGAATAGCTTGAAAATGGGATAGAGGACAGTGGAAGCTAGAGCCGGAGCTAGGGCTTTCGCCGTAGAGATAAAGCCTTCGTCGTGGAGGAGGATGGAAGCGGAGCTGGAGCTAGGACTTTCGCTGGTTTGTACTCTTCTCCCCGGTGAAATCGCGAAAAAAATAAAAAAAGTGGGCTTATTCGCTATTTAAAGTCGAAGGATTTTCTCTTGCGGGTGCTGCACCAAAATTTTTTCCTAAAAATAAAGAGAAAACAACAAATTAGAACGACAGGCTGCCGCTAGCTCTTTTTTCGAAATAATATTCACCATTGAAAAGTTCACATATTTATAAAGCGTCCTCTAACCGTCACGATATTACCGACCTGAAACATTTTTAAAATGTACACTTCAAAGTGTTGACACATGGGTGTACATGCACGATACATATGTTAACGTGATTATGAATTAAGTCACCCTAAATCTGGTTCAAACTTTAAATAACAATTTTATTTATTTTTTTATTGAAATTAGTGGAAAATCACAGCCCGTCAAGATGGGGATTTTGATAATTGACTGATGGCAACTCCGACGTTTTTTTAATATATCTATATTTAATTATCTACACTTTATTATACGAGAGCCACGGTGTGAATAGTCATCTCGAGAAAGCGCGTAGGTCACCCTTCTCTTTCTGGTCCGGGGGTGATGCAGTGCAGGAAATGCACGACACTGTGCAGTGCGCCAGTGCGCGAGATCTGACGGGTGCGAGTACATCTCAGCTCGCGCGGAGATGTGTGCACGCTTTGATCTCTCGCGCACTGCTTTGAGATATGTGTGTTGAGATGTGCACGCATCTCAGCGCACTCGCATCTATTAGATCGTACTTTATGGTAAAGTGCAGCGGATCTCGTCCGTCCAATTTCCTGCACTTTACCTCCCACATGACCCTTCTCCCTCTTGCGAGTTTCAAATTTTCTTAATTAAAAATTTTAGGTCCTTTTTAATTAAATTCAAATTAATATCGTAATTTTTAATCCAGCCGTCGGATCATTATGCTTTTATTGATTTCTAAGATCGATGGTGGATAAATCATGTACAAATCAAATTATTCAATTAAATCAACTAATCTTTATATAGAATAATAAAACACTATATATACGAGTGAAAGTGCCCCGCGCGACCGTATTCTCGTCCGCTAGTACTCACACAGCTCGCTAATAAATAAATAAATAAATACAGACCCCCTTTATACAGAATTATTCAGTCCATTTGAAGGCTGCAGCTGAATTATTATAAACTTTTTATTTATTTTTTAGAATTTAGTAGCACCACTTGGATATATCAAACGGAAGCATCGATCAAGTCAGCGATAAAGTTGGAAATTATACTTTTAAAAAATAGTAGAAATTATAAAAAATAATTTCCCACGATTAATTCTTTATATTTAGAAAGTATAGCATCTGACAAAAACTTTTTTTTCACATATATACCGATACCGTTAACAAATGAAGCCATTTTGTCCTCTTTTTTTTCATTTTTTTACTCTTTTATATTATATACAAAGTGAAATTAATGTAAGTTTTTTATATATAGTTTTTATATTTTATTTAGATAATAAATTATTCAAATATATATATTATTATATAATATTATATATATGTATATAGATTATTTCTATTATTCTTGATAGGATTCCAAAAAAACAGTTGGGTGGAATGGGAGATTTTTTGCTGCGGCTTACAACTGTCTCCCCAAGATAATTACGGCTGTTTGAGCGGGAACTTATTTTTGTCTCCGATTTAGGTTGGGACAAATTATCCTTGTATGTTTTGGTATGACCAATGTGACTATTATTATCAAAAAAAGGAACTTGTTTGAGG